>CM024761.1:77238172-77838172 GCA_014218235.1 Colocasia esculenta | reverse complement strand
GGATTTATTGTTTGACATGTTAATAGTAAAAGATTTAATATTTTTATGTCATGTCTTTCTCATCTTTGTCATTCATTATACTAACTTCTATAATTACAATGTCGGTATGAGTTCACGAGGGAAGAGGATGTCCTACAAGCATGACATGTATGCGAAGCTACTACCCAGATTAATTATAGAAAGACAGTGTGGGATGGACGGGATAAGTTGACAAACTTTCTGGCAGCCATGATCCAAACATATTGAAGGAGTGCAGCCCAAGGTGGATGAGGAGGAAGTATTGGGAGCCCCTCTGTGACAGATGGACAGATCATCAATGGCAACAAAAGTCTGAGGTAGCCAAACCTAATTGGGTTGTGCAACTAAAAAAAAATTTGCATACAAGTGATTCGTTGTCTTATGCGACCCACAAACACAAAATGGTAAGAAACATTCTCATTGATTAATACCTTCTTAATATATATCTTAATATTTTATCAATTTTAAACAGACTAAGGAACTCTAACGTCCCCTCTCATTCTGCGAGGTATTTAAAAGGACTTATAAGAGGAGGGGGACTAACGTATTTGTCAATGAGAGTGCTCACTTGATTGTAGTAAATTTACATATATAATTTTTGGTTTGAAGTTTAAATATGAAAAACTAATGTGAGAGTTACAATCTTTTCACTTTATTTTGTAGGAGTTATATAATAGATAGATGACTGAGAAGTATGGGAATGACATGTCGCATCCAGGTTAGATCCTGAGGGATGGGTGGCGGCAGCCGGCCAACCAAGAAAAGGACATTTGCATGGATTTGGAGATATCTTGGACTCTACTCCTGTGATGTCATCTTGTGCGTGTTTAGGTGCTCCTCTGGCTTGTACGAGTGCATTTACGATGCCCTCTAATTGAGAAAGCAGGATTGGAGACATAGTCCATGAGGAGATATCGCTATTTCGTACTGATCTTCAGCAGCAAATGACGAGCAGCAAGCTGTTCATTACACAGGCAGTGGTCGCCCTCCTCTCTTATGCTGGGATTTTATCACAGGGAGAAGCATCCACCTCAACGTAGTCCCCTCAGGTGACTATTTGTTATCATTTTTAATTTCACATAATTTAGACTTATAATATTTCTATGTAATTCATAAACCAATGTTCGAAGAGATACAACACGGCATGCATAAAATAACTTAGTGTAAGAAAGTAAAATACTATGTTGGGGGTGAGAGTGGTCCATGAGAATTGATCCTACAGGACTGAATTGGCGAGTGTGACATGTAAGAATTGACATAATCCAAATCAGATTTTCGTTTTGAGCTTAGTGCTTAAAAAAGCGTTGTCCAAATTGATTTATTATAAAGAAAGAAAAATAACAAGTCGGGGGTCTAAAATGTGAAATACAGATCTGATCGAGGTGTTGATTGGTTCTACATGACCAGGATGGTGAGAGTGACATGCTAGAGTTGACGGAATCCAAACCGGATTCTCAGTTTGAGCTCGACGCTTAAAGAAGCATTGTCCAAATTAACTTATTATAAAGAAAGAAAAATATCTAGTTGGGGATCCAAAATGTGAAATATAGTTTCGATCAATGTGTCGATTGGTCCTACATGACCAGGGTGGTAAGAATGAGATGCACGAGTTGATGGATTCCAAATCGGATTTTCAATTTGAGCTCGGTGCTTAAAGAAGCATTGTCCAAATTAATTATTATAAACAATAAAAAATACCAAGTTGGGGTTCCCAAATGTGAAATATAGTCCCGAACGACGTGTCGATCGATCCTACAGGACCAGAGTGGTGAGAATGACAAGCGAGAGTTGACAAAATCTAAATCAGATTCTCGGCTTGAGCTTGGCACATAAACAAGCGTCGTCCAAATTTAATCATTATAAAGAAAAAAAAAACCAAATAAGGGGTTAAAATTTTGAAATACCGATCTGATCGGTCCTACATGACCAAGGTAGTGAGAGTGACATGGGAGAATTGATGGAATTTAAATCAAATTCTCAAATTAAGCTTGACGTTCAAGAACTATTGTCCAAATTAACTTATTATAAAGAAAGAAAAAAAAATTTGGGGCTCCAAAATGTGAAATACCAACCTAATCGGGGTGTTGATCGGTCATACACAACTAGGATGGTGGGAGTGACATGCCAGAGTTGACGGAATCCAAATCGAATTCTCGATTTGAACTCGGCACTTAAAGAAGTGTTGTCCAAATTAAGTTATTATAAATAAAGAAAAATATAAAGTTGTGGGTCCAAAATGTGAAATATAGTTTCAATCAGGGTTTCAATTGGTCCTATACGACCAGGGTGGTAAGAGTGACATGCACGAGTTTACAGATTCGAAATCGTATTTTCAGTTTGAGCTCGGCGCTTAAAGAAGCGTTGTCCATATTAACTTAATATAAAGAAATACAAATACCAAGTTGGGGGTCCAAAATGTGTTATATTATCTTGATCGGCATTGTACGATCAATTATGCGGTGAAGACAAACTCTACATGGGGGGGGGGGGATGAATAGATTTTCAGCAGAAACTTAAGCAATTACAAATTACTTTAAAATTAAGAGTTCTAGCAAATTAAAACCCCACAGATCTAATACATTATGTGTGATTAAAATGTGTGAAACATTTTATCTAGCAATGTAAGCGTCAAGCAAGTGATTAATGTGTGTAAACAAATTAACAAGCAATGTATAAGCGAAATGTAGCAACCCTAAATTTATGGGAAATTTTTTTTAAATGTTTATATTATTTAATTAGAAATCAAATAAAAGGGAGATGTATTAAATCAACTAGGAAATCAAATAAGAGAGAATTAAATAAAACCGATTAAAAGAAAAGGAGTAATGGACTTTGCTATATTGACCCATTAGAAATGAGTGGGCTAAAATAGAGATTTTAAGAAGGGGAATAATAGAGAAATACCCAAAATTCGTAACTATAATATTACTAAAATAGAAAAGAGAGATTTAATGCATTAAATAGCTAGTTTGAATTAGGATTGGATTCCTAAACCTACCCCAATTGATTGGCCATGAAAATCCCTCTCTCCCAACCCAAATAGGAGATCTCTTGCTTAAAAAGGGGAGAGGAAAATAGGAAATTCGGAATTTAATAGGAGTTAGGCTTAAACTAGGAAAGGGAATAGGGAGAAGCTTAAATACTTCTCTTAAACCCTCATGGCCAGCCCTAGCTCGTGCCAAGAGGTTCCTGGACCAGGAGGAGAGGCCAAGAGGATCAGAATTCGTGGAGAGGAAGGATCTCTCAAGTTCTTCCCCGAATTCTTCAAGTCTTAACCCTAGAAGAGGAAAATGATCAATGGTAGGCATTCTCATAAGTATAAACCATGAAACTTTTTCTGTAGGATGTCTCGTCTATCAGGAACAAAAGCCATTTGGTTTCATAATTTTCCATCGAGCATATCTTTCGTTCTTGATTTTTCATGTTCTGCAACTTACATGACCCCAAACCCTCTTCTTAATTCTTGATCTCCTTGTATACTCAATCCCATGCCACGATATTTTTACTGTAGGAACTGATGCATGTTAGGCATCTTTTGCCCCTAAAAGCCCTAAATTTGATTCATCCTATCTTGCGAATTTAATCGATGATCTCAACTATGTACTGTTTCATGTTCATCATGGATACCGATGTTTAAAACATGTCTAGACTCTGATTGTTTTCCAATTCCTATTTATTGTAAGTACCCATGCATGTCTAGGTCGTTTTGCAACTAGTTTCATGATCTTTCATTGACTATATAGTTAGTTGTGATGTTCTGAATCACCCCATGTCAAATAGGGTAAGTTCTGGCCCGCAATCCAATGTAAAGTCCATTCCCTGTCGGACTCGGGCGTAGACCCTGTGAACGCGACAGCCCGATAGGCCGCGTTCACAAGGGTTGTCGCGACAGTGCCCTCTGTCGCGATCTTATCGCGACAGGACTTGTCGTCGCGATCTGCTGCCCGACCTGACTAGGCTTGTCGCGACCTGTACCAGACCCTGTCGCGATCTCAGTTGACCCCGTCGCGACCCTCCTTAGGGTACGTCGTGATCTGGGTTTTTACAAGAAACCCCCTGTCTCAGCAATGCTTGATTATCTACAGTGTTTGTACTCTTGTTTAACAGTCATACATATAGAAAATAATACTTGTTATAAATTAAACATTTATGTATGATTAAAATACATGCACATGATCTTTTCTATCTACAATTTTCATGACACTTACACACACTTTGAACCATCCAATTATGGCGTAATTTGGCATGAAATTATTTTATAATACATCTGGTAAATTATGCAATTAAATTACCATATTTTAAATATACTTGTCTATTGTTTCTCGCGATGTTTTGGGAATACCGATATCGACGCTCAACTGTTCTAGAACTCCTCTAGAATGTTGAGTACTTGTTTCTATATACAAACTTTCTTGACTTGGACGAACTCTCCGTCGGATACTCCTTCTACCAGACTAGTAAGTCTCTGTTCAAGGCCTTCGTAAGTCTCCTCTGTCCAGGGATTCCCACATGGTCGACGAGCCGGTTGTACCCTAACACCTATTACACCCTTTAGGGATCAATATGGTCCAAACGGCTATTAGAAATTCACTCTCGTCTTGAGTTACGACGGACCTCTGGACCTGTGCTTAACATGGCCAATGGTAAGGTCGTGAGTTCCGCCTGACTGCCAACACTATGTGCGCGTGTTGTGCAACTGTTACTATCGCTCGTTACTCGATGTTTCATGTGCATGGTTCGCTAACTCTCATCTATACTCTACTCGCTCATCTATTCACGTTCACTCTACTATCTCATCTATTCATCTAGTGCTCTCATCTACTTCTTGGTACTCTATAGTGGCCATTGACTGATTGTCTAAAGATAAACAATATAACCAATGTCTGGCAATATATATAAAGGGGCCGATTTGGTCTTGGGATGTGCGCCCAAAAGTGCTAGTGCCCATGGGAGTTAAATGATCAGAGTGTTTGGCATTACACTCAAGTGCTACTTATCTTGACTATCTAAATGACAATCAAAAGTGTTATGTTCTCTCATTGTCCACTGACAACAAAGTGCTATGCTATACTCGTTGTGCTATCAGAGCCTAGGTTATTCTTAAGTATAGGATGATCTAGGTTAACCTACCTCGACTAGAGTCAATTATCCACCTATGTGAGTTGAGGTTAGAGCCAAGGGTAACTCGTTAACATAAGCTCACACACGCACAAATTAAATTCCACATCAATATCATGACAAGAAGTTATTTTGTAGGAACTAAGCAATCAAGATGACGACCGAACGTGCTCAAATGAGGGGCATGCAACAAACTATCCAAGAACTGACACGCGCCATTGTGCAAGCTACTCAAGGAGGTGGCAATCATGGTGCAGGCGACCTGCATCGCAACTTCGGAAGTCTGAACCCACCTAGGTTTAACGGATCCACGGATCCGGATGAAGCTGAGCACTGGCTCCGAGAGACGGAAAGAATTTTTCGTGTCATGCAATGTGCAGCAGGAGACAAGCTGCTACTGGCCGCGTTCCAACTGGAGAAGGATGCCCGCGCTTGGTGGGAGTCAGCGGAAGCAACTTGAGAGAATGGGCAATTCAGCTGGAACGAGTTGAAAGAAGCGTTCAACTCCAAATACTTCTCCGAGTGTGTTCAAGAAAGGAAGGCTGCAGAATTCGCTGCTCTTAAACAACGGAGCTTGACTGTGGCTGAAAATGAAGCCCAGTTCTCTAGACTGGCACGTTATGCTGTACATCTTGTGAACACTGAAAGGATGAAGGCTAAGCACTTTCTAAACGGCCTTAAGCCCCACTACATCACTCAACTCGCACCTTTCGACATCCCAACCTACGCCGAGATGGTGAAGAGGGCTCAGCTACTAGAAGATGCTACGAACTTCACCGACCGTATCAAAGGGAAGTTCGTCAAGAAGGAAGTGACCTCGGGTCAGCCATTTGCCAAGCCTACCAATGGAAAGAAGCGTCCCTTCAACATCACAGAGGGATCTAGCCAAGAAAAGAAACCCAAGGGTTTCGTAGCCAACAAGAGCCACTACAAACACTGTGACAAGCCTGGTCACACGGCTGATGAATGCTGGAGGAAAGCCAGTGCATGTCTGTGCTGCGGAAGTCGCGAGCACCGTATCCCTGAGTGCCCGCTACTGAAAGAGAATGGAAGGCGCCCTAATGCGCCTAAGAAATAGGGCCGACTGCAAGCCCTACATGATGAGGAACCTGCTATGGAGGGTGGCATGGTAGAAGGTACCCTTCAAGTTTTCTCATTATCAACATTTGTTTTATTTGATACTGGAGCCACTCATTCATTTATATCTCAAAACTATGCTGGTACTGTGACTGCTAAACCTATATCCATGGGTTGTGAGTTCTCTGTCACAACGCCACTAGGGGAACAGGAGAAATTGAACAAATACTTCCCTCTGCCGATGTAATGATCGGAGACCATAACCTAAAAGCCGACCTGGTGTGTATGTCCATGGAAGGCTATGATGTAATTTGGGAGCCGACTGGTTGTCTCCATATGGGGCAAGTGTCGACTATAAGAAAGGGAAGGTTACCTTTAGTGACTTCCTAAACTGGCATTCTCTGGGATTAGACATAAGAGACGGATGTCTCTAGTCTCCGCCATAAAAGCCCACAACATGATGACGAAAGGCTGTATTGCTTTCCTAGAAGCCATAGTAGTGGAAAAGAAGGGTTCCAAGATAGAAGACATACATATAGTACAGGACTACCGAGATGTATTCCCCGAAGACCTGCCAGGGATTCCCCCTGAACAAGATGTCAACTTCGCCATTGAGTTGATTCCTAGAGCCGCACCGGTATCACGTCAACCATACCGGATGTCACCTGCCGAGCTGAAGGAATTGAAGGCGCAACTGATGGAGGTACTAGAAAAGGGATTCATAAGACCAAGTACTTCCCCATGGGGAGCACCTGTGCTATTCGTAAAAAAGAAAGATGGATCGATGAGGCTGTGCATCGACTATCGACAACTCAATCAACTCACCATCAAGAACAAGTACCCTTTGCCCAGAGTCGATGAACTGTTCGACCAAATATCGGGAGCTCAATATTTCTCCAAGATCGATCTTCGATCGGGCTACCACCAAATGAGGATCACGGAGGACGATATCTTCAAGATGGCTTTCAGGAGCAGGTATGGACATTATGAATTCGTCGTTATGCCTTTTGGGCTAACCAATGCTCCTGCAGCCTTTATGTAATATATGAACAGCATATATCGGCCCTACCTCGACAAGTTCGTGGTCGTCTTTATCGACGACATCCTCATATACTCCAACACCAAGGAAGAGCATGAAGAACACGTGAAGACAACACTACAAGTTTTGCGAGACAACAAGCTATATGCAAAGCTTAGCATGTGTGAATTCTGGCTCGAAGAAGTATCCTTTTTGGGCCATGTCATCTCAAAGGACGACATCTCCATTGATCCCTCCAAAGTCGAAGCGGTACTCAACTGGGAGAGACCAACCAACGTCACCGAAAACTGAAGTTTCCTAGGACTGGCTGGCTATTGCAGGCGATTCATCAAGGACTTCTCAAGGATCGTTGTTACTCTAACGCGTGTGACACGAAGGGAGAATCCATACTCCTGGAGTAAAGAGTGTGAGAAAAGTTTCCAAACCCTCAAGGACTGTCTTACCTCAGC
Organism: Colocasia esculenta; assembly: GCA_014218235.1. Classification (NCBI taxonomy): domain Eukaryota; kingdom Viridiplantae; phylum Streptophyta; class Magnoliopsida; order Alismatales; family Araceae; genus Colocasia; species Colocasia esculenta. Next base: position 77,830,471 of record CM024761.1, on the reverse strand, counting down.
ACCTGTTCTCGCTCTGCCAATAGAGGGAGAAGGTTTCTCTGTCTACACCGATGCCTCAGGAATCGGGCTAGGTTGTGTACTCATGCAAAAGGAGAAGGTCATCGCCTATTCTTCAAGACAACTGAAGACACATGAAGTTAACTACCCTGTACACTGTCATGGTCTTCACCTTGAAGATTTGGAGACACTATCGATATGGCGAGCAATTCACTGTCTACTCAGACCATAAAAGTCTGAAGTATTTATTCTCTCAGAAGGAACTCAACATGAGACAAAGGAGATGGCTGGAATACTTGAAAGATTTCGACTTCCACATCCAATACCACCTAGGCAAGGGAAATGCCGTGGCTGATGCTCTTCATAGGAAGCCAATGGCATTTGTCTCAAGTATAGTCCTTGGCGAGATGCAACTACTAGAACAATTCGTAAGGTTAGACTTAAATATCGAACATAGAGATGATCGAGTCTTGGTTGCCAATATCAAGATTCAATCTGATCTGCTAGAAGAGATCAAAGCTCAATAAGACGATGATCCATTCTTAGTTCGCGTCAAAGAAGCTCTAAGTGAAAGACCAGACTTTGCAAAGACTGAAGACGAAAGGCTTGTCTTTCAAGGAAGGACATGTGTTCCCGACAATGAAGAACTAATGAGAAGACTAATGGATGAAGCTCACAAGACAAGGTATACTATTCATTCGGGAGGTACCAAAATGTATCAAGATATGAAAAGAACGTTTTGGTGGCCGAACATGAAAAGAGAGGTAGCTGAACATGCCGCTCACTGCCTTACTTGCCAACAAGTAAAAGCGAAACACCTGCGCCCTGCTGGTGTACTCAGACTGCTTGATATTCCGGAATGGAAATGGGAAAGTATCGGCATGGACTTCATCATGGGTTTACCCAAGACTCGTGGTGGACTCGATGCCATATGGGTCATTGGGGACCGACTAACGAAATCCGCCCATTTTCTGCCTATAAAGAGTAAATGGTCAGTACAGGTACTAGCTGCCTTATACGTCAAGGAGATTGTAAGGCTACATGGCATTCCATCATCTATTGTTTTGGATCGAGATCCGAGATTCACATCTCATTTTTGGAAAGGACTGCAAGGTGCACTGGGTACTAAACTCAACTTTAGTACCGCATTCCATCCACAAACCAATAGGCAAACTGAAAGAACCAACCAAATAGTGGAAGACATGTTGAGAGCTTGCACTATAGATTTTCAAGGTTATTGGAATGAGCACCTACCTCTTATTGAGTTCGCCTATAACAACTGTTACCAGGCGAGTATCAAGATGGCACCGTTCGAAGCACTCTACGGAAGGAATTGCAGATCCCCTGTGTTGGGTTGAATGCAAATTCATATCATTTCCCTCCTATTTTGATGATGACAAGAGGTGTTCTTAAAGCAATTTAATTGAAACATGTCAAAAACATCATACCTGAAATTCATGTTCAAAAAGTATTTTTCAAACCACATTTATCATTTATGGTCATGACAAATCATTTAACTAATGATATATGTGTTATTTTTCAGGTACAAACATTTTTATGCAAAAGATGAGTCGACACACCCATCAATGGTGTCGACACATCAACACAGATTCAAAGGCAAAATGTGTAAAAATGTTGAGACTGTGTCGACACATGTCAAGAGTGTGTCGACACGAGTGGCAGTTTTTCAGAAACCAAGCCTACCCAGGTCGACACACTCTCAGAGCAGGTCGACACTAGATCCCGTTTCCAGAACAGCCAGTTTGCAGATTCGGGACAGCAGGTCGACACACTCAAGAGCAGGTCGACACACTCAAGAGCAGGTCGACACGGGACCTTCTTCCCAGAACAGCCTTCTACATATTCTGGACAGTGTGTCGACACTACCACCAGGGCAGGTCGACACACTACGGAAACTTTTCATCTAAAAGTTGATGGCTGCCACGTGTCCTTCTAGGGCGATCAGAATCTTCCTAGGAATGCGTGCCCTTGTACCCCAAAAGGGTATCTTTGGAATCCTAAGGATATAAAGTGTCTTTTGGCCAGCCTTCACAAGTGAGAAAGGACCCAACTCTCTCAGAGCCTCCAAGAAGCTCCTGGCAGCCAAGAAGAGCTCGTGTCTCCTTCCCCTGCTCTCCAAGTGCTTCCAGAAGACCAATTCCCACCAATTCAAGTTGTGGGAATTGGAATTTGATTCCTGAAGACTTCTCTGAAGCATTCCAAGGAGGCAGATCCTGTAGAAGACTTCTTGGTGAAGAATTCGAGGAAGATCCAACTTCTTAGATTGCAGAGCATCGACTTGGACTTCAAGCTTCACAAGTTCCTTCCCAATTCAAGCTTCTACAAGGGAGTACACTGAAGAACGAAGCTTTCAATACAATTTACCTTTTCTTCTATTCTTCTGAGATATCTTTTGAGATTATGCAAGTGCTTCTGCATAACTCCTTTAGAGTTCTCAAACTTCGACTAGATCTGTTGCTAGAGGATCTTAGTCTTAAGTTGGTGTCTAGCAGTTTCAGTGTGAGCATTGTGCTCAGGGTATTGTGAGTCGTCGAGCTCAGTTTGAGTTGTTAAGCTCAGGGTTGGTTTGAGCAGTCTTGCTCTGTGTTTATAGAGTAGTCATGCTCTAGAGGTTGTGTGAGTTGTATGCTCTGAAGTGTTGGAGTTGTTAGACTCCTTTGGGTGTGTAGCCCAGTTGTGTTAGTGAAGCCTCACGGGTTGTGAGGGGTGGATGTAGGAATCACTTGGGTGATTTCCGAACCACCTAAAAAATCCTTGTGCATTTGTCTTCTGTGGTTTGATTGATTCATCCGCTAGATGCTTGCATAGGATCCGTTTTTAATTCACTTAATCAACTTGCTTCACATCTAAGTTTTTCAACTCACTCAAATCTAATCAGATCTGTAGTTTTTTACTGATAACATTGCCTCTGATTTTAAATAGTTTTCAAATTACTTAAGCTTCCGCAAAAGTGGCTAAGATCTATTCATCCCCCCCCCCTTCTAGATCTTTTCCACACATTCATTTCGATCCTTCAATTGGTATCAGAGAGGGTTTACATCGATCTGATTTGAACTGAGCAGTTTTTGTTTCTGAGTATTGAGTGTTTGATTGTTTGCTTGTTTGTTTGCTTGATGTTTAACTCTTTCTCTGTGCATTTACTTAAGTGTCATGGACTCAAAGGGTTTCATAGCTGAGGGCCATTCCATAAATAGGCCACCATTCTTTAATGGTTTGGACTATTCTTATTGGAAAAATAGAATGCAAGTATTTCTGAGGGCCCAGAACTATGAGATCTGGAAAGTAGTTGAGGTGGGTCCTTATGAGAACCAGGGAGAAGAAGATACCTGGACAAGGGAACAGATAAGGAAAGCTACACTGAATTATAGTGCCATGAACATGATTCAGTGTGCTGTCCATCCTAAGGAGTATTCGAGAATCTCTATGTGCAAATCTGCCAAAGAGATGTGGGATAAACTCGAATTACTCTATGAGGGAACATCTTAGGTCAAGGAGACCAAGGCAAACATTTTAGTTTCAGAATATGAACTCTTTATAATGAAATCTAATGAATCTATTTCTGAAATGTTTGTCAGATTCATGGTGATAGTCAATGGACTCAAGGCTTTGGGTAAGGAGTATACTGATGCAGACTTGGTAAGAAAAATTTTGCGTTCACTTTCTTCAATTTGGCATACCAAGGCCACTGTTATTGAAGATTCAAAAGATTTGTCCAAAATTTCTTTGGATGAGTTGATTGGATCTTTAATGACATATGAAATAAACTTAAAAAGAAATGAAGAACACATCATTAAGACCAAGCCTATGGCACTCAAAGCCTCTTCAAGCAACAAAGATAAAAATCAGGATAAGACTAGTTCTGAAGAATCTGAGTCGAATGAGGATGAGATTGCCCTCAAGACCAGACAATTCAGGAAATTTTTGAAATATAGGAAAGGGAAAATGACTGGGAAAAAGAAATTTCCCTCAGGTAAGAAGAACACTTCCTCTTCCAATTTCAATAAGAATCATAAACCTGATGATAATGTTATCTGTTACAGGTGCAGCAAGCCAGGACACATGAAAAGAGAGTGTCTTGAGAACAAGAAGGAAAAGCACAAGAGATTCCAGAAATATAAGAAGCCAAAGGCCATGGTAGCCACTTGGTCTGATGAAGATACAAGTGAGGAAGAAGAAGAGAAGAAGTCCTCAAGCTCAGAGAGTGAGGAAGTTTGCTTCATGGCCAACAGCACAGATGGAAAGGTAAATACTTCCTTTGAAGATTATAGTGTTGAAGATTGGCAGGATGTGTATGCAGAATTAATTGAAAGATATTTTGAAATGAGAAAAGAAAATAAACACATCAAAAAGAAAATTGAAAATCTCTACCATAATCAATCTTCAAACAATAGAATCTGTGAACTGGAATCTGAAGTAACAGACTTGCTTGAAGAAAAAGAGAATCTCCTAAACCTAATTGATGAACTGAAACTTGCCTCTCAAAAGGCCTCCCAAAAATTCAGAAACTTAAATGAAAAGCTGGAAATTGAAAAACAAGAAAAACAACAGAAATTTGAAGAAATTGAAGTTCTTAAAAACCAGCTAAAGGAAAGGGAGGAGGTTATCCAAACCTTCACAAAAGGCCAAGATAACCTAGAGGCATTGCTAGGATCCAACATGACAACCACATCTCATGGATTAGGATTCAACAAGAAGAAACCCCAAAAAGACAAATCTGGTGAGAAAAAGGGAAAAGCACCACTAATTAATTTTGTCAAAGGTCCTAATCTGGAAAACACTGAAATCCAACAAACAGCAAACAAAACCCCAAACAAAACTCAAAACAAATAAAAAACCCAAAAACAAAAGAAGACTATCAGGTCGACACAGTCCCCTGACAGGTCGACACCAGTCCACAAGAAGAAGACCTCTGTGGCTGTTGTGTCGACACCTGTACAGGAGAGGTCGACCTGCTCAACACCAAAAACCAAAAACAACTCAACCAAAAATCTGAAAAATAAGAAAAAGGGAAAAGAAATAATCCATAAAAAACCTTGGACCTCCAAGACAACACTTCAAGAAGATTGGACTAATCCTTGGAACCAATGGTATGAAAATCCCTGTTGGTATTATCCTCAATACTCTTATCCAAATTTCTGGATGTACCAACACAATCCATGGATTCCACCTCCTCCTCTGAACTCAAATTTTCAAATGAAAAACTCCCCTCCAACAAAAACAAAGATCTTGGTGCTTTCATTCCTAAAAGAAAGAACAAACAGAAGAAGGCTGAAAACACCAAAGTAACAAAACAAAAATCTAAAACAAATCAAATTTGGGTGAGAAAGGATTTGATATTTGTGCTAAATCATACTGATGGTCCCAACTCTTTGGGTACCAAAATCTTCTCTCCATTGATCTTTGTGCAGGAAGGTCGTGCACCCAACACCAATGTTTGGTTTCTTGATAGTGGGTGTTCACGACACATGACTGGAGATAGAGCCAAATTTTCCTGTCTAATTGAAAAGGAGGGAGGGTCAGTCACCTTGGAGGTAAAAATAAGGAAAGATCATTGGATCTGGTAAGGTTGGTCAAACTTCTTCAAACTCAGTAGATAATGTTTTGTTAGTTGATGGACTTGATTATAATTTGCTCAGTATCAGCCAACTATGTGACAAAGGTCACAAAGTTGTGTTTGAATCTGATTTTTGCAAAATAATTGATTCATCAACTGACAAAATCAAATTCTTGGAAAAAGAGAAAACAATGTCTACATGATCAACCTTAATAAAAACTTTTCTGAAAATCTTTGTTTTGTTGCAAATAAAGATGAAATTGCATGGACTTGGCACAAAAGACTTGGCCATGCAAGTTTCAGAACATTGAATAAGTTGTTAAGATTGAATCTGGTTAAAGGTCTTCCTGATCTCTTTTCTAGTGTTGAAGGTCAAATTTGTGGGATCTGTGCTAAAGAAAACAAACTAGGAAATCCTTTAAAGCCTTCAATGAAGTACTCACATCTAAGCCACTAGAACTTCTTCACATGGACCTCTTTGGGCCAACAAGAGTTCTAAGCCTAAGTGGCAAGAGATATGGGTTTGTAATCATTGATGACTTTACTAGATTTACCTGGGTTATTTTTCTATCCCACAAAAGTGATGCATGCCTTGAATTCAGGAATTTCTGTACCACTATCTTAACAACTTATCCATTTAAAATTAAAAACATTTTAACTGATCATGGGGGTGAATTTGATAACACATCCTTTTCTGATCTATGTGCTGAATTGCAAATATTTCACAAGTTTTCTTCACCTAGAACTCCAGAACAAAATGGAGTTGTGGAAAGAAGAATAGAACTCTTGTGGAAATGGCTAGATCCATGCTCTTAGGGAGTAATCTGCCCAAATCCTTCTGGGCTGAAGCTGTTAACACAGCCAATCACATCCTAAACAGAGCTTGGTCAGACCAAAGATCAGAAAAAACCCCCTATGAATTGTTGAAAAACAAAAAGCCAACTGTTGCTTACTTCAAAACTTTTGGGTGCAAGTGTTTTGTACACAATAACAACAAAGAAAACCTTGACAAGTTTGATGCTAAGAGTCAGGAAGCTATCTTCCTTGGCTATTCAGAAGTGTCAAGGGCTTTCAAAGTGTACATATTGAAAACCAAAACTGTTGAAGAATCACCACATGTTATTTGATGAAAATTCCTTTTCCACTAATGATTCTAAATCTTGCAGGGAAAAATAAGACAATGAAGAGGATGACCTCATTGTGGACTTCACCAACCATGAGGAGATTAACAACATTGAAGAGAACCTGAACAACAATCACCATCTTCAAGTGGTTCAGGTAATATTGCTCCAGAAGTGGGCACTTCTCAACAGGTAATTTCTGAACCTCGTTTTCTAAGAGATCACCCATTAGACAGTGTAGTTGGCAACTTAAATGATAGAGTTAGGACCAGATCATCCTTCTTGCAAAACATTGAAGAAGACTCACTAGCTCTAATTTCCCAAATTGAACCCAAGTCAATTGATGAAGCCTTATCCAGTTCTGATTGGATTAATGCTATGCATGATGAACTTCATCAATTTGAAAGAAATCAAGTGTGGGAATTAGTGCCTAGACCTAGTGACCAAACTGTGATTGGCACTAGATGGGTTTTCAGAAATAAATTGAATGAAGCTGGTCAAGTAATAAGAAACAAAGCTAGGCTAGTTGCAAAGGGGTATAACCAAGAATTTGGAATTGACTTTGAAGAATCTTATGCCCCTGTAGCTAGACTAGAAGCTGTGAGAATTTTCCTTGCTTTTGCATCCTCCATGAAATTCAAAGTCTTTCAAATAGATGTCAAAAGTGCATTTCTAAATGGATATATAAAGGAAAATGTTTTTGTTGAACAACCTCCTGGATTTGAAAATGAAAAATATCCTAACCATGTTTTCAAGCTTAATAAGGCACTCTATGGTCTTAAACAAGCTCCAAGAGCTTGGTATGATCGTTTGAGTTCCTTTTTACTTGAGAAAGGATATTCAGAGGTAATGTTGATCAAACATTGTTCACAAAAATAGTAAAAAATCAAATAATTGTTGTCCAAATTTATGTTGATGACATAATATTTGGATCAACTAATAAAGGCCTTTGCACTGAATTTTCAAATCAAATGAAGAATGAATTTGAAATGAGCTTAATGGGAGATTAACATTCTTTTTGGGATTGCAGGTCAACCAAACACATGAAGGAATCTTCATCAGTCAAACCAAATATGTCAAGGAGCTACTAAAAAGGTTTGACTTTCAGAACCTCAAACACTCAAGCACACCCATTGCAATAAATGCTAAGCTAGAAGAAGACCCATCTGGTAAGTCAGTTGATCCAAAGACCTACAGAGGTATGATTGGCTCTCTGCTCTACCTTACTACTTCTAGACCTGACATTCAGTTTGTGTGTGCTTATGTGCTAGATTCCAATCTAATCCTAAAGAAAGTCATATGCTTGCTGTGAAAAGAATTTTTAAATATCTTGTTGGAACTGTGACTTAGGAATTTGGTATCCTGCTGGTTGCAAGTTAGAATTGTTTGCCTATTGTGATGCTGATTATGCTGGGTGTAAGTTAGATAGAAAAAGCACAAGTGGCTTGTGTGTATTTCTAGGTGGGTGCCTTATTTCTTGGGCTTCTAAGAAGCAACATTCAGTTGCTCTGTCAACAGCAGAGGCTGAGTATGTTGCTGCAGGTAGATGTGGAACTCAGATTCTCTGGGTGAAACATCAACTTCTTGATTACAACCAAGATTTAGGGTGTGTACCCATCCTATGTGATAACACTAGTGCCATAAATTTGTCTAAAAACCCCATTCAGCACTCCAGAACAAAACACATTGTCATTAATCATTTCTTGAGAGATGAGGTTGCAAAGAAATCTTTTGAACTCCATTTTATTGAAACTGAAAAACAAATTGCAGACATATTCACAAAACCCCTTCCTGAAAAGATTTTCATCAGTAAGGGGAGAACTTGGTCTTTATAAATGTCCACCTTCTTGATCTCTCTTAGGTTTGGGTTGAGTGCTATGCATTGTCTAAGGGGGAGTTCTTTGCATTTCATAACTCCTTGCTTCCTCAAGCTAAATTGTTCATATCTCTCTCACTTTCAATTCCATTTCCTTTTTACAATAAATTCTCCATTTCTGATTGTGTTGAAACTTCTTGGTATATCAAATAGTGATTGGAGAAGGACAAGTTATGCTTGTCTGGACACTTCACTATGCGTGAGAACATATCTCCGCCAAGTACTAAGAAGTTAATATGCAATAGTTGAGGGGGAGCTTTTATTGTCAAAGAGATTTTCTTTTCTGATTTAAAAACTTGCACAGTTTTCACTTCCATTTCCTTTTGGCAATGAATTCTTCAACTCTTATTGCATTGAAGTTACTTGGTATATCAAATGGTGATTTGAAGAAGGACAAGTTAGGCTTGTCTGGACACTTTCACTATGCGTGAGAGCTTATCTCCGCCAAGTACCAAGAAATGAATATGCAATTGTTGAGGAGAAGTTCTTGTTGTCCAAGAAGAAAATCTCTTTTGATTTCAAAAATGCATATCTTTATTTTGATGAAAAATGGTTGAAATCATCATCTCAGGGGGAGCTAGAAAATTCACAGGTCATCTTTTTGCAAAATTCAAAACCTTCTTGCATTTCATCAATTCCCTGCATGATGTCCTCATTCTAAAGTCTAGAGTCACAAAATGAATCTTGAGTGATTTATTATATTTTACTAATCACCTTAACTATGTCTCTCAATCCACAGAAATTCAGATCTCTTCCTAAACTAAATGACAATTTGTGCCTTGAACTTAAAACATTTCCTTGTTTGCAACTGATGACTGGATGTATTTGAATTCTATCTCATAAACTCTCCAAAATCTTGTAAAATCCAACAGAGCAATGGCATCTGTGCTGAGAACTGCACACCTTCACAATGAATGAAGTGCTATGTATGTCATGAGGCATTATTGCTAACTCTGTTCAAAGGGGATCCAAATTGAAAATAACTTCAAAATTTAAGCAATTATGTGCTATGCTTTTTGATGATGACTGAGTAACTGGAAATATTGGCGTCTACAAAACGTATATTTTCATGTCAAAAGGTCATCATTTACCCCTTTGAGACTTGACAATGACTAAATCTTAAGTATCCAGGGACTATGGTGTGTAAAAAGCACTAGTACTTGAGTGAAAGAGATTTATATCATTTGATAGTTTGTTAAAAGAACAAAAATATGAAAATTATTGGAGATTTGTTTAGAAATAATCATCTTCCTCCTTCATCAAGTTGTTCTTTAAGTTTGTGTTTTACTTTCAACACAACTGTATTTAGTCTAGATGACTTCTTTAATTCTTCAAAATTGAGAAACATGGTAGTTTTTGGTTGATTGTTAAATACATTATATCCCTCAATTTATCATTTTGTTGATTCAAGTCTTGGAATGCTAATATCATGTTGGAAATTGTTTGAAACACTTGAACTGTGATGAATTTTTGCAAAATACAACAAATGAATTTTTAAGCCTCTTAAAAATCCTTGAAATGATAATTCCTCTCATTATTTATCATTATAAGATGTCCCCAAATTTCTCAAAAATTTCCTCTCAAAGATTCAAATTTCTCTCAAAGGCTGTGTCGACACAATCCTCTCTCGTGTCGACACACAACCCCAGTCAGGTCGACACCCCTTTCATGTGTCGACACTGCCTTCTTGCCAGACCCTTTTCAAACCTTTCGGGTTCACCTTAAACCCTTGTTGTTCCTGCGGGGCAGTGTACCACTGCATCTCTTTTTGGGCGTCAGGTCGACCCGACGGCCTCATTTCCACTCCTTTCCGGCAAGATTTCCTCCCAAATTCTCTCTAAATCGCATCAATCCTTCATCACCTCTCCATTCTTCCATTTCCTCTCCAAACTCCACTCCCCTAGCACCATGGTCCGGAAATTGGGTCCCTGGCGTGGCGCCAGATCAAGGGCCTCTTCAAGGCCAGCTCCGGCAGAGGTTCCAGTTGAACAGTTGGAAAGAAGAACAAAGAGGAGAAACGATCCTGCCTCTTCTTCTGCACCTCTGAGGGCTTCCAAGCGTGGCAGGACCTCCACTTCAGGCAGAGGTGGTAATGTTTCAAACCCTAGACCAGAGATTTCGGGCGATTCCTCTGACCATCCTGAGGAATCATCTTCCTCTTCTTCTTCTGAGTCTCAAGAGGATATTCCCTCAGAATCCGTAAGTGCAGCCAAGTTGATTTTGAAGCCAAGAATACTAGACCTTTCAGACATCCAACTAGCAGACTCCCTTCCTGAAATTCAAACCTACTTTTCCTTTCAATCTTGGATACCCTTTATTTCTGAATTTCAAGTCTGCTATCCAAGATTAGTTAGAGAGTTCTACAAGAACCTCACCTGCACAGAAGAAGGGTATGAATCCAAAGTCAAGGGAATAGCCATAGACATGCCAACTGCAGTAGCTGCCTCCATTTTCAAAGTACCAGATGAAGGGGTAGACTACCATGAGTTTGAATTTGATTTACATGAAGCCTACTCCATCTTGACAGGCCTTCCTGCAGATGCATCAGATCCCAAACAAACCTATGTAACCAGGTTCAATGCAAATACCTTTCCACCTGTGTTAAGGGTCATCCACCACATTTTGACCACCATAATTACCCCTCAAGGTGGTGGAAGGGATAGGTTGACAGACATTCAGAGGTTCATCCTCTATTGCATGGTGAAAGACATCAAGATCAACCTTCATGTGATTCTCTATAAAATCATAGCTGAAACAACAAGGACAGACCTAAAGAGATCACTTCCTTATGGAGCACATCTGACCTCAGTATTCCAGCACTTTGGTGTGCCCTTGGAAAATGAGAAGTCCCAATCTATTCCCAAGTCAAACATCTACACTTTTAAGAATATCCAGAAGTTTATGGGATTTAGATTGGAAGGCAATCAAATTAGAAGAGGGCCAATTGTGGTTGAGGCCCCTCAAGCTCAGGAGGACCAGCCTCAGGTTCAAGGGGATCAGCCCCCAGCACAAGAGGAACAGCCTCCAGCTCAAGGAGACCAAGATCAGGAGGGTCAGCCTCAACATCATGAGGGCCAGCCTCAAGTTCAAGAGGAACAAGTTCAACTGCCAGAGGATCAGCCTCTAATGGATGAGGACCAGCCTCATATCACTCCTGAAGGTGGCATTCAGCTTGAAACCCCTATTCCACCTCAGGATGATCCTTCCTCTTCCTTGCCACATACTTTTGAACCTCCACATTCCCCTCTACATTCCAATCTTCCACTTCTTCTGGTGGGTCCTCAATTCCACTAGAATTGTTCTCTTTCCTCAATGCTAAATTTGATACATTGAACTCCTCTATTCAATCAATGTCAGACCAATTTGAATTGAGAGTTCAAAGACTAGAGAACACAATGTCAGCTAAATTTATTGAGCAGAAGGCAGTTTCAGATTATGCAGCTCAGAGATTTAACAGACTTATAGGCACTCTGGGAGATTCCTATATTGAGCTGAAAGAGCACCAACAAAAGCTAGAAGTTGTGCTTCAGGGAATTTTGGCAAATTCCCAAGCAGATGTCTTCAACACCAAGCAAACATTGCATGAGATTTCCAGCACCAGATTGTCATTTGCTCATTTTGTGGATGATTTAGAAAGTATGAGGAACTTCAATGAGCACATTGACAGGCAGATTACAGATTTGACCAAGGAGTTCAAGATAATGCAGAGACCTGGTTGGTCAGCTGGCTCATCATCTTCCTCACAACACAGTGCAGCTGATCTAACCAGACTTCAAGCCACCTTGCTAGAAAATTCAGATCGAATGGAACACTTTTTGAGCACAAAAATGATAACCATTCAAGATCAAATCAAGACTAGCCTGAACTTCATGGACAAAAGACTGTTAGACATTGAACTTCTTCTTGCTCCAATTCCTCCTCCTCCTCCATCATCTACTTAATGTACATTTGTTTTGATAATGGCAAAGGGGGAGAAGAATGAATGACTTGAATGTAATATTTTGATGTAATGATCTTTTGAATGAAATGAAATGGTTGTTTTGGCTTCAATGCAAAGTATTGTGATTGTGAATGCAAATCTTTGTCTTTGTGTTTGAATACTTGTCCAATTGTTTGACTTGTGTGCACAAAATTTCTAATTTCAAGTAACACTGTATCTCACAAACACATCATCAATTGTTACTGAACAACATCAAAAGGTCCTTGACAAGTATGAACAAAAAGGAAAACAAAAATTTAAACAATCAAAAATTGCTTAAAATCACACTTCATCAAAACCACATTGAAATATGGATTTAATGTTGCCATCATCAAAAAGGGGGAGATTGTTGGGTTGAATGCAAATTCATATCATTTCCCTCCTATTTTGATGATGACAAGAGGTGTTCTTAAAGCAATTTAATTGAAACATGTCAAAAACATCATACCTAAAATTCATGTTCAAAAAGTATTTTTCAAACCACATTTATCATTTATGGTCATGACAAATCATTTAACTAATGATATATGTGTTTATTTTTCAGGTACAAACATTTTTATGCAAAAGATGAGTCGACACACCCATCAATGGTGTCGACACATCAACACAGATTCAAAGGCAAAATGTGTAAAAATGTTGAGACTGTGTCGACACATGTCAAGAGTGTGTCGACACGAGTGGCAGTTTTTCAGAAACCAAGCCTACCCAGGTCGACACACTCTCAGAGCAGGTCGACACTAGATCCCATTTCCAGAACAGCCAGTTTGAAGAATTGGGACAGCAGGTCGACACACTCTCAGAGCAGGTCGACACTAGACCCAGTTCCCAGAACAGCCAGTTTGCAGATTCGGGACAGTAGGTCGACACACTCAAGAGCAGGTCGACACGGGACCTTCTTCCCAGAACAGCCTTCTACATATTCTGGACAGTGTGTCGACACTACCACCAGGGCAGGTCGACACACTACGGAAACTTTTCATTCTAAAAGTTGATGGCTGTCGCGTGTCCTTCTAGCGCGATCAGAATCTTCCTAGGAATGCGTGCCCTTGTACCCCAAAAGGGTATCTTTGGAATCCTAAGGATATAAAGTGTCTTTTCGGCCAGCCTTCACAAGTGAGATAGGACCCAACTCTCTCAGAGCCTCCAAGAAGCTCCTGGCGGCCAAGAAGAGCTCGTGTCTCCTTCCCCTGCTCTCCAAGTGCTTCCAGAAGACCAATTCCCACCAAGTCAAGGTGTGGGAATTGGAATTTGATTCCTGAAGACTTCTCTGAAGCATTCCAAGGAAGCAGATCCTGTAGAAGACTTCTTTGGTGAAGAATTCGAGGAAGATCCAACTTCTCAGATTGCAGAGCATCGACTTGGACTTCAAGCTTCACAAGTTCCTTCCCAATTCAAGCTTCTACAAGGGAGTACACTGAAGAACGAAGCCTTTCAATACAATTTACCTTTTCTTCTATTCTTCTGAGATATCTTTTGAGATTATGCAAGTGCTTCTGCATAACTCTCTTTAGAGTTCTCAAACTTCGACTAGATCTGTTGCTAGAGGATCTTAGTCTTAAGTTGGTGTCTAGCAGTTTCAGTGTGAGCATTGTGCTCAGGGTGTTGTGAGCCGTCGAGCTCAGTTTGAGTTGTTAAGCTCAGGGTTGGTTTGAGCAGTCTTGCTCTGTGTTTCTAGAGTAGTCTTGCTCTAGAGGTTGTGTGAGTTGTATGCTCTGAAGTGTTGGAGTTGTTAGGCTCCTTTGGGTGTGTATCCCAGTTGTGTTAGTGAAGCCTCACGGGTTGTGAGGGGTGGATGTAGGAATCACTTGGGTGATTTCCGAACCACCTAAAAAATCCTTGTGCATTTGTCTTCTGTGGTTTGATTGATTCATCCGCTAGATGCTTGCATAGGATCCGTTTTTAATTCACTTAATCAACTTGCTTCACATCCAGTTTTTCAACTCACTCAAATCTAATCAGATCTGTAGTTTTTCACTGATAACATTGCCTCTGATTTTAAATAGTTTTCAAATTACTTAAGCTTCTGCAAAAGTGGCTAAGATCTATTCATCCCCCCCCCCTTCTAGATCTTTTCCACACATTCATTTCGATCCTTCACCCTGCATGCTGGAATGAGGTTGGAGAATAGCAATGGCTAGGCCCAGACATGGTACAACGGACAACGAAGGACATTCAGGTAATCAGAGACCGGCTCAAGATTGCCCAATCCAGACAGGAGAGCTACGCCGACAAAAGAAGGCGACATCTAGAATTTCAAGTGGGTGATCATGTGTTCCTAAAAGTGTCACCTACTCGTGGCATCCAAAGATTTGGTGTAAAGGGAAAGCTCAGCCCTAGATTCATCGGTCCTTTTGAAGTACTCGAAAGGGTTGGTGAGGTTGCATACCAGCTGGCATTGCCACCAGATTTGTCATGTGTACACAATGTGTTCCATGTTTCCATGCTTAGGAAATATGTGTACGACCCCACGAGCATCATTCGCCACGAGAAGTTGATATTGAACAAAGATATGACGTACGAAGAGAAGCCAGTCAAGATACTGGAACGGAAGATACAACAACTCAGGAACCATCCCATTCATGTGGTTTAAGTCCTATGGAATAATCGTGGAGTGGAAGAGGCAACCTGGGAACTGGAATGATCAGACAAAACTACCCCGCTGTTTTCGGTAAGACATTCTCTCCTAAATGATCACATGAATTTGGGGACCAAATTCTTTTTAAGAGGGGGAGGCTGTAGCAACCCTAAATTTATGGATTTTTTTAAAATAATTATATTATTTAATTAGAAATCAAATAAAAGGGAGATGTATTAAATCAACTAGGAAATCAAATAATAGAGAATTAAATAAAACCCATTAAAAGAAAAGGAGTAATGGGCTTTTCTATATTGACCCATTAGAAATGAGTGGGCTAAAATAGAGATTTTAAGAAGGGGAATAATAGAGAAATACCCAAAATTCATAACTAAAATATTAATAAAATAGAAAAGAGATATTTAATGCATTAAATAGCTAGTTTGAATTAGGATTGGATTCCTAAACCTACCCCAATTGATTGGCCACGAAATTCCCTCTCTCCCAACCCAAATAGGAGATCTCTTGCTTAAAAAGGGGAGAGGAAAATAGGAAATTCGGAATTTAATAGGAGTTAGGCTTAAACTAGCAAAGGGAATAGGGAGAAGCTTAAATACATCTCTTAAACCCTCACGGCCGGCCCTAGCACGTGCCAAGAGGTTCCTGGACCAGGAGGAGAGGCCAAGAGGAGGAGAATTCGTGGAGAGGAAGGATCTCTCAAGTTCTTCCCTGAGTTCTTCAAGTCTTAACCCTAGAAGAGGAAAACGATCAAAGGTAAGCATTCTCACAAGCATAAACCATGAAACTTTTTCTCTAGGATGTCTCGTCTATCAGGAACAAAAGCCATTTGGTTTCATAATTTTCCATCGAACATATCTTCCGTTCTTGATTTTTCATGTTCTGCAACTTACATGACCTCGAACCCTCTTCTTAATTCTTGATCTCCTTGTATACTCAATCCCATGCCACGAGATTTTTATTGTAGGAATTGATGCATGTTAGGCATCTTTTGCCACTAAAAACCCTAAATTTGATTCATCTTATCTTGCGAATTTAATCATTGATCTCAACTATGTACTGTTTCATGTTCATCATGGATACCCGTGTTTAAAACATGTCTACACCCTGATTGTTTTCCAATTCCTATTTATTGTAAGTACCCATGCATGTCTAGGTCGTTTTGCAACTGCTTTCATGAATTTTCATTGACTATACAGTTAGTTGTGATTTTCTAAATCACCCGATGTCAAATAGGGTAAGTTCTGGCCCGTAATCCAATGTAAAGTCCTTTCCCTATCGGACTCGGGCGCAGACCCTGTGAACGCGACAGCCCGATAGGCCACGTTCACAAGGGCTGTCGTGATCTTATCGCGACAGGACCTGTCGTCGCGATCTACTGCCCGACCTGACTAGGCCTGTCGCGACCTATACCAGACCCTGTCGCGATCTCAGTTGACCCCGTCGTGACCCTCATTAGGGTACGTCGCGATCTGGGTTTTTGCAAGAAACCCCCTGTCTCAGCAATGCTTGATTATCTATAGTGTTTGTACTCTTGTTTAACAGTCATACATACAGAAAATAGCAATTGTTACAAATTAACCATTTATGTATGATTAAAATATATGCACATGATCTTTTCTATCTACAATTTTCATGACACTTACACACACTTTGAACCATCCAATTATGGCATAATTTGGCATGAAATTTTTTCATAATACATCTGGTAAATTATGCAATTAAATTACCATATTTTAAATATACTTGTCTATTGTTTCTCGCGATGTTTTGGGAATACTGATATCGATGCTCAACTATTCTAGAACTCCTCTAGAACGTCGAGTACTTGTTTCTATATACGCACTTTCTTGACTTGGACGAACTCTCTATCGGATACTCCTTCTGCCGAACTAGTAAGTCTTTGTTCAAGGCCTTCGTAAGTCTCCTCTGTCCATGGATTCCCACATGGTCGACGAGCCAGTTGTACCCTAACACCTATTACACCCTTTAGGGATCAATATGGTCCAAACGGCTATTTAAAATTCACTCTCATCTTGAGTTACGCCGGACCTCTGGACCTGTGCTTTACATGGCTAGTGGTAAGGTCGTGAGTTCCGCCTGACTGTCAACACCATGTGCGCGTGTTGTGCAACTATTACTATCGCTCTTTACTCGACGTTTCATGTGCAAGGTCTGCTAACTCTCATCTATACTCTACTCTCTCATCTATTCACATTCACTCTACTATCTCGTCTATTCATCTAGTGCTCTCATCTACTTCTAAGTACTCTATATTGGCCATTGACTGATTGTCTAAAGATAAACAATATAACTAATACCTTACAATATATATAAAGGGCCTGATCTGGTCCTACGATGTGCGCCCGAAAGTGCTAGTGCCCATGGGAGTTAAATGATCAGAGTGTTTGGCATTACACTCAAGTTCTGTCTATCTTGACTATCTAAATGACAATCAAAAGTGTTATATTCTCTCGTTGTCCATAGACAACAAAGTGCTATGCTATACTCGTTGTGCTATCTGTACTATGGCCATCCTGCTATACTTGACATTGTGCTATCTTGCCATTATTGTGCTATTCCAGACACTTGTGCTATTCTTGGTAAGTCTATATTTGGAAAGTCTTGCTATTTCGTTCAAGTACTGTCCTGCTATATTTTTACTTGGCACTCTCTTCCGTTCTGTCATTAGTTACTCTGCCTTTAATGCATTAATTACTTAAAGCCTGCTTGAGCCTGAGATTTAAGTCCTACTGGGCGATGCTCACTCACCCTGTGTTATTTGTCATTGTGTTCTCAGGTGAGACCGAGGATGAACAATACCCTCAAGAGGACGGGAACGACCAAGAGTGATGTCATGAGTAACCTAGTGTCCTATTGCTATGTTTAGCGTTGTAGTAGTTAGGTTTGAAGTTTAGTCTTTTGCTTTATTCCAATGTAATCGGGCCCTATGGATTGACTCTGATATTAGTGGTTGTAACTAGGCATTGAAAAGTATTAATGAAATGAATTTTCTTTATCATTATTCATTTTGAAATCGTTTGATGTCTAGTATTTGCTCTATACCCTTTCTTGCAACTGCCTCGCGTTCCGATATTCCGCGTCGGGGCGTGACATGAAATCCCTATGCAATCACCTAGTGCAGCAAGATCAAACCACAAATCAAGCCACAGTCCACAAGGGATTTTTAACTGGTTCGAAAATCACCTCCAATGACTCCTACATCCACCCCTCACATAGTGAGGCCACACTACTCAAACCCTTGAGTACAATGAGAATGACAACTCTCACACACACACACTAGAGCACGACGGCTGCAACACACCTTTGAGCACGATGACTCAAAGCACCTGAGCACGATGGCTCAAAACCCCTAAGCACGATGACTTAGAAAACTTGAGCACGATGGCTCAAAAACCTGAGATGACTGGCTCAAAACCTACTAGATCGGGTCCATAAGAAATCAGATCCTTTAGCATTGATCTGACTTACACAACCACATACTCAAGTGCTTTGATCTGCACTGAACAATTGCACAGATCTCAACACACATAGAAATTGTATGATAAGAGTGATGAGGAAGAATGAAGAAAAGTCTTCTTAGGCTTTCTTCCAAAATGTTGCTACTTCTTCTTGATCACTGCCACTCCTTCACACTCTGTTGCTTCTTCCTTCACTGTAGTATCATCTGCTCCATCTTCTTCTTCTTCTACTTCTTCTTCTCCTTCTGCTGCTCTGCTTCTGTTGGCAGGGGCTTCTCTTCCTTTTTCCTCGTAGATAGATATGCAGAAGGCTCTCCTAATTGATGTCTTTTTTCTTCAGATGAGACAAATAACTATTTATAGCTAGAAGCCCAAACCTCGTACCTAGGGTTTCGTGTGCCCCAAGTGCATTAAGAAGGCAGGTGCTCTTCATGTGACCTAATTGCTTTCCAAAATGATATAAAGATAATGACAATCAATTCTGGAAGAAATATTTGACCAATCAATGTGACTTGGTCATCGATCGATGTGAAATAATCAGTAATCGATATGCTGGCAGTCTATATTGAACTTTGATTGGTACTTCGACTGATGCTTCATTTGGCTTTGACGAACGCTTGAATTGGCGCTCATTTAGTCTGCAATCGATGTTTCATTCAGCTTCGATTGACACTTCGATCGGCACTCATTTGTTTAGCAATCGATGTTAAACATATGGCAATCAATGTTTGAGCAGTTGCTTAACACTTTTAAGCTTGTTTATGTTTGTACCTATATAAAACAACAATATATTCAATGTCACACATCATCAATAAATGTTATGACTATGTTGTCATCATTAGGCACATATGTTCATCATAAAAAACATTTATGCATTTCAACTGACAAAGAACAAGTATGACACAATTGTATTCAAACATTTAATAAAGACATGTGTCATGTTCACATTGAGTAACAGATGATGAAATTGACAAAATAAAACAGTATAGAACTTCGGATTTCAATAAATCGACAAGAACAGTCAAAGTCAGCACTTCGATTGATAGTTACTAAAACTTGACATCTGAAGTCACAGAGCTTCGACTGGAAAAGAGTATAACAGGAATATCCAAAGTCCCAATCGATGTCTGGTTTTGACCAGTAAACAGTATAACAGGAATATACGAAGTGCCAATGCTTCAACAGACTGCAACAAAAACGTGATCAATCGAAGTCCCAGTCTTATCCTGGCTTCGACTAATTGTGACCAAAACGTGATCAATCGAAGTCCCAATCGAATCCTAGGTTCGACTGACTACTACAAAAATGTGATCATTTGAAGTCCCAATTTCGGATGTTTAAGACCAAATATGAACATCCGATGTTTGTTTAAGTAAGATTTCAATGTGGCCAATCTGTCTATGATTTGCAAACATTAATCAAAGGATATGCAACATGAAAGCACTTAAGTTCATCACAAGATAATGACATTATGATATCAACAAGATGAATAATGATTATGTCATCATCAAAACAAATCAAAACAATCATTATCAAAATAATGATTATGGTTATTCACTATGAGGCCCTCGAATTTTTCCCTTTTATTTAGTTTTTAGTCATGCGATATGTTAGTTGCTTTGTGTATATAATTATGAGTATATATATGTGTATCTACATGCATAATTATTCTACAAATTGTATTTAAATAATGTTGTGCATATGTATATCCTTGTTTATTTATGTACATATTGTTTTATTCATATTTGATATATGGTGTGTAAGATATACAATATGTATTGCATGTATATGTATATAATGTAGGTAAGTATGGGCATTTCTGTGTTCAGGCCGAAGTGCATGTTAACGTCAACATGCATGGACGTAGAGGGGAGAGTCGATGTCCAGATCGATGGACGCGAACTCTCAGTAGAGGGCCAAGAATATGGACGTCTATTTCCCCAAAATCCATGCGTTTCAGATCTGGAAACGACCGTAATTTCTTCGATTCTTGTTTTGGAAACCGTCTTCCAATGGAAGGAAATCCTGTCTACGCATACCCCAAATCCCTTGGCTCTATAAAAACACCCTTTTAGGGCGAAATAGGTTCCTTCTGGCTCTTTGAGAAAACCCTAGAAAACTCTGTGTGAAACCTGAACCTTGGGCGGCGTGATCTTGCGTTGTGGTGTGTTTTCCGACGATCCTCTTCGACTGAAAGGAGCTCTGAACAAAGAGGAAGGCTTCCCCGAACTTTGTGTGCAGTCTACATCAACACAAAATCGGTTCGGGAGAAGTTTTGGGGCGCTTCTTGGCTTGGCTTAGGAGAGATTCTCTGGAAACGATTTCCTTTTAGCAAATTTTTAAGAGGCAAGTAACCCTTGGACATTGTCCATACCCATGTCTAGTAGCTTTTTGGGAATTTATCTCGTGTCCTAGAACCCCCATTCACTGTGTTTTGTGCGTTCATTGAGCATTTCCGCAGATATGAACTTAACGACAACATTTACTATCGTTAAGACCCTGTATTGGCGGCAACAGATGGTGTCGTTAACCCCTGTTGGCGGCAACATGTGTGACGCCAAGTTCGTCTGTGTTTTAGAGAACTCTAGTTTCACATCTGTATGATCATATTCGGACTTGTGGTTGTCTGTGTTTACTGTAGAAATTATGTTGAGTTCCGTACAGGCAGTAGGTCATATCATGAGGAGGTACTGAATTTCTGTGATTTGTGTTATTTATTAAAATTTTTGTAATTGAACTGTAAGCTGAAAATAACCATCTTTAATCTTGTATAAATAGATCGGTTGTGAGTTAGGATTTTATAATTTTTACATGATAGCATGATGATCGTTTTTAGATTTCTGAACTACTAGAACTGACTGTTTGAATGTAAACCATGCTAAATGAATTTATTGATGGGAAATGCATGATACCTGTTTTAATTATCATAATTAGTATATAAGTCCAAAAAATATGAAAAATTGAGCATATAATGTGTTATCTGTCTTCAACCTGTGATAAATATGTCGTCCTGTTTGGGTGAGAGTAGGTGTGGTTGTTAATTCAATAGTGAATATTTGCCAAGTGAACATGTTAATTTAATTCTTGTATAATGCAATGATTACAACATGATTAAGACTGTGGTATGAATTGTTAAGTACTATGACCAGTAGCATCATGATTGGAAAAACTGAAGCATGTGTGTGTATTTAAGTACATGAGCATGAAATGATTAGTGCATGTGAATAATGTAAGTAAATATGTGACTTAAGTGAAATGTGTTAAAATGTGCCATGTGTGACACTGCTACCATAGAGGGCTATGGAATTGTATCGTAGTAAAGTCCCTACGGGAAGGTTCAATGTGTGTGATATCCTATGGTAATTAGGATGAAATCCTAGAGGTGGACAAGTACGACTGGTTAGCGTGGAGAGTGTTTCTCCCGATTCTGTGCAGTTAACCAAGATCTATCAATGTATTGCCTAGGTGATAGGTATGTGAATGTGTATATGTGTGTCCTTCTAGTGGTGGTTTGGACTATGTGTCACGACAACTAAGTGTAAAATGTGAATATGTGTATATGATCATGTGAATGTGAAATGTGAAAGATGTGAAATGTGAAATTGTTAAATGAATGTGTTAGCATGTGAATAAGTGTAAAGCCATATGAATGTGTTTAATTCATGTCAAAACAGCAAGCAAAACGTATGTACATTGGTGTTAAATGCATATGAAAATGAATAGAATCCATGATAGGTTGCTAGTTACTTTATGCTTAATTCCATGTTCTAGATAGGTAGAGTTGTACCATAATATGGATAATACTGAATTGTTAAACCATGTTACATGTATACGTAGTAAGCATGTGTAGGAATGTGAGTGATACTATTTAATGTTATAAGCATGTATCATGTGTTCTATTGCTATAAGTTTTTCCAGGTATAGTAGTTTAGATTGTATAAAGCATGCAACATGTGTTACTCTTTATCTTTAAAAGTCAGTATGTGCATATGATATGTGTATGGATGTTGTACATGGATTGCTTGCTGAGTCTATTTAGACTCATACTTGCTTCGGCGTACAGATGTAATAGGTGTCTCCACATCTGAGGAGGATATAGTTAGGAGCGACTCCGAGCACGAGGAGTAGCTATTTTGTGGAGATCTCTACATTATATATTTCATTTCATAGTATGTAATTTGGAATTGTGTAATTAAAGATGGACAATGTATTCATTTGAAAGTTGTATAAATGTGGACTTCAGTGTTTCCTTTCATCTTATGTTATACAGACTAGGGATATTGATGATGATGATGGAATGGAATGAAAATGTTACTCTATTTCCGCTGTACTCTTTACTATTCATGTACATATCAACCTATCGTTTAGTGTTGGGTCAATGTCCTACTATGACGGCGTTCTCTATAACGACGTGCATTGGTATAATCATATCGGTATAAGGAGGGTCGTTACAGAGATTGGTATCAGAGCGACAAGGTTGAGATTGTACATGAGTAAACCATCATCTTCATAATATGATAAGTCTTTATAGATTTGTCCACATGTGTAGAAATGATTAATAATGAATGAAAGATAGTTAAGAACATGGTTAGGGCTAAATAACTTAATTTCTAACTTTGATTGATTTGTTTTTCAGACTATGGCTTCTCGTGGTAGGCGTGGTGCCCATGCTCGTGAGGATGAGCAGATACGAGAGGAGAGGGATGAGCAGCAGGCCCCGGCACCCCAGGGTCCTACAGTTCTTCCTCCACCACCGCCTGTGGATTATGGAGTGTTCATGCAAGGCCTGGTGTAGGCTATGCAGACTCAGGCGCATACCCAGGCGGCACTCCAGGCTCAGCTGGAGGCTCAGGTTAGAAATGTTAAATAGAAGTAGTCTGTTTTTAATTAATTTTAAATAGAAGTAGTCTGTTTTTAATTAATTTATGATTGCTATGTGCTTATGTGTTGTTTATATTGCTTGTTGTAGCAGGCTCAGGCTCAGGCTCCAGCTCCAGTTCCCCAGGTGCTTGGCCATGGTGGTCCTTCCATCATGGAGCGATTCAAGAGGATGGCTCCACCCTCTTTTAAGGGGGAGAGTCAGCCATTGCTAGCAGTGAGCTGGATGAGGGAGATCGAGAGGATCTTCCGTGCCATTAGGTGTGCCGAGGAGGACAAGGTCAGCTTGGCCACCTATATGCTATAGGTATGTGTTAGTTAATTATGCATGTATTCATATTAACATTAGATTTGTCTAGATTGGTGCTTATGGTTGGTTGTTGTAGGGGAGAGCCGATGTTTGGTGGTCCTCTTTATTGCGTACCTGGTTTGAGGACGGTGCTATTGAGGTGGCATGGGACGAGTTCGTGAGGCTCTTTCGGGCCAAGTTCATCCAGGAGCATGTTCAAGACAAGATGGAGCACGAGTTTCTTACTCTTACCCAAGGATCCATGTTTGCTGAATTGTCTAAATATGCACCTCATATCGTTGCTGATGAGCACAGGAAAGCGATGAAGTTTGTGATGGGTGTTAAGCCATCACTGAGGTCGAGGCTGGGGGCATTTCATCATCATACCCTGGATGAGGCCCTTAGCACTGCGTGTAGGCAGGAGGGTGAGATGGAGCAGTACCTAGAGGAGAAGAAGGCAGCGCAGAAGAGATCTGCACCTCCTTTCCAGCGGTAGGATAGGAAGAAGGCGGTGTACCAATCACCGCAGTGTCCCGTGGTAGCGAGCAGTCAGCAGACAGTTGCACTGTGATCCCCCGGCGTTAGGCCCAGTGGCAAGAAGGTGTGTCCTCATTGTGGAAGCACACATGGAGGTACCGAGTGCTGAAAGCTAGTGGGGAAGTGTTTAAAGTGTGGGAGCAGTGAGCTTCATATCCGGGATTGTCCCATACTTCAGTAGGGATTCCAGCGTGGAGTGCCAGCCCCAACTGCGGTAGCAGCAACAGCGCCAACTACAGGGATACCGGGAAGGCCTCGAGCCCAAGCTCGAGTGTTCGCGTTAGCACGTGAGGATGCCGAGTAGGCGAAGCATGTCACCGAAGGTACGGTTCTTTTCATGGGTGCGCACGCTCGGGTTTTGTTTGATATGGGTGCCACTCACTTGTTCATTTCCGAGCGGTTTGTTAGGCAGTTAGCAGTAGAGTTAGGATTACAGGCTGAGGAGTTAGAGGTCCCTTTGTCTGTGCACACACCTGCGGGAATGGTATCGACTAGGAAGTGTATTCCGTTGTTACCTATGTTCATTGAGGATAGAGTCTTAGATGGGTGCTTCTTTTTGCTAAAGATGAAGTACTATGATGCACTTCTTGGTCTATATTGGCTACAAGAGTATTATGCTTTAGTAGATTGTCATGGGAAGAAGATCATTTTCCGTATTCTTGGTGAGGATGAGTTTTCACATCCGTTGCCAAGGAACTTAGCGGGAATGTTTGTTATCTCTGCCATGAAGGCGATGAAGATGGTGAACAAGGGATGTGACACTTTTCTTGCCAGCGTGGTATTAGTACCAAAGGCTGATCCGTCACCGACCCTTGGGGAGATTGATGTAGTGCGAGAGTTTCCAGACATTTTTCCTGATGATTTGTCTAGATTGCCACTGGTTAGGGAGATAGACTTTACTATAGAGTAGCTTCTAGGCACCTCTCCTATTTCAAAGGCTCCATATCGGATGACACTTGCGGAATTGGCTGAGTTAAGGAAGCAGTTGCAAGATTGGTTGGATAAGGGATTTATTCGCCCTAGTGTATCCCCTTGGGGTGCACCTGTATTATTTGTAAAGAAGAAAGATGGTTCACTTAGGTTGTGCATCGATTATAGAAAGCTCAAACAGGTAACTGTAAAGAATAGGTATCCCTTACCACAGATTGATGATTTATTTGACCATCTGCAGAATGCATCGATCTTTTTCAAGATTGATTTGCGGTATGGATACCATCAATTGAGGATTAGGAGTGAAGATGTGTCCAAGACGGCCTTTAGGACTCGTTATGGACATTATGAGTTGTTGGTTCTTCCGTTTGGCCTAACCAACGCCCCTGCAGCGTTCATGGATCTCATGAACAGGGTCTTTAGACCTTATCTAGATAGTTTTGTAGTGGTGTTCATCGACGATGTGTTGGTCTATTTTCCAGATGTGGCTACACATCGTCGGCATTTAAGGGTAGTGTTAGAAGTTCTCCGAGAGCACAAGCTGTATGCAAAATTCAGCAAGTGAGATTTTTGGATGCGCGAGGTTCATTTCCTTGGGCATGTTGTCTCTGGTGCTGGTGTAGCAGTTGATCCAGCGAAGGTCCACGCTGTATTACATTGGGAGATTCCCAGGACCCCATCACTGATTCGGAGTTTCCTTGGTTTGGGGGGCTATTATCAGTGATTCATTGAGGGATTTCCATCTATCGCCACCCCTTTGACTAAGCTAACCAGGAAGGGTGTGAAGTTTGTCTGGGCCGAGGAGTGTGAGAGTAGCTTTCAATTGTTGAAGGCTAAGCTTATTTCTGCACCGGTGTTGATTTTTCCGTATGGTGTAGAGAGTTTTTCCATCTATTCAGATGCATCTCAGATTGGTTTAGGCTGTGTGTTGATGCAGCAGGGAAGGGTAGTGGCGTATACTTCTCGTCAGTTGAAGGAGCATGAGCGTAACTATCTGACTCATGATTTGGAGCTTGCGGCAGTGGTTCATGCACTAATGATGTGGAGGCACTATCTTTATGGTGTCAGATTTGAGGTGTTCACTGACCATAGGAGCTTGAGGTATCTCTTTTCTCAGAAGGAATTAATCTTGCGTCAGAGGAGATGGATTAAGTTCCTCAAGGACTACGACTTCAATCTTCAGTATCATCCAAGAAAGGCGAATGTCATAGCGGATGCTCTTAGCAGGAAGAGGTCTTTACTCCAGCAGGATTGAAAGATGTTGGAGGATGCTTCTTGTGCGATGACCGAGTTAGAGCCCTTATTATGTCAGGCTTTTGTAGCTCAGTTGTCCATTCGGTCTACTATGCTTGATGAGGTGATTCAGCAGCAGAAGGCTGATCCTAGGCTTCAGGACTTAGTGGGCAAGGTGGGAATTTCTCGTGATGAGGATGGTGTGATTAGATTTCATCCCCGAGTTTGTGTTCCCGATGTAGTAGATGTCTGTGAGCATGCTCTTGCAGAAGCTCATAGGTCGAGGTTCTCTATTCATCCGAGTAACACTAAGATGTACCAGGATTTGAAGAGATCATTTTGGTGGTCTGGCATGAAGAAGGATGTGGCGGATTTTGTGTTCAGGTGTTTAGTATGCCAACAAGTGAAGGCCGAGCGTCAGCGACCATCTGGTCTGATGTAGAAGATGGAGATTCCTATATGGAAGTTGGAGGCCATCACTATGGATTTTGTAACGGGTTTGCCCATATCAGTGAAGGGAAATGACTCGATTTGGGTGATTGTAGATAGATTCTCTAAGACTGCGCATTTCTTGCCTATGAAGAAGAAGTAGTCAGTTGAGAGTTTGGCTAGATTGTAGGTTAGTAGCATTGTTAGGTTGCATGGCGTGCCGAAGTCAATCATTTCGGATCGAGATCTGATATTTACATCGAGGTTATGGAAGGGTCTTTAGGATGATTTAGGTTCCGAATTGAAGCTTAGTTCGGCATTCCATCCTCAGACAGATGGACAGTCTGAGAGGACTATCCAGACGCTCAATGACATGTTGAGAGCATGTGTGATTGTGATTGGGAGCGTCATTTACCTCTCGTGGAGTTCGCATATAACAATAGTTTTCATGCGAGTATTGGTATGGCTCCATTTGAGGCATTGTATGGTCGGCCTTGTAGATCTCCTTTATGTTGGGAGGAAATTGGTGATAGGTAGTTGATTGGTCCGGAGTTAGTGCAGGTGACTTCGGATAAGATCCAGCTTATCAGGAAGAGGCTTGTTGCGGTGCAGGATAGGCTGAAGAGTTACACTGACAACAGAAGGAAGGATTTAGAGTTCGATGTTGGCGAGCATGTTTTTCTAAAGATTTCGCCTACTCGAGGTGTTGTCAGATTTGGCAGGCATAGTAAGTGAAGTCCTAGATTCATTGGCCCGTATGAGATTCTCAGACGTTTGGGCAGCGTGGCATATAAGCTAGCTTTACCACCAGCATTAGCCAGTGTTCATCTTGTTTTCCACGTATTCATGCTCAGGAGGTATGTCCGATATCCATCTCATGTCATTAGTCATGAGCCAGTGGAGATCCAGCCAGATCTGTCGTATATTGAGCAACTAGTAGCTATTATTGACTGGAAGGTTCAGCATCTCCGGAACAAGAGCATTGCATCTGTGAAGGTGCTATGGCAGAACTCGAGAGAGAGGCTACTTGGGAGCTTGAGGATGCTATGATGAAGAAGTATCCGCAATTGTTTGAGTAGTGTCGTTCTAACTTCGAAGATGAAGTTTTCTTTAAGAGGCAAGGGGTGTAAGGCCCTCAAATTTTGCCCTTTTATTTAGTTGTTAGTCATGCGATATGTTAATTGCTTTGTGTATACAATTATGTGTATATATATATATGTCTATCTGCATGTATAATTATTCTGCAAATTATATTTAAATAATGTTGTGCATATATATATCCCTGTTTATTTATGTACATATTGTTTTATTCATATTGGATATATGGTGTGTAAGATATACAATATGTATTGCAGGTATATGTATACAGTGTAGGTATGTTTGGGCATTTCTGTGTTCTGGCCGAAGTGCATGTTAACGTCAACATGCATAGACGTTGAGGGGAGAGTCGACATCCAGATCGATGGACGCCAACTCCTAGTAGACGGCCAAGAATATGGATGTCTATTTCCCAAAAATCTGTGTGTTTCAGATCTGGAAACGATCACGATTTCTTCGGTTCTTGTTTTGGAAATCGTCTTCCAACGTTCGAAAATCCTGTCCGTGCATACCCCAAACACCTTGGCTCTATAAAAACACCTGTTTAGGGTGAAATAGGTTCCTTTTGGCTCCTTGAGAAAACCCTAGAAAACTATGTGCGAAACCTGAACTTCGGGCGGCTTGATCTTTCATTGTGGTGTGTTTTCCGGCAATCCTTTTCGATTGGAAGGAGCTCTGAACATAGAGGAAGGCTTCCCCGACCTTGGTGTGTAGTCTACATCAACACAGAACTAGTTCGGGAGAAGATTTGGGGCGCTTCTTGGCTTGGCCAAAAAGAGCTTCACTGGCAAATAATTGCATTTAGCAAATTTTTAAGAGGCAAGTAACCCTTGGACATCGTCCATACCCATGTCTAGTAGGTCTCAGGAACTTTTGGGAATTTATCTTGTGTCCTAGAATCACCATTCACTGTGTTTTGTGCGTTCATTATGTATTTCTGCAGATATGAACTTAACGACAACAATTTCTGCTATTAAGATCCTGTGTTGGCCCCTGTTGGCGGCAACATGTGTGACGCTAAGTTCGTCTGGGTTTTACAGAACCCTAGTTTCACATCTGTATGAACATATTCGAACTTGTGGTTGTCTGTGGTTACTGTAGAAATTATGTTGAGTTCCATACAGGCAGTAGGTCATATCATGAGGAGGTATTGAATTTCTGTGATTTGTGTTATTTATTAAATTTTTTGTAATTAAACTGTAAGCTAAAAATAACCATGTTTAATCTTGTATAAATAGATCGGTTGTGAGTTAGGATTTTATAATTTTTACATGACAGCATGATGAGTATTTTTAGATTTTTTAACTGCTAGAACCGACTCTATGAATGTAAACCATGCTAAATGAATTTCATGATGGGAAATGCATGATATCAGTTTTAATTATCATAATTAGTATATAAGTTCAAAAATTCTGAAAATTGAGCATATAATGTGTTATCTATCTTAAACCTATGATAAATAATTCGTCTTGTTTGGGTGACAGTAGGTGTTGTTGTTAATTTAACAGTGAATATTTACCAAGTGAACATGTTAATTTAATTCTTGTATAATGCAATGATTACAACATGATTAAGACTGTGGTATGAATTGTTAAGTACTGTGACCAGTGGCATCATGTTAGTAAAAACTGAAGCATGTGTGTGCATTTAAGTACATGAGCATGAATTGATTAGTGTATGTGAATAATGTAAGTAAGTATGTGACTTAAGTGAAATGTGTTAAAATGTGCCATGTGTGACACTGCTACCATAGAGGGCTGTGGAACTGTACTGTAGTAAAGTCCCTACGGGAAGGTTCAATGTGTGTGATATCCTATGGGCAATTAGGATGAAATCTTGGAGGTGGACAAGTATCACTGGTAATGGGTGGAGAATGTTTCTCCAGGTTCTGCGCAGTTAACCAAGATCTATCACTGTGTTGCCGAGGTGATAGGTATGTGAATGTGTATATGTGTGTCCTTTTAGTGGTGGTTTGGACTATGTGTCACGGTAATTAAGTGTAAAATGTGAATATGTGTATATGATCATGTGAATGTGAAATGTGAAAGATGTGAAATGTGAAATTGTTAAATGAATGTGATAGCATGTGAATAAGTGTAAAGCCATATGAATGTGTTTAATTCATGTCAAAACAGCAAGCAAAAGGTATGTATGTTGGTGTTAAATGCATATGAAAATGATTAGAATCCATGCTAGGTGCTAATTACTTTTTGCTTAATTCCATGTTCCAGATAGGTAGAGTTGTATCATAATATGGATAATATTGAATTGTTAAATCATGTTACATGTATACGTAGTAAGCATGTGTAGGAATGTGAGTGATACTATTAATGTTATAAGCATGTATCATGTGTTCTATTGCTATATTTTTTTCCATGTATAGTAGTTTAGATTGTATAAAACATGCAACATGTGTTACTCATTATCTTTAAAAGTCAGCATGTGCATATGATATGTGCATGGATGTTGTACATGGATTGCTTGCTGAGTCTATTTAGATTCATACTTGCTTCGGCGTACAGGTGTAACAGGTGTCTCCACATCCGAGGAGGATATAGTTAGGAGCGACTCCGAGCACGAGGAGTAGCTATTTTGTGGAGATCTCTACGTTATATATTCATTTCATAGTATGTAATTTGGAATTTTGTAATTAAAGATGGACAATGTATTCATTTCAAAGTTGTATAAATTTGGACTTTAGTGTTTTCTTTCATCTTATGTTATATAGACTGTGGATATTGATGATGATGATTGAATGGAATGAAATTGTTACTCTATTTCCGTTGTACTCTTTACTATTCATGTACATATCAACCTATCGTTTAGTGTTGGGTCAATGTCCCACTGTGATGACGTTCTCTATACCGACGTG
Organism: Colocasia esculenta; assembly: GCA_014218235.1. Lineage (NCBI taxonomy): Eukaryota > Viridiplantae > Streptophyta > Magnoliopsida > Alismatales > Araceae > Colocasia > Colocasia esculenta. The sequence continues at coordinate 77,799,582 of CM024761.1, read as the reverse complement.
GATTGGTATAATCGTACTGGTATAAGGAGGGTCGTTACATTCACATAACCATAACTCAACATTCTCCCCATTTTTGATGATGATAAATCATTCTCAAACAATCTCACACTTTTGAAATTTCTCCCCCTTTTTACAAAAGCAAAAAGACTATCTCTCCCCCTTGATCAAGGACAAGTGTAGTCACCCCCTTTGGCAGAACACTCTCCCCCTGTGATGATACCGATGGAGTAAGAAGAAAATGAAAGCACACACATATGATACCGAAGGGCATTAATGGGTGGAGATCAAAGTATGAGTGACATGAAAGCAAGGAGTGCAAGTGGTAGACAGATGTATCAAAAATAATCAGAATCTATGAGATATGGATATTAAGATATGAGTGAGAAATTAATGTGTCTTGAGATTGTGCAACAAAGTTTAATAACTCAATCACAACAAATGTCAAAATTTAATAATCTGAATACTATTAAAAAGATGGAACAAATGTGATTGATAGTGACCTATGTGAGTTGACAAGAGTGTTTATCACATAAGTGTAGAAGCTAAACATTTAACACAATGTAGAGTAATAAATCTAAACCCATTTTTCATGAACATCATCTTGGTCAATGTTTAATCTTTTTTGTTTGTACTTGAAGTTTTCTTTCATTTTTTCTGGAGAGAATACAAGAATAACTTGGTCAAATCTCACTTTTTAGTGCAAGAGGCAACATTTACCCAATGCATGACCCCCTGATTACTCAGTAGTTTAACCTTCATTATCTTATACAGAGTTCAAAAGATTTGTTTTTCACCTTTGACGCAAGTCAAGATACTTGTTTAGGTGAAATAGACTCAGTTACTCAGTGATAGATAGAAATTACCATTGCTCTGCCTATATTTGTCTATTTTTCTAATTAAATTCTTTTTGAAGTTTTATAGGAACATATGCTCATTGATTAGAGTAGACATGATCATGAGTGTAGAAAAATTATTCTTATTATGTGTTAAAGATAAAGCTTCAAAACATACACATGTTAAACACTGAAGCTACTCATATGCCTATAAGTGTTTTGCAACTTACTTTAAATTTGTTCAGAATTAAAGATTGGCATAACCTTGTTCTTAGATTGTATCTTAAAAACTAAACTAAGTGCACAAGTATTTTAGTTTTTATGTTTGAATTCTCTTATATAGAAATATCACAAAGACTCATTTATCCTAATACAACACTAAAATGAAAGATATGGCATATCAAGGAGATTGAATTAGGAAATAAATGTAAATTGATTTTAAGCATGAATTTGAGTGGATGTTATCATGATGGGAAAAAAAATCATCTCCCCCTGAATATGTGCATTTCAAAAGGACATATGAGCATGAATTTAAAAAAATAAAGCAGCAGTGAGCAACTTGTGTCGAAACATGATCAATTGTATGTCGACCTGATTATGATGAAAGTCAATTTTTCTGAGTTTTTCAGTTTCAAAAAGTTTTGACATTTATTGAGCAGCATTATCAAAGATCATTTTGTCCTTTTTAACTATTACTCCCCCTTAGCATGTGCAGATGTAAAGAAAGTTTGCAAGTAATTTAAACATGATTTGCACAAGGAGTCATTGATGCATTCGTGCAAGCATAATGATATAATCATGATACCAATTTCTAAGAATAATTCTTGTTGGGGGCAGTAGTATAGTCAAACATGACAGAAAGAATCTTTATTTTGTTTTCAAAGGATTTTACCTGTAGTCTTCAATTTTTCTTGCCATGTAGAACCAATGTCTTGATTCCAAATGGAAAGGTATGGTTACAAGACAACTTTCTGCTTGTAGGTTAGGCAAGCTTTGGGCCCCATACATGCTTGGGTCATGCAATGAAATCAATGTTAGAATCCAACAATGATTTCTGAATCCTAAAAGATTTTATTTTTGACATAGATGCATTTTTATTGTTAACGAAACTTTGAGCAGCATTAGTTCCAAACATGTACTTGATCTTGTTCAAGGCATCTAAATTATCATGAAGTTTTATATTTTTCTAATTTTTATTATAAAAAACCACAAAATTATTTTGTGCAACATTTATGTGCATATACATATAGAATTTCTTAACTTTTCCAGTATGAACATGATGTTTATTCCTATGTGTATGAACATATGCATTAGAATGGAACTTTGAAGCATGCACAAAACTATCATTTTTATGCCAACGGTCCCTAGAGATGTGACCATGTTTATGACATGAAGCACTAGATTGATTTAGCATGTTTTATGGAAATTCTGATTTGTAAACCAGCAACATTTGGCAAGATGGCCAGGTTTATTACAATTAAAGCAAATAGGATAATTTCTTACTTGATACTTACCTTGTTCTAAATACTTATGTTGGAAGCCTCCTTTTCTTTGTGGAGCAGCACTTAGTGAAAATGGAGGAGGTTGTATCTTTTGGTAGCTCCTAGCATGATGTGAATGTTGAACTTGCCTTAGAGTTGTCCAGACTTGAGAAGAAGGTGAAGGAATCCTATGCAATATCTTTTGTTTTTGCATTTATATTTTCTTATTTTTCACATAAATATGATTCTTCTTCTTAGTAGTATTTTTATTCTTTTTCTCGTTTTGTTTTTTAATATTTTTGAATATGAACTTTCACTGGTTTTTCATTAGAGATAATAGAGTTCTTGTTCACAACAGCTTTAACAAAAGTTTTTTTTTTCTTTTCATTTTTCTTATTTTTCACAGAAGCAAAACTTATGTTTACAGTAGTCTTAAATTCATTTTGAAGCTTCTGTTTTTTAGATTTTAATGCAACAATTTCTATTTGGAAATTTGAAGCTTGTTTAGCATGACATCCAAACTGTTTTTCATTTTATTCTTTTCATTGTCAAATTTTGCAATTTGTTTTTCTAGATTAGTAATTCTATTCTTTAAATTGCTATAGTCATTGTTCAATGGTCTGTCATGCAATATGAATTCAATCTTCTTTTTAAAATGATGATTTTATTCAACAAGTTGTTTGCATTTCTCATTAATTTTAGAATTTTGACCCATATTAGAAACTTGATTTTTCAATTGACCTTTCTCTTGAGCAAGTTTTTCAATCTAACTTTTCTTGCTCATTTTTCAATGTAAAGATTTCACTTTCCATTAACTTATGATCCTCATTAAGCACATCAATTTGAATTTGATTTTCTTTATATTTAGACTTCAAATTTTCATTTCCTTCATGACAATTTATTAAAGTCTTTCTCAAATCTCTATTTTTAGTGTTCAACATTGCATTAAGATTTTGTACCTTTTCACATAATTCAACCAAATCATTATAAGGCATACCTTCATTTGAATCAGAATCAGAATTTGAGTACATAAATGGGTTTGAAATTGGATTACTTGATCTTGTAGACCTATTTGTTCTCTTGGGTTCTGAAGATGATGGAGAATTCTCTGAATTCATTGAATGTGTTGTGAGGGCTAACACCTTTTGGATTGTCAATTTTCTCAAATCATTGGAGTTTTTTTGTTCCATTAAGCATTTGTGAATTCCCTTTGCTCCCATTCTTTGCGAATCCACTAAAGAATTTTGCAATTTAATAGATCACATTGAGCTTGGAGATTTCTCTAAAATTATGGCAAGTTGAAATAACTAGCAATTTCAGCAGATCTGTTAATAATAGACAATTCTCTAAAACTAGTAAATCAAAATAATAAAAAATTAGATCTAATTTCAGAGCACCTGCTCTGATTCCAAATGTTTGGATCAGAACAATTAATCACATAATATGATTAGAAGCATGAGATGCACTCGATTTGCAAAATTAAATTCCATGTATAGAATATTGACTCTGATGTCAATTGAAGGATCACCTCTGATTGTTATAACAAACAATGAGCAATCAATTGGATATCAAATCAGAGAGCCAAAAAAAGCAATCAAATCAAATCAGAGTCAGACATCAACCAGCTCGGATACCAATTGTAGGATCGAATATACAGTAAAGGCAAAATCTAGAAGGGGGGATTGAATAGATTTGCAGCGAAAACTTAAGCAATTAAAAATTACTTCAAAATTAAGAGTTCTATCCAATTAAAACCCCACAGATCTGCTACACTATCTGTGATTAAAATGTGTGAAACATTTTATCAAGCAGTGTAAGCATTAAGCAAGTGATTAATGTGTGTGAACAAATTAACAAGTAGTGTATAAGCGAAATCGCTATGTAATCATCTAGCGTAGCAAGATCATACCACAGTGCACAAGGAATTTTTAGGTAGTTCGGAAATCACCTCTAGTGACTCCTACGTCCAACCCTCACACAGTTAGGCCACACTACTCAAAAGCTTGAGTACAATGAGCAGGAAGCCTCACACACACACACACGAAAGCACGACGACTCCAACTCACCTTTGTGCATGATGACTCAAAGCACCTGAGCACGACGGCTCAAAACCACTAAGCAGGACGGCTCAAAACCCCTAAGCACGATGACTTAGAAAACCTGAGCACGACGACTCAAAAACTTGAGCATACAGGCTCAAAACCTACTAGATCTGGTTCACAAGAAATCATATCGTCTAGCATTGATCTGACTTACACAACTGCATACAGAAGTGCTTCGATCTGCACAGAACACTTGCATATATCGCAAGACACATAGAAATTATATGATAAGAGTGATGTGGAAGAAGGAAGAAAAGACTTCTCAAGCTTTCTTCAGAAATGTTGTTGTTGCTACTTGATCACTGCTACTCCTTCACACTTTGTTGCTTCTTCCTTCACTATAGTATCATCCATTCCATCTTCTTCTTCTCCTTCTGCTGCTCTTCTTCTCCTAGCGGCGACCTCTCTTCTTTTTTCCCCACTGATAGATGTGCAGATGGCTCTTCTAATTGATGTCTTTTTCTATAGATGTGATAAATAACTATTTACAGCCAGATGCCCAAACCCCGTACCTAGGGTTTCGTGAACCCCAAGTATATTAAGATGGCATGTGTTCTTTACAAGACCTAATCATTTTCCAAAACGATATAAAGATAAAGGCAATCGATTCCTGAAGAAGTACTTGACTAATCAATGTGACTTGGTCATCAATCAATGTGAAATAGTCAAGAATCGATATAGAGACAGCCGATGTTGAACTTCGACTGGTACTTCAACTGATGCTTCATTCAGTTTTGACTAACACTTCGATTGGCACTCATTTAGTCAGCAATTGATGTTAAACATAGGGCAATCGCTGTTTGAGCAGCTGCTTGACACTTTTAAGATTGTTTATGTTTGTACCTATATAAAATAATAATATAGTCAATGTCACCCATCATCAATAAATGTTATGACTAAGTTGTCATCATTAAGGCACATATGTTCATCATCCAAAACATTTATGCATTTCAACTAACAAGGAACAAGTATAACACAATTGTATTCAAACATTTAATAAAGATATGTGTCATATTCACAATGAGTAACAGATGATGAAATTAATAAAATAAAATAATATAGAACTTTGAATGTCAACTAATAGACAAGAACGGTCGAAGTGAGCACTTTGACTGACAGTGACTAAAACTTAACATCTGAAATCATAGAGCTTCGACTAGCAAAGAGTATGACATGAATGTTCAAAGTCCCAGTTGGAGTTTAGTTTTGAGTGGCAAAGAGTATAGTAGGAATATACGAAATGACAATGCTTCAACTGACTATGACCAAAACGTGATTAGTCAAAGTCTCGGTCGAATCCTGGCTTTGACTGACTGTGACCAAAAAGTGGAAAGCCCAGTCAAATCCTGGCTTCGATTGAATGTGACCAAAATATGATCAGTCAAAGACCCACTTGAATCCTAGCTTCGGTTGACTGCAGCCAAAACGTGATCAGTCGAAGTCCCAGTTTCAACTTGTTGGATCAAGATGGAGCTTTAAATGTTCTAGAGGGGGGTGAATAGTTCTTCTTGCACTTTAAAAATTTATCTAAAAAAAGATAATACTAGATAGTATCATTAGTACTTAGTGTAGTGTGTGTGAAACAAGTGAAAATCTTGCCAAAAACAATCACACAAAGTGCATAGAGATTTATCCGGGTTCGGCCCTCCTATCAATCAGGAGTCCTACATCCAGTCCCCAAGCACCCCTTGAGATTTTCACTAACCGCCAAGAACACTTGGCCTTCTCTCAACCTGAGAGGTATTACAACCCACTTTCTCCCACGCAAGTCTTCCCTTCACAAAGGGGTGTTACAACCACCTAAAACCGTAGGTCTTCCCTTCACAGAAAGGGTACTACAGGGAACAAACCCCCTACAGGTTACAACATAGGAATGAATACAGTCTGTCTACTCAGAAGGATGATCAAACATAGAAGATCAGAATGAGTTGTACAAATAAGAATGACTGCTCTAACTCTTTTTCACTAAAGGTGTAATGAGAAGATTTACAAACAAGTAAACACCACCCAAGAAATTCGATTGCTGGAGAGAAGAAGGTTGTAGCTTGAACAGAAGCCTCTCCTTCAGATCTTGTCTGCTCTTTTCTTTCTTTCGTGAGTATGCAGAGTTCTTTCTATTTGTGTAGGCACCTCATATATATATCACCACTTGTTGTCTTATACTTCAAACATCACTTATATATATATATATATATATATATATAAGCTTCAGAGACCTTTTTTCCCGTTTGAATGTAGTCGTTTGAAATTGAACGTTGTGTCTTGAGACTTGAGACTTCTTGAGATGTCCATCATCAGATCATTGAGTCTCAACAGCTTAAGGCTATGCAGATAGCTTCATGGCTCCATTTGAAAGCTTTAATAAATGTCTATAAGCTCCAAGCCCATGACTGAAAGATAGCTAGCATGCTTTTGTAGGTAGCTGAGTGTCTGCATGGTCAAGAAAAATACGCAAGTACCTCCATTCTCTTGGAGGTAGGTAAGATACCATAGAATATGTAAAATAGAAGATCCCAGACAAACAAATGTACAATACATTTAAAGACGTTTGTATAGGTCATGCAAAAGATTTTCCTTAAAACATGGAGTTTTGACAAAGAGGAAGAGACAAGTCATTTTGTTAAGAGATATCTATCAATTCTAGAGAGAAAGTCTATCCTTTGAACAGCAAAAGTAAGTGAACATTCAAGAGGAATGGACACCTGCTTGGCGCGCACTATATCTGCAAAGGACCTTTTTCTTAAAATTTTGAAACTGGATATTCTGAAGGGTGCTTACACATATCATTGAAAGACACGTAGCTATCTTGAAAAGATAAACTATGAAACTAATCTTTATAAATATTTATGTCAAAAATATTAAACAAAAGGAATAGAGAAGTACAATGCACAATGGATAAATTATCGTACAGATAACAAAGAGAATATCAGGGTGCCGATCATGTGTTCATCTATTGTTTATTAAATGATTTCATAAAGATTAAAACATTAATTGCACTAATAGAAATACTTTAATAGTTTTGCAAAAACAATAGTTATTAAGTACAATCAACAATCAATATAACCAGCAATCAATATGAATCATGCAGGCAATTGATGTTTTTTTTTATATTCCAAAATGGTCCTCAGGTCCTCTAAACTAGGAGAGTGCACCCTCCCCCAGAAGAGGAGAGTGTTCTCACACCACCAGTGAGGTAATCTGGGCCGAAAATATTATAGATAGAGAAATGGTGATACAAAAATTCCGGGGTATGCCCTTGATGAACAAACTAAAATTTTACAAATCGAACACTTGGCAAACCAGTCTTATCAAGGACTGCTGGACCTTTAACAACATTCGGGAGCATAGTAAAAGAAGTAAAGATCCTATTCATTGGTTCCTGACACCCTAAGGATGCTAAGGCATCAGCAACCTGATTCGCTTATTTGAAAACATGCATAATCCTAGCAGGTTTTTCATGAAAAGCAACCAGTGCAGCATGCCACCACCTATGACATTGCCATCCTAGAGAGGATTTCGAGTTGATGGAGCTAACTAGAGTGGCAGAGTTAGAGTAGATATAAGAAATAATAAAACAAAATTCCTCGGCAAGATGTAAACCATCATGAAGGGCACGGACTTCAGCCTGGAGACTCGAACCAAAGCCATAGTTGAAAGCAAATGCCAGGAAGTTGTCGCCTGATGCATTTTTGAAACAACCACTGCCTCCACTGAAGCTCGGGTTACCTTTTGATGCTCCATCAACATTAAGACAAATACCATGGATGGGTGGTCTCCACCGAACAAGCTTAGCTATGGACTGACAACATTTGTAAGAGAAACCAATAAAGTTGATAACTTCCACCTGTTCTGCTGAAGGTTGGGTTTTAAAAGTCTGACCATGGATGGCATGAGTAATGAAGAAAAAAATATTATCAATGATCCTCCTATAGGACCGAGTGCTTGCTTCAAATCTTCTGCCCCATCTTTCCTTCCAGATCTCCCTAGAAATAAGAATAATGCCATATATGGCAATGAATATGAAAGGAGAACCAATTCTGTGCATCTCAATGTTTTTCCAAAGCCAAGATGTAATGTTATCATTAGGCAGAATTTTGTAGGCCAGGAAAGGAGAGAACCAGTGCCATAGATTTCCAGCAATATCACTTTTGAGAAAAAGGTGATTCATGTCTTCATATGTGGTGCATGACAACAAGAGCATTTAGAGGCTAAATGTATTCCAACTTCAGCAATTCTGGAATCCACATGAACAACTCTGTTGATAATTTTCCAGCAAAATAAGGAGGCTTTCCTAATGAAACTTTGATGCCATATCTTAGCAAGCGGAGGTCTTTCAACACCTCGAGGCTGTAAAAGGCTATAAGCAGATTTGGAGGTGAATTTGCCATCATTAGTAGGGGACCAAATACATCTATCCTCATCAGAATTTAATTGCAGATTTTGAAGAAATTGAATACCAGGGAAAGTTCTCCAAATATGATGGTTTTCGTCATTGAGAACATCACTCACCAGAGCATGAGGTGCATTAGTAGGATCATCAAGAGATAGACATAAAGATTTGTCACCAGCCACACATCATAAAAGAAGTAGGCAGTCCTACCATTACCCAGCAGCCATCGAGTGTTATCAGTGATGAGTTTGTTAACGGTGGTAAAGGTATTTTTAGGCAAACCATACGTGTGCTGGGATTTCTTCCTGGCATACCTGGCCCAAAGGTCATTTCCATGGTATATGTTCAAGAGGTATTTAGTGGCCAGAGATAATTGAATTTGCCATAGGCTTCTAATCCCCAAACCACCCTCAATAGTGGGGCGCTGAATGACAGACCAAGGAACCCAATGATGTCTCTGAATTCCATAAAGACCGCTTCAAAAGACAGAGGAAAAGGTCTTTTCAAGAGAACGAATAATGCCTTTTGGAAGAATGGTTGCTGAAGCAGTATAGATCAGAATCGAATTAAGCACAGTGTTTATAAGGACAATATGGCCCGCCTGAGATAAAAATTTGGATTTCCAACTACTAAGCTTTCTGTTTACTTTGTCAAACAGATTTCTAAAATCTGCAATTCTGGTCCGCCTTCTTTCAAGTTGACGGCAAGATAACAAAGTGACTCCAATTGCTGCGAGAATCCAGTAGTATTCTTGACTTTAGTAGCGGTGGCAATAGGAGTTTTCTTAGATAGGAAAAAATGGCTTTTTCATCTGTTAATCTTCTGTCGAGAGGATAGTTCATATGCTTGCAGGAACTTCAATAAGTCTGAGAGGTTTGAGGCATGCCCATTAGTGAAAATCAGTGTGTCATCGGCATACAGGAGATGAGAGATAGCTAGACAATGTCTGGGGCCAACAAAAGGTTTGAGGGAACCATTTTGAAGAAGATCCCGAAGACCACTGCTAAGTACCTCCTCCATTATGATAAAGGGAGCCAGTGCAATTGGATCTCCCTATCTGAGACCCCTGGTAGATTTAAAATACCCAACTTGATGACCATTAACAAGTACTGAAAACCAGCAATTTGATATCAACATACCCACTTAGGAAATAAATCTATTACAGAAGCCAAACTTTTTGAGAACATTAAAAAGGAAATCCCATTCAACCCGATCATATGCCTTCATCATATCAAGCTTTAAAATAATGTTATGCCCCCTCACTTTGTGCCCCAAGTCTTTAACCAAACTTTTAGCAAGGACCACATTATCAATGATCGATCTACCCTGGGCAAATGTGCCCTACTCTTCTGAGATTATCTGCGGGAGAATACCAATAAGGTGATCACAAAAGATTCTAGAGATTATCTTGTGGAAGAAGTTGCACAGATTGATAGGCCGGTAATCCGCAAAGGAGACTAGATTGTTGGTTTTAGGAATGAGAGCAATTACTGTGAAAGAAACTCCACAAGGAAGCGGGAATCCTTTAAAGAAACCTCTGACAGATTCAAAGACATCCACATCAATAATACTCCAACAAGTAGTAAAGAAAGTTCCAGAATAACCACCTGGGCCAGGCGCACCATTGCCTTTCATGTCCCACACAGCCTTCTTAACCTCTTCCATAGTAGGGGGTGAGCAGAGACCTTCATTCTGGGAAGCAGTGATAATATTTAGAATGCTCTGCAAGAGATTATCATCCATAAAGTGAGTATCAGAAGTGAGAAGATTTTGGAAATACCTAGCAGCAGCGTCCCTTAACATGCCTTGGTCCTCACACCAATTAACACTGTCATCAACTTTGAGCCTGTGAATAAAATTCTTGTGCCTATTCCACTGAACCACCGCATGATAAAAAGAGGTGTTTCTATCGCCATTCTCTAACCAGTCCAATCTCGCTTTTTGGCACCAAAATAGTTCTTCACAATGTTGAGCATACTTCAGCTTTGCTTGTGCCAAGTGCAGGGCAGCTCTGTTATCTTGAGTTGGCATATGATTATACCTTTATTCAATAGAAGTAGCATTCAATTCAGCATCCTTTAGAGTCTTATTCATGTTACCAAAACTAGTAATATTCCATTCCTTCAGAGTGATCTTCAGAGACTTCAACTTAATTTGCAGTTTTACCAAAGGATTACCATGCTCACATTCAGCAGAATTCCAAACCTAACGAACCATGTCCATGAAAGAAGGATGTGTCGTCCACATGGCTTGAAAGATGAACTGAGCTGGAGGCTTTATGATATTCTTCTCAGATAGAAGGAGGGGTGCATGTTCTGAAGGACCACTGGGAAGATGAGTAACTGAATATCAGGCAGGGAGTTAGTCAATTAGCTGAGATCAAAACCCGATCCAAACGAGCCTTCAAAGAAGCCGAACCAAAACAATTATTAGACCAAGTGAAAGGAGAACCCGCATAACCAGCATCAACCAAAGAGGAGGCAAAGATAAAAGCATTGAAATCTATCATGGAATTAATATTGCAGAAATTTCCACCACTTTTCTCAGAAGGTTCAGAAATACAGTTGAAGTCCCCACCCACCAACCACGGGACAGTAACTTGAGAAGCGAAATTTAAGAGATCTTCAAATAGTGTTCGACGGGTTCTATAATTGCCGGAAGCATAAACAATAGTAATAAGGCAACAAGTAGTATCCCCCCGGTATAGGCTAGAGTAATATGTTGTTTAGAACTATGAAGATCATAGAAGCTTGAATCCGCCTGCCAAAAAAACCATATTTTGTAGTCATCACCATCATTACCAATCACTTCATTCATCTTGATAGATTTACAAATAGCAGCAACACGAGAGAAGGGGATCATTGGTTCCGAAATTGCAATAAACATAGGACGATATTTCCGAAAAAGCTGTCTAAGATGTCTCCTAGAAGCAAGATTAGCAACACCCCGAATATTCCAAATAATTGATGAAAAATTCATGAGGACCGATAGCCAGATGATGTATCAGCGGCTTTAGCCTTTGACCTTGTCCGAACACCCCCGAATTTCTGAAATTTTCCATCCTTAGAGAATGAAACTAATGGCATAAGATAGTTATCAGTAGTAGCCTGTTTTGCCACCGAACTATTTTGAGCTTGCTCTTGACAGATGTGAATGCGGTCATCATATTGTTCTGTACTAACTGCTTGAGTTATTTGTAGATCGTGAAGAAGGCATATTCCATCTATGGAATTTTCTTGTTCTGGGATATTAATATGGCTTTCCATATGATTTGTAATAATAGGCTCACCAGAATTGCAAGGTATTTCAAGTATTAGCGGCGGAGAGAATCCGCTAAAACTCTCATGATCGCAATTAATACCATGAGTAGCATGCATCGACGCATGCATGTTATCAACGTGAGATTGTTCTTGGATTACAGAGGAAGGTTTATCTGGTGAGTGCTTGGCAACCTGAACAGGAAACACCTCCTCACTTTGAATATCGGCCAGAACTTTAAACCTGTTTAACGAAAATGAAGGACGTTTAGTAGGAGCTTCATTTATCTTTTTGCCCGCTTGTTTGGATGACGGTGTCTTTATTTGCACCGGTTCTGACTAACTGTTCTGAATTAGATAGACATATGACTATTATACTGTTACTGTTGGTCTGTTAGTTCAGACATACTGCACTATTACTGTGCCATCATTGACTATTACTGAACTACTACTGTCCTGATATTGAGCGACTATTGTCATACTCTTTCCTTGCTCTACTTGATACTTGCTATCTTGAGTTATTGCGTTCTATCGTGACTAAATCACATTCAAAGTGCTATACTCTCTCCTTGTCTATTGACAATAAAAGTGCTATGTTCTTTCTCGGCTATCTATGGACAACCAAAGTGCTGTTCTCTCTCGGCTATCTACAGATAACCAAAGTGCCATTACTATTTTGATTGACGAAAGTTAATCAAAAGTGCTATACTATTTCGATTCATGAAAATCAATCAAAGTACATTTACTCTTTACATGACCAACTACTATCTCTCTCCTTGCTATATCTATCGCTTGCTATTGCTTGACACTGTCACTACATGCTATTGCATTGTTATCATTTTCTATCGTGACTTGACATTAAATCATCGTGTTATACTTGATTCATCTGCTATCTAAACCATGTTACTTGTGCCATTACTTTCTCAACTTTACATGACTCGCTCTATCGTTAGTTACTCTATCCTTTAAAGCATTAATTATTTAAAGCATGCTTGAGCGTGAGATTTAAGTCCTACTGGGCGTTATCGCTCACCGTTCGTTATTTGTTATTGTGTCTCAGGTAAGTCGGACAATGACGTCACACACACCAATGGGATGGGACCAAAGTGATGAGCGACCTGGAGTCAATTGATGAAGTTGCCTTAGTACTATGGACTCTAATAGTTATTGCTTTAGATTTCTTTTCAATGTAATGATGTCATTGAGCCCTATGTATTGGCTCCGAATTAGTGGTTGTAATAGTCTTAGTGATTTTATAATGAAATCAAGAGTTATTCCCATTATTTCATTAGATGCTCTGAAGTTTGCGTATGTATGCGCAATTTACGTTACCATACTCGTTGCTTACGCTTCCCTCCGATTTATTCTGCTGCTAAATTGGAGGGACATGACAGTTGGTATCAGAGCCTAGGATGTCCTTATTAGGATATTTTAAGTCTAGGGATGTTCTAGGTGAACTATCATGACCGCGTCTAAGTCAACCACCATAGCTATGTGAGAGATTGGGTAAACCTTCGGGTTATGCTAGGAGCTTAACTATATGTATAAGCACCCTAAGTTTAAGAAGAAATTAATAAGTATTATTCCTCGTAGGAACTAAAGGAGATGGCTGGCGAGCATGCACAAACGCACGAATTACAACAGACTGTACAGAGGTTAACTCAAGCCCTTAACAACGTGATTCAAGCAAGAGCAAGAAATGGGGCAAGAGACTTATATGGGAACTTTTAATGAATAAATCCCCCTAGGTTTAATGGAACTCCGGATCCCGATGAAGCTGAAAATTGGGTGAAGGCGATGGAACGAATCTTTAGAGTTATGCAATGTTCAGAGCAGGAGAAAGTCCTTCTGGCAACTTTCCAGTTGGACCGCGATGCTAGAGCTTGGTGGGAAGCTGCCAGTCGACAATTACCCAACATCGACATAGAGTGGGATAATTTTTAGAATTCTTCAACACCAAATATTTTCCGAGAGGATTCATGAGAAGAAGGCAAATGAATTCGCCAATTTAAAACAACGAATGATGTCTGTACCAGAATATGAAGCGCGATTTGAAAGACTAGCACAGTATGCACCACATTTGGCGAGTACGGAAAAGATGAAGGCAAAGAGATCTTAGAAGGGTTGAGACCTGTGTACTGGGAAAAGTTGGCTCCACTAAACATTGAAGTATATTCAGTCATGGTATTGAGAGCTCAATTACTAGAGGACACCATGGAACTTCTTGAAAAGATCCATAAGAAGAAGGTGTTGAAAAGGGAACATGCTACTCATTCCAATGATAATAAAGGAAGAAATATAGTAGATAGCAAGAGAATGAAAGGAGAAGTGAAGCGGAAGGAAGTCTGTGAATTTAGTGAAGAGCCAGGGCATCTGGTTGATAACTGTTGGAAAAGATTGGGCAGATGCTTGCGATGTGGAAGTAAATTAAAAAGAAAGGGAAAGTAGAGCAAGTATAGAAGTGAATTGTCACTTGTTTTGAATGTCGAGGACAACATTCCTTTTTAGGTGATAGTAATGTAACGTACCGTGTTCTTCGGATCTTCGTGGATCGTCGTTTAATGGTAGTTCGATTTCTGTTTGCGGGTTTTGGCGTGGTGCTCATGACTAATGTGGGGTCATTGGGCCTTGGTCGTGGCTTTCGACCGTGTGTGGAGCTTAGTGGGCCGGAAGGTTAGGCCCGTGGTGCCCGTTGGTTCACTGGATGTGAACGCGACGGAGATGTAGGTCGCGTTATGAACGCGACGGCAGTGGGGGTCACGTTCTGGTTGCCGCTGCTGGGGTCGACGTCTGCATGTGCGCCACATGTCGCGCATGGAGTGGAGTTTCCTAACGTCAGGAATGGGAAGGCGACGCCTTAGCCCGTCGCGATCAGGTCATGACAGGAAGGTACGTCGCGATCCCAACCGCTATGCGGTTTTTAAGTAGGCTGGCCGAACAGAGCTTTCACAAGCTCTGCTCGACCAGGGAAGAAGCTGCTGCCGCTCTGTTGGGCAATTTGGCATTTCGGAGGAGTTCTCGTCGGGCTCTCGACTCGAGGACATTGTGAGGAGTGGGGGAAATGCCGTGCTATGCATGGATTGCACGTTCTTCGTGAAGGTAGGGAGTTCTACCTTGATTTGTTACGTGGATTGCATATTGGTTTATTTATTGCTTTAAAAATAGTAGATACCATGTATAGAAGGTGAAATGAGCACGCAAACCGGGTTGAAATCATGTTTAGGGTGGTTTGCATGGAAGATCCGGAGATGGTTCCCGGATTAGGGTTTTCGCCTGAGAAGGCGACGGACCTTGCTGTCGCGACCAGGTAGCGATAGACCAACCCATCGCGATAGGGTTTCTTATTGCGACATGTCGTGGCGTCAAGATCAGAAGGCGGCCTTGGCCTCTGTCGCGATCGCAGCCGAGGATACTATTTTATATGCTTTTGGCAATTTGGATATTTGATTATCGATGTTTAACATGCATGGCTTTGGTAAGAGGTGCATTGGCCTCCGTAAAGCTTTGTGAGCAGGTTGCCCACACGGTTAGTGGGTGGTTTACATAATCGATGTGGTGTTATCATGATGTGAGGTGCATTGGCACCTGTAACACCTCTAAAACATGTCATTTAAATAGTTTGTGTGTGTTTACGTAATATGAATATGTGCATGGCGCATAGTATTGTTGTGGCTAGGCAATGATGGTTCAAGTGTGAACCTAGCCTCAGTCTTGTAACGTCCTTTGTGGACTAATAGATGGTTTAATTAATGTAATGTAAGTAAGGTTAAGAGTTAATGTATAGTTAGTATATATGGTTTGTATGTGGCAAGGAGGTCATGTGATGACCAATGATAGGCCAGTTTGTAAATGGTTATCGTGGTTTACATGTGTATTGGTGTGAGGTAGTTTGTAGAACACAGGGTGACCGAGGTTAAGCTATTCTTGACATTTGTGTTTTGATTTGTAATAAAGAATATATATAAGTATACATCGTTGTTTGTGCACTGCTGAGTTTGGTGGTCCGGCGCCTATTCCGGAATGCCTCTTCAGTTGGGTGCCCCAGGTTCCTAGGAGAGCCAGGCACGTGAGTGTGCTCGGGGCTTGTCCCGGTGCAGTGGTACCATCAAGGTTTTGTCGTCTTTCTGGACACCCTCACTGTAAGACCCTCAAATTTCCGTCGTATTTTTCGTATTTATGTGTGTATATTGTGTTGAGTATGTATGTACGTATTTACGTAGATATTAAAATAGCATAATTACGTGTACATGTGTTTATATTAAACGTAAATAGTGTGTGTATTGCATGATGATAGTGTGAATATAATACCATGTACTTATTGCATGTATAGAAGCTTGGTATGCTTGGTTTCTGCATAAATTAGGGTTCTGGCCGAAGGCCCTATTGGCGTCAATCCCCAGGCCGTTGAGGTGGTGTTAGCGTCCAGCCCTGGACGCCAACCCTAATTCCGGCGTCTAGCGATCTGGACGTCGACTTCTCTGGCCTGCATGCGCAGCAGAGCTGCTATCTTCTGAAACAAGGCATGGCAACCATTGGGGGGATGTTCCCCAACGGCTCTATGCCTGTCTAATCGGCATGGTGAGTGGGTGAGGGCCTCTCCTACATGCTGAACCCGAAATGGCCTCTCCCCACTTCTCTCTTTCACCCTTGCAAGAGGAGAGAAGAAGAGAGAAAAACCCTAGAGCATTCTGTGAGAAAAACCCCTTTTTTTGAACCCCCAAATCCGACCCCTTGGAGGTTCATTTGAAGATCTTCTGCATCAAGGAGGAAGCTGAAGCATAGGGGAAGGCCTCCCCATCATCCCCTCGGCGAGGAGATCAACCAGGAACCGGAGGAAGGCGATCTAGAGGAAGGTTCTGCAACTTCTTGGGACTGCCCAAGGAGGTCTTCACCAAGCTTCTAAATCCCTTAGAAGAAATTTTGAAAGGCAAGTGACCTATCCATGGTGTCCCCGTATGAGTCTAGGAGGTTTTTATGATTTTTATGAAATTTTCCTCGAGTCCTAGACCCTCCATTTCACCCAAATTTCAGAGTTCGGGTCTGTGTTTCTGCACAGACCTGAGTAAACGGCAAGGTCCCTAGACGCCCAGTTCTTCCTTGGCGTCCATCGACCGTGCCGCTGACTCTGAGTCAGCGGCCAGAGACCGCCGTTTAGTTCGTCAGGACAGAACAGTGAGCTGTTCTGTCCCTCTTATACGTTAATTTCGTTATGATTTCGTGATGAGGATATATGGTATTCCTATAAGCTATGTATATTGTGCATTGTGGTTGTGAATGAATGTGGTGTGATGGTGAATGTGGAAAAATGGTGTCTTTAATCTTGTGAGCATGACTTGTAGATAATTTTGCAAACCCATGTTCCATGACTACAGTGAGTTGAATGCCTTGATTTCGGTCTAATCATGAAGATTGTGGGTCAGCATGTGTGTTGCAAATTTAGGAAACTATCCATGATTGTGCAATTTGTTAATAGTTTCGGTTCGATAGAATAGAAGTATGTAAAAATGATTCGTAGTGTTAAATCCATAGATGTATGAATTAGGGAAATGTTGTACTCTAATTTCATGCATATGTTGGTAGCTTATGGCTAAACAACAAGTGGTAAATTGCATGATGTGTAATTCCATGTTAGCTTAAGTTGTGAATAATATGTTAATTAGGTGTTTGATTTTCTGTAAATCCCATTTAGCTCAGAAAAATCTGAAAAATTGAGGGTAAGATTTGGAACCCGAAAACAGCATGTGGTTAAAATTCAGGTCAATTGGAACAATAAATAAAAAGTTATGTGTTTTCATGTGAAATATGAATAATTCGTACATATGATCGAAACGTGATTAGATTTTGTTTAAACCCGGCATGATTGGTGTGTTTACTATGTGTTGAATCTTGAAAACTCTGTAGTGCCATGTTAGGAAAAACAGAGGTGTTCATGTGAGTAAGAAAGTGAATGAGATGAAGAGTGTCAAGTGTAAAACCATGTGTAAAACGGTAAATGTGTAAAGTGTAAACTGTGCCAATGTGATACTGCTTCCGAGAAGGCAGTGGAGCCGTATCAGGGAAAAGTCCCCTGAGAAAGTTCATTGTGTTAAGTGACCCTAAGGGCATTAGGGGGAAATCCTGGAGGTGGACAAGTACCACTGGTTAGGGTGGAGACTTGTTCTCCCGGTTTGCCTAGATGGCGTCTATGTGATGTGATGTGTTGTGTCCTTCTTGGTGGTTTGGACTATGTGTCACGGCACTAAAATATGTGTAAAGTGTAATGAGTAAAGTGTAAGTAGCCATGTGTAAATGTGTAAGTGATATGTGAATGTGTATGTGTAAAGTGTAAACATGTGAAAAGAGGAACCTAGTGTAAAGAAAAATGTGAAATTTTAGATATGTAAATGTGTTATAGAAACCATGTGAAACTAAATCTGAAACCAAGTGAATTCAGAAAATGCATGTTATTATTCTCATGTTTATGTGTACAAAAGTGTTTAGAATCCATGTTAGGAACAACAAATGAGTATGTGAGTAAAATGACATAATGGATTGTTACATGTTATGTTTAAGCAACGTTGTAGCTTTCATGTGTAGGTTTATAGTCATTGAACCATAAGAAATCAGCAACCTTAAGCATGTGAAAAAGTTAGGTATGTACTTAAGAACATGTGAAATCCATGCTAATTATGTTCCCCGTTCATGTATGTAAATTGTTCATGTCAATAGCTCCCACTTTTGATAAAGTCTCATGGGTAAATTGAATAGGAACCATGTGATAGGTGAATGTTTTTTTTTGAAATCTGAAAGCATGCGTTATGTATAAAATTGTAGAACCTTCATGATAGGTTGAAAACTTGAATGGACTAGCATGCTATGTGTTGCAAAGTGTAATGTGCGTGTAGAAACCACTAGGACTTGTACGTGTATATCATGCATAGTGTTACTTGTTGAGTCCCTGGACTCACTCCTTGCTTCGGCGTATAGGTATAGTTGGTGACACAGTACCCTCGGAGGAGGCAGCGGAGACGGACTCCGAGCGTGGAGACTAGCCAGTTTTGAGATCTTGTGATTGTGTACATCTTAGTATGTACTTGGACATTGTATTAGAATTATCATTAAAAGAATGTAATATATGGACATTGTATTTCTATTTCAGCAAATTAAATCATGTGAACTTTAGTTCCTTTTTGCAAATCGTAAGCTATATGTATGTTTAATGTGGATGATGAATGAATGGAGATAGTTCTCTTTTACTTCCGCTACTCTGTTATATATATTCGCGTGTATCTCAGCTGTTTGTATCATTGGGTAAATGTCCCACTGTGGCTGGCAGCACTCGCTATACCGACGTGGGTTGGTATAACCGTACCGGTATAATGAGGGCCGTCACACTCACTCTCGGGGAGAGTTGTCGTCCGGCTGAGGGAAAGACGGTAGTGGGACAGTGACTTGTGAGAGTTTGTGTTTAGTCACTTGTAGCGCACTCGTAGCTGGGGGTTATGGACACCAGTAGACGTACTGCGCCCTGGCTAGTCCTGTTACCAGTGCCTCACTTTAGAGAGGTCAGGTCAGAGTCTCTAAAGGTGCCAGGCATGGGCCTGCAAGGTGTGTGACCTGTAGGTTGTGGTGGTTTGGTTCGTCTCCACAGTTCTTTTGCTTTACTTGTGTTGTGGAGCTGCAGTTGGACCTTACGTCCGTGACTACGAGACTGAGAGGTAGTTCTTGTGTTGTGTTGTCCGGTTTGATACTGGCATCATGAACCAGTAGTCTGTCCTGTGTGGTGGCGTCGTGCTTTTTGACTCGTTCCTTGCTATTGGTTATAGCATGTATTAGTTGTGGTTTTATCCATCGAGGTATGCCCTGGTGTTGGCACGGTTCTGGTTGTGGTTAGTAAGCAGAGACTCAATAGTTGTGGTTTGATTGGTTATGTATGATGTGCCCAGGTGGTGGCAAAGTTGTGTTTGTGTTTCAGTAGTGGTACCTCGTGGTGGCAGGTACCTGTACTTTTTGTGGGTACTAGTTTCTCGTAGTACGCTGAGTACTAGCACTTTTCAGATGGTGAAGTGAAGGTCATGCGGTGAGACCTTCCACTTGTTGTGTTTTACCCTTCCTTGGGTAAGTTTCCGAATATGATTTAGTGTGCGATGGATTGGCATCGTGGTAGTCAGTCCTGTTTCTTAAGTGTGATTTTTGATACATCGTGATTTAAGGGTATAAAGGATTAGGTCTTGGTTAGCAATCTTGTTACTCACATGTTTAGAGGCTTGCCAATGAAGCTAGTAGCTTAGGCAATGCTTTGCCTGTGTGGCTTACAGTTTAGGCAACCGACTGTTGAGGTGGTATGCCTGTGAGGCTTGTGGCCTAGGTTTTCCAGTTATTGGGCAGACTAGTAGCGTGGTGCTAGTTCTCCATTGTCTCATCTTATTTCGAAATTGGTGTGAATTGATATAATTATGCTTTACTGTGAGCATGAAATGGTTTGGCTTCTGGTGTTGCCAATGTGACCCGTTGGGGTTGAGGTTCTCCTGTGTTGTGTGTGGTTCCCTACTGAGCTAGTGACTTGTTGAGGCTCACTCCCTTACAGTTCTTTTCAAGGTTTACCGTTGGTGTCGCTTAAGGAGGTGTTGTTACAGACTTGTACCACCATTAGTAGTGTTAGTAGAGTTCTGCAAGCTTGTGCTCCCTCGGAATATGCCTAAGGTAGATGTACTCTTTTTAATTTGGGCATGTAATAATGTAATGGGACAGTTGTAAATTGTATATGCAGATATGAGCATATATCCTTTCTTGTGTCTCTTACTATTGTGGTTTGTCTTTTATATTCTTCCTGGACACGTGTACGAGCAATCCCTTGCGAGACTTCGGTCCGTTCGCGGGAGACGGATCTGGATATGGACCCTTATTGGGTATAAATATCTAGGGCCGTTAATCAATTGTCCAACAAAGAAGAACCGAACTCCACGCCAAGGACGATTACAAGCGCTTGTGGATATAAATCATGCCAATGAAGGTGGACAAGGTACCATCACTAAACCCTTAGTTAATTTCATATTATTTTCACGATAGCAAAGCCCTAAGTGGGGGAGATGATGGACTGAAATATTCCAACTAAATTGGTAGTCGTATCATATCATATGAATTTGGAGACCAAATTCTTTTAAGTGGGGGAGGATGTAGTATCCCGGAAAATATATTAATATGAAAATATAGATAAATTGAAATTTGATCAATTAATAAATTTCAAACTAGTTAAAGGGGTACGCATCACTATTGCATGCGTACAAACCATATAAAAATTTCATAAAAATAGTAGTTATACTTTAAACGATATTCTCTAATGACCTATTAAGGAATTTGGGCATAGAAAAAAATCATTTGGACCAAGTTATAGAATTTATATGACTTATTATGGTAATTAAGGAATAAGTCGGAAAACCTATTATTTTATGAACCAAAGTGAATTAAATATTAAAATAAAAGTATGGGTAGACTCCAACTATACGTATTGGTAGTCCATCATAAGAATTTGGACCAATGGACCTCTCATCGCCCATGAATAAATTCAAGTAAGAAATGCAATAAAAATCTGTAACTCTATTATTCCCTAATTAAAAAAGGGGAAATCCCATAAGGTAAATTCCAATAAATAATGGGCTTTGTTAAATGGACCATATAAATTTTATTGGACTAAAATAGGGATTTTTAAAAGAAGAATAATACAAAAATACCCTAAATTCATAACTTAAATATTGCTTAAATAGAAAAGTGATATTTAAGCATTAAAATAGCTAATTTAAGATGGAATTGGATTCCTAAACCTACCCTAATAGGTTGGCCACGAATTTGGATCACAACCTAACCCAAATTGGACATGGCAAGCTTAGAAGGTGGAATTAAATAGGAAATCTCAGAATTAAATAGGAGTTAGAGTCCTATTAGGAAATAGAAACATAGGAAGCATAAATACTCTCCTAAATCCCCCATGGCCGGCCCTAGCTCGTTGCCAAGGGTTGCTGGACCAGGAGGAGAGGCCAAGGAGGAGGAGATCTCGTAGGGAGAAGGCTCTCCCAAGCTCTCTGTCTCATTCTTCAAGTTCTTCCATAGAAGATGAAAACGACTAAAAGTCGGCATTCTCACGAGCAAAATCTAATTAAATTTGTCTGTAGATTGTTCAATGCATCAGGATCAAAACCCCTTTTCTTTCATAATTTTTCGTTCACTCAATCTTTTCATCTCGATTTTTGAATCTCTGCAAACCCCATAACCCCAAACCTTCATGTTTAATTTATATCTCCTTGTATACTCTATCCCATGCCCTAATTTTCATCCATCCTACCTTGCGAATTAATTCATCGATCTCCACTGTGTATTGTACCATGCACCTTGTAAATAAACCTATTTGATTCATGTCGAGACCATGTCTACTATTGAATTCCTAATTACTATGAATACTACTACATGTCTAGATTTGTTTGGATCTTGTGCAATTAGTTATGAATTTTTGAAGCGCTCTGTGTCAAACAAGGCAATCTAGCCCGCAATCTGATAGGCCGCGTTCTGAGGTCTTGTCGTGGCAGCAATACCCATCGCGTTCTGAATGTGACAGGCGCTGCCATTGCGATCTGTGAACCTGTCCAGAATGACCTGTCGCTTTCTGTATAACCCCCTGTCGTGATCTGATCTGACCCCGTCGCGACCCTTACAAGGCTACGTCGCGATCTGGGACTTTTGCTTGAAAACCCATAAATTTTGATGCTTTCACTTTCTACAGTGTTCATACCCTTTGTTAACCATCATACACACAGTAAGTTCACCTGTATAAATGGAATGTATATCAAGTGATTTATTTACATGCACATGACTTTTTCTATCTATATTTCTTACACATGCACACACTTGAACCATCCAAATATGGCTTAACTTGGCATGAAAATATCCCATAATAATCTGGTAATTATGTCAATCATGTAATTACATTGCCCTATTTTAAATATACTTGTCTACATTTTCTCGCGATGATTTGGAACACCGTTACCCACACTCCACTGTTTTAAAATTCCTCTAGAATGTCAGGCACTTGTTTCTATAGACACTCTCTCTCTTGATTTGGACGAACTCTCCGTCGGATAATCCTTTTGTCGGACTAGTGAGTCTTTATTCAAGGCCCTTGTAGGTCTCCTCTGTCCATAGGTTCCCACATGGTCGACGAGCTAGTTGTACCCTAACACCTATGATACACTTAAGGGATCAGTAAGATCCATACAACCTTAGATTGTTCTCTCTCTTATCTTGAATCACGCCGGACCTCTGGACATGTGCATAATATGGCCAGTGGAAGGGTAGTGAATTCCACTGACTGCCAACACCGATCGCGCGTGTCGTGCAACTGGTACTATCGTTTGTTTAGCGTTGTCTTACGAATATGTCCTTGTCTCGTCTACTGTCTCTATACTCTCATCTATTCATGATCACTCTACTATCTCATCTATCTCATCTATTCATCTAGTACTCTCTTAGTACCCTTTGAGTTGTGTGGCTTCTACTATTTTGTACTATTCATGACTGTCTAGCGCCAAAACGGGTCTTGTGACTCTACCGACTTGAATGCATACTGCTGAGGGCACGGAGAGTGTCCGAGGGGCTCCAATCTACTCCTGGGGGTAGAGAGCCACCCAAAAATACCTGTAGAGGCTAATGACGGTGTCTGCATTTGCACCGGTTCTGAATGACTATTCTGAATTAGCTAGACATCTGACTGTTATACTGTTACTGTTGGTCTGTTAGTTCAGACGTACTGCACTATTACGGTGCCATCATTGACTGTTACTGAACTGCCACTGTCCTAATATTGAGCGACTACTATCGTACTCTTTCCTTGCTCTACTTGATACTTACTACCTTGAGTTACGACGTTCTATCGTGACTAAATCGCATTCAAAGTGCTATACTCTCTCGTTGTCGATTCATAATAAAAGTGCTATGTTCTCTCTCAGTTATCTATGGATAACCAAAGTGCCATTACTATTTTGATTGACGAACGTTAATCAAAAGTGCTATACTATTTCGATTCATGAAAATCAATCAAAGTGCAATTTACTCTTTACATGACCAACTACTATCTCTCTCTTTGCCATATCTGTCGCTTGTATTGCTTGACACTGTGCTACATAGTATTACGTTGTTATCATTTTCAATCATGACTTGACTTTAAATCATCATGCTATACTTGATTAATCTGCTATCTGAACCATGTTACTTGTGCCATTACTTTCTCGACTTTACATGACTCGCTCTATTTTTAGTTACTTTGTCCTTTAAAGCATTAATTATTTAAAGCATGCTTGAGACTGAGATTTAAGTCCTACTAGGCATTATCGCTCACACTTCGCTATTTGTTATTGTGTCTCAGGTAAGTCGGACAATGACGTCACACATTCCATTGGGATGGGACCAGAGTGATGAGCGACCTGGAGTCAGTTGATGAAGTTGCCCTAGTACTATGGAGTCTAATAGTTATTGCTTTAGATTTCTTTTCAAAGTAATGATGTCATTGAGCCCTACGTATTGACTCCGAATTAGTGGTTGTAATAGTCTTAATAATTTTATAATAAAATCAAGAGTTATTCCAATTATTACATTAGATGCTCTGATGTTTGCGTCTGTATGCGCAATTTACGTTACCATACTCATTGCTCACGTTTCCCTCTGATTTATTCCGCTGCTAAATTGTAGGGGGCGTGACACTAACCCTAGAAGATCAAATGAGTCAAAGGTAGGCATTCTCAGGAGCAAAAATTATAAAATTTCATCTATAGATTGTTCCAACCTCAGAAATAAAAGCCCTCTGGTTTCATAATTTTCTATTAAGCCAATATTTTCTTCTTGATTTTTGAAGTTCTGCACTGGTCATGACCCCGACCTTGCATCTAAAATCTAGAACTTCATGAATACTCAACCCCATGCTATGAATTTTGAACTAGAGATACTGATGGATGTTAGGCATCGTTTGCCCCTAAAAGCCCTAAATTTCATCCATCCTACTACTCGAATGAATTCTTGCATCTCAATTGTACAGTGTTCCATGTTCTTCATGAATAAACCTATTTGAAGCATATTGAAACCATATTTGTTTTCAAATTCCTATTTACTGTAAGTACCCTCGCATGTCTAGATCAGTTTGCAAGTGATTTCATGATTTTTCATACACTGAGCAATTAGTTATGAATTTCTAAACGAACCTGTGTCAAGCAAGGGCAACTTGGACCGCAATCCAAGGTGTTGTCCTTTTCCTGCTCGGACTCATGCGCAAGACCTGAGAATGGGACGGCCTGATAGGCCACGTTCTTAGGGCCGTCGTAACACAGTACCTGTCACATTCTGAATGCGACAGGCCACCCTGTCGCGTTCTAGCAGCCTGCTCTGGCTGACCTGTCGCGACCTGTGCATGACCCTGTCGCGTTTGATCTGACCATGTCGCGACCCTTACAGGGGTACGTCGTGATCTGGGGTTTTTACATAAAACCCCCTCTTTCTACAAGTCTTGATTTTCTACAGTAATATCATGCCTTGTTAACTTTTTAAACACAAAAAACAAAGCTGTTAATCTTGGATATATTTTAATTAATTAAAATCTTTCACTTGACTTTACATGTCCATGATTTTACATGACACATGAACACACTTTGAACCATCCAATATGGCTTAACTTGGTATGAAAATATCTCATAGTACATCTGGTAATTTAATTGAAATTACCATATTTTTAATTAAACTTGTCTTCATTTTCGTGCGATGTTTTGGGAATACCATTAATGACGCTCCACTGTTCTAGAATTCCTCTAGAACATCGAGCACTTGTCTCTCTATACACAGTTTTTCTTGACTTGGACAAACTCTCCGTCGGATACTCCTTCTGCCGGACTAGTGAATCCTTGTTCAACGCCTCCGTAAGTCTCCTCTGTCCATGGATTCCCACCTAACACCTATGATACCCTTTAGGGATCAATATGATCCAAATGGCTATTAGAAGTTCGCTCTTATCTTGAATCATGCCGGACCTCTAGACCTGTGCATAACATGGCCAGTGGAAGGGAGTGAATTCCACCTGACTGCCAACACCAAGTGCGTGTGTTGTGCAACTGTTACTATTGCCCGTTACTCGACGTTTTATGTGCATTAAACTATAGTACTCAGCTATACTCGAATCGCTCATCTATTCACACTCTCTCTACTATCTCGTCTATTCATCTAGTACTCTCATCTATTTCTTGGTACTCTCTATTGGCCATTGACTAATTGTCTAAAGATAAACAATATAACCAATGCCTGACAATATATAAAGGGCCCAGTCTGGTCCTAGGATGTGCGCCTGAAAGTGCTATATTTGCCCATGGGAGTTAAATGACTAGAGTGTTTGGCATTACACTCGAGTGCTATCTATCTTGACTCTCTAAATGACAATCAAAATTGTTATATTCTCTCGTTGTCTATTGACAACAATGTGCTATACTATACACATTGTGCTATTGCTATAGTTTGTACTATTTGTGCTATGGCCATCTTGCTATTTGTACTATATTCGATGCTTGTACTATATTTGGAAACTTGTGCTATATCAATCACATGCTATCGTGTTATCTCTAACATTACTTGTCTCTCTCTCGTTCTATCTTTAGTTGCTCTGCCTTTCTAATACATTCATTATTTAAAGCATGCTTTATCCTATGATTTAAGTACTACTGGGAGTTATCGCTCACCCTGCGTTTTTGGTTATGTGTTCACAGGTGAGACCGAAGAAGAGACTTACACTCAAGAGGATGGGAACGACCAAGAGTGAAGTCAAGCATACCCTAGCGTCTTAGTAGTTGTTAGAGTTTGAGTTTAGCATTTTACTTTTATTCAATGTAATCGGGCCCTATAGAATGGCTCTGATATTAGTGGTTGTAAATAGACATTGGATATGTTTAATGAGATGAATTTGCTTTAGTAATTATTCTTGTTCAATGGTTTGATGTCTAGTACTCACTCTGTACCCGTTTATTTGCAACTGCCTCGCATTCTGATATTCTGCGTCAAGGCGTGATAGTTTGTGGTATCAGAGCGTAGGTTATTCTTAAGTATAGGATGATCTAGGTTGACCAGCCTCGACTAGAGTCAATTACCCTACCTATGTGAGATGTTGTTAGAACCATGAGTAACTAGCAAAAATGAACTCACACATGCACAAATTAAATTTCACATCAATATCCTAACAACGAGTTACTTTTGTAGGAACTAAGCAAACAAGATGACTGTCGAACGTGCCCAAATGACGGGCATGCAACAAACCATCCAAGAACTCACACGTGCCATCATGCAAGCTACCCAAAGAGGTGGAAACCATGGCAGTGCAGGTGAGCTGCATCGTAACTTTGGGAGTCTGAACCCACCTAGGTTCAGTGGATCCACGGATCCAGATGAAGCCGAGCACTGACTAAAGGAGACAGAAAGAATTTTCCGTGTTATGCAATGCGCAGCGGGGGATAAGCTGCTACTAGCTACTTTCCAATTAGAAAAGGACGCCCACGCTTGGTTGGAGTCAGTAGAAGCGACCAGAGCTAATGGTCAATTTACTTTGGCCGAATTCAAGGAAGCCTTTAACTCCAAGTATTTCTCGGAGTGTGTCCAAGAGAAGAAGGCCGCGGAATTTGCTGCTCTTAAACAGAGCAGTTTGACTGTGGCCGAGTATGAAGCCAAGTTTTCATGATTGGCACGTTATGCTGCACATCTAGTAAATACTGAAAAGATGAAGGCTAGGCGCTTCCTCAATGGCTTTAAGCCTCAGTACATTACTCAAGTAGCCCCCTCGACATACAGACCTATGTCGAGATGGTAAAGAAAGCTCAACTTCTAGAGGATGCTACGGACTTCACTGACCGTATCAAAGGGAAGTTCGTGAAGAAGGAAATGACGTCTGGTCCATCATCTGCTAAGCTGACCAACAGCAAGAAGCATCCCTTCAACATCACAGAGGGACCCATCGATGAAAGGAAACTCAAAGCTATTGTCCTCGTCACTCCAGCAAAAAACAATTGCAAGCACCGTGACAAGCCAAGTCACACAGCAAATGAATGCTGGAGGAAAGTCGGCGCATGTCTGCACTATGGAAGTCGTAAGCACCGCATCCCTGAGTGCCCGCTACTGAATGAAAATGAAAGGCGCCCTAATGTGCCTAAGAAACAGGGCAGAGTGCAAGTCCTGCATGATGAAGATCCCACTGAGGAAGGTGGCATGGTAGAAGGTACCCTACAAGTTTTTTCCTTATCAGCATTTGTTTTATTTGATACTGGAGCAACTCATTCATTCATATCTCAAAACATTGTTGATACTCTGAATGCTAAACTTATATCTATGGGATGTGAGTTCTCTGTCACAACACCACTAGGAGAAAAGGAGAAATTGAACAAATACTTCCCATCTGCGGGTGTAATGATCAGAGACCATAACCTAAAGGCTGACCTGGTGTGTATGCCCATGGAAGGCTATGATGTCATTTTGGGAGCCGACTGGTTGTCTACTTATGGGGCAATTGTCGATTGTAAGAAAGGGAAAGCTACCTTTAGTGATTTCCCTAAGTTGTCCTTCACTGGGATTAGACATAAGAGATAGATGTCCCTAATCTCTGCCATAAAGGCCCACAACATGACAAGGAAAGGTTACTTTGCTTTACTTGCGACCGTAATAGTTTGAAAAGAAGGGTTCTAAGATAGAAGACATCCACATAGTTCAGGATTACATAGATGTATTTCCTGAAGATGTTCCAGGGATTCCCCTGGAACGTGATGTCAAGTTCGCCTTTACGTTGATCCCTAGAGCTTCCCCAGTATCACGTCAACCATACCGTATGTCACTTGCCGAGCTAAAGGAATTGAAGGAGCAACTGATGGAGCTATTAGAGAAGGGGTTCATCAGACCAAGTACTTCCCCATGGGAAGCACCTGTGCTATTCGTTAAGAAGAAGGATGGGTCGATGAGACTATGCATCGACTGTCGTCAACTCAATCAGCTAACCATCAAGAATAAGTATCCATTGCCTTGGGTCGATTAACTGTTCGACCAAATATTTAGAGCTCAATATTTCTCCAAGATCGATCTTCGATCTAGCTATCATCAAATGAGGATCAAGGATGATGATATCTTCAAAATAGCATTCAGGAGCAAGTATGGACACTATGAATTCATCGTTATGCCTTTTGGTCTAACCAATGCTCCTATAGCATTTATGCAACTCATGAACAACATATATCAGCCATACCTTGACAAGTTCGCGGTTGTCTTCATCGACGATATCCTTATATATTCAAAGACCAAAGAAGAACATGAAGAACATCTGAAGGTAGCACTACAAGTCTTGTGAGACAACAAACTGTACCCAAAGCTGAGCAAGTGCGAATTTTGGCTCGAAGAAGTGTCCTTCTTGGGCCACGTCATTTCAAAAGACGGCATCTCCGTTGATCCCTCTAAAGTCGAAGCTGTACTCAATTGGGAGAGACCAACCAACGTCACAGAAATCAGAAGCTTCTTAGGACTGGCTGGCTACTACAGGCAGTTCATAAACCCTTCCTCTTACGTGTCTGACATGAATGGAGAATCCCTACTCCTGGAGTAAAGAGTGTGAGAAGTGTTTTCAGACTCTAAAAGACTATCTTACTTCAGCACCTATTCTCGCTCTTCCAATAGAGGGAGAAGGTTTCTCTATCTATACTGATGCCTCAGGAATTGGGCTAGGTTGTGTATTGATGCAAAAGGAGAAGATCATTGCCTATTCTTCAAGACAACTAAAGATGCATGAGGTCAACTACCTGTGCATGATTTAGAGTTTGTTGTTGTGGTCTTCACCTTAAAAATTTGGAGACATTATTTGTATGGAGAATGATTCACTGTCTACTCAGGCCACAAAAGCTTGAAGTATTTATTCTTCCAGAAGGAGCTCAACATGAGACAGAGAAGATGGTTAGAATACCTAAAGGATTTTGACTTCAACATCCAATACCATCCAGGCAAGGGTAATGTTGTAGCCGATACTCTTAGTAGGAAGCCGATGGCATCTGTTTCGAGTCTAGTCCTTGTCGAGATGCAACTACTAGAACAATTTGCAAGGTTAGACATCAATCTGACATGCTGGAAGAGATTAAAACTCAACAAGACAGCGATCCATTCTTGGTGTGTATCAAGGAAACCCTAGCCGAAATACCAGACATTGCTATGACCGAAGATGGAAGGCTTGTATTTCAAGGGAGGACATGCGTCCCTAACAATGAAGAATTGAAGAGAAAGCTAATGGATGAAGCTCACAAGACGAAGTATACTGTTCATCATGGAGGTACCAAAATGTATCAAGACATGAAAAGAACATTTTGGTGGCCGAACATGAAGAGAGAGGTAGCTGAACATGCCCCTCATTGACTTACTTGCCAACAGGTAAAGGCGGAACACATGCGCCCTGCTGGCGTACTTAGACCACTAGAAATTCTTGAGTGAAAATGGGAAAACATTGGCATGGACTTCATCATGGGTTTACCAAAGACTCGTGGTGGACTCGACGCCATATGGGTCTTTGTCGACCGATTAACCAAATCCACCCACTTCCTACCTATAAAGAGTAAGTGGTCGGTAGAGGTACTAGCTGCCTTATACGTCAGGGAGATAGTGAGGCTACATGGGGTTCCATCATCTATTGTCTCGGATCGGGATCCGAGATTTACGTCCCACTTCTGGAAAGGACTGCAAAGTGCACTTGGATCTAAACTCAATTTTAGCACCACTTTTCATCCACGAACTGATGGGCAGACCGAAAGAACCAACCAAATTGTTGAAGACATGTTGAGAACCTGCATTATAGACTTCCAAGGTTATTGGAATGAGCACCTATCTCTAATAGAGTTCGCCTATAACAACAGTTACCAGATGAGCACTAAAATGGCACCGTTCGAAGCATTATATAGCAGAAACTGTAAATCTCCTGCATGCTGGAGTGAGGTTGGAGAACAGCAATGGCTAGGTCCAAACATGGTGCAAAATACAACAAGGGACGTTAAGGTAATTAGAGACCGACTCAAGATTGCTCAGTCCAGACAGAAGAGTTATGCTGACAGGAGAAGGCGAGATTTAGAATTTCAAGTCGGTGATCATGTACTCTTAAAGGTGTCGCCTACTCGTGGCATCCAAAGATTTGGTGTAAAAGGGAAGCTCAGTCCTAGATTCATCAGTCCTTTTGAAGTGCTCGAAAGGGTTGGTGAAGTTGCATACCGACTGGTGATGATCAGTTTATACCCATGTAATTTAAATAAATTACATATCTATTTTGGTGATTAAGAACACTATGATAAAGGTTACTAACATACTTTCTATGAAGTCTAAACACAGGAAATAAACCAAGGGAAAACAAGCCAATCAAGTAAGTATTCATCACACTACAACAGTAAGAGTTCAAAGCATCAATATTTGTCTAAGTCCACATCGATTCTCTGTAACTCATAACGATTTCAACAATTTGCCCTCACAACGATTCGATAAGTGATTGCAACGATTTGCCCTCACAACGATTCGATAAGTGATCGCAACGATTTGCCCTCACAACGATTCGTTAAGTAATCGCAACGATTTGCCCTCACAACGATTTGATAAGTGATCGCAACGATTTGCCCTCACATCGATTTGTTAAGTATTCGTAACGATTTCTTTAGTGATCATAATGATTTGTTGTCATAACGATTTCTTTAGTGGTCATAACGATTCGATAAGTGATCACAACGATTTGCCCTCATATCGATTTGTTAAGTATTTGTAATGATTTCTTTAGTGATCATAACGATTTGCTGTCATAATGATTTCTTAGTGGTCATAACAATTCGATAGATGACAACGATTTGCCCTCGTTACGATTTCTTAGTGATCGTAACGATTTGCTATCATAATGATTTGCTATCACAACGATTTCTTTAGTAGACATAACGATTTGCTATCATAACGATTTCTCTAGTGATCACATTGATTTGCTTATCACATCGATTTCATTAAGTGATCATAACGATTTGGTCTCATATCGATTTCTTAAGTGATCATAACGATTTGGTCTTACATCGATTTCGTTAAGTGATCATAACAATTTGGTCTCATATCAATTTCTTAAGTGATCATAACGATTTGTTAAGTGATCACAACGATTTGCTCTCATAACGATTCGCTAAGTTACATAACGACTCTGTCATTGTAACGATTCATCAAGTTACATAACGACTTGGTCGCTATAACAATTCGATACATTTCACAATGATTCGCTTACAACGATTGGATTATTAATATATATAACGATTTGTGTATACATTTGTTTACTTATGATTGCATAACGATTCACTCATTTGCACAATGATTTCATAAGTCATGCATATAACGATTTCATGAAATATAACGATTTGATTTTCGAGCTAATTTTTGAATACATTGAAAAGTCAAAGTCTTCATGCATATCTTTGTGACAGCTGTGCATTTATTACGATAGTACGTATCACTGCATGCATGCAGACAATATCTTCCATTCTCATACATCTTATGTAAACATTTTTTAGAAGAACAGAATGGAACTTCTACTTCTGTATAAAATCAATCTAACGTTGACTGACAACAAGAGACAACTTAGCTGTCCATTGTTCAAGCTTTAAGTATGTGCAGGTCTCTGACATCAACCGTCATACAACGTTTGACAAAATGGAAGCCAAAGAAGATTACATAAGATCCTCTCTCTCTTTGCGTGCATGAAAGGATAAAGGACTGGTTGACTTGAAGCTTCCAAGGGTCATGCAGTCTAACGTACACTTATGCATAGAGACAACGGGCACTTCAACGTTCAAATTTTCAAATAGAAGATATATACATAGAAGACTGAACCTCCAGATGTAATAATCCAGAGTTTCAAAAACGAAAATCCTTGGCAAGCTTTCTGCCAGCATTCTGAAGAGCAAAGCCTCACTCCCTTCTGTTCAAGCTCTTAGCTCTCTGCATTCAGTGTGTTAGTCTTGAGAGCTTCTGTAAACTGAGAGTGTCCCTCACTGTAGATCTTCCTCTCAGTTAGCTTCAGATCTAGCATTGTATAAGCTTTATCTAGGGGCTTGATCTAATTTCATTTTTCCTGTGTTGTTCCCTTCGGTTGTGAAGGAAGACCTGGTGTGGTTCCCTTCTGGTGAAGGAAGACCAGCTGGGGTGCTGGGTGCTGTAGTATCCTTAAGGGGGACTATACCCTTGTTAGTGAAATCCTAAGATATTGCTCAGGGACTAGACGTAGGACTCCTAAGGAGAGGAGATCCGAACCAGGATAATTCTCTGTGTCGTGTGATTGCTTTTGTGTGTTTGATTTTTCCGTCACTAACACTAACAATCTGCGAAGTGTGTTTTTGTGACTTTTTCTGTGAACAGGTTTTAAGTACTCATTAATTTTAATATCCCATTCACCCCCCTCAGGGCTAGCTAGCTGGGCAACAACTGGCATTGCCAGCGAACTTGGCATGCATGCACAATGTGTTCCATGTCTCCATGCTTAGGAAATTAGTATATGATCCTACGCATATCATTCGCCATGTGAAGTTGGTGTTACACAAGGACATGACTTATGAAGAGAAGCCAGTCAAGATACTAGAACGAAAGGTGCAACAAGTCAGGAATTGTCCCATCCACGTGGTTAAAGTCCTATGGAATAATCGTGGAGTGGAAGAAGCCACATGGGAACTTGAAGGAATCATAAGACGGAATCATCCCAATCGTTTTGGTAAGACATTCTCTTCAATTATGATCATATGAATTTGGGGACCAATTCTTTTAATAAGGGGAGGATGTAGCAAACTGAATTTTTCGAAAAAATAAAATTTAATAATATAAAAAAATAATAAAATAAAATAAAATAAATTGGGAAATGCAAAGGAAAAGGAATTAATTAAAACCCATTAAATGAAAAGAAGTAATGGGCTTGTTAAATGGAACCTCTAGAATTATTGGGGCCAAAATAGGAATTTTTAAAAGAGGAATAATAGAATAATACAAAAAATTCGTATATTAAATATTGCCTAAATATAAAAGGGGTTAATAAATCATTAAAATAGCTATTTGTGTTAGAATTGGATTCTTAAGCCTACGCTGATTGGTTTGCCATGAAATTGCATCCCAACCTAACCGAATTGGGAGTTGGAAAGCTTGGAAGGGGGATAGAAATAGGAAATCTCAGAATTAAATAGGAATAAGAGTTCTATTAGGAAATTGAAACCCAAGTAGCTTAAATACTCTCTAAACTCTCCATGGCCAGCCCTAACACATTGTTGGGGCTTGATGGACGAGGAGGGGAGGCCAAGGAGGAGAGGAATTCATGGGAAGAAGGCTGGACCAAGCTTCAAGCCGAGTTCATCAAGTTCTAACCCTAGATGATCAAACGAGTCAAAGGTAGGCATTCTCATGAACAAAAATTATAAAATTTTGTCTGTAGATTGTTCCAACCCTCAGGAATAAAAGCCCTCCTATTTCATAATTTTCTACTAAGCCAATATTTTCTTCTTGATTTTTGAAGTTCTACACTCGTCATGAGCCCGACCTTTCATCTAAAATCGAGAACATCATGAATACTCGACCCCATGCTATGAAATTTTAACTAGAGATATTGATGAATGTTAGGCCTCGTTTCCCCTTGAAAGCCCTAAATTTCATCCATCCTACTGCTCAAATTAACTCTTGCATCTCAATTGTACATTGTTCCATGTTTTTCATGAATAAACTTGTTTGAAGCATGCCGAAACCATGTATATTTTCAAATTCCTATTTATTGTAAGTACCCTCGCATGTCTAGATCAGTTTGCAAGTGATTTCGCAATTTTTCATCCACTGGCAATTAGTTATGAATTTCTGAACAAACCTGTGTCAAATAAGGGCAATCTGGACCGCAATCCAAGGTGCTATTCTTTTCACGCTCGGACTCAGGCGTAGGACCTGAGAACGGGACGGCCCGATAGGCCGCATTCTCAGGGCCATCGCGACATAGTACCTGTCACGTTCTGAACACGACAGGCCACTCTGTCGCGTTCTGGCAGCCTGCTCTGGACGACCTGTTGCGTTCTAATCTAACCCTGTCGTGACCCTTACAGGGGTACGTTGCGATCTAGGGTTTTTACATGAAACCCCCTCTTTCTACAAGTATTGATTTTCTATAGTAATATCATGCCCTGTTAACTTTTTAAACACAGAAAAAAAAGCTGTTAATCTTGGATATATTTTAATTAATTAAAATCGTTCACATGACCTTACATGTCCATGATTTTACATGACATGTAACGACCCTCCTTATACTGGTACGGTTATGCCAATCCACATCGGTATAATGAACGTTGTCACAGTGGGACATTGACCCAACAATTACAATAAGCTGAGATGTACACAAATATTGAGATGGAACAACGGAAATAAAAAAGAAAAATATCATTCTTATTCCATCGTCATCATTAAATATCCAAAGTTTGAATAGTATTAAACAAAAGCTAAAGTGCACATAATTACAATTCTAAATGAAATACATTGTTCATATGAGATACATCACTTATTCATTACATACTTATGAAAAAGGAAAATACAATGCAGTGGTTTGCACAACTAGCTACTCCTCTCGCTCGGAGTCACTCCGAACAGTCTCCCCCAAAGAAGTGGAGTCAATTGCCACAACTATATACCGAAGCAAGTATGAGTCTCCATAGACTCAGCAAGCAATCCCCATACCTTATCCTTACATACATCATATGCACATGCTAACACTCAATAAAAGTACCTAACACATGTAGCATGGTTCATACAATTTAAATTACTAAGCATGGAACTTATAGCATTTGAGACACATTACACATGCTTTATTTTAGTTACAACGATTAAATATAGAACCTATAACATGCTTTCTACACAATTTAATTAAAATGCTTATGCAATTCAAAACCCATTCAAATCATATTACAATGTATAAAACCTAAACATGGAACTACACAAAATGTAAGAATCACACCTAGCATGGATTCTATTTTTTTTTTAAATAAAAATCCAATGGGTCAGTGACCAGGAGAGTGCACCTCATCCCAAAGGGAGAAGATGTTCTCACTCCACCAGTCGATCAACCATTAGATGCAATTTAATTCCAAAAAAATATAGTATAGAATAACACCCGATGCCGGGACTAAAGCAACCTCCAGAAAGAAACTGAATACACCCGAACTCCAGCAACCAAAAAATCTGACTCCTGCAGCGAGAGCAAAACACAAAATTAGGAAACGATCACTGCCTAAAACTGGGAAGCCCAGCTTTGTCCAACGTCAAAGCTCCCCTCGCCTGGATTGGTAGATCAGAAATAGTAAGAAAGACCGAGTTCCTCTCAACCAGACAAGCATGAGACGCCAGGGAATCTGCCACCTGATTACCTTCCCAGTAAGAATGAATGATCTGAGGCTTGAGAATTTGCAACATAAGGCATATCCCACGCCACCAGGCGAAGATAGACCAGTGAGGAAGCCGCCCCATGATAACAGCTTTGACCAGAGTAGCTAAATCTGAGTAAACGAGAAAGACATTAAGCTGCCGATCCAAAG
This sequence comes from Colocasia esculenta, assembly GCA_014218235.1. NCBI lineage: Eukaryota > Viridiplantae > Streptophyta > Magnoliopsida > Alismatales > Araceae > Colocasia > Colocasia esculenta. Next base: position 77,762,899 of record CM024761.1, on the reverse strand, counting down.
CTAATCTAAGGCCATCATGAAGGGCTCTAGTCTCAGCCAAAAGACTACTCCCTGTACCATAGAAGAAAGTAAAACCACACACAAAATCACCCTTAGTGTCCCTGAAACAACCTCCACCACCACAAATTCCCGGGTTACCTTTACAGGCCCCGTCAACATTGATACTATAATTGCTGGAAGGAGGAATCCATTTGACAATTATAGGTGGCCTGACACTGGGCTCAGCATTAACATTAAAAACTTTAAGGATGAGGGATTGACTGAAGGAAATGGGGCGAGTAAATTTAAGAGATCCCAAGACTCTCTTAGCCGTCAGCAAAACCTTATTCTTGAGTCTGTCAGTCGAAGAAACAGTCCCTTCCATACGAGCAGTGCATCTGAATTTCCAGATCTCCCAAAGCATGACCATAGTAAGAATCAAACCAGTGAACTGAAACGTAGAGTTAATATTGGTGTTAGAGACAACACTCCAGCACCAGACAGTAACACGATCAGAAAGGTTGATCTTATTACTAAGAAACGGTGCAATCCAAGACCACAGGGCAGCTGCGATATCATTGGACATGAAGAGACGATCCAAGGATTCATGTTTGGGAAGCTTGCAACAGGTACACTTCGACACCAAAGGAACCCCGCAATCCATAACTCTAGAATCAACAGACACTGCTCTGTGAAGAAGCTTCCAAGTGAACATGGCAGCACTAGGAGGCATTGCATTGTGCCAAACATTCCGCCAGTTGCTACGACAAACTCTCGGATTAGACAGAAGGTTGTAGGCCGATTTAACCGAGAATATACCATTGGCATTTGCAGACCAAATAAATGAATCTGGACCATCAAAAGGGACGCCTGAACATGAAGGCGAGGAACACCCAACCAGTTCCAAACTATGTGATTATCATCCATCACCATGCTTTTATCAAAAATATTAGGCAAAACTGGTCATTAGGAAATCTGCTCTAAAACTCCTGCATTAAACTTTTGTCACCAATCCATACGTCCTTAAAAAAATCAGCGGAGGACCCATCCCCCTCACCATCCACTTGGAATTGGAAAGAACCAGATCTTTTGCTTGAGTGAAGACTTTCTTAGAAACTCCAGCAGGAAAAATGGTAGGAACCTCAGACAAATAATGCTGCTTCAGAAACCGCTGACTAGCATAGCGAGACCATAAGGAATTACCATGAAGAATGTTCCATATTTGTTTCACCTGCAAAGCTATCTGCATGGTTTCCAAATTCCTGAATTTTAAGCCCCCTTGCACAAAAGGTTTCTGCAATTTATCCCAGGCTACCCAGTGCCGTCTGGTATTACCATCAGCGCCCTGCCAGAAAAAAATAGCACAGATCGTGTCTATCTGGTTACAAATTCTTTTAGGGATATAAGTTGAACTTGCCAAATAAATAGGAAGACTTAAGAGAACTGAACAAATGAGGACAACACGGCCAGCCTGAGACAACATTTGGATCTCCACCCAGCTAATTGTTAGCAACACAATCAACCAGAAACTTGAAATCATTCACTTTAAGTCTTCCAGATTTAAAGGGAACTCCCAAATATCTCATGCTACCTTGGTGCTATCTATACCCAGTAAGGTGATGCAATCAGGAAGCCAGAACCGCAGGAGCTTTAGTAGAGATTTGAAAACAACTTTTAGAGGCATTAACCAATTGGCTGGAGCTGCTTTCATATTGGAGCAGAAACATAAGGAAAGTTTTAACATTATTTGACCCAGCATTCATAATCACTAAAGTATCATATGCATATAATAAATGGGATACCTGAAGACCCCCACGGGGGCTACTGAAATACTTGATGCTGCCATTCTCAAATAGATTGTGCAACCCTCTACTAAGAACTTCAGAGGCGATAATGAAAAGGATCGGCGCCAGAGGATCACCTTGTCGAATACCCCTGGATGATTTAAAGAACACATAAACAGACCCATTGAAGTTAATGGAAGACCATCAATTGGATAACATCATACCGACATAAGAAGTGAACCTGCTACAGAAACCAAACTTCTTCATGACCTGCAAAATGAAGTCCCATTCCATCCGGTCATACGCCTTCGCCATGTCTAATTTAAAGAGGACATTGAAGCCTCTAACCTTTCGATCAATGTCACGAAGAATTTGATGGGACAAAGAGACATTATCCAGAATGTAGCGCCCCTTCACAAAGGCACTCTGCTCAACGATATAATAGTAGGAAGGATCGGAGTAATCCGCTCACAAAACAAGCGGGATATAACTTTATATATAAAGTTACAAAGACTTATGGGCCTGAAGTCGCCAAATGTTTTAGGTTCAGCCACCTTCGGGATGAGGGTAATAAGAGATGCGGAAATCCCTCTAGGCATACCAAAACCCGCAAAAAAGCCTTGCACCGTAGCAACCACATCCTGACCAATAATATTCCAGCAGTGAGTGAAGAAGAGACCCGAGAAGCCATCCGGACCAGGAGCACTGGAAGAGTCCATAGAAAATACCATTGCTTTAACTTCATCGGTGTTTGGAACTTTGTAGAGAATCTCATTTTGTTCCTCGGTAATGAGGGTGGGAATACAAGTCAGCAAATCTGGGTCCACAACATGATCGCCTGATTTATGAAGATCATGGAAGAAATCGACCGCCCCCTTCCTGAGCAAAACCTGATCTGAGCACCAATCACCACTTCCATCACTACCAGTATCAATTCTCAATCTATGAATGAAGGGGCGCCTCCTATTGCACTTCATTGTAGCATGGTAGAAAGATGTATTTCTATCACCATTGTGAAGCCAGTCCACTCTGGATTTTAGCTTCCAAAAAATCTCCTCCCTTTGCAGGGCATCCCAACAAACCCATCTTGAAGCCACTCAACATCTTCAGAAGCCAGCCTCACCATTTGGGAAACATGACCAAAAACATATTTATTCCAGGTCTTTAGCTTATTTTTCACCGCTTTCAACTTTAGCTTAAGAGTAACCAACGGGTTCACAGGGTGTTCAGTGCCAGAGTTCTAGACCTCAGAAACTCCATAAAGGTATCATGCGAAATCCACATTTCGTGAAACACAAACCGGATAGGGCCGCTACCAACATAACCATGAGATAAAGCAAGAGGGCAGTGATCCGAAGGACCTCCCCTGAGGTGTTTGACAACAAATTCAGGAAGGGTCGTCTGCCAATGAGCATTAAAAAGAACACGATCTAGACGGGCACTTATGTTAGCACTTCCAATCCTGTTATTCGTCCATGTGTAGGTCGAGAGAATGTACCCAGCATCAAATAAACCAATGGCTGCTAGGAAGGCATTGAAGTCGGTCATCCCATTCAAAGAACTGAAACTCTCTCCTTTTTTTTTCCGAGGGCTGAGCGATGCAGTTAAAGTCCCCTCCCACCAACCAGGGAATATCCATAGAAGAGGCAAAGTTAATCAAATCCGAAAAGAGGATGCGCGTTAAACCATAATCATAGGAAGTATAGATACAAGTGATATAACAGGAGATGGTAGAATTATTCATGAGACCCAAAGTGATATACTGATCAGATTTCCCCACCACATGCAGACAGATCGAAGAGTCCGAGAAAACCCAGATCATAGAAGCATTATCTGAGTTTCCAGCAAAGTTATCCAACTTAATGAATCTCGAAAGGTTATGAGCTTTCTCTAACGGTTGCTTGGGTTCCATAATAGTCACAAAGGACGGATGCAACTGAGAAACCAACTTCTTCAAACTCCTGCAGGAATTAGCATTCCCTACACCACGGATATTCCAAAGGATGGGTGAATTCATTACGACACATTATCCTTCCCCTCGTCCACCGATCGAGCACGAGCTCTAGTAAGCATCCAAACTCTATGATCAGAAGGACCTTCCTCCATAAATATAGAGTTCGAAGGCATAAGGAAATTATCCATCAGCGCCAACTGAGCCGTATCCAAGTCCCTATCAAAGCCCCGATCTCTTAACTGAGCAACACTATCTTCCCTGCATGGCTGTGCGCCACAGACTTCTTCAGTACAAACCTCTTGACAAATGACGTTACCTTTTCCATGCTAACCCAGATAATTGATATCAGATTCAGTTGTGTGAAAACCAAGACGCTTACCACGAGCACCTGTCATAATATCAAAAATGACCACACCTCCACCCTCCAAGACATTGATACAATCCTGACCAACCGTAACCGAAAAATTCTCGTCGTGATCTTTAGTGCTAATCCCTGGAACCAAAGCCTCATTCATCTTGAGTAAATCCTCAGAGTCAATTATATCCCCCGATGAGCTTTTAACCAGAGCAATATCAGGCAACTCTGGCTAGGCGATACCCTTACCACTAACAGCATCAACAGTAGGCAGATTATTGGATCGCGAAGGACCAGGTTCCTCCCTGGTGGATGCCGGAACCCACACTTTAACTGGAGGAACCGCATGCTTTGGGATGGAAGACTTCCGCAAAGCGATCTGACCCTCCCCTGAAGAGTGACACTTGTCTTTAACATGGCCAATTCTGTGGCACAAGCAACAATAATCCATCAAGTTTAGATAGACCACATCCTGCCAGTATCCTCTGAGGTCCCCCATCCCGATCCAAACTCTTTCTGGACGAGGCATTAATAGGTCAACCTCAACACAAACCCTTGTTGCCTTTGCATGGATTCTATTTTAACTCTCATGAATTTACTACTATTATACACACCATTTACTTGCTCTTTTAACATAAATTAAACATAATTACAATGTTTTACATTTGTTCACATGCTAACGCATTCACATACTCATTTACACTTTGCACATTTCACAATTCACTTATACTTATTCACAATTTCACGTTTAAATGCCATGACACATAGTCCAAACCACCACTAGAAGGACACACATAACACATACACTTATCCATCACCTAGGCAATGCAGTAATGGATCTTGGTTAACTGCGCAGAACCGGGAGAAGCACTCTCCCCCGCAACCCGTGGTACTTGTCCACCTCCAGGATTTCATCCTACTTGCCCTTAGGATATCACACACTATGAACCTTCCCGTAGGGACTTTACTACAGTACAGTTCCACAGCCCTCTATGGTAGCAGTGTCACTAATGGCACATTTTTAAACACATTTCACTTAAATTACACATTTACTTACATGGTTCACATGCACAAATCATTTTATACTCATGCACTTAAACACACACACATGGGTTCTCATTTACTGATTTCAACCTTACTGCTCCAATTGACAAATAATCATAACAAAGATCTAATCATGATGAAATTTACTGAATCACACCAAATCACATTAAACATGCTCACATGGTCATTTTCCTGTATTAAATTACAAATAGTACTTCCTATTGTCCAAAATATAAAATTTTTACCACTGAATACTCACAGTTAATCATCACATATACAAATTTTTAGATTTTCGAAAACATATACAATTTATGATAATTAAACAAGCATTCTGCAGATTTATCAAGAAACTTAATTAAACATGTTTTACAGTATTACAGTTGTATTTAGCAGTTGCAAGACCTGTATTCAGTAGTCATACATTTACATAAAATTTCTGACATTTTAACATGCGCAATATATTTTATTTGGAATTAAAAACAGAAAAATTCATGCTCATTGTTTTATTTCCAGAATTCTAATAATTTACACAGTAAGTAGTAATTTGCCCAAATCTCATGAAGTGACCTGACATATGTATATAACCCACAAAATTTTTCTGAAACTCTAATTGAACACAGATCTATGTAAACAGTAATTAATAAGGATAAATCATGCTCAATGTTTCATTTCAGAAATTCCAGTATTTAGTACAATGCACATGTTCTACTGGTTGTACTTGACCACACAGAATTTTTATAGCATATACTTATGTTTAGAAATCCAGAATTTAGGTCACAACATCAAAACATGTATTCTGTCAAAACTGATAAACTTGGCGGCACATAGGCTACCGCCAACATGAGTTAACGACACCAGATGTGGCCGCCAACCTTCGATCTTAAGGGCACTAGATGTTGTCGTTAAGTTCCTGTCTGTGCAAACACAGACTGAACGCAAAAAACAGATGAAAGAGGGGTTCCAGGACACGAGGGAAAAATCTGTAAAATTTCTAGGACCTAACTGACATGTGTAGGGATAGTGAATAAGGGTTACTTGCCTCTTAAAAATTGCTAGATGCGATTAATTTGTCGGAGAAGCTCTCCTCGGCCAAGCCATGAAGTCCTCCAATCTCCCCTCGATCCAGCTTCTATGTTGATGGATGTAGCACGCCGGAGTCGGGGAAGCCTTCCTCGATGTTCAAAGAGTCTCTCGGTCGATGAAGATCGCCAGGAAACGCACCAAGTCACCTGATCCAAAGCCACAAAGTTCAGGTTTTGCACTGGTTTATAGGGTTTTTGACCAAATAGCCAAAAGGACCTAACTGCACCCTAGACAAGGTATTTTATAGGCTAAAGGGATTCGGGACGTGTTTAGAAGGGTATCTAACCGTTGGACGAAAGTTTCCTAAACAGGGGCCGAAGAAATCGTGGGCATTTCTGGATCTGAAACCATAGAAATTTGGGGAAATAGACGTCCACATACCTGGCCACCTACCAGGAGTTAACGTCCATCGATCTGGACGCTGACATCCCCATGCACATCCATGCATGTTGACGCCAACTGGTCTTTCCTCCAGAACATAGAAATGGTCAAAACTTGCATATACTATATATCTTTACATGCAATATACAATGTATTGTTAGGATCGGATATTCGGTTATGGCAAAGCTAGAAGGGGGGGTTGAATAGATTTGCAGCGGAAACTTAAGCAATTTAAGAATTACTTTGGATTAAAAGATCTACTCAATTAAAACCCCTTTGACCTGATGTAATGTGTGTGAGCGAAATAACAAGTAGTGTGTAGACGAAATCCCTAGGCATGCATCTAGCGCAATACAATGCAAACCACAAGTCAAACCACAGTGCACAAGGGATTTTTTAGGTAGTTCGGAGATCACACCACGTGACTCCTATGTCCACCCCTCACACAGTGAGGACACACTACTCAAGAACTGAGTACACCACACACACACGAGCACAATGGCTCAACCACACACACACACGCTAGATCAAGTCCACAATAGATCAGATCCTCTAGCCTTGATCATACCAACACACCACACACGTTGTCTGATGCAAACACGCAATCATAAGAACAATCCACACGTAGATCAAGCACAAGGAACACTTGAACCACTACCACACACACAAAGATATGAAAGGTAGAATAAAAGAAGAGTTCTGAGTTGAAGATCAAATCTAAATGAAGAACTCTTCGTGGTGGTCGTCCAGAAGAACTTCAAACTTCGTGTTGATGATGATCAGACGATGTAGGAGAAGCTTCATTCGTGGACAAACCAACTTCAACTCCGCTCGTGAGATGGATCTTCCTCGCGCTGGATGGAGTGTTGAAGCAGAAAACAAGGGAACCTTCTTCTTCTTGTTCTTGGCTTAGGGTTTTTTGTGTGGAGGCTCCTTGCTGCGAAAATACCTCTATATGGTCTATATATAGTGGTGTCCAAGCATAGAGAGTCGTGCTAAAAAGAAACACTCAAATATAGATCATATCATAACCATCGGATGTTCCCAAAACTCCGTCTGTCGACAGCCGACTTGCTGCTGTCGACAGGTGCTGACAGGTTTGCATAATCCAGAAGACTGGCCTTCCGGGAAACCATTTTCTGTGTGTATCTGTCGACAGGCTACAGTGTATCTATTGACAGGTCACTATTCATCTGTGACAGGTACCGATAGGTTTCCAATTTCTTGAGCTTTGCTCTTGTCTTTGTACGATGTCTTGCATGGAATCTCACCTACATTTAAAAATTATTAGTGAGATACAATGAACATATAAATGAACAAGTTAGACATGTTTTTCTTGATTAGCATTTGCTTTTCTTGATTAACATTTGCTTGACTTGACATTCTCATTATGTTTCACATATTCACATCACATCAATTGTATTGTTCATGAAATGCTCATCATCAAAAACAAACATACCATATGTCAACTTAACATTCTCATGTAAACCCAACATTCTCCCCCTTTTTGTGGATGACAAAATTTTCAATTTATACACAATTGATGTTTCTCCCCCTTTTGGCAACATCCAAAAAGATAAGTCATGCACAAATGGATAAGAATGAAGCAAAGAACTGTGTTTCCAGTCATTGATCGGCAAGTACACACAGTTACAAAAAAAAGGTAATCCATTGCATGAAACAACAAAAGCAAAAGTGAAGGAGAAAGAGATGACGGAGTTAACAGACTGATGACTCAAAGAAGTGGAAGGAAATGAATCAAAGAACTGTGTGACCACAGAACTGAAATGTGAAAGATATGAGTGGGGAATGAGTGTTCAATTAGAATTTTAAGGTTGAGAACTAGTTATACCCATTGCAAGATGTCATAGACACTAGTAGTTGGACACATAAAATTCTACAATGGTTAAGAAATAACACTTCGGGAATCTCAAGTTGTAGCATTTAGAAGACATCGTTCAAAAACGTTGAAATAAGATAACCCCATTGAATAAAACTGTTGTAGAAAAACATGTTCTTTTGTGGGTGATGTTCAGTTGGTACTTGAAAGTAATGTCTACTTGAGCGATTAACAATAAACAACACATTGCCCTTGATGTAAAAACATGGAGGCTACACTTTATTTCTTACATTGAATTTTTTCTTTGTCAAGTTAATGTGGGAAAAGTAGTAATTAAGATCACTTTCACTTTTGACGTGAAGGTAGACATTTGGGATGCCCGTACCCCCAGTTACTCAGTGTAAGTGACCATCATACCATTATACAGAGATAATGAAAGTACTTTTTGACGCGAAGACAGACATTGTGATGCCCATGTCCCTAGTTACTCAGTAATACTCATCATTGCTCTACCTTTATCCCATTTCAAATACTTTTTGTTTGAACTTTGAGTTTAGAAATAGGTAGCTTTTCTCCTTGTTTTTAATTCTTAAATCATGATCAAAAGGTTATCTAAGGTCAAAAGCCAATGTAAAACATAAAGTTCAATAACCTTCGTACTTATCAATCCACTTGAGAAAAATGATTATTTGCAAGGGAGTTATTCAAGTGAGTTAGGTTAGAATCATTAGATTTGATCAATGTTTTCTAGATGACACAACCTAGACTCAAACACAAAATATTATATCAAATTCATTGTGATTAAGTCACTGTCTTTGATACTATGTGAGTATGAAATATTGCAATGAATAGTAATGTCACGTCCTAATAAAAATCTATTTATCGGGAAATGACAGAAAACAGGCACAAAGTAATAACATTAACATTCATTCATTATAACGCAGTCTGCAGAAGTCTTATTACATAAAGCTCCTCATTACACTCTGAGTGAGGAGTAAGGATGAGTAACTACTATTCATCACATTTACATGTTCACAACTAAAACAGTAAATGGTTGGTTGACTCGTCATCAGTGTTCACTCTGCTCACAGCCCATCTTACAATTCTCCCCCATCTTGGTTACCTGAAAAAGGAAGGATGGGTGAGCTAACTTGCCCAATAGAATTCAAATCCTTAAATCAAAGGATCAGGAACACATGATAACTTAAGTAAGAATAGGTATGGTATCAAGAACAGGGACAGATAACCAACATAACATGTCAGTGAATGTATAACAGTAGTATGAAAACACAAGCATGCTCAAAAATTCATATTAAGACTCAGGTTCTGGAACATATAAATATTCACACAGGACAGGTAATATGATGACCATATGGAGGAAATAGTGATGCAATGCCAAACATCCTGGTGTCCTTATCACTCCCGTACGGCCCATAATTAATTCGGGTGCTCCTCCAGGATTAGACCTGCCCTATTTGCACAGGCATAACAGTCAGGTGTGGCCCAAGGACCCAATAAATGTCATCAACATAAACTAATCATATCTCACATGGTGTTCAAGCATTTGAACTCTCAAGACATCAGGTTATATGAATTCAATTACCGAATACAGGAGAATGGACTCAACGGAGTACCATTCGTAGTTGACGACTTCAAGGATAATTCAATGGTGAGTAAGGTACTTCAAGTGGGTAATCTTTACAATAGAATGACAGAAAATACCCAAGTAATTAAGGGGGTAACTTGGTAGGCTATTAGGATGAAGTTTAAGCAAGAGTTCTATCATGAAAAGTTGCTGAAATACAAGGCAGGACAGGTGTTGTCGACAGCCAGGAAGGGGCTGTCGACAGATGGCAACAGATAGAGCTCAAGTTTGCTGGCTCTGTGGGTATCTGTCGATAGCAACAAGAGGGCTGTCGACAGATACACACAGTCCAAAAATCTGGAGTTCTGGAAGACATGTGTCTGTCGACAGCTTTGGGCTGGCTGTCGATAGGTAGTAGTAGAACTTCCAGAAATGATGTTTAAATCCATTATAAACACCCTAATTATAGAACTTTTAAACCAAGGCATGGTTTATATTAAATGGAAGAGTCTAATTGGAGTTCTCACAGTGGTTTAGAAGCTAAACAATGGAGATGAAACAAGAGACTTATAATTCAAACTTGGCTAGCTAGAAACTAACATAGTGTAGTGATGAAAGCATAGTCTTAATAATGATGGTTTATTGGAAAATCCTACAATATGAACATTAAATTACATTGTTTTTCATAGTTATAAATCAAGACTGGAAGTATCTAAAAACTAAACAGAAGTCCCTACATAGTTCTAAAGATATTAAGACTTCTACACAACTCCATAACATGAACAAGTATCAAAGGTGGAAGAAAATTCTTGATCTCCTAGTGGGACAAGGATTCTCCTTTCTAATATTAAGGTGTTTATCACAACTGAGGTAGGAACAGGGGAGTTACTAGTATACAACTTGTTCCTTTATCAAGACCTCCTTGCCATGAACGAAAGATAGAACAGAATTAGAGGGAGATGAATCCTACCTTGTCAAACGGGTAATCCTTCACACGTTCTAAATGCAAGAACCTAAGCCAGCAAGAGAAGAGCTTCCTCTCACAGTTGATGGCATGCCAGCTATGCTTACACCAAAGTATAGTAGCTACAGTAGTAAAATAGGAGCAGAAGTATGTTGCAAGTGCGATGTAGCTTGCAACTTCCAGCAGCTCCTCCAGTAGCACACCCAATAGCTCCTCCCACAATTCTTCTAGCAGCAAGGAGCAAGGAAGACAAGAACAAGGGTGCAGAAGGGTTCAAACTAAGGAGAGGGAGTGGCTTTTATAGCCTAGCCCAGCTCCCATGCATGAGGACACCTCCGTGCACAGGTGTAACAGTAAAACCCATTGGGTTTTTACTGCTTACACAAGGTTCATGCTTCCTACCAGTCCCTTACACCTCAACCCTTTATGTGTAAGAGGTTTAACCCATGATCTAGCCTTATCCTAATGTGTGCTGGCCTCTTTAAGGCCTTATACGTAGGTACCCAGAAAATCCCAAAAATTGGCCACCGTAATTGACCCGTAATTCAGCTGGCCACTTAGTTTTGATACAAACATGTCCAAACAAAGTCAGTTTGTATTAAAATTTCAACCATAGACTAATGTGATGGTTTTACAAATTATGGTGATTTTAGTTTAATTTTTAGAATTTATTTTACACTAGGTGAAAAATCACCCGGAAAATAGTTGCGTCGACTTAGTCTCAAAATCCGAACGTCGAAAAATTCAGATATTTACATTTCTAATATCTCCACATTTTTCTGGAAATTATGGTATTCTCAGATTTTGTTTTCGTTACAGTTTTTCACTATCGCCCTGTGGGAGCGCGTACGTCCGAGTACAACACTGGGATAATGTTCATTAATATTAATCATTCCCAAATATCAATTATTTTGTTGTAATAATAATCGTTAGGACCAATAATCTTATTGTTCATGTTTTTCAATAAATAAAAATTTTCCGGGGTGTTACAACTCTCCCCCACTAAAAGTAATTTGGTCCTACAAATTTTAATAAAACGAGAGTATGATTACTCACCTAGAAATAATTCTGGGCACTGGTTCTTGATGGCATATTATAGCCCCAGGTTGCTTCTTCTTGTCCTTGTTTTTTTCTTTTTTTTTTTTTTTTGGTGAATACCTAGAAGAGGTAGAGGGAGAGTGCTCACCTCCTCAGAGAAGGGATGAGGTTACCACTCCACCACCACACAACTCCTAGGGAAATTTTATTAATAATAGAGATAATCAAAAGAACACAAAAGGTCTTAGGGCCTGATGGAAGGGAACCCTGCCTTATGAAGACGGCAGGGTCCCTTTATAGAAGGGGGGAGATCAGCCCAAGAGGACCAGAAATTACAAGAATGTGGAGAAGAGCAACCAAAGTTAGCAAGAGCATCCGCAACCTGATTGGCCTCCCTAAATACATGACAAATAGAGACGTGAAGAGACTGGCACTTGGATAAAATGTCATGAACACGGAAAGCCAGCCGCCATGGACAAAGAAATTGGCCCCTGATGATTTGCACTAGAACCAAAGAATCCGATTCAATCAACAGACTGGTAAAACCACGATCGCAGCACAGAGAGAGTCCATCCCTTAGAGCTAGCGCTTCTGTCTCAAGGCTGGAATGAATCTGGGGATAGCGGTTGGCAAAGGATAAGATAATATCTCCACGATCATTCCATAGAATACCACCACCTGCTGCAATACTCGTAGAATGCTTGAAGGCACCATCAACATTGAGCTTGTATCTCCCTGTTGGGGGAAGTAACCATCTAACAATCCTTGGACATGGATTACGAGGATGAGGAAGGTGAATCCCCAGCTGAGATGAGTTCCTAAGCTGAGCTGGTGCCAAATCTTTCAGAGAAAAGAAAGAAGCGCTAATAGCTTCCTGCACATTCATCTGAAGTTTAAACAGCACCTCAAAGCTGGACATAGGAGCTGAATCAAATCTGGAATGGTTGCGACTGCACCACAGCTCCCAAATGACAGAGAGGGAAATAAACAGAGCCATCTTTCCCAAGGAAACACTTCCAGAATAACCAGACAAGAAAAGGATAGTTCCTTGCGCTGCACTTTGGATTGACATGTTGTAAAATTGGAGGATATCAAAGAGAGACCCCCACACATCCTTAGCCACGTCACTATGAAAGAACAAATGGGTACTAGATTCAGCACTAGGAGAAGAGCAACAACAACACCTGGAACAGAGAGGGATACCACAACCTGCTATGACTTCATCAGTAGGCACACAGCCCTTCACCAAACGCCAAGCAAGGATGGACCATTTTAATGTGATGGCGGAGCTCCACAATTTGTCCTAGCCAGCTATGATAATGTGTCCTTGTTTATTCCAATGAATCTTTAATGATAGAACTTTCTTGTTCTGTAGTTGCTTTATTGATCCAAAATTTGCACAAGTTTTTCTACATATGCCAAATTTCTTGTATCTCCAAATCTTGATATTCAATGTTGTGATCGATGGGCTTCTCCTAAGATCCACTTCTTAATCTCGGAATTATTCGGTACACATAATCTGTTCAGAAACTGAAGATTTCCATGAACATCTTCATTAAATTCAGGTCTAAAAGCCAACTTTTCTCTAATTTCTACCAACACAGGATCATTGTTCTATTGCTCTCCAATTTGTTTCAACATATCTGACTAAATTGTTAAGTTATTAACTAGAATTCTTTCTTCTTGTGATTCAGTCTTTAAACTTAACGTGGAAAATTCCTCCAATAACTTCCATTCCTTTACTTGCAATTAGAATACCTTGGCTATATGACTTCTGCTAAGTGCATCGGCCACAGTGTTACCTTTTCCTGGATGGTATTCAATTTTGAAATCATAATCCTTAATATACTCCATCCACCTTCTTTGTCTCATGTTCAACTTTCTGTGAAAATCAATACTTAAGACTTTTATGATCGGAGTACACTTTGAACTGATTATTATACAAGTAGTGTTTCCAAAGTTTAAGAGCAAAGATTATTGCAACCAAATCTAAATCATGTAGTGGGTAGTTTTTTTTGTGAGTCTTCAGTTGTCTAGATGTACACTATCATCTTGCTTCAGAACATATCCTAGTCCAATGTTTGAAGCATCGGTATAAACCTCAAATATTTCACCTTTCACCGAAAAAGCTAAAATTGGTGCAGTTGATAAACATTCCTTTAATAATTGAAATGCTTGTTCGCCACTCTCACACCACACAAATATAGTTCCTTTTCTCATCAATTGCGTGAGAGGCGAGGTAATCCTAGAAAAATCCTTAACGAACCGTCGGTAGTAACTGGCCATACCCAGAAAACTTCTAATCTCAGTGAAATTCTTAGGTTGCTCCCATTTCTGTATGGTTTCAATCTTTGAGGAATCTACTGACAATCCCTCACTAAAGATAACATGTCCTAAGAACATTACTTGCATTAGCCAAAATTCACATTTACTAAACTTTGCATATAACTTGTGATCTCGTAATAATTGCAAAGTAACCTGTAAATGTGCTTCATGTTCTTCCATACTTTTGGAATGAATCAATATATCATCTATGAATACGACCACAGACTGATCCAAGTAAGATCTGAACACGTCATTCATCAAATGCATAAATGCAGCTGATGCATTTGTCAATCCGAATGGCATCACTACGAATTCATAGTGCACATATCTAGTTTGGAAAGCTGTTTTATGAATATCCTGCTCTTGAATTTTAAGTTGATGATAACTAGTCCTTAAGTCAATCTTGGAGAAAGATTGAGCTCCAGACAATTGATTCTCGGAAGTCGATACTTGTTTTTAATGATCAACTGGTTCAATTGTTGATAATCTATGCATAATCGTAAAGATCCATCCTTCTTCTTGACAAATAATACCAGAGCACCCCAAGGTGAGGTACTAGGTCTACTACAACCCTTTTCTATTAGTTCCAGCAATTGCCTTTTTAACTCTTTTAATTCTTCCATCGACATTATGTAGGGTGTTCTAGATATCGGTATAGTTCCTAATACTAACTCAATTGAGAAATTCACTTCCCTACTAGGTGGCACACCAGGTAACTCTTCAAGAAAAACATCGAGAAATTCCCTTACCTCTGGAATATCTTCCAACCCAATAATGTTTTGGTTTATCACGGTCACAGGAGCCAAATATCCTTGACAGTCTTTCTGCACCAGTTTATAAGTTTTGACTGCTGAAATTATAGGTATATTTATGGTACTGGGTTTATCAAAAGTTATGGAACTAGCTTCCTTTCTCAGAAAGATTACTTGACTTAATCGGCAATCTAAGTTTGCATGATATTTAGATAACCAATCAACCCCAAGGATTACATCATAATCCCACTTGTCTAGGCATATCAAATCACCGGGTAAATTTTGTCCTTTAACTGAAATCTGACTAGCAGGGTAATATTTCTTAAGTTTGTTATCCCCACTCAAAGGAGTTGCTACCTCAAGTTGTGTAGGCAATAGTTCTGATTTTACTTCTAAAGATTAGCAAACTCATAACTAATAAAAGAATGTGTAGCTGCTGAATCAAACAACACATACATAGGCTTTGAGTTTACTGGCAATGTACCTTCTATCAGTCCGCCTTCCTGCGGAGATTCAGGTTCCACATCCTGAATGGCATGTAGTCTTCCTTGCTTTGCTCAGGAGTTCTGATTCGTTGGTGCATTCTTGTGTATCAGGCAATCTGGAATTCGATGTTGGGTATTCCCACAACGGAGACAAGCACCCAACCTATGCCAACAATCCTCAGCCTTATGCCCACAAAGATGGCAATGCTGACATACCCCCTTCTTTCCATTAGAAGCTTTTCCCGCCTTCTTACTTATTTTCTGAACTAATGGGGTATTTCCCGACTCAAACTTTCACTTACGATCAGAAGATCCTTCTCCAGATTTCCCTCTAATCTTTTCCACAGTGTCATTTGCAACCTCTAATGCCAAGGCTCTCTTAACCATTTCTGAGTAGGTAGTGATCAAATGAGGGGTTAGCTGCGTAATAAATTGGGGACGTAGTCCATTCATAAACCTCTTGGCTTTTAATTTCTCCGTAGCTATAAGATGCGGAGCATACTTTGACAATCGGGCAAATTGGGCCTCATATTCTGATACTGACATCCTTAATTGCTTCAAGTTGGCAAACTCATTCGCCTTCCTTTCTTGAATTACTTCAAAAAAGTACTGGTCATTAAATAATTCTACGAATTCCTCCCAACTAACTTGTGTTGAATCCTCCAAGGTAGCCTCCACAGTTTCCCACCACGCTCGGGCATCCCGATCTAACTGGAATGTTGTTAGACAAACTTTTTCTTCTTCTGTACATTTAATTATCTTAAAAATTCACTCAATATCCTTCAACCAATTCTCAGCTTCATCCGGATCCATACTTCCTGCAAATCTCGGAGGGTCCAGGCTTTGGAAATCCTTAAATAAATTTGTTCCATTATGGCTATTGTTCTTAGCTACCGTTTTCATTACTCGAGTCAAGTCATGCATTGAACTTTCCATCTTCTTCCAGTTAGTGTCACTTCCGTCCATAGATAACTTGGAAGAGTATCTGAGATATTCAATAAGGCATACATCAATTTCTATAATCAAACCATGTAAATTTCATCATGCACAAGCTTTAGATTCACAACACACTAGTTCCATTAACTTGCCAGAAGATATATAACATTTTACATCACTACTTGTCCATAAGCTAGAATATATACAAGCTTCTTCCTACTAAGCCACATTATTTACATCAACATCTACATTGTCCAACCTCTCACTACTCACACATACACAGGTGAGTTATATATACATATAACAACCACTACCTAATTAAAAGGAGAGGTTACAAGAAGATAAGTAGCCTAATTCCATTTCTAAATCTGAGTTAGGTCTATAACAAACTCCATAGTTGGCGGTTGCTGTTCTTCCCCAGCCTCGTGGTACTGCTCTCTTGCTGTATCGGTTAGTATTTCCCAATAGCCTTCAACTGATGAAGCAACATATCCTACCCCAACTTCAAGTTGTCCAGCCTATTCATGACTTGGGTCATAACATCCAGTAAAACACGGGGATTGCCTGCAAGGAATGCGCCCACAGTCAAATTGAGCACCTCCTCTCTGATTAGTACATGGGCTTCCCTCTACGCTTGGGCATACAACTATATGTCCTGGCGTATCATTTCCATGGCTGCTACCAACCTCCCTTGAGCATTCATATCCATACTATAATAGTCAACAAGTTAAGTATTCATATGATTACAAAATCATACTAAGTATCCCAAATTTTCTACCCCAACTTACTGGTTATCCCTAGGTATATCGACCTAAGGCTCTGATACCAAATTATCTGTCACGTCCTGATAAAAATCTATTTATCGAGAAATGACAGAAAATAGGCAAAATGTAATAACATTAACATTCATTCATTATAACGCAATCTGCGGAAGTCTTATTACATAAAGCTCATCATTACACTCTGAGTGAGGAGTAAGGATGAGTAACTACTATTCATCATATTTACATGTTCACAACTAAACAATAAATGGTTGGTTGACTCGTCATCAGTGTTCACTCTGCACACAGCCCATCTTACACTTCTCCCCCATCTTGGTTACCTGAAAAGGGAAGGATGGGTGAGCTAACTAGCCACGTAGAATTCAAATCCTTAAATCAAAGGATCAGGAACACATGATAACTCAGGAAAGAATAGGTATGGTATCAAGAACAGGGACAGATAACCAACATAACTTGTCAGTGAATGTATAACAGTAGTATGAAAACACAGGCATGCTCAGAAATTCATATTAAGACTCAGGTTATAGAACATATAAATATTCACACAGGACAGGTAATATGATGACCATAATTAGGAAATAGTGATGCAATGCCAAACATCCTGGTGTCCTTATCACTCTCGTACGGCCCGTAATTATTTCGGATGCTCCCCCCACAATTCTTCTTGCAGCAAGGAGCAAGGAAGACAAGAACAAGGGTGCAGAAGGGTTCGAACTAAGGAGAGGGAGTGGTTTTTATAGCCCAGCCAAGTTCTCATGCATGAGGACACCTCCGTGCATAGGTGTAACAGTGAAACCCGTTGGGTTTTTACTGCTTACACCTAGTTCATGCATCCTACCAGTCCCTTACACCTCAACCCTTTATGTGTAAGTGGTTTAACCCATGGTCTAGCCTTATCCTAATGTGTGCTGGCCTCTTTAAGTCCTTACACGAGTACACAGAAAATCCCAGAAATTGACCCGTAATTCAGCTGGCCACTTAGTGTTGATGTAAACATGTCCAAACAAAATCAGTTTCTATTAAAATTTCAACCATAGACTAATGTGATGGTTTTACAAATTATGGTGATTTTAGTTTAATTTTTGAATTTATTTTACACTAAGTGAAAAATCACCCAGAAAATAGTTGTGTCGACTTAGTCTCAAAATCCGAATGTCGAAAAATTTAGATATTACATTTCTAATATCTCCACATTTTTTTGGAAATTATGGTATTCTCAGATTTTGTTTTTGTTACATTTTTTCTGTGTCGCCCCGTGGGAGCGTGCATGTCTGAGTACAACACTGGGATAATGTTCATTAATATTAATCATTTCCAAATATCAATTATTTTGTTCTAATAATAATGGTTAAGTCCAATAATCTTATTGTTCATGTTTTTCAATAAATAAAAATTTTCCGGGGTGTTACAAGTAAGTCCCTATTCTCCCCATGCATCAATAATATGAACATACTCATAAAGAAAGGATTAGAAAAGATGAAGATTTATGGATGAAGTGAGTATCTGTCGACAGCAAACATGAGCCTATCGACAGATGCAGACAGTTGTGAAGTTTTGTGTTCAGGAAAGGTATGGGCTGTCGACAGCTGGGGTGCTAGCTTTCGACAGATATAGACAGATAGGAAATATGAAGTTCGGAACTGTGCCTGTCTGTCGACAGCAGAAGAAGTGGTTGTCGACAGATGCACACAGGGTGCAATTTCTGGGGTCTGTGAAGGCATATTTGTCGACAAGCTGTTTGAGGCTGTCGACGGGGGCTTTGAAAGTTCAGCTTTAGGGCTTTGAATTGAGAGTGATTTGAGCCATAAGATTGAGGGATAAATACACATTGAATATGAAGGGGTATCGCATATGAATTTCACTCACCTAGTCTTAACTTACTCCCCCATAGAGTGTGCATATGATGACTCATCATTCAAGCAAATCAATCAATGAGATACACAAACATACTAAGCATTTGCACATAAAAGAACATCCATAAGCATAAAACACCAACATTCATTCTTTTAAAGAGAGGCATGTGGCAAGATTGATGTGAAAGAATGTCCCTCAAACAACTCACTCAAAAACTCTTTTTGACTTACTTCCCCATAATGTATGCATGGTATTGAATGAACATTCAAGCAATTCACACATGTTCATGTCAAGCAATTTGCACAAGGAGAGTATAAACGTGATCAATTGAGGTTCTTGAGATTATGAATTTTTTGATAATCTTTATGTAGTAGAAGACTATTGATACTTGGCAGAGAATATTTTTCTCACGCATAATGATAGTTTCCAGACAAGCCGGACTTGTCCTTCCACTTTTCACCATTTAATATACAAAATAGTCACTACATAAAAGATCCATTTTTTTTTATTTTAGCATGACTCCAATTGCTAAGAAGCATTGTCATTTGGGGATATCATTAAAACACATTTTCATTGCTAAGATAGAATTAAAATTCCATTTCAATTTTAGCAGTTCAAATCTGTAGTGATAAAGAGATTTTACCTGAACAGTCGTCAATTTCAATCTAAAAAATTTTACCTTTGTTCTCCAATCATTTCTTTCCTTGCACAGCCAATGTCATGAATCCATTTAAACTGTATGGCTACAAGACATCTCAGCTTGTTCATTAAGCTGGTTTTGGAACCCACACTTACTTGGGTCCTGCAATGACGTCAATGTTAGAATTCAACAATGATTTATGAATCCAAAGTGACTTTAATTTTTGAATAGATGTATTTCTTTCATTAATGCAATTACGAGCATGGGGCTTGGGAGCATGCACAAGATAACCATTTCTATGCCAACAATCCTTAGAGACATGACCATGTTGATGACATGCATAGCATTGAACTATTTTAGCATATTTGTGAGAGTGTTGATTTTTCTTCCAACAGAATTTAGCAAGATGACCAAGTCTATTGCATTTGAAGCAAACGGGTTGAGTACTTACCTGGAGCTTACCATAGTGTGATTGCATTTGCTGGAATCTCTGAGGTCCTTTAGAGTACCTTTGATTATCCTTGGGTTGAGAAGAAGGAGATGGTACCCTTTGATATCTCTTGGCATGATGTGGAGTTGGAGATTTCCTTGAAACATTCTGGGCTGCTGGACGAGGTGTGGAGACCTTGTAGGCTCTTGTTTTCTTTTCCATTTCACTTTGAACAACTTGGTTTTCCAAGTCAGCAATTTTCTTCTTAAAATTGATCCAATCATCATTTAATGGTCTGTCATGATACAAGCTTTCAATCTTCTTTTTTTAGATTATTTTCCTCAACCAGTTGATTGCATTTTTCTTTTATTTGGTGATCATGAGCCATGTTGGAGATTGTTTGTTCAATTGATCATTATCAAATTTGAAATTCTCATTATGATCAATCAATTTTCATTTTCATTTTTCAAATCAAAATTGTAAGATTCAACCTGATCATGATCTCTTTTAATTTAGAAAACATGATTCCATAGTTTTTGACCTCATTTTACAATTCTTCATTCTCCATTTTCAATTTTTCATTTTCTTCATAGAATGCTTGAGCATTATCAATTATCATTTTATTCTTCTCTAATTTCTCTTTTAGCTTCTTGTTTTGAGCTTTTACCTTCTTAAATTGTTTGGACAAGTACTCATAGCATTGTATCAATTCATCATAGGATATATCATCCTCTAAATTAGAATTAGATATTGATGCATCAAATGGATCTGAATTGGATTTACCTGACCTTTGTGAGTTTCTTGACTTCTCTGACAGATGTGATCCTTCAGATTTGTCTGAACGGGAAGAGCCTCTTGAGCTGCCATGAGGCATGTAGCATTTTTCTTCCGTTCCCTTTCTAGGCTTTCATGTTTTCATAGAGGAGACCAGCATTTCATCAACCTTGTCATCAAACTCAATTATCATAGGTCTATTTATGATGCTTGAGAACTTAGCCATATTTCTGAATATGTTTCAGATGATTAGACCAATCAACAAAATATTGAGTGAGATCAAAAGGCAATCAATCAGTTCAAGCAAATCAAGTCAGATTTAGAATCAATTGTTAGGAATAAGAGCGGTAAAGCACACAAAGATAGATCTCCAAAAACACAACCGATGAATAGAGAACCAGCTCTGATACCAATTGTTAGGATCGGATATTCGGTTATGGCAAAGCTAGAAGGGGGGGGGGGGTTGAATAGATTGTAGCGGAAACTTAAGCAATTTAAGAATTACTTTGGATTAAAAGATCTACTCAATTAAAACCTCTTTGACCTGATGTAATGTGTGTGAGCTAAATAACAAGTAGTGTGTCGACAAAATCCCTAGTCATGCATCTAGCGCAATACAATGCAAACCACAAGTCAAACTACAGTGCACAATGGATTTTTTCGGTGGTTCGGAGATCACACCACGTGACTCCTATGTCCACCCCTCACACAGTGAGGACACACTACTCAAGAACTGAGTACACCACACACACACGAGCAAAACGGCTCAACCACACACACACACGCTAGATCAAGTCTAGAATAGATCAGATCCTCTAGCCTTGATCTGACCAACACACCACACACGTTGTCTGATGCAAACATGTAATTAGAACAACAATCCACACGTGGATCAAGCACAAGGAACGCTTAAACCACTACCACACACACAAAGATATGAAAGGTAGAATAAAAGAAGAGTTCTGAGTTGAAGATCAAATCCAAATGAAGAACTCTTCGTGGTGGTCGTCCAAAAGAACTCCAAACTTCGTATTGATGATGATCAGACGATGTAGGAGAAGCTTCATTCGTGGAAAAACCAACTTCAACTCCACTCGTGAGATGGATATTCCTCACGCTGGATGGAGTGTTGAAGCAGAAAACAAGGGAACCTTCTTCTTCTTGTTCTTCGCTTAGGGTTTTTTGTGTGGAGGCTCTTTGCTGCGAAAATACGTCTATATGGTCTATATATAGTGGTGTCCAAGTATAGAGAGTCGTGCTAAAAAGAAACACCCAAATATAGATCATATCATAACCATCGGATCTTCCCAAAACTCCGTCTGTCGACAGCCAACTTGCTACTGTCGACAGGTGCTGACAGGTTTGCAAAATCCAGATGACTGGCCTTCCGGGAAACCATTTTCTGTGTGTATCTGTCGACAGGCTACAGTGTATCTGTCCACAGGCTACAGTGTATCTGTTGACAGGTCACTATTCATCTGTTGACAGGTACCGACAGGTTTCCAATTTCTTGAGCTTTTATTCTTGTCTTTGGTACATTGTCTTGCATGGAATCTCACCTACATTTAAGAAAATTATTAGTGAGATATAATGAACATATAAATGAACAAGTTAGACATGTTTTTCTTGATTAGCATTTGCTTTTCTTGATTAACATTTGCTTGACTTAACATTCTCATTATGTTTCACATATTCACATCACATCAATTTGTATTGTTCATGAAATGCTCATCATCAAAAACAAACATACCATATGTAAACTTAGCATTCTCATGTAAACCTACCATGTATAACTTAAACATCACATATTCAATTTGAGTAAAATAATATGTACATAAATAAGCAAGAGCATACATATATACAACATCATTTAAATACAAGATGTAGAATAAATTTATATATACATATATAAACATTGCTATATACACAAGCATCTACACACCACATGACTAAAATCTAACTAAAAAGAGCCAAAATTTGAGGGCCTTACACCCTCTCCCCCTTAAAGAAACTTCGTCCTCGAACTTAGAACGACACTACTCAAACAATTGGGGATACTTCTTCTTCATAGCATCCTCAAGCTCCCAAGTAGCCTCCTCTCGCGAGAAGTTCTGTCATAACACCTTCACAGACGCAATACTCTTGTTCCAGAGATGTTGAACCTTCCGGTCAAGAATAGCTACTGGTTGCTCAACATACGATAGATCTGGATGGATCTCCACTGGCTCGTGACTAATAACATGAGAGGGATCTTGGACACACCTCCTGAGCATAGATACGTGGAAAACAGGATGAACACTAGCTAACGCTGGAGGTAAATCTAGCTCATATGCCACGCTGCCCAAACGTCTGAGAATCTCATACGGGCCAATGAATCTAGGACTTAATTTGTTATGCCTGCCAAATCTGACAACACCTCGAGTAGGCGAAATCTTCAAAAAGGCATGCTCGCCAACCTCGAACTCCAAATCTTTCCTTCTGTTATCGTGTAACTCTTCTACCTATCCTGTGCCGCAACAAGCCTCTTCCTGATAAGCTGGATGTTATCCGAAGTCTCCTGAACTAACTCCGGACCGATCAACTGCCTATCACCAGTCTCCACCCAACATAAAGGAGATCTACAAGGCCTTCCATACAATGCCTCAAATGGAGCAATACCAATACTCATGAAAGCATGAAAACGTGTTATATGCAAACTCCACAAGAGGTAGATGACGCTCCCAATCATCCTTCCAATCCAGCACACATGCTCTCAACATATCCTCGAGCGTCTGGATAGTCCTCTCAGACTGTCCATCTGTCTGGGGATGGAACGCCGAACTAAGCTTCAATTTAGAACCTAATGCATCTTGAAGACCCTTCCATAGCCTCGAAGTAAATCTCGGATCTCGATCCGAAATGATCGACTTTGGCACACCATGCAATCTAATAATGCTACTAACATACAACCTAGCTAAACTCTCAAGCGACTGCTTCTTCTTCATAGGCAAGAAGAGCGCAGTTTTATAGAATCTATCTACAACTACCCAAATCGAGTCATTGCCCCTCCTTGATCTGGAAAAACCCGTAACAAAATCCATAGTGACAGCCTCCCACTTCCATACTGGGATTTCCATCATTTGCATAAGACTAGATGGTCGCTGCCGCTCAGCCTTCACTTGCTGGCATACTAAACTTCTAGATACAAAATCCGCTACATCCTTCTTCATGCCAGACCACCAAAAAAACCTCTTCAAATCCTGATACATCATAGTGTTACCTGGATGAATAGAGAATCTAGACCTATGATCCTCTGCTAAAATATGCTCATGAACATCCACTATGTCAGGAACACAAACTCGATGATGAAATCTAATCACACCATCCTCATCTCGAGCAATGCCTGCCTTGCCCACTAACTTCTGGAGTCTAGGGTCGGCCTTCTGCTGCTCGATCACCTCATCCAAAACTGTGGACCGAATGGACAACTGAGCTACAAATGCCTGACATAATGGTTCTATCTCAGTCATCGCACATGCAACATCCTCTAACATCTTCCAATCCTACTAGAGTAAAGTCCTCTTCCGGCTAAGAGCATCCGCTACAACATTCACCTTTCCGGGATGATATTGAAGATCGAAATCCTATTCCTTGAGGAACTCAATCCATCTTCTCTACCGCAGGTTTAATTTCTTTTGCGAAAAGAGATACCTCAAGCTCTTATGGTCAGTGAACACCTCAAATTTGACACCATAAAGATAGTGCCTCCAAATCTTTAGTGCATGAATCACTGCCGCAAGCTCCAAATCATGAGTCGGATAGTGACGCTCATGCTCCTTCAATTGACGAGAAGCATACGCCACTACCCTTCCCTGCTACATCAACACACAGCCTAAACAAATCCAAGACGCTTCCGAATAAATGGCAAAACCTTCTTCACCACTCGGTAAAACCAATACCGGAGCAGACGTGAGTTTAGCCTTCAATAATTGAAAGCTACTCTCACACTCCTCGGACCAAACAAACTTCACACCCTTCCTGGTTAGCTTAGTCAAAGGGGCGGCGATGGATGCAAATCCCTCAATAAATCGCCAATAATAACCTGCTAAACCAAGGAAACTCTGAATCTCCGATGGGGTCCTGAGAATATCCCAATCTAACACAGCTTGGACCTTTGCTGGATCAACACCTACACGAGCACCGGAGATAACATGCCCAAGGAAATGAACCTCACGCATCCAGAAATCGCACTTGCTGAATTTAGCATACAGCTTATGCTCTCGAAGAACTTCTAACACTATCCTCAAATGTTGATGGTGTGTGGCCTCATCGGGAGAATAGGCCAACACATCATCGATAAAACTATCCAAATATGGTCTAAACACCCTATTCATGAGATCCATGAATGTTGTATGGGCGTTGGTTAGACCAAATGGAAGAACTAGAAACACATAATGTCCCTAACAGGTGCTAAAAGCCGTCTTGGACACATCCTCATTCCTAATCCTCAACTGATGATAGCCAGACCGTAGATCAATCTTGGAAAAGACTGATGCATTCTGTAGCTAGTCAAACAGATCATCAATCCGAGGTAAGGGATACCTGTTCTTCACTGTCACCTGGTTGAGCTTTCTTTAATCAATGCACAACCGAAGTGACCCATCCTTCTTCTTTACGAATAATAAAGGTGCGTCCCAAGGAGAAACACTACGGCGAATAAATCTCTTATCCAGCAAATCTTGCAACTGCTTCCTTGACTCAGTTAACTCCGCAGGTGCCATCCGATATGGAGCCTTTGAGATAGGAGAAGTGCCTGGAAGTAACTCTATTGTAAACTCTATCTCTCTAACCAGTGGCAATCCAGACAAATAATCGGGAAAAATGTCTGGAAACTCCTGCACTACATCAATCTCCGCAAGAGTAAGTGACTTGTCAGCCTTTGGTACTAATACCATGCTGGAAAGAAAAGTGTCAGAACCCTTGCTAACCATCCTCATCACCTTCATGGCATAGATAACAAATTTTCCCATAAGGTTCCTTGGCAATGGATGTGAAAACTCATCCTCACCAAGAATACAGAAAACGATCTTCTTCCCATGACAATCTACTAATGCATAGTGCTCCTCTAGCCAATCCAGACCTAGAATAGCATCATAGTCCTTCATCTTTAGCAAGAAGAAACACCCATCTAAGACTCGATCCTCAATGCACACAGGTAAAGATGGAATACACTTCCTAGTCGATACCATTCCCACAGTTGTGTGCACTGACAACGGAACCTCTAACTCCTTAGCCTGTAATCCTAACTCTAAAGCTAACTACCCAGCAAACTGCTCGGAAATGAACGAGTGAGTGGCACCCGCATCAAATAAAACCCGAGCGTGCACACCCATGAAAAGAACCGTACCTTCCGTGAAGTGCTCCGCCTGCTCGGCATCCTCTCGTGATAAGGCAAACACTCGAGCATGGGCTCGAGGCCTTCTTGGTCTTCCTGTAGCTGGCGCTGCTGCTGCTGCCGCTGCTGGGGTTGGCGCTCCATCCTGGACTCCCTGTTGAAGTCTAGGATAGTCCCGGATCTGGTGCTCGCTGCTCCCACACTTGAGGCACTTTCCCGCAAACTTCCAGCACTCGGTACCACCATGTGCCTTTCCACAATGAGTGCACTCCTTCTTGACACTAGGTCTACTACCGGGGGACCACTGAGAAGTTAGTTGTTGACTGCTCGCTACCACAGGATGCTGTGGTGACTAGTACGCCACCTTCTTCCTATCCTGCCGCTGGAATGGAGGTGCAGATCTCTTCTGCGACGCCTTCTTCTCCTCTAGGTATTGCTCCATCTCGCTCTCCTGTCGGCATGCCGCACTAAGAGCCTCATCCAGGGTATGATGGTCAAACGCCACTAGCCTCGATCTAAGTGATGGCTTAAGGCCCATCACAAACTTCTTCGCTTTTTTGTGCTCATCAGCCACTATGTGAGGTGGATACTTCGATAAGTCGGAAAACCTGGCCTCGTACTCAAGTACGGTCATAGAGCCCTGAGTCAACGTGAGGAACACCTACTCCATCTTGTCCTGGATATGTTCTGGGACGAACATGGCCCGAAAGAGCCTCACAAACGTGTCCCAAGCAACCTCGATAGCACTGTCCTCAAATTGGGTACGCAGTAACGAGGTCCACCACACATCGGCCCTCTCTTGCAAAACATTCTCCATAAGGACCAATCTAGACAATCTAACTTGAAGAAAAATAAATGCATATGCAACTAACAATACCTATAGCATATAGGTGGCAAAGCTGACCTTGTCATCCTCAGCACACCTAATCGCTCGGAAGATCTTCTCAATCTCCCTCATCCAGCTCTCTACTAGCAGTGGATCACTCTCCCCCTTAAAAGAGGGTGGAGCCATCCTCTTCAAACGCTTCATGATGGAAGGTCAACCATGGTCATACCCTTGGGGAACTAGAACTGGAACCTGAGCCTGCTACAACAAGCAACATAAATAACACATATACAACATAGAAACATAAAAATCATATAATTAAATAGAACAGTCTACTCTATCCATTACTCTAACCTTAGCCTCCAGCTGAGCCTAGAGTGCAGCCTGAGTATGAGCTTGAGTCTGCATGGCCTGCACCAGACCTTGCATGAATACTCCATAGTCTATTGGCGGTGGTGGAGGAAATACAGTAGGTCCTTGTGGTGCTGGGACCTATTGCTCACCCCTGTCCTCTCTCCTCTACTCATCCTCACAAGCAGGAACACCACGCCTACCTCGAGAAGCCATAGCCTGCAAGACAATTTAATCACATTTAGAACTAAGTTGATTAATTCCTAATCATGTTCTTAACTATGTTTCATTCATTATTAATCATTTTCTAGACATGTGGACAATTCTATAAACACTTAGCATATTATGAAGATGATGGCATATATTCATGTACAATCTCAACCTTGTCTCTCTGATACCAATCTCTGTAACGACCCTCCTTATACCAGTACGATTATACAAATCCACATCGGTATAATGAACGTCGTCACAGTGGGACATTGACCCAACAATTACAATAAGCTGAGATGTACACAAATATTGACATGGAATAGCAGAAATAAAAAGAACTAAATATCATTCTTATTCCATCATCATCATTAAATATTCACAGTCTGAATAGTATTTAAAGAAAAGCTAAAGTCCACATAATTACAATTCTAAATCAAATTACATTGTTCAGATGAGATACATCACTTATTCAATACATACTTATGAAAAAGGAAAATACAATGCAGAGGACTCCACAACTAGCTACTCCTCTCGCTCGGAGTCACTCCTAATAGTCTCCCCCAAAGAAGTGGAGTCACCTGCCATAACTGTACGCCGAAGCAAGTATGAGTCTACATAGACTCAACAAGCAATCCACAAACCTTATCCTTACACATACGCACATCCTAACACTCAATAAAAGTACTTAACACATGTAGCATGGTTCATACAATTTAAATTACTAAGCATGGAACTTATAGCATTTGAGACACATTACACATGCTTTATTTTACTTACAACGATGAAGTATAGAACCTATAACATGCTTTCTATACAATTTAATTAAAATGCTTAAGCAATTCAAAAACATTCAAATCATATTACAATGTACACAACCTAAACATGGAACTACACATAATGTAAACATCACACCTAGCATGGATTATATTTTAACTCTCATGAATTTACTACTATTATACAAACCATTTACTTGCTGTTTTAACATATATTAAACATAATTACAATGTTTTACATTTGTTCACATGCTAACACATTCACATACTCATTTACACTTTACACATTTCACAATTCACTTATACTTATTCACAATTTCACATTTAAATACTATTACACATAGTCCAAACCACCACTAGAAGGACACACATAACACATACACTTATCCATCACCTAGGCAATGCAGTAATGGATCTTGGTTAACTATGCAGAACCGGGAGAATCACTCTCCACCCTAACCAGTGGTACTTGTCCACCTCCATGATTTCATCCTACTTGCCCTTAGGATATCACACACTATGAACCTTCCCGTAGGGACTTTACTACGGTACAGTTCCACGGCGCTCTATGGTAGAAGTGCCACTAATGGCACATTTTTAAACACATTTCACTTAAATTACCCATTTACTTACATGGTTCACATGCACAAATCATTTTATACTCATGCACTTAAACACACACACATGGGTTCTCATTTACTGATTTCAACCTTACTGCTCCAATTGACAAATAATCATAACAAAGATCTAATCATGCTGAAATTTACTGAATCACACCAAATCACATTAAACATGCTCACATGGTCATTTTCTGTATTAAATTACAAACAGTACTTACTGTTGTGCAAACAATATAAATTTTTTACCACCAACTAATCACAGATAATCATCACATATACAAATTTTCAGATTTTTCAAAAATATATACAATTTATGATAATTAAACAAGCATTCTGTAGCTTTATCAAGAAACTTAATTAAACATGTTTTATAGTATTACAGTTGTATTTAGTAGTTCCAGAACCTGTATTCAGTAGTCATACAATTTACATAAATTCTGACATTTGAACATGCACAATATATTTCATTTGGAATTAAAAACAGGAAAATTCATGCTCATTGTTCTATTTCTAGAATTCTAATAATTTACACAGTAAACAGTAATTCGCCCAAATCTCATGACGTGACCTGACATATGTATATAACCCACTGAATTTTTCTGAAACTCTAATTGAACACAGATCTATGTAAACAGTAATTAATAAGGCTAAATCATGCTCAATGTTTCATTTCTTAAATTTCAATAATTAGTACAATGCACGAAAATTCAACACAATCCCATGGCATGTTCTACTAGTTATACTTGACCACACAAAATTTTTACAGCATATACATAAGTTTAGAAATCTGGAATTTAGGTCACAACATCAAAACATGTATTCTGTCAAAACTGATAAACTTGACGGCACATAGGCTGCCGCCAACATGAGTTAACGGCACTAGATGTGGCCGCCAACCTTAGATTTAACGGCACTAGATGTTGCCGTTAAGTTCCTATCTATGCAAACACAGACTGAATGCAAAAAACTGAGGAAAGGGGGTTCCAGGACACGAGGGAAAAATCTGTAAAATTTCTAGGACCTAAAAATTGCTAGATGTGATTAATTTATCGTAGAAGTTCTCCTCGGCCAAGCCAAGAAGTCCTCCAATCTCCCCTCGATCCGACTTCTATGTTGATGGATGTAGCACGCCGGAGTCGGGGAAGCCTTCCTCGATGTTCAAAGAGTCTCCCGGTCGATGAAGATCGCCAGGAAACGCACCAAGTCGCCCGATCCAAAGCCTCAAAGTTCGGGTTTCGCACTAGTTACTATGGTTTTTGACCAAAGGGCCAAAAGGACCTAACTGCGCCCTAGACAAGGTATTTTATAGGCTAAAGGGATTAGGGACGCGTTTAGAAGGGTATCTAACCATTGGGCGGAAGTTTCCTAAACAAGGGTCGAAGAAATTATAGGCGTTTCCGGATCTAAAACCGCAGAAATCTGGGGAAATAGACGTCCACATACCTGACTGCATACCAGGAGTTAACGTCCATCGATCTGGACACTAACATCCCCATGCACGTCCATGCATGTTGATGCCAACTGGTCTTTCGCCCAGAACACAGAAATGGTCAAAACTTGCATATACTATATATCATTACATGCAATATACAATGTATAACTTAAACATCACATATTCAATTTGAGTAAAACAATATGTACATAAATAAGCAAGAGCATACATATATACAACATCATTTAAATACAAGATGTAGAATAAATTTATATATACATATATACACAAGCATCTACACACCACATGACTAAAATCTAACTAAAAAAAGCCAAAATTCGAGGGACTTACATGACACATGCACACACGTTGAACCATCCAATATGGCTTAACTTGGTATGAAAATATCTCATTGTATATCTGGTAATATAATTCAAATTACCATATTTTCAAATGAACTTGTCTTCGTTTTCATGCGATGTTTTGAGAATACCGTTAACGACAGTCCATTGTTCTAGAATTCCTCTAGAACGTCGAGCACTTGTTTCTCTATACACACTTTTTCTTGACGTGGACTAACTCTCTGTCAGATACTTCTTCTGCTGGACTAGTGAATCCTTGTTCAAGGACTCCGTAAGTCTCCTCTGTCCATGGATTCTGACATGGTCTACGAGCTGGTTGTACCCTAACACCTATGATACCCTTTAGGGATCAATATAATCCAAACAACTATTAGAGGTTTGCTCTTATCTTGAATCATGCCAGACCTCTGGACCTGTGAATAACATGGCTAGTGGAAGGGTAGTGAATTCCACCTGATTGCCAACACCAAGTGCGCGTGTTGTGCAACTGTTACTATCGCCCGTTACTCTACGTTTTATGTGCATTAAACTATAGTTCTCTGCTATACTTGACTCGCTCATCTATTCACACTCTCTCTACTATCTCGTCTATTCATCTAGTACTCTCATCTATTTCTTGGTACTCTCTATTGGCCATTGACTGATTGACTGAAGATAAACAATATAACCAATGTCTGGCAATATATAAAGGGCCCGGTCTGGTCCTGGGATGTGCGCCCGAAAGTGCTATTTGCCAATGGGAGTTAAATGACTAGAGTGTTTGGCATTACACTCATGTGCTATCAATCTTGACTATCTAAATGGCAATCAAAAGTGCTATATTCTCTCGTTGTCTATTGACAACAAAGTGCTATATTATACATGTTGTGCTATTGCTATACTTTGTACTATTTGTGCTATGGCCATCTTGTTATTTGTGCTATATTCGACGCTTGTACTATATTTGGAAACTTGTGCTATATCAATCACATGCTATCGTGCTATCTCTTACATTACTTGTCTCTCTCTTGTTCTATCATTAGTTGCTCTGCCTTTCTGATACATTAATTATTTAAAGCATGCTTGATATTGAGATTTAAGTCTTACTGGGCGTTCTCGCTCACCCTGCATTTTTTGTTATGTGTTCTCAGGTGAGACCGAGGAAGAGTTTGAGTTTAGTCTTTTGCTTTTATTCAATGTAATCAGGCCCTATATAATGGCTCTGATATTAGTGGTTGTAACTAGACTTTGGAAATTTTTAATGAGATGAATTTGCTTTGGTAATTATTCTTGTTCAATGGTTTGATGTCTAGTACTCGCTCTGTACCTGTTTATTTGCAACTACCTCGCGTTCCGATATTCCGCGTCGGGGCGTGACATCTGTCTGCAAAAAAGTGCAGACTGAACGCAATAAAAGGGAGAATTTGGGGGTCTAGGACACGAAGTAAAAATCTGCAAAAATGTTTAGACTCTAGGGAATATCTATAGGGATGAAACCCCTAAGTTACTTGCCTAAAATAAAATCTTAGAAGATCAAATTTGGCGAGAATCCCTCCTTGGCCAAGCCAAAGAGGTGATGATCTTCAGCCAAAATCCAATCCCCACGCTTGCACAGACGGTCTTCCGGAGTTAGGGAAGCTTCTTCACCTCCAGGAGCACCTTCTAGTCGAAGTAGATTGTCGATGAAGTCTCCCAAATATTTATTCTAGTTTGTTTATCTTTATTTGTTCCTTCATATGTTAGTTATAGTTTATCCCACATTTCCTTAGAACTTTTACATGTGGGTAATCTATTAAATTCTTTTTTAGATAAAACACAACATAAATAGTTTTTAGCCCTATAATTTATAGACATATTTCTTTTATCAGCTGTAGATAAAGCAGAAGTGCCATCAGAAAGTATAGCATAATCACCTTGCTCTATTACCTGCCATAGATCAAAGTTTGTGCCTTGGATGAAGTATTCCATTCTCATCTTCCAATATTGGTAATCTTCACCATCAAATAATGGTGGTCTTGTAATGAACTATCCTTCATAGTTGTGAGCTTCAGCTGCCATCTCTTCTCAAATCTTTTGATTCTTCTAAGAAGACAACGTTCTGATACAACTTGTGGGATCGAGATGGAGCTTTAGAAGTTCTAGAGGGGGGTGAATAGGACGTCTTACACTTTAAAAATTTATCTGCAAATAGATAACACTAGATAGTATCGTTATTACTTAGTGTAGTGTGTGTGAAATAAGTGAAATGTTTGGCAGAAACAATCACACAAAGTGTACAGAGATTTATCCTGGTTCGGCCCTCCTATCAATCAGTAGTTCTACGTCCAATTTGCAAGCACCCGTTGGGATTTTCACTAACAGCAAGAACACTTGGCCATCTCTCAACCTGAGATGTCTTACTACCCATTACTCCCATGCAAGCCTTCCATTGACAAAGGGGTATTACAACCACCTACAACCGTAGGTCTTCCCTTCACAGAGGGGTACTGCAGGGAACAAACCTGTTGTTGGTTAAAACACAGAAATGAACATAGTGTGTCTGCTCAGAAGGATGAGCAAACACAAAAGATCAGATAGAGGTGTACAAATAAGAATGACTGCTCTAAGTCTTTTTAACTAAAGGTGTACTAAGAATATTTACAAACAAGGAAACACCACCGAAGAACTTTGAATGCAGGATAGTAGAAGATTGTAGCTTGAACAGAAACCTCTCCTTTAGATCTTGTGTGCTCTTTTCTTTCTTTCATGAGTGTGGAGAGTTCTCTCTGTTTGTGTAGACACCTCACATATATCTCACCACTTATTGTCTTATATTTCAAACATCACCTTTATATATATATATATATATATATATATATATATAATATATATATATATAAGCTTCAGAGACTTTTCTTCCCGTTTGAATGTAGCCATTTGAAATTGAACATTCTGCCTTAAGACTTGAAACTTCCTGAGATGTCCATCATCAGATCTTTGAGTCTCAATGGCTTCAGGCTATGAAGATAGCTTCATGGCTCCATTTGACAGTTTCAATAAATGTCTGCAAGCTCCATGCCCATGACTGAAAGATAGCTAGCATGCTTTTGTAGGTAGCTGAGTGTCTGCATGGTCAAGAGAAATATGCAGGCACCTCCATTCTCTTGGAGGTAAGTAAGATACCATAGAATATGTAAAATAGAAGATCACAGACAAACAGATGTACAATGCATTTAAAGATATTTGTATAGGTCATGCAACAGCGTTTCCTTAAAACATAGAGTTCTGACAAAAAGTAAGAGACAAGTTGTTTTGTTAAGAGATATCTATCAGTTCTAGAGAGAAAGTTTGTCCATTGAACAGTACAAAGGTAAGTTAGCATTCAAGAGGAATAGACACCTGCTTGGCGCGCGGTATATCTACAAAGGACCTTTTCCTTAAAATCTGGAAACTAGATGTTCTAAAGGGTACTTACACATGTCTTTGAAAGACACGTAGCTATCTTGAAAAGATAAACTATGAAACTGATCTTCAGAAATATTTATGTCAGAAATATTAAACAAAAGGAATAGAGAAGTACAATGCACAATGGATAAATTATCATACAGATAACAAAGAGAATATCACGGTGTAGATCATGTGTTCATCTATTGATCATTAAATGACTTCATAAAGATTAAAACATTAATCACACTAATAATAATAATTTAATAGTTTTTCAAAAATAATAGTTATTAAGCACAGTCAGCAATCGATATGAATCATGTAGGCAATCGACGTTCAAAACTAAAGACAATCGATATTTATAGCAGCAATTGATGTAGAGCATAAACAATCGATGTCAAGGACAATCTATGTTCAAATGAAAAGCAATCAATGTTTAAGTAAATTAGCAATCGATGTAAAGTATCAGTAATCGATGTAGAGCTTCGACTGGACAAGAAAACAACACAGTCCGAAGTTAAACTTCAGATATGACGAAGTGAAACTTCAGATATGACGAAGTGAAATTTCGAATATGACGAAGTGAACTTCGAATATGACGAAGTGTAACTTCGGATGAACAGAAAAAAAACGTTGTCGGTCGAAACTGAAACACACAGTCGGTCGAAGTGAACTTCGTATAGAACCTCGGATATGATGAAGTTAGCTTCGTATATGATGAAGTTGGACTTCGACTAAACATGACCAAAAACATGCATGACGAAGTGCAACTTTGTATATGATGAAGTGGACTACGGATATGACGAAGTGTAGCTTCAAATATGACGAAGCTAGCTTCGATTGAATATGATCAAAACATGCATGACGAACTTGAAATTCAAATGTCTAAGTAACATATTAGTGTAAATATTTATGAAGCGATGGAAAATACAATATTCATGAGATAAAGAATGATATTGAAATATATTAAGGATGATTATGATAATCATGAGTGTTGTTCTTAGCAAAAAATAAAAGGATAAAATGTAAGAGTGGTTCAACAATCTGATGCAGTACAAAGATAATCGATGTATTACTTCGACTTCTGGAGAGCCGGAGTAGTATAAGTTTGTTCATCAAAATATATCATACTTCAACTTTTTTGGAGTCGGAGTGAGGCCAGTTTGTTCAGTGATTAGTACAACACTTCGACTTCTTGGGAGTCAGAGTCAGTATGATATATATTTATGTATACATTGTACTTAGAAAATTTTCTATGCCTTTATTTTAACATATTAATTTTCATACAAAATAGTTGGTATAATAAAATAATTTTTTTTAGGAGATTACTAAAAGATTTTATCATAAGCAAAAATAATGATGAAGCATTTTTTAGAAAAACAATGCACAACATGGTTGTTTAAGACCAAATATGAACATCCAACATTCGTTTAACCAAGTTTTCAATGTGGCCAGTCTGTCTATGATTTGAAAACATTAATCAAAGGATATGCAACATGAACGCACTTAAGTTCATCACAACACAATGATATTATTAAATCAACAAGATGAACAATGATTATGTCATCATCAAAACAAGTCAAAAGAATCATTATCAAAATAATGATTATGGTTATTCACATAACCATAACTTAACAGGTGTGTCGATGGGTCCTATAGGACTAGTGTGGTGAGAGTGACATGCGAGAGTTGACAAAATCTAAATCGGATTCTCGGTTTGAGCTCGGCACTTAATGAAATGTTGTCCAAATTAACTTATTATGAAGAAAGGAAAATACCAAATAGGGGTTTGAAATACAGATCTGATCGGTGTATCGATCAGTCCTAACGACTGGGTGGTGAGAGTGACATGGGAAAATTGACAGAATCCAAATCGAATTCTCAATTTGAGCTCGTCATTCAAGAAACTATTGTCCAAATTAACTTATTATAAAGAAAGAAAAAAGAAAAAGTTAGGGGTCCAAAATGTGAAATATCGATCCGATCAGCATGTCGAACGGTTCTGCACGAATGGGGTGATAGAGTGACATGTGAGAGTTGACAGAATCTTAATTGGATTCTCAGTTTGAGCTAAACACTTAAAGAAGCATTGTTCAAATAAACCTATTATAAAGAAAGGAAAATACTAAATAAGGGGTCCAAAATGTGAAATGTCAATCCGATTGAAGTGTCGATCTATCCTACACGACCGAGGTGATGAGAGTGACATGTGAGAATTGATGGAATCCAAATCTAATTCTCAGTTTGAGCATGGCACTGAAAGAAGTGTTGCCCAAATTAACTTATTATAAAGACAAGAAAATACCCACTAGGGTGGTCCAAAATGTGAAATATTGATCCGTTGGACGTGCGGATCGGTCCTACACAACCATGGTCATGAGAGTGACATGTGTGAATTGACATAATCAAAATCAGATTCTCGATTTTGACTTAGCTTTTAAAAAATCATTCTTCAAATTCATTTAGTGAATAGTTCATATATTATTTCTTCAAAATTATAAAAATAATTATATTATCTATTTGTATTTATATATGTAATGCTATAATTTTTAATATAGGATCCTCTAGTACATGACGAGGATGAGGCGGACAGAGAGGACGATGCGACAGATCTTACTTGCTTTTTTTTTATTTGATGTATTTTTATTGTGGATGTTTTTATGAATATTTATTATTGTGGATGATTTTATAGATATTTGTTATTATGGATGCATTTTATGGATATTTGTTGCGGTGGATATTTTTTATGGATATATTGCCCTTTTTTCACAGATGTAAAATTAGATATTTTTATTTCTATTTTGAAAAAAAAACAAAATATTCTTACAGAATAATTATATAGGTAATGCGTCGGAAACTATCTGATGGAAGTACTAACAGAATAATTCCATCAGTAATTCTGTTGGATAATTTTTGATGCAATTTTTGACGGAATAATTCCATCAAAATTCTGACATATTTTTTGATGAAATATTTCTGTCAGAAATGCCAATGGATTTTCTGACAAAATATGAATCCATTAGAAATTTTTGACGCATCCGTCAGAAAATCTATTGAAAAAGCGTTGGAAACGGGTATTTCCGACGGAATCTT
Source organism: Colocasia esculenta (assembly GCA_014218235.1). Lineage (NCBI taxonomy): Eukaryota > Viridiplantae > Streptophyta > Magnoliopsida > Alismatales > Araceae > Colocasia > Colocasia esculenta. The sequence goes on along the minus strand of CM024761.1, from coordinate 77,725,471 downwards.
TCTGTCAGAAACACAGCTTTTTCTTGTGGTGATAGTGAGTTAAGGCATGTGGGATTTAAAGTAACTATGGATATGATCTAAAGTATAACTATTGGCATGATTTAAAGTCTAAGTTCTATGAGGTTAAAGTAAGGGTTCGAAGTTGTTAAAGTATGTGTGACAGCGAGTTAAAGCATGTGGAATTTAAGTAACTGTTGATATAATCTAAAGTGTAACTGTTAGCAAGACTTAAAGTCTAAATTCTAAGGCGTTAAATTAAGAGTTTGAAGTTGTTGAAGTATGTGTGATAGTGTAGTAAAGCATGTGAGATTTAAAGTTACTGTTGCTATAATTTTGTAACAACCCAAACGTTAAAATCACAAATAAATGGTGGTAAATTAGTAGACAAGATTGAGTAAGGCCTCAATCAGGATTATTAAAGAAAATGAGCAAATTAAGGAATTCTTCGGTTGAGTGAGAAATTCATGAAAGGAGAACACTAACCACTAGCACTTCGACTGGTCAAGAAGATAACACTATCAGTTGAAGCAAAAATTTTGTATATGACGAAGTACCAAACGATTACCTTCTATGTAATCGATGTTTTTCTTCAGCAATCGATGGTCTAATGACCAATGGATGTTTTTCCTTCAGCAATCGATGGTCTAATGACCAACTGATGTTTCCGCTTCAGCAATCGATGGTCCCAACCAATCGATGTTGGTCATTAATTGATGTTTTCCTTCAAAAATCGATGTTCTTGACCAATCGATGATGGTTAGTAACCGATGTTTTCCTTCAGCACTCGATGTTCTGACCAATCGATGTTGGTCAGTAATCGATGTTTTTTCTTCAGCAATCGATTGTCTTTATGTCATGGGTCTGTCCTTTTCAGACCAAGTCAATGATAAGTATGACAAGGGTATGACCTAATGTAGAGACCCTGTATATTTATGCCAATATGGCTCCATATCGAAGTCCACCTCCTGCGATCAGACCGAAGTCTCGCAAGGGATAACTCACACAAGTGTCCAGTAAGAATATAAAAGACAAACACAAGAGTAACATACAAGAAAGTACATGTATTTACACTCATTTTTCACAATTTACATTGTTCTAATACATTATTACATGTCCAAGAGAAAAGTACAACTATCCTGGGGCATATCCTGAGGGAGCAAAGCTCACACAACTGCAACCACAACTCAACTGCTGGTGGTACAAGTCTGCCACAATGTTGCCACACTTCAAAACCCATTGCTAACACCTAAAAGGAACTTTAAGGGAGTGAGCCTCAAAAGGTCACAGGCTCAGTAAGGACCTCCTTAAAACAACCACAAACTATCAACTAAAAGAAGGAAATGAGATCTCAACCCCCAAGGGTCTCACTGGCAGTACTAACTGAAGCACTACTGAAGTAAAATGTGCTAACAATAAATATAATTGAATTGTAATAAACATAAACACACTAGCCGACATGGCTCATAGAAAATAAAGAATCAATAGGACTAGTGTAGAACACCAATCAACCACGACTGCTGGAATCGACTAACCACAGGTCACACCAACAAACCTCTAACGAGAAACAACAGGACGGGTAACCAAGGGCCAGTCCACCACAATCACCAAAGTGAGTAAACCACGAGCCACATAGGACGACTACCAATGAAGAGTAACAAGATTGACAAAAAAGAGTCAGTCCACCACAAAATCCATGGTAAAAACCTCATCGGAAGACTGCCCTCAAAGAGGGTAACAACACAAGGAGTGTAGGGTCATAAAACACTCCCTCCATAAATCGCAGCACTACAACAAGACCTGAAACATAGGCACACACATTGTGCCTCAACAACCAGCTGCCCACATGGGCACAAGTACCTGAAACCAAATGGTACCACCACGGAACCACAACTAGTGAGTCACCACTCACGACCACAACCAATGGAAAGCTTGAGTTGGAAGGAACGATGCCACCACGTAGGGAAAGAGAACTAGCTCATGACACCAGTATCCAACCCCGACAACACAACGCAAGAACTGCCTCTCAGTCTTGTAGCCACGGACATAAGGTCCAACTGCCGCTCCACACCCACAACGTAAATCCAAAGAATAGTGGAGACCAACCAACACCACACCTACATACACAACTGCAGGCCCATGCCTAGCACCTTTAGAGACTGGAAAATAGAACTAGCTGGGGACCAGTACGTCTATTGGTGTTCGTACCCCCAACCACGAGCGCACTACAAGTGACTGAGTACACCCACAACACACGTCGCTGCCCATTGCCGTCTTTCCCTCAGCCAGACGTACAACTCAAACATGGGCGTCTAGGAAGACGACACAAACCTCGACGGTACACATAGTACTGGTAGAAACCCCGAGCAACCACGTGCGTGGCTCACATAGAACCTAGGGTACCCAACTTGTAACGGCCCACTTTTGCCCAATACAGTTATTCAGCCCACTTCAGACGAGAGCAAGTTGCTACAGGGGAGAAAACCCCAACGATAGTCACATGGGCTGAGATATACACAAATAGAAAGGAATATTGCAGCGGAAAATAAATAACTCTTATTCCATCAACTTTATAAACCACATACCACTATCTAAATAGTCCAAGCAAAATAACATAAACCACAACATCCACTAAGTATGGCCAGTTTCCAAGCACAAAATAACAAAAGTCCATATTATAATAACATCACATACTAAGAAATAAACTATAAATCTTCAATCTACTCTTCGCGGTCCACGTCGAATCTCGCTAACTCCTCAGCTTCTAAATCTCCTAAAATGTTAGCAATGGTGAGTCTATGCACTAGACTTAGCAAGCAACTAAGAATTGCAAACCACGCACTTACCACACATGCTTTCTAAGAGTTTAACACTTTACTAACTATCACATTATCATTAAGTGTTTGAAATTAACAATTAAACTAACATATGCTCATGGTATAACATGGATAATTAAACGTGAAGTCTATTAAACAAAGCTATACTAACTCATGTATAACAAGAATTCTAAACATGACCACTTATAACATGGTGTCACTAACATGAGAGCATTCATATAATCACATGCTTGCAATTCCTACTTCCACATAACATTAACACATTGCTTATATTAAAACTTATAACATGATACTACTAACATGCTCATCAAGTAATTACTAACTCATGGACATAATTAACATACTTCTACACATGGTACTAATTTTACATGGATCATATTAATGCATGCATTTACCGTCTCATGACATATGCACATGTACTTTACCTTTGCTTTCACATGCAGTTATTCTAACATTTATCACATTCACATTCACTTACGCATGATTTCACAAAGATTTCACATAGTTTTCACTTTTCACGATCATGATCGCATGTCACATCACTTGCACATATCACATTCACATATCACTTTACACATTATTCACATATTCATTTTTACACAAGCCGAGACACTACCCAAACCACCACTAGAAAGATCACACAATCACATACACGTACTTAATCGTCAGGCGAAATGATCAAGTCTTAGTTATTGCGCAAAATCGGGGGAACCCTCCCCACCATTATCAGTGGAACTTGTCCACCTCCTGGATTTCACACGACCCGTTGCCCCGGGTATCACATAACACAATTGAGCCTTCCCGTATGGGCGCTACTACAGTACGGCTCCATGAAATCTATGGTGGCAGTGTCTCATTGGCACAACTTTTATTTTTTCAGATTAACACATATTTCACACACACATGTCACATATTCTCTCTGTTTCCATGCACATGCCCACATATAACATGAAACATATATTAATCACTTCTGGATACTTAGGTTAATCAAGAACAATAATTAACAGAACCTAATCATGATGCTAATCACATTTTTAAACATAGTTGAGATTTATTATTAAAACATGGTACTGAAAGTTTTATAAAATCATAACTAATTGTACAGTAATCAGAACATGCTCAAGTTTAACCATGGGGTTCATATACCTGACAGAACGCCTCAGTAATTTTTCATAATTTTAGGAGTAGCAAAACTATTTTGCATAATTAAAATAAGAAATCAGGCTATTATTCACAAAAGCACTAAGTATTCATGGACATAAATAAAACGAGGTAAACAAGCCATAAATCATGCTTAGAGTAATCTAACAAACTAAAGTATAACATATAACGATTTTTATAACATGTATACATCGTGGAAATCAAAGTTGTCAAGAGTTCACATGTTTTTTCATATAAATGGTAATTTAAATAATTACCATAATAGACAAAATTTAATCCAAGGTTACTCAAACTCATCATGATGATTAACAGGTTAAGACAGAATGAAAAGAACTCAAAAATCATCACAGAATCTCACAAAACCATCATAAATTGTGAAACTGTAAATTTTTAGACAATATGAACTTGACGTCAACATATGTTGCCGTCAAGTTTAGGTTAACGGCACACTTGTTGCCGTCAAGTGCCCAGACTGCATAAAGTGCAGACCGAGGGCAAGAAAACATGGCAAACAACATCAAAATAATTTTCAAAAAATCTAGAAAAATAGGAAAACTCTAGGGGACAAGTCCACGGAGAGAAACCGTAAGTTACTTGCCTCAAGAAAATTCTACAATAAGAGAATTTAGTCGATGAGGCCCTCTTTCGCACCCAAAGAGGAATCCTCCAAGTACGATCAAATCCTTCATCTTGAGTACAATCCGGCCACGATCTCCTCAGCCAGAGCCTTCCTCTCAGGTCGTGGAAGCTTTCTCTTCACAGCAGCAACCTCAAACAAGTAGCAACATGGCCGATCTACCCTCGGGATAACCCTTTCTCTCTCATCTCACAACACCCAAATCCTAGCAAGAGACCAAAAGTTCACTCCCCAAAACAAACCCTCTCTATATATAGAGAGCCAAGGGTCATGATTGGGGTAAGATCATTGCCCTAACATGACTCTACCCCTTCAAACCTATCCAAAGAAAACCACAAGTTTTAGAGAAAAACTCGGACTGGAACACGCAAAAGTTGACATCAACCAATGTTACCATCAATAGAAATCTTGACGTCAATCGTTGTTGACATCAAATTCCAAGAAAACATGACGTCAAAACATGTTGACGTCAACAAAAATAGATGGCAATCGAAATTGCCATTTGATCAAGTAGTAGGTTGACATCAACATTGATTGATGTCAACCACATCTTGGCGTCAAGAGCTCTTTGCAGCACAGCTAAAACATGTCGTCTGGGGTCTCAAATGTAGACCAAACGAATATCTAAAAGTGCAAACCTATAGAAAACTTGCTGGTCCTTATACTCTCTCCCCCTTAAAATGATCTTTGTCATCGATGATCGGATCAAGTACCTGTGGTGGTGTCGTCGGTGTCGTCTCTAGCTAATGCGTACACTCTGGCCGATGCTTGTGGTCTTGCTGCTAGTTTCGCTGCTGCTACTGCTGGAACACTTCATAGAACGAAAGTCTTCAGCTTCGAACACTCTCTAATCCGATGATGTGGGCTGCCACACATGAGACATCTTCCTGCCATTGTCCAACACAAATCTTCCCCATGACGCTTGCCGCAGTGTACACACTCAGGCTTCTCACTGGCTGTAGAAGCTACTGACTGGCATGCTGACCTTGCTAGTACTATAACTGGCTGCTCGTCTTCCACGAGCCTCTTCATCTTCTTGTCCTACCGCTGGAACAGTTGTGGTAACCTCTTCATCTGAGCCTTCTTCTCGTCCTGGTACAACTCCATCTCACTCTCCTGCCTTCATGCTGCACTAAAAGCCACATCCTAGTCCTATGGTCAAACGCTACAAGTCTAGCTCTCAATGACGGTCTGAGCCCCATCACAAACATCTTTACCTCGCACCTCTTATCAGCAACTGTGTGCAGTGTGAACCTCGACAACTCTACCAATCTAGCCTCATACTCCAAGATTGACATGGAGCCTTGAGTCAATGCGAAGTACTCCTGCTCCATGTTGTCCTGAATGTGTTCAGGAACAAAATTAACCTGGAACAACCTCACGAACTCTTCCCAAGTCACAACTAGCTCCAAATCCTCAAATTGCATGCCAAGAATAGAAGACCACCACACGTCTACTCACTCCTGAAGCATGTACGTCGCCAAGCTATTCTGGTCATCCTCTGGACACCTGATATCTCTAAGTATCTTCTCGATCTCTCTAAGCTAAGTCTCTGCAACCAACAACTGACTCTCCCCCTTAAAATAAGGCAGAACCATTCACTTAAACTTCTCCATGACTAACACACCTCCTAGACCATGGTCTTGCTGAGCTGGTGCCGGATCTTGAGCCTGAAGTTGTGCTTGAAGAGTTGCCTGCATCTGTGCCTGAGTCTGCATCACTTGTACGAGTCCTTGCATGAATGTGTCGTAGTCGACCAATGGTGGCAGGGGTGGCACAGGTGGTCCTTGAGGTGCTAGTATTCTCTGTTATTCACTTGCATTCCTCTTTGGCTCCTCGTCTTCGATGGGTATACTCGAACGACGAGTCCTTCCAGTCATAGCCTACAAAAAAATACCAAGTCAAGCTCTGTTTATTACTACACCTAGCATATTATCATGCATTCATCTTATCACTTTTCTAGTCCTATATTAGTTATTCCATGGATCTGGCTATCCACCACAAAGACTTTGAGATGTGAATCAAGTTGATGGCTATCCATGTATAATCTCAACCCCGTAGCTCTGATACCATCTCTGTAACGGCCCACTTTCGCCTGGTATGGTTATACTAACCCACGTTGGACAAGAGCGAGTCGCTATAGGGAAGAAGACCCCACCGATAGTCACATGGGTTGAGATATACACAAATAGAAATGAATATTGCAGTGGAAAATAAATAACTCTTATTCCATCAACTTTATAATCCACATACGACTATCTATATAGTTCAAGCAAAATAACATAAACCACAACATCAGCTAAATATAGCAAGTTTCCAAGTACAAAATAACAAAAGATCATATTATAATAACATCACATACTAAGAAATAAACTATAAATCTTTAATCTACTATTTGCACTCCACGTCGAATCTCACTAACTCCTCAGCTTCTAAATCTCCTGAAATGTTAGCAAGGGTGAGTCTACGCACTAGACTCAGGAAAAAACTTAGAATTGCAAAACATGCACTTGCCACATATGCTTTCTAAGAGTTTAACACTTTACTAACTATCACATTATCTTAAGCATTTGCAATTAATAATAAAAACACATGCTCATGCTATAACATGAATAATTAAACGTGAAGTCTATTAAACAAAGCTATACTAACTCATGTATAACTAGAATTATAAACATGGTCACATATAACATAGTGTCACTAACATGAGAGCATTCATATAATCACATGCTTGCAATTCTTACATTCACATAACATTAACACATTGCTTATATTAAAACTTATAACATGATACTACTAACATGCTCATCAAGAAATTACTAACTCATGGACATAATTAACATACTTCTATACATGGTACTAAACATGATATCACAATTATCATTTAACATGGATCATATTAACACATGCATTTACCTTCTCATGACATATGCACACGCACTTTTACCTTTGCTTTCACATGTAGTTATTCTCACATTTATCACATTCACATTCACTTACACATGATTTCACATAGTTTTCACTTTTCACGATCACGATCGCATGTCACATCACATGCACATATCACGTGCCACATTCACATATCACTTTACGCATTAATCACATATTCATTTTTACACAAGCCGAGACAAAGTCCAAACCACCACTAGAAAGATCACACAATCACATACACATACTTAATTGCCAGGCAAAATGATCAAGTCTTGGTTACTTCGCAGAACCGGGGGAAGCCCTCCCCACCATTACCAGTGGAACTTGTCCAACTCCAGGATTTCACACGACCCGTTGCCCCGGGTATCACGTAACATAATTGAGCCTTCCCATAAAGGAACTACTACAGTACGGCTCCACGCAATCTATGGTGGCAGTGTCTCATTGGCACAACTTTTATCTTTTCACATTAACACATATTTCACGCACACATGTCACATATTCTCTCTCTTTCCATGCACATGCACACATATATCAATCACTTCTGGATACTTAGATTAATCAAGAATAGTAATTAACAGAACCTAATCATGATGCCAAACACATTTTACATATATTTGAGACTTATTATTAAAACATGGTACTGAAAGCTTTAGAAATTCATAACTAGATGTACATTAATCAGAAAATGCTCAAAGTTTAACCATGGGGTTCATATACTTGAAAGAACACATCAGTAGTTTTTCAAAATTTTAGGAGCAGTAAAACTATTTTTCATAATTAAAATAAGAAATCAGGTTATTATTCACAAAAGCACTAAGTATTCATGAACAGAAATATAACAAGGTAAGCAAGCCCTAAATCATGCTTATATAGTCTAACAAGCACAACATATAATGATTTTTATAACAAGTATACATCATGGAAATCAAAGTTATCAAGAGTTCACATGCTTTTTCATATAAATAGAAATTCAGATAATTACTATAATTAACAAAATTTAATCCAAGATTACCCAAACTCATCATGATGATTAACAGGTTATGATAGAATGAAAAGAACTCAAAAACCATCACAGAATCTCACAAAACCATCATGAATGGCGAAACTATAATTTTTGGACAATATGCACTTGACGTCAACATATGTTGCCATCAAGTTTAGTTAACGGCACACTTGTTGCCGTCAAGTTCCCAGACTGCACAAAGTGCAGACCGAGGGCAAGAAAACATGGCAAAAGGTATCAAAACAATTTTATAAAAATATAGAAAAATAGAAAAACCCTAAGGGACAAGTCCACGGAGAGAAACCCTAAGTTACTTGCCTCAAGAAAATTCTATGATAAAAGAATTTAGCCAATGAAGCCCTCTTTCGCACCCAAAGAGGTATCCTCCAAGTACGATCCAATCCTTTGTCTTGAGCACAATCCGGTCACTAACTCTTCATCCAGAGCCTTCCTCTTAGGTCGTGGAAGCTTTCTCTTCACAATAACAACCTCGAACAAACAGCAACATGGCCGATCTACACTCGGGATAGCCCTTTCTCTCTCATCTCAGAACACCGAAATCCTAGCAAGAGAGCAAAAGTTCTCTCCCCAAAACGAACCCTCTCTATATATAGAGAGCCAAGGGTCATGATTGGGGTAAGATCCTTGCCCTAACATGACCCTACCCCTTCAAACCTATCCAAAGAAAACCGCAAGTTTCGGAGAAAAACTTGTACTGGAACACACAGAAGTTGACGTCAACCAATGTTACCATAAACAAAAATCTATTCAAGAAAACGTAATGTCAAAACTTGTTGACGTCATCACAAAATAGACGGCAATCAAAATTGCCGTCAGATCAAGTAGCAGATTGATGTCAACATCAATTAATGTCAACCACATCTTGATGTTACACATGTTGACGTCAAGAGATCCCTTGCAGCATAGCTAAAACATGTCATTTGGGGTCTCAAATGCCGACAAAATGAATTTCTAACAGTGGAAACCTGTAGAAAACTTGCTGGTCCTTACACTCTCTCCCCCTTAAAAAGTTCGTCATCCTCGAAGATCAGATCAAGTACCTGTGGTGGCGTCATCGGTGTCATCTCCGGCTAATGCGTACACTCTGTCCAATGCTTGTGGTCTTGCTGCTGGTTTCGCTGTTGCTACTGCTAGAACACTTCGTGGAATGAAAGTATTCAGCTTCAGACACTTTCTAATATGATGATCTAGGCAGCCACACTTGAGACATCTTCCTGCCTTTGTCCAACATAAATCTGCGAAATGAAGCTTGTCGCAGTGTACACACTTGGGCTTCATACTGGCTGTAGAAGCTACTGACTGGCGTGCTGACTTTGTTGGTACTATAACTGGCTTCTCGTCTTCCACGAGCCTCTTCATCATCTTGTCCTGTCGCTGGAATGATTCTGGTAACCTCGTCATCTGAGCCTTCTTCTCTTCTTGGTACAACTCCATCTCACTCTCCAACCTACATGCCGCACTAAAAGCCACATCCATAGTCCTATGGTAAAATGCTACAAGTCTATCTCTCAACGACGGTCTGAGCCCCATCACAAACTTCTTTACCTTGCGCCTCTCATCAGCAACTATGTGCAGTGGGAACCTCAACAACTCTGCGAATCTAGCCTCATACTCCAAGAATAACATGGAGCCTTGAGTCAATGCCAAGAACTCCTGCTCCATCTTGTCTTGAATGTGTTCAGAAACAAACTTAGCTTCGAACAACCTCACGAATTATTCCCAAGCCACAACTAGCTCCAAACCCTCAAACTGCGTGGGAAGAATGGAAGACCACCACACGTTTGCTCGCTCATGAAGCAAGTATGACACCAAGCTGACCTTGTTATCCTCTACACACCAAATAGCTCTAAATATCTTCTCGATCTCTCTAACCCAACTCTCTACAACCAACGGCTGACTCTCCCCCTTAAAAGAAGGAGGAGCCATCCGCTTAAACCTCTCCATGACCAACACACCTCCTACACCACGGTCCTGCTGAGCTGGTGCCGGAACTTGAGCCTAAAGAGCTGCCTGCGTTTGTGCTTGAGTTTGCATCACTTGTACGAGTCCTTGCATGAACGTGCCGTAGTCGACCAACGGTGGCGGGGGTGGCACAGGTGGTCCTTGAGGTGCTGGTACTCTCTATTCCTCACATGCATTCCTCGTTGGCTCCTCGTCTTCGAGGGGTATACTAGAACGACGAGTCCTGCCAACCATAGCCTGCAAAAAAAATACCAAGTCAAGCTCCATTTATTGCTACACCTAGCATATTATCATGCATTCATCCTATCACTTTTCTAATCCTATAATAGTTATTCCATGGATCTGACTATCCACTACAAAGACTTTGAGATGTGAATGAAGTTTATGGTTATCCATGTATAATCTCAATCCTATAGCTCTGATACCATCTCTGTAAAAGCCCACTTTCACCCGGTACGGTTATACCAACCCACGTCGGACGAGAGCAAGTCGCTACAGGGGAGAAAACCCCAACGCTAGTCACATGGTCTGAGATATACACAAATGGAAAGGAATATTGCAGTGGAAAATAAATAACTCTTATTCCATCAACTTTATAATCCACATACCACTATCTAGATAGTCCAAACAAAAGAACATAAACCACAAGATCCACTAAATATAGCCAGTTTCCAAGTATAAAATAACAAAAGTCCATATTATAATAACATCACATGCTAAGAAATAAACATTAAATCTTCAATCTACTCTTTGCGGTCCATGTCGAATCTCGCTAACTCCTCAGCTTCTAAATCTCCTGAAATGTTAGCAAGGGTGAGTCTACGCACTAGACTCAGTAAGCAACTTAAAATTGCAAACCACGTACTTACCACAATTACTTTCTAAGAGTTTAACACTTTACTAACTATCACATTATCATTAAGCTATAGTAACTCATGCATAACAAGATTTCTAAACATGGTCACTTATAACATGGTGTCACTAACATGAGAGTATTCATATAATCACATGCTTGCAATTCTTACTTTCACATAACATTAACACATTGTTTATATTAAAACTTATAACATGATACTACTAATATGCTCATCAAGTAATTACTAACTCATGGACATAATTAACATACTTCTACACATGGTACTAAACATGATATCACAATTATCATTAAACATGGATCATATTAACACATGCATTTACCTTCTCATGACATATACACATGCACTTTTACCTTTGCTTTCACTTGCAGTTATTCTCACATTTATCACAATCACTTACACTTGATTTCACATAGCCTTAACATAGTTTTCACTTTTCATGATCACGATCGCATGTCACATCACTTGCACATATCACGTGCCACATTCACATATCACTTTAGACGTTATTCACATATTCATTTTCACACAAGCCGAGACACAACCCAAACCACCACTAGAAAGATCACACAATCAATACACATACTTAATCACTAGGCAAAATGATCAAGTCTTGGTTACTGCGTAGAACCGGGGGAAGCTTTCTCCACCATTACCAGTGGAACTTGTCCAACTCCAGGATTTCACACGACCCGTTGTCTCGAGTATAACGTAACACAATTGAGTCTTCTTGTAGGGGCACTACTACAGTACGGCTCCATGCAATCTATGGTGGCAGTGTCTCATTGGCTGTAACGACTCTCTTTATACCGGTACGATTATACTAATCCACATTGATACAAAAAGCGCCGTCACAGTGGGACATTTACCCAACACAACACAATAGGTCGAGATGTACATAAATAACAAAGGAATTACAGCAGAAATGTAAGACATTTTTATTCCATCATCATTCACATATTCCACAATCTATATAGCAATAAAGAAAATAGCAAATGTCCATAATTATACAAGTCCATATGAATAACATTATTCACATACTAGCAAATAAAAAGTAGATTCAACAAGTGATCTTCTCAAATGCAGCTACTCCTCTCGCTCAGAGTCGCTCCTCTCTATGTCCTCCTCTAGCACGAGGACACCTATCTCACATGTATGTTAAAGTAAGTATTAGTCATCCAAAAAGACCCAGCAAGCAGCCTAAAGGCACATCCTTACACATATCCCATAATGCTATTCTTTTAAACAATAAGAGAAATACATGGCACATGCTTCATGTCAATTAAACAAATATTCATGAATAACCTATAGCATGCTTTCTACACATAATATGTAACATGATTCATGGTTTCAATTTCTATTCATATCATTTCACAATTCTACACAATTAGATCATGGATTTATGCACATAGTAACTAACAATCCTAGCATGATATCTAACAATTTTCACATACTTTTATGACACATATATAAATCTTTTGCTTGCTATTTTAACACAATTAAATCACATTCACATGGTTTCACATCTTTTCTCATGGTATCATATTTACACAATACTACCACAAGATCACATTTCACATTTACACATTTTTCACACTTTTACACATTTAATTGCCATGACACATAGTCCGAACCACCATAAAGAAGGACACACATTCCTGTCACCTAGGCGATATAGTGACGAATTTTGGTAACTGCGCAGAACTGGGAGAAGCCCTCTCCACCCAAACCAGTGGTACTTGTCCACCTCCAGGATTTCATCCTGATGCCCACAGGATATCACATATACAATGAGCCTTCCAATAGGGACTTTTCTATAGTACGGCTCCACAGCCTTCTATGGTAGTAGTGTCAATTTTGGCACATGATCACTTAAACACATTTTTTTCACTTATCCATATGATTTACATTATTTACATGCACTTTTGATCCATTTACATGCACTTTATTTAATCATACATACTTCAGGTTACAGAACTCAATATGATTGTTTCATAGTGACAAATTAATCATAATTTTACCTAAACATGCTGCTAAACACTGGAATTTACATGCTCTAAATCAATCATACTTAACATGGCCTAATTACCCTTGTTAATAGCAAGTAGTCCTCACGGGTATCAAAACAGTATCAAATTTTTACCACACACTCTATACATGTAATATGTCATATGTCTATTTCAGAATTTTAGAAACTGTTATACTATTTTTATCTTTTAAAATAGATTTCATGCAATTTTAACAAATATTCACTTTGACATGGTACACAGCAAGTCTGTTCAAACAGGTTTAAAACATGTGAACAGTAACCCTAAGATTATGAAAATTTTGTGAAATATTAATGTCACGTCCGGAGAATTACGCAGCAGATATAAATAATAATTTGGAATAATTCGAGACGATATCCCGAGACGTGAACAGTCGGCAAATAAGTCTCTAGCTAGCACGCACTAAATGTATAACAACATACATCATCATAGGGCCCAAATATTGAACTCAAATAATCTTGTATTCAAATCTCAACTCATTGTATTCCAAATGGAACTATTACATGACTAAGACTCAATAAAAAAAAAAGTACATTTTATTCCTCACTTCCTACTACACGTTCTAACACTCAAAATAAACTAACTATAGATAGACTCATATTTGGAATGCTCATCACTCGGACACATTCCCATCCTCGATTTTTTCCTCCTCTTGAACTTCATAGTCACCTAGATTGGGTAAAAGTAGGGAATGAGCAAACTAGCCCAGTAGGATTTATATCTCAATGTGTGGGCAATGATATAAGTGATTAACAATTTAGAACTAGGTAAGCACGATGAATGTTATGATATGCATGTACGAATAAAACTCATTAAAACATGATACATGAATAAGCTAGATGGAGTGATCATGATAGAACAAGATCTAGAAAAGATATCACTAATTGCATTAAATGCAGGATGGCCATATCACGCAAGCAAGCAAGCACGCACGAGTACGATAATGTAACACTAATCAGACACATAGACACTAATGTACACCCAGAAAAGATCCATCAAGAATGTACACTAGGACATGTGTATGTGGTTATTGTATCTATCATTCAACACGCACGCACGACTCCCAGCGCAGATGCAACGCCAGTAATCAATATACCCCATGGTTAACAATTTATTTATGACTCTCCATCATTGGGGCTAGACTGGAGCCTTTGGACACTCAACGTGCCCGGTCAGCATCTCACTTAAATTTTAAATGTAGACACCTACAGTCATTAATAATGTCCAATCAGAGTTTCAATAAGTAAGCATGTGTAATGTCATGTTCATGTTGATGATGAGAACGAGTAATAAGTCATTGAACATGATTTCTTGATAACAATGGTCACGAGATAAATTTGGCAGCATAATGGTATGATTTATACTTTAGTTCAATCTTTACATTAATGGCTTTAGTCTAGATTGTAATTCACACTCACGAGAACAAGATGAGAGAGGAAGTGCACACTATCTCTAGGAAACTTCAATGGTACAACCAACTCATCGGCCATGTGGGAATCCATGGTCAAAGGAGATTTACGGAGGCCTTGGACAAAAGGTCGCTAGTCTACCGATTCGGAATGATCGATAGAGAGCTTCTAATTTCCCAAGAAAGGGCTGCCTAGATGTGCAAATGTGTAGTGATGTACGCGTCTCAATTCACAAACCATCGGTTTCAAACTCGCGGAAAGCACTTTGCATGATAACATGACATGAAACTAGTCACTTTAACTAAACATGGATTGCAAGATTTTAAGATAACATATTATCATTTTAATAAGCTAGAAAAGTACAAAGAGTGAATAAAAAGTTACCTGAATGGTCACGACATTAAGAAAGCACTTAGAATAATGTTCATATAATTAAGGCTTTTTAAATGGGTTAAACAATTTTAAGCCATTAAACAAATATCATGTAATGATCAGACCCAAGACATGAGAATTACACACTAAATATCATGTTAAACAGACCTCGGGTATGCCTTAAAATTTGCGTCCAACACATATGACACACTTAAAAATGTAATGCACAACGAAAAGCAGGCGAAACTATAAAGATACTAAATCACGTCCACACTGGTGGCCGCCTTCAAGACTGAATCACGTCGGGGGACATGGACGCGTCTACAGAAAACCATTAAAAAAGAAACGTGGGTGGGAAAACCCTCTGAAACGCGTCGGGGTCGGACGCCGCGTTTCAGAGCGGCCCGGACTCCCAGGCGGCGTGCAGACCCATGCGAGGCGTGGACTGGTCAACGCCCAAATCGCGTCCGGGCATGCGGATGCCTTTCATGGGATCACGTCGCCCCTGGGCAACGCGATACCAGGGCCTTGAATCGCGTCCACCTGCATGGACGCAGTTCAGGGCCAGACCTAAAACGCAGGAACTGCACTCAGGGAGGGGTTCGATCATGCAATGCTTATATCTCCTAAACTAGGGCTCTTCGGACAAAAGTCTTAACATGAAAGTTGTTGGGGACATGACAAAGGAGAGAACTAGGATTTTTAAATAATTTTAAACAGTCTCGAGATGTATGATAAATCGACTTGAAAAATAAAAGACCCTAACATGCACGACTTTGGCAAAATACTTATAATTAAAAATCTACTCATTGGAATTCGATGAAACTAATTAGGCATGAAACTAGACTTGATGCTCTACACATTGGTATAAGATTTGTTACGATTTGGCCCAAGAAAACTACCTTTTGGGTTGATGAAGTCTCATTCTTTAGAAGTTCGTTGATCAAACCACTGTCTAAAGAATGCTTAATACTCTGTGCATATGAATGGAAATTGGGCATTTCAGTTGGGTTAGAATGTAGACTTGACCCTCATTCCATGGGTATAGGCCTTGCATGATGGGATTTAGGTTTGACCAAATTTTGGTCGACTCCAAGTGGACGGTTTGCACAGGTTGAAGTAGACGAAAAGAGGAAGAAGATGAGCTTCTTGTGGTCGATCCACAGCTCCCCAGCCACCCAACACTCCTCCACACGACCCAAACAAGTTGTAAAACTCATCCTAGGGTTTAATGGAGAGTATTAAGCAACCATGGTGTTTAGAAGTCCTATTGTAACAGGGAAAGCCAAGTTGCGGTTTTGGCTTATTAGTTTCCTATTTTGAGGATTTCATCCTCCATTTGAGTTTGTGAGGCTTTAGGAAACCTCCCACCATACTAAAGCACGAATTTGGGTTGCCATGAGTGCAAGATCTCTTCCCAATTCAACTCTAATTGATTTCTAATTTCAGCTTATTTAAGCTACGAATTTCCATGCATTTTCTTGCTTTATTTGATTTTTGGGTCATATGTGGTCCATTGGCCCAATTAAGATATTGGGTCATTAATATATAATGTTGGGAGTCTCTGCAACACTTTTATTTGATTTTTGGTTGCGTCGTATTTCCGTGTTAACGGTTTTTCGACTTGTTTCCTAATTTGGATAATCGGTCACCATGTGATGTACACTTGGTTAATCGGATTTTTCGTCGCACGAATTTCTTCATGGAACACTTAGGAATAATGTGTGGGGTTGATTTATATTTTTACAGAATTTTCCATTTATTTGGATTTTTATGAAGTTAAAATTTACGGGGTGCTACAATTAACATGCAGTAAAACTATTTATTCATAATTAAAACCTGTCAATTCATGCATAATTCACCATAATATAAATTATAATAATTGAAATCATACTCAGAAATTCGACAGAAACTCATGATCTCACGTAAAGACCATACCTGACCAACCACAATTTTTACAGCATGCACAGACATCCAAACATCTGGAAATCATAACACCGACATGACAAACATAGTTCTTTGAAAAAACACATGAACTTGGCGGCAAGGGCCTTGCCGTCAAGGTGGGTTAACGACACAGGATGTTGATCTCAACTCAGGAACTTGGCGGCAACAAGGTTGCCGTCAACCTCCTATCTGCAGAAAGTGCAGACCGAACTCAAATAAAAGAGAGAATTGAGGATTCCAGGACACGAAATAAAATATGTAAAAATACCTAGAACCTAAGGGACATGTCTAGGGATAATACCCCTCAGTTACTTGCCTAAAATAAAATCTACAAAGGTTTAATTTGTCGAAGAAGCCCTCCTCGGCCAAGCCAAGAAAGTGAAATTCTCTAGCCAAACTGTAGCAACCTGAATTTTTGGAGAAATTAAAAAATATTAAAATTTTGATAATTGGAAAATCAAATAAGAGAAAACTAATTAAATTAATTATAAAATCAAATAAAAGAGAATTAAATAAAACCCATTAAATGAAAAAAAAAGTGATGGGCTTTACTAAATGGACTCATTGGAAATTAGTGGGCCAAAATTGGATTTATAGAAAAGAGAATAATGGGGAAATATCCTAAAATTGCAACTTAATTATTAACTAATTAGAAAAAGGGAATTTAATACATTAATAAGTAAATAGAGTTAGATTTGGAATCCTAAACCTACCCTAATTGATTGGCCACGAATTTGGCTCTCTTCCCAACCCAAACAGGAAGTGGAATGCTTAGAAGGAAGGTAGGAAATAGGAAAACTCAGAATTAATAGGAATTAGACATAAACTAGGAAAGGGAATGAGGAGAAGCTTAAATACTTCTCTTAAACTCTCATGGCCGGCCCTAGCTCATGCCAAGAGGTTGCTGGACAAGGAGGAGAGGCCAAGAGGAGGAGATCTCATGGGAGAAAGGAGTTCTTAAGCCCTCAACCCGAGTTCTTCAAGTCTTAACTCTAGAAGAAGAAAACGATCAAGGTAGGCATTCTCATAAGCATAAACCATGAAATTGTTTCTGTAGGATGTCTCGTCAATTAGGAACAAAAGCCCTTTGACTTCATATTTTTCTATGGAGCAAATATTAGTTCTCAATTTTCCAAGTTCTATGAACTTCATGACCCCGAACCGTCTTATTAAATTCATATCTTCATGTGTACTCATCCTCATACCATGAGATTTTTACTATAAGAACTGATGGATGTTAGGGTTCTTTTCCCTCTAAAAGCCCTAATTTTCACCTACTCTATCTTGCGAATAAATTTTTGCATCTCCACTATTCGCAGTTTGTTGTACCCCATGTTTCATTTGATTAAAACCTGACCAATACATATCCGTTTTAAAATTCATATTTATTGCAAGTTTTCATGCATGTTTACATCAACCTGCAACTACTTTCATGAATTTTCGTTGCTTGTACAATTAGTTCTATGTTTTTTAATCCCCCTGTGTCAAGAAGGGCAACTGTTGGACCGCAATCCAAGACATGTCTGACCCCCTGTCGGACTCAAATGTAGGCCCTATGAATGTGAGGGCATGATAGGCCGCGTTCAGGGGCCTTGTCGCGACAGCATCAGCCATCACGATCTGAACGCGACGGGCACTGCCGTCGCGATCCGTGCGCTTGTCCTAACAGAACCGTCGAGATCCTTGGAAGACCTCGTCGCGATTTCAACACATGTTCTGAACAACCTGTCGCGCTCAGTGCAAGCCCTTGTCACGATCTGCCCTGACCCCGTCGCTACCCTCACGGGGTGCGTCGCGATCTGGGTCTTTTACAGAAAAACCCTGAATTGCAATTTCTGCTTATACCCTTTAATTTCAGTTATAACTGCAGTAATGGCACTTAATGTAAATGGAATATTTATATGTGATTTAAAATGCATACACACGACTAATTTCCATCTATGATTTCATGTCACATGCACACACTTTGAACCGTTCAATTATGGCTTAATTGGTGTGAACATGTTACATAATATATCGGGTAATTTATGTAATTAAATTGCCTCATGCTTAATGATTACATGTGTATGTTTTCCCGCGATGTTTTGGAGCACCGATACTGATGCTCTACTATTCTAGAATTCCTCTAGAACGTCGAGCACCTGTTTCTATAATTACCCTCTTTCTTGACTTGGACAAACTCTATGTCGGATATTCCTTATGTCGGACTAGTGAGTCTTTGTTCAAGGCCTCCGTAAGTCTCCTCTATCATGGATTCCCACATGGTCGATGAGCTAGTAGTACCCTAACACCTATTACCCTTTAAGGATCATTAAGATCCAAATGGCTATTAGAAGTTCGCTCTTATCTTGAATCACGCCGGACCTCTGGGTCTATGATTAACATGGGCAGTGGTAGAATCATGAGTTCCACCTGACTGCCAACACCAAGTGCGCGTGTTGTGCAATGTTACTATCGCCTAATTACTAACGTGTTATGTACAATGTCCACTAGCTCTCATCTATGCTCTACTCGCTCATCTTTTCACGTTCACTCTACTATCTCGTCTATTCATCTAGTGCTCTCATCTATTTCCTTGGTACTCTATATTGGCCATTGACTGATTTTCTATAGATAAACAACATAACCAATGCCAGCGCAATAGGGCCCGATCTGGTCCTGGGGAGAGCGCCCGAAAGTGCCATTTGCCTATGGGAGTTAAATGATCAAGATGTCGGCATTACATCCAAGTGCCATACTATCTAGATTAATCTAATGACAATCAAAAGTGCTATATTCTCTCGTTGTCTATTGACAACAAAAGTGCTATATTCTCTCGTTGTATATTGACAACAAAAGTGCTATGCTATACTCGTTGTGCTATTGCTATACTTTGTGCTATTGTGCTATAGCCATCTTGCTATTTGTGCTATAATTGACATTTGTGCTATATTTGGAAACCTGTGCTATTTCGCTCACGTGCTATCCTGCTATCTATTACTTGACTCTTGCGCTCTATCATTAGTTACTCTGCCTTTTAATTCATTAATCATTTAAAGTCTGCTTGACTATTGAGATTTAAGTCCTACTGGGCATTGTCGCTCACCCTGCATTATTTGTCGTTGTGTTCTCAGGTGAGACCGAGGATGAACCATACACTCATGTGGACGGGAATGACCTGGAGTGATGTCATGAGTACCCTAGCGTCCTAGTACTATGTTTAGCGTTGTAGTAGTTAGGTTTGAAGTTTAGTCTTTGCTTTATTTCAATGTAATTGGGCCCTATAGATTGGCTCTGATATTAGTGGTTGTAATTAGACATTGGAAAGTTATTAATGAGAATGATTTGCTTTAGTGTTATTCATTGTGCAATGGTTTGATGTTTGTACTTGCGCTATACCTTTACTTGCAACTGCCTCGCGTTTTGATATTCTACGTCGGGGCGTGACAATTTTTTGGTATCAGAGCCTAGGTTATTCTTAAGTATAGGATGATCTAGGTTGACCATCCTCGACTAGAGTCAATTATCCTACCTATGTGAGTTGTGGTTAGAGCCAAAGGTAACTAGCTAAAATAAACTCACACAGGCACGAATTAAATCTCACATTGGTCTCCTAACAGTAAGCTATTTTTGTAGGAACTAAGCAATCGAGATGGCTGCTAAACGTGCTCAAATGAGGGGCATGCAACAGACCATTCAAGAACTGACTCGTGCAATCATGCAAGCTACCCAAGGTGGCAAAAATCGTGGCGGTGCAGGCGAGCTGCATCGTAACTTCAAGAGTCTAAACCCGTCTAGGTTCAGTGGATCCACGGATCCAGATGAAGTCGAGCACTGGCTAAAGGAAACAGAAAGAATTTTCCGTGTTATGCAATGTGCAGCAGGGGATAAGCTGCTACTAGCTACTATCCAACTAGAGAAGGACGCCCGCACTTGGTGGGAGTCAGTGGAAGCTATTACGGTGAACGGTCAATTCACCTAGACTGAATTCAAGGAAGCATTTAACACCAAGTACTTCTCTGAGCATGTCCAAAAAAGGAAGGTTGTGAAATTCACTGCTCTTGAACAGAGGAGCCTAACTGTGGCTGAGTATGAAGCCCAGATCTCAAGATTGGCGCTCTATGCTGCACATCTGGTGAACACTGAAAAAGTAAAGGCTAAGCATTTCCTCAATGGCCTTAAGCCATAATACATCACCCAACTAGCACCACTCTACATCTAGACCTATGCCGAGATGGTGAAGAATGCTCAGCTGCTAGAAGATGCTACGGACTTCACCGACCATATCAAAGGGAAGTTCGTGAAAAAGGAATTGACCTCGGGTCAATCATCTGCTAGGCCAAACAATGGCAAGAAGCGTCCCCTCAACTTCATAGAGGGTCCTAGCCAAGAAAGGAAACCCAAGGCGACAGTCCCATACACTCCAGCAAAAAGCAACTACAAACACTGTGACAAGCTGGTTCACACGGCTGATGAATGTTGGAGGAAGGTCGGTGCTTATCTGCGCTGCGGAAGTCGCGAGTACTGCATCCCTGAGTGCCCGCTACTAAAAGAGAATGAGAGGCACCCTAATGTGCCTAAGAAACAGGGCCGACTGCAAGCCCTGCATGATGAGGAACCTGCTATGGAAGGTGGCGTGGTAGAAGGTACCCTTCAATTTTTCACATTATTAGCATTTGTTTTATTTGATACTGAAGCCACTAATTCATTTATATCTCAAAACTTTGCTGATACTGTGAATACAAAACCTATATCCATGGGTTGTGAGTTCTCTGTCACAACGCCACTAGGGGAAAAGGAGAAATTGAACAAATACTTTCCCTCTGCCGATGTAATGATCAGATACCATAACCTAAAAGCTAACCTGGTGTGTATGCCCATGGAAGGCTATGATGTAATTTGGGAGCCGACGTTGTCCACTTATGGGGCAAGTGTCGACTGTAAGAAAGGGAAGGTTACCTTTAGTGACTTTCCTAAATTGGCATTCTCCGGGATAGACATAAGAGATGGATGTCTCTAGTCTCTGCTATAAAAGCCCACAACATGATAAGGAAAGGATGCATACTTTCCTTGCAGCTGTAGTAGTTGAAAAGAAGGGTTCTAAGATAGAAGACGTTCACATAGTTCAGGATTACCCCGATGTGTTTCCTGAAGATCTGCCAGGAATTCCCCCTGAATAAGATGTCAACTTTGCCATTAAGCTGATTCATGGAGCCGCACCGGTATCACGTCAACCATACAGGATGTCACCTACCGAGTTAAAGGAACTGAAGGCGCAACTGATGGAGCTACTAGAAAAGGGGTTCATCAGACCAAGTACTTCCCCATGGGGAGCACCCGTGCTATTCGTCAAGAAGAAGGATGGATCGATGAGGCTCTGTATTGACTATCGACACCTCAATCAACTCACCATCAAGAACAAGTACCCTTTGCCCAGAGTCGATGAACTGTTCGACCAAATATCTGGAGCTCAATATTTCTCCACGATTGATCGTCAATCTGGCTATCACCAAATGAGGATCAAAGAGGACGATATCTTCAAGACGGCTTTCATAAGCAGGTACGGGCACTATGAATTCGTTGTTATGCCTTTTCGGCTAACCAATGCTCCTGCAGCCTTTATGCAACTCATGAACAACATATATTGACCCTACCTCGTCAAGTTTGTGGTCGTCTTCATCGACGATATCCTCATTTATTCAAAGACCAAAGAAGAACATGAAGAACACCTGAAGATAGCACTACAAGTTTTGCAAGACAAAAAACTGTACGCAAAGCTTAGCAAGTGTGAATTCTGGCCCGAGGAAGTGTCCTTCTTGGGCCATGTCATCTCAAAGGACGGCATCTCTGCTGATCCCTCCAAAGTCGAAGTTGTACTCAACTGGGAGAGACCAACCAACGTCACCGAAATCAGATGTTTCCTAGGACTGGCTGGCTACTATAGGTAGTTCATTAAGGACTTTTCAAAGATCGCCGTTCCTCTCACGCATCTAACATGAAAGGAGAATCCCTACTCCTGGAGTAAAGAGTGTGAGAAAAGTTTGCAAACTCTTGAAGACCGTCTTACCTCAGCACCTGTTCTCGCTCTGCCAATAGAGGGAGAAGGTTTCTCTGTCTACACCGATGCCTCAGGGATTGGGCTAGGTTGTGTACTGATGCAAAAGGAGAAAGTCATCGCCTACTCTTCTCGACAACTGAAGACTCATGAAGTCAACTACCCCGTGCATGATCTAGGGTTGGCTGCCATGGTCTTCACCTTGAAGATCTGGAGACACTACTTGTATGGAGAGAAATTCACTGTCTACTCAGATCATAAAATCTGAAGTATTTATTCTCCCAGAAAGAACTCAACATGAGACAGAGAAGATGGTTGAAATACCTCAAAGACTTTGACTTCAACATTCAATACCATCTAGGCAAGGGAAACGTCGTGGCTGATGCTCTTAGTAGAAAGCCGATGGCATCTGTTTCAAGGCTAGTCATCGGCGAGATGCAACTACTAGAACAATTCGCAAGGTTAGACTTAAATATTAAACATAGGGATGATCGAGTCTTGGTTGCCAATATCAAGATTCAATCTAATCTACTCGAGGAGATCAAAGTCCAACAAGATAATGATTCGTTCTTAGTTCGCATCAAGGA
The DNA here is from genome assembly GCA_014218235.1 of Colocasia esculenta. Classification (NCBI taxonomy): domain Eukaryota; kingdom Viridiplantae; phylum Streptophyta; class Magnoliopsida; order Alismatales; family Araceae; genus Colocasia; species Colocasia esculenta. The sequence continues at coordinate 77,701,647 of CM024761.1, read as the reverse complement.
AACTCTAGCTGAAAGGCCGGACTTTGCCATGACTGAGGATGGAAGGCTAGTATTTCAAGGGAGGACATGCGTCCCCGACAATGAAGAACTAAAGAGGAAGCTAATGGATGAAGCTCACAAGACAAAGTACACTATTCATCCTGGAGGTACCAAAATGTATCAAGATATGAAGAGAATGTTTTGGAGGCCGAACATGAAGAGAGAGGTAGTTGAACATGCCTCTCACTGCCTTACTTGCCAATAAGTGAAAGCGAAGCATATGCGCCCTGCTGGTGTACTCAGACCGTTAGATATCCCAGAATGGAAATGGGAAAGCATTGGCATGGACTTCATCATGGGGTTACCCAAGACTCGTGGTGGACTCGATGCCATATGGGTCATTGTTGACCGGCTAACCAAATCCTCTCACTTCCTTGCTATAAAGAGTAAGTGGTCGATAGAAGTACTAGCTGCCTTATATGTCAAGGAAATTGTAAAACTACATGGAGTACCATCATCCATAGTCTCGGATCGAGATCCGAGATTCACATCTCAGGTTGGAAAGGACTACAAGGTGCACTTGGTAATAAACTCAACTTTAGTACCGGTTCCATCCACAACGATAGACAAACTGAAAGAACCACCAAATTGTTGAAGACATGTTGAGAGCCAGCACTATAGATTTCCAAGGTATGGAATGAGCACCTACCTCTAATTGAGTTTGCCTGTAACAACAGTTATCAAGCAAGTATTAAAATGGCGCCGTTCGAGGCACTCTACGGAAGAAACTGTAGATCACGTGCATGTGGAATGAGGTTGGAGAACAACAATGGCTAGGCCAGAGATGGTACAGAATACCACAAGAGACATTCAGGTAATCAAAGACCGGGTCAAGATTGCTCAATCCAGGCAGAAGAGCAACGCCGACAAAAGGAGGCGAGATCTGGAATTTCAAGTGGGTGATCATGTATTTCTAAAAGTGTCACCTACTCGTGGCATTCAAACATTCGGTGTAAAGGGAAAGCTCAGCCCTAGATTCATCGGTTCTTTTGAAGTGCTCGAAAGGATTGGTGCGGTTGCATACCGACTGGCATTGCCACTAGATCTGGCATGTGTACACAATGTTCTCCATGTCTCCATGCTCAGGAAGTATGACTATGACCCTACACACATCATCCACCACGAGAAGTTGGTATTAAACAAAGATGTGACGTACGAAAAGAAGCCAGTCAAGATACTGGAACGGAAGGTTCAACAGCTCAGGAACCGTCCCATCCATGTGGTTAAAGTCTTATGGAATAACTGCGGAGTGGAAGAAGCCACATGGGAACCGGAAGGAGTCATCAGACGGAACTACCCCGATCTTTTCGGTAAAACATTCCTCCCTTATGATCATATGAATTTGGGGACCAAATTCTTTTAAGAGGGGGAGGATATAGCAACCTGAATTTTTGGAGAAATTTAAAAAAAATAAAATTTTGATAATTAGAAAATCAAATAAGAGAAAACTAATTAAATTAATTATAAAATCAAAGAAAAGTGAATTAAATAAAACCCATTAAATGAAAACAAGTGATGGACTTTACTAAATGGACCCATTGGAGATTAGTGGGCCAAAATTGGATTTATATAAAAGAGAATAATGGCAAAATATCCTAAATTCGCAACTTAATTATTAACTAATTAGAAAGGGGGAATTTAATACATTAATAAGCAAATAGAGTTAGAATTGGAATCCTAAACCTACCCTAATTGATTGGCCACGAATTTGGCTCTCTTCCCAACCCAAACAAGAAGTGGAATGCTTAGAAGGAAGGTAGGAAATAGGAAAACTCGGAATTAATAGGAATTAGACTTAAACTAGGAAAGGGAATGAGGAGAAGCTTAAATACTTCTCTTAAACTCTCATGGCCGACCCTAGCTTGTGCCAAGAGGTTGCTGGACTAGGAGGTGAGGCCAAGAGGAGGAGATCTCGTGGGAGAAAGGAGTTCTCAAGCCCTCAACCCGAGTTCTTCAAGTCTTAACCCTAGAAGAGGAAGACGATCAAACATAGGCATTCTCACAAGCATAAACCGTGAAAAAATTTCTATAGGATGTCTCATCTATCAGGAACAAAAGCCCTTTGATTTCATATTTTTCCATCGAGTAAATCATTAGTTCTAAATTTTCCAAGTTCTGTGAACTTCATGACCCCGAACCCTCTTATTAAATTCATATCTTCATGTTTACTCATCCTCATACCCTGAGATTTTTACTGTAAGAACTAATGGATGTTAGGGTTCTTTTTCCCCTAAAAGCCCTAATTTTCATCTACTCTATCTTGCGATTAAATTCTTGCATCTCCACTGTTTGCAGTTTGTTGTACCCCATGTTTCATTTGATTAAAACCTGACCAAAACATATCCGTTTTAAAATTCCTATTTATTGCAAGTTCTCATGCATGTTTAGATCAACCTGCAACTGGTTTCATGATTTCAGTGCCTGTTCTGAACATCCTGTCGCATTTAGTGCAAGCCCTTATCGCGATCTACCCTGAGCCCGTCACTACCGTCACGGGGGTGCGTCGCGATCTGGGTCTTTTACGGAAAAAACCTGTGAATTGCAATTTGTGCTTATACCCTTTAATTCCAGTTATAACTGCAATAATGGCACTTAATGTAAATGGAACATTTATATGTGATTTAAAATACATACACACGACTAATTTCCATCAATGATTTCATGTCACATGCACACACATTGAACCATCCAATTATGGCTTAATTGGTGTGAACATGTTACACATTATATCGCGTAATTTATGTAATTAAATTGACTCATGCTTAATTATTACATGTGTACATTTTCCCGTGATGTTTTGGACCACCGATACTGACGCTCCACTTTTCTTGAATTCCTCTAAAACGTCGAGCACCTGTTTCTACAATTACCCTCTTTCTTGACTTGGACGAACTCTCCATCGGATATTCCTTCTGCCGGACTAGTGAGTCTTTGTTCAAGGCCTCCGTAAGTCTCCTCTGTCCATGGATTCCCACATGGTCGACGAGCCGGTTTTACCCTAACACCTATTACCCCTTTAGTGATCAATAAGATCCAAATGGCTATTAGAAGTTCGCTCTTATCTTGAATCACGCCGGACCTCTGGGCCTGTGCTTAACATGGCCAGTGGTAGAGTCATGAGTTCCACCTGACTGCCAACACCAAGTGCGTGTGTTATGCAACTGTTACTATCGCCTGATTACTCGACCTGTTACGTACAATGTCCACTAGCTCTCATCTATGCTCTCCTCGCTCATCTTTTCATGTTCACTCTACTATCTCGTCTATTCATCTAGTGCTCTCATCTATTTCCTTGGTACTCTATATTGGCCATTGACTGATTGTCTAAAGATAAACAACATAACTAATGCCAGTGCAATAGGGCCCGATCTGGTCCTGGGGAGAGCACCCGAAAGTGCCATTTGCCCATGGGAGTTAAATGATCAGGATGTCGGCATTACATCCAAGTGCCATACTATCTAGATTGATCTAATGACAATCAAAAGTGCTATATTCTCTAGTTGTCTGTTGACAACAAAAGTTCTATATTCTCTCGTTGTCTGTTGACAACAAAAGTGCTATGCTATACTCGTTGTGCTATTGCTATACTTTGTGCTATTGTGCTATAGCCATCTTGCTATTTGTGCTATAATTGACATTTCTGCTATATTTGGAAACTTGTGCTATTTCACTCACGTTCTATCCTGCTATCTATTACTTGACTCTCTCGCTCTATCATTAGTTACTCTACCTTTTAATTCATTAATCATTTAAAGCCTACTTGACTAATTGATATTTAAGTCCTACTGGGCGTTGTCGCTCACCCTGCGTTATTTGTCGTTGTGTTCTCAGGTGAGACCGAGGATGAACCATACACTCAAGAGGACGGGAACAACCTAGAGTGATGTCATGAGTACCCTAGCGTCATATTACTATGTTTAGCGTTGTAGTAGTTAGGTTTGAAGTTTGGTCTTTGCTTTATTTCAATGTAATTGGGCCCTATAGATTGGCTCTGATATTAGTGGTTGTAACTAGACATTGGAAAGTTATTAATGAGAAAGATTTGCTTTAGTGTTATTCATTGTGCAATGGTTTGATGTCTAGTTCTTGCTCTATACCTTTACTTGCAACTGCCTCGCGTTCCGATATTCCGCGTCTGGGCGTGACACAAACTCCGGTCTTCTCACCTGCACAGAAGGCCCTCTGGAGTCGGGGAAGCTTCAACAACCCTAGGAGCTCCTTCTAGTAGCAGAGGATCGCTAGAAGACTAGCTCAAATGCCGGATCAAGCCACAAAAAACTCTGGTTTTTCTCTCAACAAACCTTAGCTTTTCCCCTTCGAACCAAAAGACTTAATCTGGTCGAAATCACTAGGTTTCATAGGGTTAAGAGTCGGGGTGCGCCTAGGATTAGGTTTCCTACCATTGGGACTGGGTTTCCTAAACGGGTTTCGGAGAAAACACAACCTTTTCAGATCTGGAATCCCAAATGCAGCCGGAGAAGTAAATGACCACTTTGCTGCCATTCACAGGAAGTAAACGTCAATGGATCTGGACCTTTATATCCTCTAGCCATGCAGTCAACGACACATGTTGCCGTCAACCTGCCCTTAACATCAAGGGATGTTGACGTTAACTGCGATTTTGGGCAGAACACAGAAATATCAAATAAACCTACATATAAAGAATAAATACATACAATATGCATAGCAATAATTAAATACTATATGCACAATTAATTAAATATATTATATGTACAGAAATAAACATATATATACATATGCACATAAGTAAATAAATACTTATAATATGCACATAATGAAACAAACATAATATGAACAGAATTCGAGGGCCTTACATTGGCACAAGTTTCATCTTTTCACATTAACACATATTTCACACACACATGTCACATATTCTCTCTCTTTCCATGCACATGCACGCATATAACATGAAACATATATTAATCACTAGTGGATACTTAGATTAATCAAGAACAATATTAATAGAACCTAATCATGATGCTAATCACATTTTTAAACATATTTGAGACTTATTATTAAAACATGGTACTGAAAGCTTTAGAAATTCATAACTAATTGTACAGTAATTAGAACATGCTCAATGTAACCATGGGGTTCATATACTTGATAGAACACATCAGTAATTTTCATCATTTTAGGAGCAGAAAAACTATTTTTCATAATTAAAATAGATATTACATTATTATTCACAAAAGCACTATGTATTCATCAACAGAAATAAAACGAGGTAAACATGCCCTAAATCATGCTTACAGTAGTCTAACAAACTAAAGTATAAGATATACCGATTTTTATAACATGTGTACATCATGGAATTAAAGTTATCAAGAGTTCACATGCTTTTTCATATAATAGAAATTCAAATAATTACAATAATTAACAAAATTTAATCCAAGGTTACCCAAACTCATCATGATGATTAACAGGTCAAGACGGAATCAAAAAAACAAAAAACCATCACAGAGTCTCACAAAACCATCATAAATGGTGAAACTGTACATTTTTGGACAGGATGCACTTGACGTCAACATATGTTGCCGTCAAGTTCAGGTTAACGGCACACTTGTTGCCGTCAAGTTCCCAGACTGCACAAAGTGCAGACTGAGGGCAAGAAAACATGGCAAACTGTATCAAAACATATTTCTAAAAATATAGAAAAATAGGAAAACCCTAGGGGACAAGTCCACGGAGAGATACCCTAAGTTACATGCCTCAAGAAAATTCTACAATAAGAGAATTTAGCCGATGAATCCCTATTTCACACCCAATTTTGTATCCTCCAAGTACGATCAAATCCTTCGTCTTGAGTACGATCCGGCCATGATCTTCTCATTCAGAGCCTTCCTCTTAGGTCATGGAAGCTTTCTCTTCATAGCAGCAACCTCGAACAAGCAGAAAAACGGTCGATCTATCCTCGGGATTGCACTTTCTTTCTCAACTCACAACACCCAAATCGTAGCAAGAGAGCAAAAGTTCTCTCCCCAAAATGAACCCTCTCTATATATAAAGAGCCAAGGGTCGTGATTGGGGTAAGATCCTTTCCCTAACACGACTCCACCCCATCAAACCTATCCAAAGAAAATCACAAGTTTCGGAGAGAAACTCGGACTGGAACACGCCGAAGTTGACGTCAACCAATGTTGCCGTCAACAGAAATCATGACCTCAATATTCCAAGAAAACTTGACGTCAACACAAAATAGACGACAATCGAAATTGTTGTCAGATCACGTAGCAGGTTGATGTCAACATCGATTGACGTCACACAACTTGACTTCAAGAGCTACCTAGCAGTAGACCACTGATTCAGCTAAAACATGTCGTCTGGGGTCTCCAATGCTGACCAAACGAATTTCTAAAAGTGCAAACCTATAGAAAACTTGTTGGTCCTTACACGACTGAAGAGACATTCCCGATTAGGTGTCAGACCACCAAACTCGGCAACAAACAAGTCGCAATGAATCACTAACAAACTCATAAAACCTATACTCTTAAGCCATAACAAATCACATTATAAACATACCTGTCATTGGTCAGCACATGACCACCATAGCAGCCTGTACGACTATACATAAAAACCACATAACCTTAATATAATAAAATGCTTACCATGATTAACATAATTACCCTAACTAACATAACACACTAATGAACCTTAAACCAAACCATTAACCTAATATCATGCTTTACGAATACTAAACACACTTAAACATCTGAAATCCACATTAATAACTGTAAGAGCCCGCGAATTTTGTTCATTTTATTTTGTGCATGTGATATTTACCCCTTGTGTATATAGTGCATATATTAAATTTATGCAAACTATAATTAATTAATTATTCATGTGCATACGTAAGTATATACATATTATTTTCTGTGATATAGGTAATTAGCTAACTTGTACATGATGTACTTATTCAAATATTAGGCATGTTGTATTCAGTAATAATGTGCATATGATAGGTAAGGATTGCTATATATATTTTTATATATATATATATATATATATCCTGTAAGTGAACGTAAGATTATTTTGTACATGTATATATTTTAAATGTGCATGCATTATCTGACTATCAATGTACATGTTATGCTTATTTAAATCTCATGCATCTTATAAACAATTATGAGGTTAATTCCTTGCATGTAGTATATTTAAATATGCATGTAGTATCTAAATATTGATATACATATTGTATGTAACTATGATGAGTATATGTATACTTACATATGTTAATCTTGCTCAAATGATATCTATCAAATTCTAGGCATGTTAAATTGTTTATAATGTGTATGGTACTTAAATAATAATGTGCATATTGTATTTATATATATTCATGCATAATATATGTAACTATGTTGTGTATGTATATATATGTATGTTATTTTGTGCATATTATCTTTGACTACGATTAGTGCAATCTATATTTAAATAAGTAGTGTGTAATGCATGTAGTTTATATGGTGAAAGTATGTATATTTATTTAGCACACATTAAATAGTTGTGGTGTAATTGTGTATTTATTTTAATGAATATCTGTGTTCTGGCCGAGATATACAGTTAGTGGCCACATCCTGTGCCCCTGACTGCATGGCTTGGTGTTGGCGTCCAGATCGATGGACGCCAAGCACACTGTCGGCGGCACCATGGGTGGACGCCAACCCCATGTTGGCGGCACCAGATGTGGATGCCAAGTTCACTGCTTGGTGACAGTTTTAGATTTGGTAACGCATGCGTTCTTCCCAGTTCCTGTTTAGGAAACCCATCCCAAACCGTAGGAGACCTACCCTAATGCGTACCCAACCTGCCCAGCTCTATAAAAACACATTTTTTGGCTGCGCCAAGTCTTTTTAGGTCTTTGAGAAGCTAGGGTTCCTGTGGAGAAAAGCGGATCTTTGATGACTTCAATCCGGTGACTAGAGGAGTTTCCTGGAGATCTACAACGACTGAAGGCTAGTCCCTTCATCAAGGAGGCATTCCCAACTCAGAGGATCAAGCTACATCAACAGAAGAACCAGATCGAAGGCAGTTTTGAGCACCCTCTTGGGCCTGGCGAAAGGGCTTCACCGAAGAATCTTGATCTCTGTAGATTTATTTAGAGGCAAGTATTCTATGGATGTCAACCCTACATATGTCCCCTTAGGTCCTAGCATTTTTATGGATTTTTCCTCGCGTCTTGGAACCTCCAAATTCCCCTTTTTATTGTGTTCTGTCTGCACTGCCTGCAGACCTGAGGTTGGTGGCCACATCCTGTGCCGCCAAGCTCTTGAGTTGGCGGCACCAGACTGTGCCATTTAGTCTTCTAGCAGCACACAGCCGGTCACCAAGTTCTTCAGAGTTCTAAAAGTGCATTGTTTGATCTTTAAAATGTGTTATTTAGACTTCTGGATATGTACGCTTACTGTAAAAATTATAGGTGGTCATAGACAGTCTTTAGGTCATATCATGAGGATGAGGTGAATTTCTGTAATATGTTCTATTTAATAAAATTCCTGCAATCGGACAATAAGTATAAATTGACCATGATATTTCTTGAATATTTAGATCCAGTGTACGTTAGGGTTTCATAAATTTTCCATGTAAGTATGATGTCTGATTTCATGTTTTAAAATTGTTAAAAATCACTATTTTATAAGAATATGGAATTTGAGGAAATTTTGATAGAAATGCATGAAATCTGTCCTAATTATAAAAATTAGTTGTACTGATCCAAAAAATCTGAAAATTTAACCATGTCACGTGTAAAATAGATGAAGCCTATGATAAAAATTTTGTATTATTTTGATAATATTAAGTACTGTTATTAGGTTAACAACTATAATTGACATAATGAGCATGTTTAGATTTAGTCATTTATAATTCTGTAAGAAACAACGTGATTAGGTTGTTTTATGAGTTAATGATCACTGTAAACAGCAACATCATGTACTGTGAAATAAAGCATGTGGAAGTAAGTTAATGTTCATGTGTACAAAAGGGTTAAAGTGTGAATTAAGCGTGAGAAAAATGTGAGGAGATGAGATAATGTGTTTAAAATAAAATTGGGCCTAATTGACACTGCAACCATAGAGGTCTGAGAGTTGTACCATAGAAAAGTCCTTATGGAAAGCTCAACGTTGTGAAATATATCTTATGGGCATTAGGATGAAATCTTGGAGGTGGACAAGTTCCACTGGTTAGGGTGGAGAGGGCTTCTCCCGGTTGTGTGGAGTTACCTAGATTTGTCACCGCATTGCCAAGGTGGCAAATATGTGATATGTGAAATATGCTATGTGCTATGTTTTCCTCTAGTTGGTAGTTAGGACTATGTGTCATGGCAATTTAAGTAATAAAATGTGAATAAAGTGATGTGACATGTGAATATGGCACGTGGTAAGTGCCCATGATGCACGTGGTAAGTGCAATTGATGCGACATGTGATAAATGAAAGTGCAAGAGTAAACAATGTGAAAATTGTGTGCAATGATGTGTAAGGGAGAGTAAATGTTAATGAGAATACGATTGCATGTGAAAACCAATGTAATAATGCATTTATTCATCCATCTGTTAATGTCTTAATTGTAATATCACGTTTAACATCATGTTATATAGTTTAATAACATTCATGTAATAGTTTATGTGAATATGCATATCTAAGCATGTGAATTATGCAATGTGAGAGATGAGTATGTGGAATTGTTAAATGAAAAGGATAGATGTGAACAATGGTGATTATAATTGTGATAAATACATGAAGGAATGTCTAAATTCCCTACTAGACATACTATTCAATTAGTACATAGTTCCATGCATAAATTGCTTAAAATTGCCAACTGATTTGATTATGTTTTAAACCTTCAACTAATGTTTAATAAAATGTGAAATCATGTATAATTATGATTTATTTCTATTAAAATAGCAAATGAATGTGTAATTAAATGTGAAAAGAGTATGTGAAACATGAATAGATATCATGTTTGGTTGTTCTTTACTTTGTGCTTAAATCCATGCTCTAGTTGGTAGAGTTGCACCATAATATGAATAATATTTGGATTGTTAAATCATGTTACATGTTAGGTGTATAAGAGTACATATGTTCAGGTCATGCATGTATTGATATGATTAAGGTTAATTATGATAGAATGTTTAGCATCATGTTGTGTAGTTTATTAAAATCTATGTGCAAGTGTCAAGAGAATATGATATATTTTACATCAAAACAACAAGTTAAATGTGTGATAAAATGATGGAATTGCATGAGAATTTGGATAGATACCATGCTAGGAGTGTTCATTATCTTGTACACAATCTTATGTTTTAAATTGGTAGAGTTGTGCAATGACATCATAAATATTTGAATCATGTATCATAGGATATATCATGTGTAGAGAACTTCCGTAGGTGTATGTTTAATTCCCATGATTAAATATGAGCATTTGTTAGATAGGAACGTGTTTGGTGAATTATGTGTAGTTGACCATATAAAACTTGTACCATGTAAATTGTTATGATTAGAATGATAGCTTGTGTTTCCCTGTGTATTGATGTGTGCAAGGTTGATATTTTAGATTGCTTGCGACGTACAGGTGTGACAGGTGATTCCGTACTTGAAGAGAGGGTAGTGAAGGTCGACACCGGAATCGAGGAGTAATAATTGTGGAGACCTTTTAGTAGTTATTTTATTTCATAGTATGAATAATGTCATCATATGGGCAATGTAATAGGCAATGTAGTTTCTTTTAAAATTGTAATAATGTGGACTCTGTCACTTTCTTTTACTGTATAGAATGTGGAATGTGTGATGATGATAGATTAAAGTTGAGTAGTTCTTTCTTTTATTTCCACTGTACTCAATTATATTCATGTACATATCAACCTATCGTATAGTGTTGGGTTATTATCCCACTGTAATGACGCCCTTTGTACCGATGAGGATTGGTATAATCTTACTGGTATAAAGAGGGTCATTATAGAGATGGTATCAGAGCCTGAAGATGAGATTGTACATGAATCGACCATCATCTTCATAATATTACAAGGTCGTTATAGAGATTGTCCACATATGTAGAAAATGCTTAATAATGAATGAAATGTAATTAATAAAATGGCTAGAATTAAGTGATCTAGATTCTAACAAGTTAATTGTTTCGCAGACAATGGCGAGCAACAGTAAGTGTGAGTCTAGGGTTAGGGAGCATGAGGAAAGGTGCAAAGTGAGAAACTTCATAATGAGACTCAGGCCAGTGTTGAGAGCGAGACTTATAGAATGCGACCCCCGCACTCTAGATGAGGTTCTTAGCACAGCAAGGTTTGCGGCCTCTTTAGCTAGCGGGAAACCCAAGTGTATGCACTGCAATAAACACCATGGCAGAAATCTGTGTTGGACAAAGGAAGGAAGGTGCCTCAAATGCGACAGCAAGAACCATCGGATTAGAGAATGTCTGAGGTTGAAGAAGTTTGATCTCTGAGGTGCTACAACATCGGCAACAGAGGAGCCAGCAGTAGAGCCTCAAGCACCAGCCAAGGAGACTGAGGATTACATTTTATTTCCGGAGATGGCATCAACGACACCACCAGAGGTACTCAGTTCGATCTTCGAGGTTGAAGATCTTTTTCAAGGGGGGTGAGAGTGTAAGACCCCGTGAATTTTGTTCATTTTATTTTGTGCATGTGATATTTACTTGTTATGTATATAGTGCATATATTAAATTTATGCATACCATAATTAATTATTATTCATGTGCATGCGTAGTATATACCTATTGTTTTCTGCGAATATAGGTAATTAGCTAACTTGTACATGATGTACTTATTCAAATATTAGGCATGTTGTATTTCAGTAATAATGTGCATATGATAGGTAAGGATTCCTATATATATATATATATATATATATATATATCTTGTAAGTAGGGGTGTAAACGAGCCGAGTCGAGCCGAGTAGTATGCTGCTCAAACTCTGTTCGTTAACTTTTAATCGAGTTGAGTCGAGCTCGAGCTATATCGAGTATTGAAAATACATGTTCAAACTCGGCTCGTTTAAATATTCTCGAGCTCGAGCTCTTAACGAGCTTAATTGAATTTGCGAGTTCGTATATATAAGTAAGTCTAATCTAATCTATAAGTAAAAAATTGATCGTTATTTATCTTATTTCAAGCTCATATCTTAATAGTTTTGATATGTTACTTAATTTAACTATTTTAATAAATGTTTGAAATATTTCATTTTGTCACAAGTAATATGAGATTAATAGATAGACACCGCAAGGGAGAGGGTTGGTGCGCGACAAAGTAGGGGCGGTGCTACAACTCCCCTTCGCACACTGCCGAGAGCTCCCTTTCTGCACCGTCGGTGACGGTAAGGCGGCCGCCGAGAGCACCTCGGCCCCACCAGGGGGCTTCTCTACTACGCAGGTCGGTCTCAGGAGGAAGAAGATGCTTGATATGTTGGGGGACCTTGTAACACTAAAATTTGTGTTCATGCCCCTATTTACATGATTTGTGTATATACAGCCCATTACATAATTTGTGTATAATACTGTGGATTTAGTCTATGACATTTAAGCCCTCATAATATTTTATATTGTAATAATAACTGTATAAAAACAAATAAATATTTTTATATAAATATATACTTATATATTTAAAGAAATATTTAAATGAAGTGTTAGCGAGTATTTAGACAAGCTCTTAACGAGTATTTTCGAGCTCTTAATGAGTTCTTAAACGAGCTGTTCACGAGTATAATCGAGCCGAGCTCACATGTGTTCAGACTCGGCTCGTTTATGAATCGAGCTTTTTTTTTTGTTCAAGCTCGGCTCGTTAATTAAATAAACGAGCCAGACCGAGCTTTTATCGAGTCGAGTTTCGAACTACTCGTCGAACGTATCGGCTCGTTTACACCCCTACTTGTAAGTGCACGTAAGATTATTTTGTACATGTATATATTTTATTGTGCATGCATTATCTGACTATCGATGTACATGTTATGCTTATTTAAATCTCATGCATCTTATAAACAATTATGAGTTAATTCCTTGCATGTAGTATATTTAATATGCATGTAGTATCTAAATATTGATATACATATTGTATGTAACTATGAGGAGTATATGTATACTTACATATGTTAATCTTGCTCAAAGGATATCTATCAAATTCTAGGCATGTTAAATTGTTTATGATGTGTATGGTACTTAAATAATAATGTGCATATTGTATTTATATATATTAATGCATAATGCATGTAACTATGTTGTGTATGTATACATATGTATGTTATTTTGTGCATATTATCTTTGATTAAGATTAGTGCAATCTATATTTAAAAAAATAGTATGTAATGCATGTAGTTTATATGGTGAATGTATGTATATTTATTTGGCACACATTAAATAGTTGTGGTGTAATTGTGTATTTATTTTAATGAATATTTGTGTTCTGGCCGAGATATACACTTGGTGGCCACATCCTGTGCCGCTGACTGCATGGCCTGGTGTTGGCATCCAGATCGATGGACGCCAAGCACACTGTGGGTGGCACCATGGGTGGACGCCAACCCCATGTTGGCAGCACTTGATGTGGATGCCAAGATCACTGCTTGCTGACGGTTTCAGATTTGGTAACGCATGCGTTCTTCCCGGTTCCAGTTTAGGAAACCCATCCCAAACCGTAGGAGACCTACCCTAATGCGTACCCAACCTGCCCAGCTATATAAAAACACCCTTTTCTGGCCGCGCCAAGTCTTTTTGGGTCATTGAGAAGCTAGGGTTCTTGTGCGGAAAAGCGGGTCTTTGATGACTTCAATCTGGCGACTGGAGGAGTTTCCTAGAGATCTACACCGACTAAAGGCTAGTCCCTTCATCAAGGAGGCATTCCCAACTCAGAGGATCAAGCTACATCAACAGAAGAACCAGATCGAAGGCAGTTTTGAGCACCCTCTTGGCCTGGCCGAGGAGGGCTTCACCGATGAATTTTGATCTCTGTAGATTTATTTAGAGGCAAGTATTATATGGATGTCAACCCTACATATGTCCCCTTCGGTGCTAGCATTTTTTTGGATTTTTCCTCGCATCCTGGAACCTCCAAATTCCCCTTTTTATTGTGTTCTATCTACACTGCCTGCAGATGAGATTGGCGGCCACATCCTATGCCGCTAAGCTCCTCAGTTGGCGGCACCAGACTGTGTCGTTTACTCTTCTAGCGGCACACACCCAGTCGCCAAGTTCTTCAGAGTTCTAAAAGTGCATTGTTTGATCTTTAAATTGTGTTATTTGGACTTCTAGATATGCATGCTTACTGTAAAAATTATAGGTGGTCAGAGACAGTCTTTAGGTCATATCATGAGGATGAGGTGAATTTCTATAATATGTTCTATTTAATAAAATTCCTGCAATCAGACAATAAGTATAAATTGACCATGATATTTTCTTGAATATTTAGATCCAGTGTACGTTAGGGTTTCATAAATTTTCCATGAAAGTATGATGTCTGATTTCTTATTTTGAAACTATTAAATATGATTATTTTCTAAGAATATGGAATTTGAGGAAATTTGGATAGAAATGCATGAAATCTGTCCTAGTTATAAAAATTAGTTGTACTGATCCAAAAAATCTGAAAATTTAACCATGCGACATGTATAATAGATGAAGCCTATGATAAACGTTTCGTACTTTTTTGATAATATTAAGTACTGTTATTAGCTTAACAATGATAATTGACATAATGAGCATGTTTAGGTTTAGTCATGTATACTGTAGGAAATGGCATGATTAGGCTGTTTTATGAGTTAATGATCACTGTAAACATAGTTCATGTTCTGTGAAATAAAACATGTGGAAGTAAGTTAAAGTGCATGTGTAGAAAAATGTTAAAGTGTGAGAAAAATGTGAGGAGATGAGATAATGTGTTTAAAATAAAATTGGGCCTAATTGACACTGCTACCATAGAGGTCTGAGAGCTGTACCATAGAAAAGTCCCTATGCAAAGCTCAACGTTGTGAAATATATCATAAGGACATTAGGATGAAATCTTGGAGGTGGACAAGTTCCACTGGTTATGGTGGAGAGGGCTTCCCCAGTTCTGTGCAGTTACCTAGATTTGTCACTGCATTTCCTAGGTTGCGAATATGTGATATGTGAATGTGAAATATGCTATGTGCTATGTTTTCCTCTAGTTGGTAGTTAGGACTGTGTCATGGCAATTTAAGTAATAAAATGTGAATAAAGTGATGTGACATATGAATATGGCACATGGTAAGTGCCCATGATGCACGTGGTAAGTGCAATTGATGCGACATGTGATAAATGAAAGTGCAAGAGTAAACAATGTGAAAAATGTGTGCAATGATGTGTAAGGGAGAGTAAATGTTAATGAGAGTATGATTGCATGTGAAAACCAATGTAATAATGCATTTATTCATCCATCTGTTAATGTCTTAATTGTAATCATGTTAACATCATGTTATATAGTTTAATAACATTCATGTAATAGTGTATGTGATATGCATATGTAAGCATGTGAATTATGCAATGTGAGAGATGAGTATGTGGAATTGTTAAATGAAAAGGATAGTATGTGAACAAAGGTGATTATAATTGTGATAAATACATGAAAGAATGTCTAAATTCCCTACTAGACATACTATTCGATTAGTACATAGTTCCATGCTTAAATTGCTTAAAATTGCCAAAAGATTTGATTATATTTTAAACCTTCAACTCATGTTTAATAAAATGTGAAATCATGTATAATTATGATTTATTTCTATTGAAACAGCAAATGAAATGTCTAATTAAATGTGAAAAGAGTATGTGAAACATGAATAGATATCATGTTAGGTTGTTCTTTACTTTGTGCTTAAATCTATGCTCTAGTTTGTAGAGTTGTACCATAATATGAATAATGTTTGGATTGTTAAATCATGTTACATGTTAGGTGTATAAGAGTACATATGTTCATGTCATGCATGTATTGATATGATTAAGGTTAATTATGATAGAATGATTAGCATCATGTTGTGTAGTTTATTAAAAATCTATGTGTTAGTGTCAAGAGAATATGATATATTTTACATCAAAACAACAAGTTAAATGTGTGATAAAATGATGGAATTGAATGAGAATTTGGATAGATACCATGCTAGGAGTGTTCATTATCTTGTACATAACCTTATGTTTTAAATTGGTAGAGTTGTGCAATGAAATGATAAATATTTGAATCATGTATCATAGGATATATCATGTGTAGAGAACTTGCGTAGGTGTATGTTTAATTCCCATGATTTAATATGAGCATGTGTTAGTTAGGAACGTGTTTGGGTAAATTATGTGTAGTTGACCATATAAAGCATGTACCATGTAAATTGTTATGATTAGAATGATAGCATGTGTTTCCTTATTGTTGGTTGCTTAGTGTGTATGTGATGTGTGCAAGGTTGATATTTTAGATTGCTTGCTGGGTCTTTTAGACTCATTCTTGCTTTGGCGTATAAGTGTGACAGGTGATTACGTACTTGAAGAGAGGGTAGTGAAGGTTGACACCGGAATCAAGGAGTAATAATTGTGGAGACCTTTTAGTAGTTATTTTATTTCATAGTATGAATAATGTCATCATATGGGCAATGTAATAGACAATGTAATTTCTTTTAAAATTGTAATAATGTGGACTCTGTCACTTTCTTTTACTATATAGACTGTGGAATGTGTGATGATGATGGATTAATGTTGAGTAGTTCTTTCTTTTATTTCCGTTGTATTCAATTATATTAATGTACATATCAACCTATCGTCTAGTGTTGGGTTATTATCCCACTATAATGACACCCTTTGTACCGATGAGGATTGGTAAAATCGTACCGGTATAAAGAGGGTCATTACAATTACTAAGGCTAGGCCCACACAGGACCGTGTAATGTAGAACGTGCCTCAATATCACAATCCACCAGTCCAAAACAAGCGGAAAGCAAGTAACATGACAACATATTATAAAGCAATACAATCAAGGTTTCATTAGCATGGTTTCTGCAATTTAACAAGATCAACTTTCAGTTTAACAGCAAGCTAGAATATCAAGATGAACATATCAATCTCAAGAGGAATAGATCAAGCAATTAAGAACAATTAGAATAAGCTTTCAAATTGTTATGACTTTTTCATGGGTTAACAGGTTTTAAGCCATTGGATAGACTAAACAATACTTCTACAACTCATAACATTCAAGACTTACACTTTAAACAAAGTAAGTAGGACTCGGGTAGGCTTTAGAATTCACGACGGATTCAGTCATCGCCTATTTCTAAGGCCATTAGTAGTTAAAATAGGTAAATAGTCGGTCTTCTAAATCATGATGGGGGTAATAGTCGCATTCAATACAGTCATCGTAATCAATCGATTACGAGACAGGAACACAACGGCTAGGTTTGACGCGCTAAAGGCAATCAGTAGGGGGTACCTATTGGTGACACATAATCATGACAATATGTTCGATGTGTTTTAGATAACTCTCTTACATATAAAGGAAGCATGAAAACCAAGGGCGGGAAAAAATGTCAAATCATGACGCAATGGGCAGTCGCGTATCAGACATGCATTGAAATCAAGGCGGCGCACAGTTTGATGCTATCGGATCATGTCAGAACAGAAGTGAAACATGACGGTCTATGCAGTCACCTTTCAGATAATCGTGATAGGTATACTTGTCTCGAAACCATCCTCTAAATTGCAACGTCTAGTTTGGTCGCAGTTAAGGGTTCCAACTGTAAGCTATGAAAAACGATGCAATTATGCTTGTTTGGCCTATAACTCGAGATCTAGGGCTCTTTAGACATAACTATAAACATGAAAGTTGTAGAGGATAATGAGTAGAAGATAAATATGATTTTGAGTTGACTCAATTTGGTATTGGGATGCGTAAAACATGGCATGAACACTAAAAACCCTAATCAAGCGTGACTCTAGATGCAGGTCTCCTTGGGCCGAAGGTCGAGGCGAGAATCCGGCAGGGCTTCGCCGCAGTGAATGGGCCCCCCCTTCAACAAATGACCCTCGGGGGTCTATTTACAGAGGTGAAAGGCTTGAATTGCATCGGGCACAGCCACCGCGACTATGGATTGAAACGCATCGGGTATGAGCGCCATGATTCAAAAGTCAAATTGATGCGACAGTCGCAGGATGATCGTAGCCCATGGCCATGCTTGGAATCACATTGGGTAGGGCCGCCGCGACTTGCAATGTGACGGCCTGGGTGGATGCGATTTCATTTGGTCAATAATTCGAGGCATGGGGCTCATAAATGCGCCAGTCCCAGCTGGAGACTTTAGGTTTTGACCTTTAAAACTGTGGTGGCTCAGGCGGACACGATTCAATGATCTGCCATGATTTGATGCATGGGAGCCCATGAGTGCGACGACATTAAGTCCAGGGCCTAATCACGGCGGCCATGGTGGACGTGTTTCCAATTAGAACATGTGTCGAAATGTGGATAATCACGTCCACCAAACCGGACGCATTTTGGCTGCCTTCATAAATGCATCTGCGATTACTCGACACGACTTGAAAAAGATGCCCATGTTGCTCGACGAGCCTTGGAAATGGAGGGGAAGCACCGGGGAGGAATGGGGTGATCCAAGAATGATCGGGAAACTACACTTGCAAGGCAAAAGGAGGGCCATTTGTGGCATTATGGCACAATATGAAATTTGCCCGCGGTAGAGTCAAAATCGCATATCTACAGCTGCCACGCCTTGGCGTCTGCTTTGCATGGGAGCGAAACGAAGGGACATGAAGTGGAGTTCAATGGAGTAAAATGGAGTGAAATGAAATGAATGAAATGAAGCATAGCGAAGTGGAGTGCAGTGGAGCGGACTGAAAAGTAGACGCCAAGGTGAAAAATAGACACGCATGACAATTGGGGACTACCACCTGATAAGAGCCTTTTACCAACACCCAAGGAAGTGACCCCCATGAAGATGACCAAAAGAAGCAAATGTTTGGATTCGAAGAAAGGGGCAAGGGTGCACAAAGGGCACAACTAGAGGTGTGTACGTGGTACACAGAGGAAAGGTGCCACCTGGGGCACGAAAGGAGAGATCAACTTCCAGCGAAGGGGAAGTACCTAAGGACACAATTCTTTAGGTTGCACCATTGGGAGCGTCTGCCACTGCCACAAGTGGATCTCTAGGAGTAAGGATGTAAGGTCTCGGGTCTCATCGGATCCTTATTGGGTCTTGTAGAGGTTCGGGTGTGGGTGACGACAATGGATATGGCCGTTGACTTGGGGTTGACGGCCGGGGGCTAGACGTTGACTGGAAGTTGGCGTCAATCGTTGTGGACGTTTGTTGTTGGTTCTGGAGGGTTCCTGTGATGAACTTAATGGCATTGGTCTCTATGTTGACACTATGGCGGTTCAAGTAGACGGCAAGAGATGTGGACATCTATTTGTCGCGCCTGTAGAAATAGGGCAGCCCTGAGCAGTAACCTTCCTTTTCTCTTCTTCTCTTTCCCTCCACTTTTACCTTTGTCCGTTTCCACCACTTCCGACGGTCGATAGGAGCTCGTGGGAGGACCCTGGTATGTGTGGCGGTGTTAGATCGGGTGGGAATCGCGAAGATTTGGTGTGATTCACGCGGAGACTTCGAGGGGTTCTGGCGTGATTGGTGGTTGTTTAGG
The DNA here is from genome assembly GCA_014218235.1 of Colocasia esculenta. NCBI lineage: Eukaryota > Viridiplantae > Streptophyta > Magnoliopsida > Alismatales > Araceae > Colocasia > Colocasia esculenta. The sequence continues at coordinate 77,681,938 of CM024761.1, read as the reverse complement.
AGTTTTTGGGGCGTTCTGAGGTAGGGACTTAACCCCTTAAACCCTCCTGAATGGATCAGCATGCTTAACTGTTGTACATTAGTATGCTAATTATGTTTTAGAGTCCGGTTGTGCCATGCCGGGATTTTGGGTGTTTTGAGTGATCCAAGTGTTGGATCGTGGATTTTCGAAGTTCTAGTATTGTTAGAAGATGTGATGAGATGCTTCCCTCCATCAATTTTGTGGTTGTTGGGCGGTTTTGCCCAGTTGGACTGACCTGGTGCCGTTCTGGGTTCAGAAGACTGAGGATGTTAACGTCCACATCTGTTGACATTAAGATCTTCAGTATGGATGCTAACGGCAGGATCCTTGCCGTTAACCAAGTGTTGGCGGCAATGGGTGTGTCGTTTATATCCTTATTGGCGACAATCGATGTTGCCGTTTATTTGATGGCCCAGTGGGCCTTCAGTCATGCATTGTGTCTAGAGACGTGACCCGAGGTGTCCGTCTATTGTACGGTGTTTCAGACATTGAGAGTGTTACCGTCTGTACTAGCGTTGAGTTACCGTGCCTCTGTTTCTGTTTGTCACCTGGACATAGAGAGACGCTCTGTCTAGATGACCGGCATGTGGGGGTCCTCCGTCGGTGAGCCAGGACGTTGAGAGCATCTCTGTCCTGTGCGTACTCCTTGTACTGGTTTCGAGCCGGTCTCCGTGGAGCCCCTTCTCTACTGCTAGGGTCAGGCGTAGGGGGAAAACTGGGCGTGGACCAGATGCGAGAGAGAGCATCTGTAATGTGCACACATGGCTGGGGTTGAGAGACTCTGTGGTGAAGGGACGCCGAGCGACAAACCCTAGCTGAGTCCTACTTACTGTGTGGGTGTGAGTGTGTGTTACTGAGCCGCGAGGTTTACAGTCTTGTAGCGCACTCCTGTCAAGGAGACGCGTGGTTGTCACTAGTTTTGGTTGTGGTGCGACGTGTATTTACTTTCTGTTTTTACTTTCCACATTTTAGTACTATTGCCGGTGGGGGTTACTTTTCCCTACTAGGTCTCTTTTCTTGAGACTCACTCCCCTCCCTTTCAGGTGGGTCGTCATCGACTCCCATTCCCGGCGAGTCTAGCCACTCCGGTGCTGGTGCGCCCTAGCTGCAGTGACTAGTACTTTTTGCTGTACTCATGTACTCTGTACTTAGTGTGGACTCTGAGTTGTACATGTTATATCTCATGTATAGTGAAATCTTATAGCTTTACATGGTGTGTATCTTCTTATATATAGTCTCCTCAAACATTCACTTTTACCCTTCCGAGCTTGTCTCGTGGGTTAGCGGGTCAGAATTCAGGTTACTGGTTGGTTACTGGTAATGCGGATTTTGGGTCGTTACAGTTGGTATCAGAGCCTGGTCTGATGAGATATATATAAGGAAATGCCCATTATGTTAACTCAGAGTACAAAGAGTACAGTTGCAGCTATTTAGCCCGGAGTTAGTTAGTGTATTCATGTGTGTGTGGCTTTTCCTCTGTGTATAGTACTATGGCGCCTAGGCGACGTCCTAGAGAGGGAGTGGCTGAGCAGGCGACTCGATAGGAGGTTGGAGACACCACGCCACCTCAGCAGACGCAGCCTTTGCCACAGGACGCACACAGTGGTATTGTTCCACCACCGTCGCCATCTCCTCCTCAGGCAGCGCAGGGGTTAGACTAGACCCAATTTCTTGAGGGGATGGCTCAGTTTGTTGCTCAACACCGTGATGCGCCAGTACCCCAGGGCGGTACTGGGAGGGTACTGAGGGAGTTCTTACAGTTTCAGCCTCCCCAGTTTTTTGGCCAGCCTGATCTAGATACGGCATGGGCGTGGTTGGATGCAGTGGAGCGGACTTTCCATTCCATGGAGTGTGTTCCTGAGGACCGAGTGTTGTTAGCTAGTTACCAGTTGCAGGCGTAGGCGTTGACTTGGTGGTCTTCAGAGTGGGAGACTACTGTTCAGTCTCGCCCACTTAGACAAATTCCATGGCAGGAGTTTGTTGTTTCTTTTGAGAGGGCCTTCTGTCCTACTTACGTCCGGATGGAATAGTTATATTAGTTTCTGGACTTGCAGCAGAGGGACTCCACAGTGGTGTAGTACAGGGCCAGATTTATGGAGCTAGGGTGTTACGCTCTGCAGATTATGGTAGATGAGAGTCTGAGGACTCAGCAGTTTGTGAGGGGCCTGAGGCCAGAGCTCAGACAGGCGCTGATAGTGGCGCGCGTCACTGATTTGGACGCGGCCTATCAGACATCGGAAGCGTTGGAGGCTAACACTTTACGGACCCGTGTTCGGAGCACAGAGGTTCAGACATAGGTAGTTCCGACTTAGCCACGACAGCAGCAAAGTAGTGTACAGACGACTCCGAGGACTACGACTTCCTACGCGTCCACTTCTGCTGGGACGACGGCGAAGTCAGGATCTCGGAAGAAGTTTCGACGTGACAGGAGGCAGACTGAGCAGAGGCAACAGTCTGTTGGGATTGTTCAGCAGTCGGTAGGATAGCTTTCGCAGCAGGCACAGCGTTCTTTTGCTAGTCAGTGTTACCGATGTGACCAGATAGGTCACATGGCGCGAGATTGCCCTTTGTTACCTCGGGTGCCGCAGCAGCAGACCCAGTCACAGCCCCGAGTGCAGCAGCAGTAGGAGCAGGTACCCGTGCAGCAGCGTCAGCAGGCTGGAGGTTCTGGTGGGTCGAGAGCTAGAGGTCGTGTTACTCACCTGACTCGTGCAGACGCTGAGGTAGCTCAGTTGGTGGAAGGTACTGTTACAGTTTTTGGTTTTACAGCTAGAGTTTTGTTCGATACCGGTGCCTCTCATTCTTTTGTGTCTGAGGAATTCCTAGACTCTCTTGGAGGGTTGAGTACGGGAGAGTCCATTGATCTAGCAGTGGAGTTTCCGACAGGGGACTTTGTCCTTACGTCCTACTGTCTCGAGGAGGTACCAGTGCAGTTGCAGGATCAATGGTTGTCGGCTCGTTTGTTTGCTTTGCAGTTGCAGGATTATGATGTGATTCTGGGTATGGACTGGTTAGAGCGGTATGGTGCGGTGATGGATTGCTAGAAGAAGAGGGTGCACTTGCGGATACCCGGGGAAGCGGCGTTTTACTTCCAGGGTATCGTACCTCTTACTTCTCGCTTCTTAGTTTTTGCTTTGAGGGCAGGGAGGTTGCTTGCTTCTGGTTGTTAGGGTTTCCTAGTTTTTATAGTGACTCTTGATCAGGTTGCCTCGGGAGTGGGGGACATTCCCGTAGTGTGTGAGTTTCCGAATGTTTTTCCGAATGAGTTACCTAGTCTACCGCCAGAGAGAGAGATTGAGTTTACTGTTGAGTTGGTTCCTGGCACTACACCTTTTGCGCAGGCACCGTATCGTATGGCACCAGCAGAGTTGAGGGAGCTGAAGAGACAGCTTGAGGAACTGTTGGAGAAGGGCTATATTCGTCCTAGCTTTTCTCCCTGGGGATCACCTGTTTTGTTTGTTCGAAAGAAGGATGGTAGCCTGAGGTTGTGTATTGATTATAGGAAGCTGAACCAAGTGACCATCAAGAATAGGTATCTGTTGCCTAGGATTGACGATCTTTTTGATCAGCTTCAGTCTGCTCATGTCTTTTCAAAGATTGATCTGAGGTCAGGCTACTATCAGTTGCGGATTAGAGACTCTGACGTTGAGAGGACTGCTTTTCGGACCAGGTATGGTCATTTTGAGTTTTTGGTGATGCCGTTTGGGCTCACCAATGCTCCAGCGGCCTTCATGGATCTGATGCACCGGGTGTTCCACCAGTTCTTGGACCGGTTTGTCGTAGTGTTTGTTGATGACATTCTGGTGTACTCCATTTCGGAGGAGGAGCACGCCAAGCACCTGAGGATCGTGTTGCAGACCTTGCAAGAGCACCAGTTGTATGCCAAACTTAGTAAGTGTGAGTTTTGCTACAACAGGTTCACTTTTTGGGGCATGTGATCTCAGGTGAGGGAGTTTCTGTAGATCCAGCGAAGGTCGAGGCAGTTTTACAGTGGGAGAATCTCAGGACTGTGTCAGAGATTCGTTGCTTTTTGGGCATGGCAGGTTACTACCACAGGTTTGTTCGGAACTTTTCTCAGATTGCTGCACCCTTGAATCAGTTGACGAGAAAAGGTGTTCCGTTTGTGTGGTCGGAGCAGTGTGAGCACAGCTTCATAGAGTTGAAGCGGCTGCTTACATCAGCGCCAGTCCTTGTGTTGCCTTCAGGTGAGGAGAGTTTTGAGGTTTGCACAGACGCTTCAGGTATTGGTCTGGGTGCAGTCCTAATGCAGCAGGGCCGAGTAGTGGCTTATGCGTCTCGTCAGCTTAAGCCCCACGAGGAGAGTTACCCGACCCACGACCTAGAGCTTGCAGCTGTGGTGTTTGCTTTGAAGATTTGGCGTCACTACCTGTACGGAGTGAAGTTTGTAGTTCGCACCGATCACCAGAGCTTGAGGTATGTGTTTTCTTAGAGGGATCTGAACATGAGGCAACGTCGTTGGATGGAATATCTGAACGACTATGATTTCAGCATTGAGTATCAGCCTGGGAAAGCAAATGTAGTCACAGATGCCTTAAGTAGGAAAGCACAGATGAGTCATCTGATGCTGAGGGAGTGGCAGTTGTGGCAGTCTGCGGCAGAGCGGTCTTTCAGAGTTTCATCCAGTCGTCGACTATGTGTGTTGGGCAGTTTGTTGGCGGCTCCTGCCATTGTGAGACAGGTTGTTGAGGCTCAGCAGGCAGATCCCGAGTTGCACAGAGTGTTACTTCTTCCAGAGGTTGAGCTTCACGAGGATGGGACTGTTAGGTTCCGAGATAGACTCTATGTTCCTGTTGAAGAGTCTGTCAGGAGAATTGTGTTGTAGGAGGCACATGGTTCTAGGTACTCAATTCATCCAGGGTCGACCAAGATGTATCACAGGTTGAGAAGTCAATTTTGGTGGCCTGGGATGAAGAGGGACATAGAGGCTTTTGTTGCTAGGTGTTTGGTCTGCCAGCAGGTGAAGGCCGAACATCAGCGTCTAGGAGGACTTGTCTAGCCGTTAGAGATTCCAGTGTGGAAGTGGGACCTTGTGACGAATGACTTTGTTTGTGGTTTGCCGAGGACAGCTGGAGGTTTTGACAACATTTGGGTTCTTGTGGACAGATTGACGAAGACTGCCAGATTCTTGCCTGTCAGGACTAGTTGGGGTGTGAGTAGGTTGGCCACGTTGTATGTAGAGCGGATTGTTCCTTTGCACGGAGTGCCGATCTCTATTGTGTCAGATAGGGATCCTCGCTTCACTTCTGGGTTCTGGCGCAGTTTCCAGAAAGCTTTGGGGACAGAATTGGCTTTTAGTTCCGCCTACCACCCACAGTAAGATGGTCAGTCAGAGCGGACTATCCAGACCTTGGAGGACATGCTTAGAGCTTGTTGTCTGGAGTGGCAGGGGTCGTGGACAGCTCACTTGCCGTTGGTCGAGTTTGCATATAATAATAGCTATCACTCCAGTATCGGTATGGCACCATATGAGGCTTTGTATGGATGACCGTGTCACACTCCTCTAGACTGGTTCGAGGTTGATGAGTGGATTGTCACGGGACCAGAGTTGATTCAGCAGGCAGTCGAGGTGGTGTAGCTTGTGAGGCAGAGACTTCTATCATCGCAGAGTCGGTAGAAGAGTTATGCAGATCAGCGCAGGCGACCGCTCGAGTTTCAGGTAGGGGACCAGGTGTTTGTCCGTGTGTCTCCTATGAAGGGAGTGGTGAGGTTCGGTAGGCGTGGAAAGTTAAGTCCCCGCTTTATTGGACCTTTCACCATTACTGAGCGTGTCGGAGGTTTGGCATATAGACTTGAGCTTCCGTCAGAGTTGGCAGCAGTCCACGACGTGTTCCACGTGTCGATGCTGCGGAGGTACCTTTCTGACGAGTCTCACGTTCTCCCAAGCACAGAGTGGTCTGAGGTGACTCCAGTGTTGACAGTACCAGAGTTTTCGTTGCCCATTGAGGATCACCGAGTTCAGAGAATGAGGAACAAGGCAATCCCATTAGTTCGTGTTGCATGACAGCGGCATTCAGGTGGCGAGTAGACATGGTAGTGAGAGGACGAAATGCGCGAGCAATTTCCGTACCTCTTTGGTGAGTCTTCTTTCCTTATGTTGTTGAATTTCGGGGGCAAAATTCTTTAAGGGGGAGGGCTGTAAGGTCTCAGGTCTCATCGGATCCTATTGGGTCTTGTAGAGGTTCGGGTGTGGTTGACGACAATGGATATTTCCGTTGACTTGGGGTTGACGGTCGGGGGCTAGCCGTTGACTGGAAGTTGGCGTCCATCGTTGTGGACGTTTGCTGTTGGTTCGGGAGGGTTCCTGTGATAAACTTAACGGCATTGGTCTGGACGTTGACTCTATGGCGGTTCAAGTAGACAGCAAGAGATGTGGACGTCTATTTGACGCGCCTGTAGAAATAGGGCAGCCCGTGAGCAGTAACCTTCCTTTTCTCTTCTTCTCTTTCCCTCCACTTTTACCTTTGTCCGTTTCCACCACTTCTGATGGTCGACGGGAGCTCGTGGGAGGACCCTGGTACGTGTGGCGGTGTTAGATCGGGTGGGAATCGCGAAGATTTGGTGTGATTCGTGCGTAGACTTCGAGGGGTTCCGGCGTGATTGGTGGCTGTTTAGGAGTTTTTGGGGCATTCTGAGGTAGGGACTTAACCCCTTAAACCCTCCTTAATGGATCAGCAAGCTTAACTGTTGTAGATTAGTATGCTAATTATGTTTTAGGGTTGGGTTGTGCCTTGCCGGGATTTTGGGTGTTTTGAGCGATTCAAGTGTTGGATCGTGGATTTTCGAAGTTCTAGTAGTGTTAGAAGATGTGAGGAGATGTTTCCCTCCATCAATTTTGTGGTTGTTGGGCGGTTTTGCCCAGTTGGACTGACCTGGTGCCGTTTTGGGTTCAGAAGATTGAGGATGTTAACGTCCACATCTGTTGACGTTAAGATCTTCAGTATGGATGCTAACGGCAGGATCCTTGCCGTTAAACAAGTGTTGGCGGCATCGGGTGTGTCATTTATATCCTTATTGGCGGCAATCGATGTTGCCGTTTATTTGATGACCTAGTGGGCCTTCAGTCATGCGTTGTGTCTAGAGACGTGACCCGAGGTGTCCGTCTATTGTACGGTGTTTCAGACGTTGAGAGGGTTACCGTCTGTACTCGCGTTGAGTTACCATGCCTCTGTTTCTGTTTGTCAGACATATTGCGATGCTCTGTCTAGATGACTGGCGTGTGGGGGTCCTCCGTCAGTGAGCCAAGACGTTGAGAGCGTCTCTGTCCTGTGCGTACTCCTTGTAGTGGTTTCGAGCCGGTCTCCATGGAGCCCCTTCTCTACCGCTAGGGTCAGGCGTAGGGGGAAAACCGGTCGTGGACCAGACGCGAGAGAGAGCGTCTGTAGTGTGCACAAATGGCTGGGGTTGAGAGACTCTGTGGTGACGGGACGCCGAGCGACAGACCCTAGCTGAGTCCTACATATTGTGTGGGTGTGAGTGTGTGTTACTCAGCCGTGATGTTTACAGTCTTGTAGCGCACTCCTGTCAAGGAGACGCGTGGTTGCCACTAGTTTTGGTTGTGGTGTGACGTGTATTTACTTTCTGTTTTTACTTTCCGCATTTTAGTACTGTTTTCGGTGGGGGTTATTCCCTACTGGGTCTCTTTTCTTGAGACTCACTCCCCTCCCTTTCAGGTGGGTCGTCGTCGACTCCCGTTCCAGGCGAGTCGAGCCACTCCGGTGCTGGTGCGCCCTAGCTGCAGTGAGTAGTACTTTTTGTTGTACTCTTGTACTCTGTACTTAGTGTGGACTCTGAGTTGTACATGTTATATCTCATGTATAGTGAAATCTTACAGCTTTACATGGTGTGTATCTTCTTATATATAGTCTCCTCGGACATTCACTTTTACCCTTCCGAGCTTGTCTTGTGGGTTAGCGAGTCAGAATTCGGGTTACTGGTAATGCGGATTTTGGGTCATCACAAAGGATGAAATGTAGAGGGACAAATTCAAACAAAGGTTCTTAAGGAAATCAGCCCGGAGGCGACAACAGAGGGAGTTGGGTACTTGACCCGGATTGGAATATTTCAAATTGCTTTGGATTTGGAGTGAGAATGGCTCTCAAATTGCATTGGAAGTGTCACGTCCCGAGAATTACGCAGCGGATATTAGTTCGAATAATTCGAGTCGATATCCCGAGATGTGAATAATCGGCAAATAAGCCTCTAGCTAGCACGCACTAAATGTACAACAACATACATCATCATAGAGTCCAAACATTCAACTCAACTAATCTTGTATTCAAATCTCGTATTTGTCTCAAAAGAACTAATACAGGACTAAGACTCAATAAAAAGGGAAATTACATTTATTCCTCACTTCCTACTACATGTTCTAACACTCAAAATAAAATAATATAGATAGACTCTTTGTTGGGACACTCATCACTCAGACGCATTCTCATCCTCCACTTGCTCCTCTTCTTGAACATCATAGTCACCTAGATTGGGTAAAAGTAGGGGATGAGCAAACTAGCCCAGTAGAATTTATATCTCAATGTGCGGGCAATGATATAAGTGATTAGCAATTTACAACTTGGTAAGCACGATGGTTGTCATGATATGCATGTACGAATAAAACTCGTTAAAACATGATACATGGACAAGCTAGATAGAGTGATCACGATAGAACAAGATTTTTAAACAAGATGACAAGATAGAACTAGCAATAGATCACTTTGTACAAGCACACAAGATTTAACTTGATGTCAAGAACGCAAGATATCACTAATTGCATTAAATGCAGGATGGCCATATCACGCAAGCAAGCAAGCACGCACGAGCACGATCATGTAACACTAATCAGGCACGTAGACACTAATGTACACCAAGAAAAGATCCATCAAGAATGCACACCAGGACAAGTGTATGTGGTTATTGTATCTATCATTCAACACGACACTCATGACTCCCAGCGCAGCTGCAACTCCAGTAATCATTATACCCCATGGTTAACAGTATATTTATGACTCTCCGTCATTGGGGCTAGACTGGAGCCCTTGGACACTCGTCGTGCCCGGTCAACATCTCACTTGAATTTTAAATGTAGATACCCACAGTCATAAATAATGGCCAATGAGAGTTTCAAAATGTAGCATGTGTAACGTCATGTTGATGATGATGATGAGAACAAGTAATAATTAAATTGAACATAATTTCATGAGAACAATGGTCAAGAGATAAATTTGGCAGCATAACGGTACGATTTATACTTTAGTTCAATCTTTACGTTAATGGCTTTAGTCTAGATTGTAAATCACACTCACGAGAACAAGAAGAGAAAGGACGCTATCTCTAGGGAACTTCAATGGTACAACCAACTCGTCGGCCATGTGGGAATCCATGGTCAGAGGAGATTCATGGAGGTCTCAGAGAAAAGGTCACTAGTCTACCAATTCGGAATGACCGGTAGAGAGCTTCCAAATCCCCATGAAAGGGCTGTCTAGACGTGTAAGTGTGTAGTGATGTACGCGTGTCTCAATCCACAAACCATCGGTTTTAAACTAGCGGAAAACACTTAACAATATGACATGGAATAAAACTATGCGCTTTAACTAATCATGGTTTGCAAGATTTTAAGATAACGATTATCATTTAAACATGGTAGACCAGTAGGAAGATTAAATCTTAAGTAGCATGAATGATCACGTCATTACGAAAGTAATTAGAATAGTATTCGTGTAATTAAAGCTTTTTAAATGGGTTTACCACTTTTAAGCCATTAAAATAACCATCATGCAATGATCAGACCTAAGACATGTGAATTACACACTAAATATCATATTTAAATAGACCTCAGGTATAGCGGTAAGATTTGCAAGAAAATAAGTGGTTTCCTGTAAAAATCCTGAGATCGCGACGGACACTTGTAAAGGTCGCGACGTGGTCAGATCAGAACGCGACAGGGGGATGTGAAGAACGCGACAAGGCCATCAGAACAGGCAGAGAGATGGCGACGGGGCACTCATCGCGTTCAGAATGTGACGGGTTTGCTGTCGCGATAAGACCTCAGAACGCGGCCTATCGGGCCATCGCGTTCACAGGATCCGCGCCTGAATCCGACAGAGAAAGGATAGTGCTTTGGATTGCGGATCAGACTTTCCCTATTTTGACACAGGGTTGTTCTAAAATTAAGAACAAATTATACAATGCATGAAAAATCATGAAACTAGTTTTAAACCAACCTAGACATGCAAGGGTGCTTTCAGTAAATCGGAATTAGAAAACCATGATGGTTTCAATAGGCTTTAATCAAGTCCAACACAAACGTAAAACCAAGTGCAACCCGAAAACGTAGTGTCATGCAGAAACCCTCTTGTCATATTTATAACTCTCTAACTAATGATATTTAGATAAAACGATAAACACAAGATATGACGATGACAACTAGTAGAAAAACTTTAATGTTGTGAGTTTGCTCTAATTCGGTCTCAAATCACATGCAACATATAAAGTACAGAAAAAATCCTGACAGTGCGCGACTTGGGGAAAACGCTTATATATCAAAATCTACTCATTGTAATTCGATGAAACCAGTGGGAAATGAAAGTTAACTTGATGCTCTAGACATTGGTATAGGATATGTTAAGGTTTGGCCTGAGAAAACCTACCTTCTGGGTTGAAGAAGTCCCATTTTTCTAGAAAATGCATGTTCAGACCACTTGGAGGAAAACGCTTAATACTCCGTGTATACTGTATGGAATTTGGACATTCCACTTCGGTTAGAATGTAGACGTGACCCTCTTTCCAGGGGTATAGGCCTTGCAAGGTTTGGTTATGGTTTGACCCACCTTTGGTCCACTTCAAGTGGACGGTTTGTGCAGGTCGCAGCAGACGAGAAGGGGAAGAAGAACGGCTTGGTGTGGACGATCTCCTGCTCCCCAGCCACCAAGAACTCCTCCACACGACCCCAAAAAGATGTAAACTCTTCCCCAAGGGTTTGGTGAAGAGTATTTAAGCAACCAAAGTGTTTAGGAGTCCTATTGTAACAAGGAAAGAAGAGTTGCGGTTTTGGGTTGTTAGTTTCCTAATTTGAGGATTTCTTCTTCCATTAGAGTGTGTGAGGCTTTAGGAAACCTCCCTCCATAGTTAAGCATGAATTTGGGTTGCCAAGAATGCATGTTCTCATCCCAATTCAACTCTAATTGCCTCTTTCTAATTTCAGCTTATTTAAGCTACGAATTTCCATGCATTTTCTTGCTTCATTTGATTTTTGGGTCATATGTGGTCCATTGGCCCAATTAAGATATTGGGTCATTAATATATAATGTTGGAAGTCTTTCCAACACTTTTATTTACTTTATGGTTGCATCGTATTTTCGGGTTAACAGTTTTCTGACTTCTTTCCTAATTTGGATAATCGGTCACAATAACTCTTAAACCTAGTCCAAATAATTTTTATTGACCCAAATTTATTGATGGGTCATTATAGGATATTATTTGATGTTCGTATATGATTTTTATTTAATTTTTTGACTCATCCAAGTACGTGTGATAATGATTTTTCGACTTATTCATGAATTACGATAATAAGTCGCGAAACACTTTAAACATGGCTAATCCGATTTTTCTTCGCACAAATTTGTTTGTGAAACATTTATTAATAATGTTTAGGGTGATTTATAATTTGTACAGAATTTTCTGATGTGTTTTAGCATATACGTTAATGATACGTATGTTTTAAATACTCCAATATTAAGGAAATATTTATTTCCATTTATTTGAGTTTTTATGTAATTAAAATTTTCGGGGTGCTACAGGAAGAGTGGTTTTCCATAGTGATTTCAATATGCATGTATGCTGGGCAACAGAAAAATAGGTTAGAAGGAGTAGAAAATAATCAAGGATATTATTGTTACGATGGCGTTGAGTCAGGACCGGATTTTTATGCATGGGTCCATCGTCCTCATGTGCCAAGCATGACGGCCTATCTGTGTGGCCAAGGATCCTCTGGGATAATCATTGTTATTGTTAAAGGGGAACTCAAATCCCAGATTCCTCAGAGCCACAAGGTCCTTGACATGGTCTAAGGGTAACATATAGTAAATGTAGATAGTTGATGGTGAAGGCAGCAGTTGCAGCTGATGTAGCGCCAGATGAGGTAACTCAAATCCTGCACTCAGAAATCATTAGCCAGGATAACACATACCATGCAATAACACATTTAAAACATAGAGCATGGATAGAGTAGTCAACAACAGACACATCTCAAACAATTTTGTTGGTTAAACCATGAGTGATGAGTGATCTTTGGCCGAAGAGATTGGAGTTCAAGATGGGAGGAACTAATGATCGGAAGAATTGGCTTGATCTGGCGTGAAGAAGTGCAATGCGTTTGCCATGTGCAGCACGATCATGATTTTTTTTTTTTTGGAGTTTGGAGGATATTCAAATTTTTGTGGATTTTGGAGATATTTGAATATTTGTGGGTTTTGAAAATATTTGAATTTTTGTTGATTTTGAAAATATTTGAATTTTTGTGGATTTTGGAAGGTATTTGACTTTTTATGGGATTTTGAAATTTTTTTGAATTTTTATGGGATTTTTTTTTTGAAAAGTATTCATCTTTTTGTTGATTTGGTAACATTGTCATGCCATGACAGTATTAAAGTTATGAAACTGACTGGCGAAGGGTCCTTGTCACCTCCCGTTTCATTAAAGGATGCCTAGAGTAGGGCGTGCATTTTAATTGGTGCTCCGGGGCTAATTGCACTTGGTTAACAGTGACACTACCAAAGCCATGCCTAAGAGGAGACTATGTCTGGCAGGGAGAAGGGAAGAAAATTTGGAGATAGGCTTTGTATGGATGTCGAAGAGTTGGGTTTTGACTTCCTTCCTTGGCACGACCGTCAGAAGGTTCAGTCTCACTTGATTTTTGGGGCTTTTAGAATTGATTTGATGACCATTTATTTGTAGGGACATGCATACGATCAGGTCCATTGGGATCTCCGCGGAGACTTTGCCACTCTTTGCCATGGTCTATAATGATTGATTTGTTTGATTTTGATTTTCCATGCATACGTCCAGGTCCATTTGGATCTCTGCGGGGACTTTGCCGCTCTTGACATGCATTTGACTTGATTTTTCATTGGTCATTTTTATTGCCCCCTTTTTTTTTAGACATCCTCTCATCAGGGAGTGTTTCAGGTTGGTTGCCTTGCCTAGACTATCTCTACTACCCATACATTGGTCGAGCGAGAGGAGAAATAGACATTCGTTCCTTTCAAGCATGGCTGCGACAGTGACGGTGTCTTTCGGGAGCAACCAGCTTGGGGCACCGTGTACTGTGTAAGTGCCCATGCTAGGGGCAAACCTTAATGACCCGAGAGGGAACTTCGGACTCCGAGTACGGGGCTCTGATAACAAAAGTCTTGCAATAGCATGGCAATATTGAATATTTATCTTTTTATGGATTTTTGATAGTAAAATTTAATAAGAATTTGGAGTGTGAAGGAGGACGAATGCCCTGCGTTGGGCCGGAAAGGAAGGTACGCTGCGTGGGGCGTGAGGATGAAGGGTGCCGCATGGGGCACATGAGGGAGATGTGCCACGTGGGGCATGATGAGGAGAATAGGAATTACAAAAAGAGGCGCGGTGCCCAGTTCAAGAGAATGAATCATAAAAAAGGTGGAAATAAAAGGCCTCCCACGGGGAGGGAATGTGGAGAACCCACGGGAAGGTGCTAAGTAGCACAAAAGATGATTGAAAAGGAAATGGAAAAGATGGAGGCCCCTGGTTCTTTGTCTTGCCCGGCTTTTGCGGTTCTACTTGGGAATCGGCGTTCTGACCCTCAGGTACTTCCTCACATATTTGACCCAGCGGGTGGGGGGTCTAGCTCTTCCCATAGGATTTTGGTGGCTCTCAATGATTGGGGGATTGTTGACTTCCATCGGGGCTTCAAGTAATAGCGACAACTCCCTTAGAATGTAATTTAAGGAAAAGGTGGGGAGTTCCACTGGTGGAGTTGGAAGCAATAATGAGGGGACCATGCCCAAAGATTGTATAGCATTTGTCATGGAGGGGGGCACGTCCCCTTGAGCAATTGATTGTGCTAAGGATTTGGCCTTTGAGCATGTGAGCACAAGTTGTATAGTTGACCCCTTCACTGGAGTGGGAAGGTTCACAACAATGGTGTGAGGGGTCATGAGAGCTTGGAGGGAGAGATTCCCTATGAGTATTTTGAAATGTGCCCGGTTGGCAACTAGAATGATTGGCATCTTTTTAGAAGGCCTCTTCATGGCCATGAATGGGGGGGAGGACTTCCGCTCAGTGAAAATGCCCGATATAGAAACAATGACCAGCATGCGAGGGATGTAATCTTGGATTTTGAATAGCCTTCCGGGTCCCGGGGCTTCCTTCTTCTGCTGACGCCTGCGGCTCTTCAAGGGAATGCGCCTGCTCCATTGGACAGGGGCAGATGTGGATGGAGTGGAAGGCTGTATGGCCTATGGAGGTGTAATGGGCATGATGGCAAGGGTTTGCTCAGGTTCAGTTACCAAAGGTGTTGGCGCAGTGGGAGGTATAATGATCGGTGCAATGGTGGGTGGAGGTTTAATAATGGAAGGTTTGATGATAATGGATGGCAATGTGGGAGGGATAGGTAAATGGCACACGATCATGACCTCGGAAGGTTCATCATCGTAACACCAAGTGGTTTCCTAGATGGGTTGGCTATTAGCAACTACAACCCGAGCAACAGGCTATGGTGGAGGTGGAGGCTATTGTGGGGGTAATGGATGTTGTGGCGGTGATAGGGGAGCTGGCATGGGTGCCGGAGCAGGTGCAATGTAGGGCATGGGAGCTTCTTCATGAATGGGGGCGTCGTATGGCCCAGTTGGAGGTTGCTGGGTCCAAGGAGGACGAATCAGTGGATGCCTGGGTGGAGGCATGTTGTGGTAAATGGGGGTTTGCGGAGGTGTATATGATGTGGATGTTGTATGGTGGCGAGGTGGGTGGTAGATGGCGTCCACTGATCCTTTCTTTCTCGAATTAATTTGTTTGAATAGTTCTACGATCGGGGAGTCCATCAAATGGGCTTGAATGTAATGACCCCGCTCGTAGAGCTCTTCCATCGTATCGATTTGGTTCATGGCCAGAATGTGCTTGATCCTCGGAGCAGAGTTAGAAATGATTATTTTGACTTGCTCTGACTCTGAGAGCACATGCTGCATTCTCATAGACATTGACCTCCAACGGTCAGCAAAATGTACAAATTCCTCGGTAGCCCTCATCTTCTCGGATACTAGATCTATGATAGAGAGATAAGGGCTAACGGGGTCTTTGTACCTATGAAGAAATTTTTTATGTAGAGGGCGGAAGTCTCCTACCTCACTTGGCTCTAGAGAGTAGAACCATTCGAGTGCAGGGCCATCAAGAGATTTTCTAAATAAATATGTCAAGGTGATGGGATCTCGCTGCCAACGAGAAGACTCATAAAGAAACTCATTGGCATGAAGGTAGGGGTTACCAGTGCCGTTGTACAATCGGTACATCGGCATCTCCGAAGGATGAATATAAATATGGGGGAGAGCCGGCATGGCGGTGACGGGGTCACCTGTGGGATTTGAAAGCTTATTCATCTAGTTCTCCAAATTGTTCAATTTATGGAGAAGAGCATTTTGGAGTGGAGTGGGTTGCCGTTGGGCATGTAAAGGAGTACATGGGGGTGGCCTTGAATGAATGGGCCTTCCAAAGGGTTGGTCCGTACGGACTGGAGCACAGGAGTGAAAATGGCCAGGGGGGCGAGGTGAAGAATGTACAGGGGAATGTGGCGAAGTCGCCGGAATGTACAATGGTGGTTGCCTGGGAGAAGGGGAAGGAGGGGAGTCGCACCCTCAACTAAAGACTATTTGAGGTTGAGTTGTTGGGTGGTGAGTTGATCAATGGCATGCAGGACAGTTTGGACTTTGGAGTCTTGGTGGTGGGAGGGCTCTCGTCGGGTTTTGATTGGAGGTATATGTGAGGGGACATCAAATTGGTTAGTGCGCAATGTGCACACATAATCATAGGAAGTAGAAGGTTGCCCATCATGGTGGTGAGATGGATGGACATGGGATTGAAAAGATGGAGATCTAACATTATCCTCATAGTCCATGTTAAAATTAGCATGATGGTGTGAGTCCATTTTTAACAAAGCAAGCAATCACACAAGTTGAACAAAGATATAAGTCAATCAAGATGGTTCAAACAAGTTATGATGCTTACACTTGTTTTAGGAGTTTCACAATTAATTAATGGATTGAAAATGTTGTGTCACTCCAGGTGAGATCCTAGTTGGGCAGAGTATGGATACTTCGGGATGCAACTAGAATCACCTCTCACCACGCAATGGATATCGAAACCTGGGTCAACGGAGGGGTACTGCCAGCTCGGTCCGCCGTGAAGGAATCCACGGGGTACGGAGACTTACGAGGTTCCGGGAGAAGGTTCGCTAGTCCAAAAGGACGGAATGCCCAATGGAGAGCTTGCCTTCACCGGAAGGGTGTGTGGAGCCTAAGATATGAGGGAAGGAGGTCCCCCGACCAATGCAAGATGCCCTATATGCAATAGTTTATAGCAAAAAAAATGGCAAAGGGGAGCGTTTCTGTCGACAGTTTGAATCACATCGGGTACAGACGCTGCGACTTCAAACTAAATCATGTCCAGTCACCTGGACGCGGATTTGAAAGCCCCAGATGGCTGCCAGAGCTGCACCTGGTCCCTATGGATGGACCGCCAAATAGAAACACGTAGGCCTTGGCCACCGCGACACAGTAGAAATGCGTCGGCTTAAGCCGCCGCGACATAAAGCAGAACGCGACCGACTTATGCATCGAGTTATCACTCACTGAATCGCGTCTGCTGTATCAGAAGCGATTCCAAAGGCAACCCGAGAACAGTAAAAAGATAGGAAACAACAAGATAGATGTACAAGAAAGAAAGAAAATCAAACACAAAGCATGCTTGCAGGGTATAAAGTAAATATAAAAGAAGAGTGCCATGTGGGGCACGAAGGAGGGGGATAATCAAAGGGAAAGCGCAAAAAGAGGTCTCATTGCGATCGCCAATTTGTGGGTGATGCTTTTCGTTCCCTTTTTAGGGGAGAACTCCGAGCTACGGTGCACAAAGAGGGATATTATTATAGTGTGGTGTGTGGTATGCGGGGTGGAAAATGGAAGAGAATGAAAAGAAAAGAAAAGATCCACGATCGCCAGCTACGCGAGGGTGCCGAATGGAAGTGCACGGCGAAGGGTGCGAATGGAAAAAGTGATCACGTGGAATAGCTATTGGAGCGTGGGAGGTTTCACAGATGTGTGGGTTCCTCTTCTTCTACGAGCACGGCCGGTCGTGGTAGAAGGCGTTTTCCGTTGATGATTACCCTGAGAAAGAAAACAAAAGAAAAGAAGGGGATTAGCCAAATGATGTGTAGTATCAACCCTAAATAAATGAAATTAAATGAATAAAGAACATGGAGAATGACATACCGTATGGTGGCTTTTAAACCCTTAAAAGGTAGGCGTGTGTGTGTGAGCATGCATGTATGTGTGTGTATAAAAAAGAGTAAAAGGAGCCACATGGGGCTCGAAGGGAGATATAAAAAGACAGAGGGAGAGGGGGGGTGCTTCCCTAATGAATGAATGGTGCGGTGGCACTGCCGATTGGATGAACAGAGGAAGACGAGGAAGAAGCTCCCTCCTTGCTCCGACGCGTGTGAGAAAGATGGGGACTCTGGCTCCGAGCCCCAAGGGAGGGAATGACTGGCTTGAAGTAGAAGGTCCCCTTGGGCTGGAGGTCGAGGCGAGAATCCGGCAGGCTTCACCGCAGTGAATGGGCCCCCCTTCAACAAATGACCCTCGGGGGTCTATTTATAGAAGTGAAAGGCTTGAATCGCATCAGGCACAGCCGCCGTGACTATGGATTAAAACGCGTCGGGTATGAGCACCACGATTTAAAAGTCAACTTGATGGGACAGTCGCAAGATGATCGTAGCCCACGGCCATGCTTGGAATCGCGTCGGATAGGGCCGTCGTGACTTGAAACGCGATGGCCTAGGCAGATGCGATTCCATTTGGTCAATAATTCGAGGCATGGGGCTCATAAATGCGCCGGTCCTAGCTGGAGACTTTAGGTTTTGACCTTTAAAACCGCGGCGGCTCAGGCGAACGAGATTCAAAGATCCGCCATGATTTGATGCATGGGCGCCCTTGAGTGCGACGACTTTAGGTCTAGGGCCTAATTACGGCGGCCATGGTGGACGCGATTCCAATTGGAGCATGTGCTGATAGGTAGATAATCACTTCCACCAGACCAGATGCATTTTGGCTGCCTTCATAAACGTGTCCGCCATACCCGACACGACTTGAAAAAGATGCCCACGTTGCCCGGCGAGCCTTGGAAATGGAGGGGAAGCACTGGGGAGGAATGGGGTGATCTAAGAATGATTGGGAAACTACTCTTGCAAGGCAAAAGGAGGGCCATTTGTGGCATTATGGCGCAATATGAAATTTGCCCGCGGTGGAGTCAAAATTGCGTGTCTACAGCATGCTGGACCAAAATTAGGCAAAATAGGTGCATATGAAACTAGACACGAAGAGCTTTAACATGGCATATGGTTTGTTAAGATTTAACCCAAATGTTCGAACAATCCTAAGAAGAGTCTTCTGCAGATCGATGTAGAACATTAGTTGGGGAAGAAAGCTCTGGTTGGAGGTGATCTCCACCTCCTCTGGTGCTCTAGCAATCCTCCTCATGACCCCAGGAAGTTGGTAAGTCGTCTCCAAGGGGTTGATGACAAGTATTCAAGGGTTTCGGGTTGTTTAGGAGTCCTAATGTGTCTAGGAATGGGGAGCACCGAGTTTTGGTTAATCCCTTTCTTTATGTGAGGATTCTCTCCCAAATTTCAGTAGGATAGTCTTTAGGAAACTCCATACTATGGTTGGGCATGAATTTGGGTTAATATGGAAGTCTAATTTGTTGAACCACTCTTATATTTTACCTTTATATTTTGGTGAAGACAAAACTTATGATTAATTAAATATTATTAAATATATTTAATATTATGTTTTCATAAATAAATATAATTTATGGTACTATAGCTGTGAGTTTTGCATTGAAAAGCGAAATCGATGTCTATTCAATATACATCGATTTTAGTTCACAAAATGCCACATCGATTCTGTTGAAAACATGGATTCTATTGAACACATCGAATTCTTTGATAAAATAATGATTTGATCGGTGTAACGATTCGATAAGTTAAACAACGATTTGATCGTTGTAACGATTCGATAAGTTAAATAACGATTTGATCACTGTAACGATTCGACGAGTTAAAACAACGATTTGATCGGTGTAACGATTTGATAAGTTATACAATGATTCGCCTTAACTAAAAGAATGATTTGATCATAAACAATGATTTGGTCTTGAGCAACGATTAGCTTTACTTAAACAACGAGTTCATAGCAAATAACGATTTGATAACAAACAATCATTTGTTTCTACTTAAATAACGATTTGCTCATACTTGAACAATGATTTACTTACACATCAATTTCACTTAAACATTGATTTCCTTTATATTTCAAAATGTTTTTAGCATCTTGTGAAAAGTCAAATATATTTCAGTTGCATAATCTTCTATCTTTCTGACAGAAGATCCTTTTTATCTCTCTAGATCTCTTCTCTCCTGTCAGACAAAAAGGGCTTACCTACCACTTCTAGGTGACAATAGAAAACACAGAAGTGTGAGCCTTTTTAACAGAAACACTCTTTGATCTAAACACCATCTTCTATGCTTGCAGACCTCGAAGATCACCAAGTGGCTGACAGTCAGAAGAAAAGGAAAAGAAAATCAGCAACGACTAGAAGAGTTCTAACGGATCTCTTCAACGGATCTATTCAAAGCTACTCATATAAAAGATGAAGCAAGGCTGAAGATCAAGGGAAGAGCTTTGCTGAAGAACATTTAAAGAGTGTACATCCAGTGAAGAACCTGAACTCCAGATACACTCAACAGAAAAGAGAGAAATAGCCCGAGCCCAAGAACAAGTGCTCAAGCATCTAAAGCCTTCAAGATTCAAGCTCCTTATCCTCTCTTCACTCTCTCTCTATAGTCATTGTAATTTCTGGGGAGAGTCCTTCGCTAAGAGTTTCTAGGTTAGAGTCCCTTCTTGTAAAACTCTCACCTTTGTTCTTTCTTTTCTAAGAAAGATTTCTATCCAGTTGTAGGACTGTATACAGTGTAGAACCTAGCTAGGGGTTTATGTCTTGCAGAACCGCACTGGGGTTTGTACCAGGAGGTTGGCTTCTTGACCTATAAGAGAAGTGGGCTGCCTTCTTGCCCGGGTAAGAGAAGAAGACTAGCTGCGGTGTTGGGTGTTGTATTGTCCTTGAGGGGGACTATACCCTTGGTTAGTAAAATCCTAAGAGATTGCTTAGGGACTGGACGTAGGACTTCCATGTGGGAAGAGCCGAACCAAGATAAATTCCTTGTGTTTTTTGTGTGATTGTTTATTTGCTTCCGTACTGCTACTCTTTATCACACTCAACTAACCAAACTTTCAAGTGATATTTTTCTGTGTTTTAGATTTCAGAAAAACCTATTCAACCCCTCCCCCCCCCTCTAGGTTAGCTTGTTTTCGTACCAAATGGGCCAACAAGTGGAATCAGAGAGAGATTCTCTAATCAATCAAGAAGATCCAACGATCTTAGAGATGATCCATGGCAGCTCAAGGATTTGCTGAAGGCTAATCAATCACCAGACCTCCATTCTTCGATGGAGAGGATTACTAATATTGGAAGATGAAAATGGAATGCTTCATTCGAGGCATAGACTTTGATCTATGGTAGGTAATAGAGGTAGGTGATTATGTTATTGTTCCTGCTGAAGGTACTACTGCTATTACAGCGGCAGATAAAAGTAAATTATATTTAAACTTTAAAGCAAAGAATTATCCATGTTGCACTTTATCCAAAAGAGAATTCAGTAGAATATCTGGATGTAAATTAGCTAAAGAAATATGGGATAAACTACAAGTAACTTACGAAGGAACAGATAAAGTAAAAGAAACTAGGATAGATATTCTTGTTTCGCAATGTGAGCAATTTAAATTGCTTCCAAACAAAAATATCACTCAGATGTATAATAGATTTTCGGGCATAGTAGTTGGTCTAAGTTCTCTTGGCAAAAATCTTTCTAATGAGGAGAGTGTCAGAAAGATACTTAGGCCTTTAACTATTTCATGGACCCCTAAGGTCACAGCTATTGAAGAAGCCCATGATCTAACCAAGTTTTCCATTGATAAATTAATTGTCTCTCTCATGGCACATGAAATCAATATGGAGTGACTATCTGAAAGCTCTTCCAAGAAAAAACTCACTAATGCTCTTAAAGTTGCAGCTGCTCCTTCCACCTCTTCTTCTTCTTCTAGTTCAAAAAATGCAGGTTTTGAAGACAGCGATATGGATGATGTCCTATCCAAACCTCAGAAAATTTTCAAGAAGAAGAAAAATGGATCAAGAAGATTTCAAAAGAAAGAGAGAAAGGAAAAAAAACCAGTCTGCAATGCATGCAGAAAACCTAGACATCTGAGACCAGATTGTCCAAGACTCAAGAAGACTGGTCAGCCAGAAAAATCCAAGAAGCAGCAGAAGAAATTCAAAAGAAAAGCCATGGCTGCTGCTTGGGACAATGAAGAAGCCACAACATCAGAATCATCAAGCTCAGATCCCAAAAACGAGCAGGTAAGTCTAGCCCTCATGGTAGGACTAGATGAGGTACATTCTGACCCACCTTTTGATTCGTGCACTGATTCAGGATCAGAATCTGAAGACTTAGAAGAAGTCTTTAATGAACTTTATGAAAAACATAAAGGTGTTGTAAAAGAATTAAAAAATCTAAAAAATAACATCACTTGCTTAGATAACACAAATTCTGATCTTAAATCCAAATTGGAACAATTAGAAAAATAATTAAATGAAAGTAAAGATAATAATTATCTCTTGAATGAAGAATTAAAAAGAAAAAACAATGAAAAATTAGAGTTAGAAGAAAAATTAAAAACTCTAACTGAAGAAAATCTTTATTTAAAAGAATCAGTTAGAAAATTAACTAAAGGGAAAACATCTTTAGCCGTATGCTTCAAAGGATCAAAATCTGGAAACAATAAACAAAGGCTTGGATACATACCTCCGAAAAAAGGAAAACAAGCCATAATTCCAGGAAAATATCCTTTGCCAAAATTTGTAAGAGAAACCAAAATGCCTCAGAAAAAGGCACCTGAAATAAATAAGTTTTATCAAAAGGAAAAGGTTTCCAAAAATTGTGTTCTAAATAGACTTTACAAAGACAGTAGGAACTGTAAAACAAATTATATTCATTGTTGTTCTCATTGCAATAAATTAGGACACACAGTAAATACCTGCACAACAAGGCACCTAGTATGGATTTCGAAGGATATCTTTATGCATCTAACCATCAAGGACCCAAAAGGATTTGCATACCTACCTCTGAATAAGTTGTTTACAGGATAGCCTTGGAGCATCAGGAACAAAAGATGCTCAAGGCATTGGTGACTGCCAGCTCTTCATCCATCTCATATCTGAAGAGGGAGTAGTCACTAATTTATTTTTAAATTTTAGTATTACTAACAACTATTTGCAAGTCTCACTCAGGTGGAGTATCTCATTCAGGGGGAGCACAGACTAAGGGGGAGTTGTTTAGCCCTCACTGGTATGAAGTTTTCACAAAAAGAGGAGAGAATGCATGGTAAGTCCTTCCTTTTTGGTTAGTGACAAAAAAGGGGGAGAGTATGCATAGTATGCATTATTTGTGAATTTTCTATATTTTCTATGCTTTAACTATTTTTGTCAAAAAATTCTCATAAGTTTTGTCATCACGAAAAAGGGGGAAATTGTAGAACCACTCTTACATTTTACCTTTATATTTAGGTGATAACAAAACTTATGATTAATTAAATATTATTAAATATATTTAATATTATGTTTTCATAAAAAAATATAAATTAATGGTACTATCATTGTGAGTTTTGCATTGAAAAGTGAAATCGATGTCTATTCAATATACATCGATTTCAGTTCACAAAATGCCACATCGATTCTGTTGAAAATATGGATTCTGTTGAACACATCGATTTCCTTGATAAAACAACAATTTAATCGGTGTAAGGATTCGATAAGTTAAACAACGATTTGATCGATGTAACCATTCGATAAGTTAAACAACGATTTGATTGCTATAACGATTCGATAAGGTAAAACAACAATTTGATCGGTGTAACAATTTGAGAAGTTAAACAATGATTTGCCTTAACTAAAAAAATGATTTGATCGTAAACACCGATTTGGTCTTGAGCAACGATTTGCTTTACTTAAACAACGATTTGATAGCAAATAACGATTTGATTACAAACAACGAATTGTTTCTACTTAAACAACGATTTGCTTATACTTGAACAACGATTTGCTTACACATCGATTTCACATAAACATCGATTTCTTTTATATTTCAAAATATTTTTGGCATCTAGTGAAAAGTCAAATATATTTCATTTGCGTAATCTTCTATCTTTCTGACAGAAGATCATTTTTATCTCTCTAGATCTCTTCTCTCCTGTCAGACAAAAAGGGCTTACCTACCACTTCTGGGTGACAGTAGAAAAGACAGAAGTGTGAGCCTTTTTCACAAAAACACTCTTTGATCTAAACACCTTCTTCTATGCTTGTAGACCTCGAAGATCACCAAGTGGCTGACAGTCAGAAGAAGAAGAATAGAAAAATCAACAATGACTAGAAGAGTTCCAACGGATATATTCAACGGATCTATTAAAAGCTACTCATATAGAAGATGAAGCAAGGTTGAAGATCAATGGAAGAGCTTTCCTGAAGAACATTCAAAGAGTGTACATCCAGCGATGAACCTGAACTCTAGATACACTCAAAGGAAAAGAGAGAAAGAGCCCGAGCCTAAGAAGAAGTGCTCAAGCATCTGAAGCCTTCCAGCTTCAAGCTCCTTCTCCTCTCTTCACTCTCTCTCTCTCTCTGTGGTCATTGTCATTTCTGGGGAGAGTCCTTCGCTGAGATTTTCTGGGTTAGAGTCCCTTCTTGTAAAACTCTAAGCTTTGTTCTTTCTTTTCTATGAAAGATTTCTGTCTAGCTGTAGGACTATATACAGTGTAGAACCTAGCTAGGGCTTTAAGTCTAGCAGAACCACACTGGGGTTTGTACGAGGAGGTTGGATTCTTGACCTGTAAGAGAAGTGGGCTGCCTTCTTGCCCGGGAAATAGAAGAAGACCAGCTGGGGTGCTGGGTGTTGTATTGTCCTTGAGGGGGATTGTACCCTTGGTTAGTAAAATCCCAAGAGATTGCTTGGGGACTGGAAGTAGGACTTCCATGTGGGAAGGGCCAAACCAGGATAAATTCCTTGTGTTTTTTATGTGATTGTTTATTTGCTTCTACACCGCTACTCTCTATCACACTCAACTAACCAAACTTTCAAGTGATATTTTTCTGTGTTTTATATTTTAGAAAAACCTATTCACCCCCCCCCCCTCTAGGTTAGCTTGTTGTCGTACCAAAATGGCCGTCATAATTGTCTTTGATTTTTCCCTAAATTATCCTTTCTATTTATGCCCAATTAGGCTACAAATTTCTATGATATTTTCTTACTTGAATTTATTTGTGGCCCAAAGACATCCTTTGGTCCATTTCTTTGATTAGGTTGTTAATACCCATTGTTTGGATTCCATCCATGAAAAAAAAAAATTGGACTCTCTTAAGTATATGTGATGATGATTTTTCTACTTATTCACTAATTACGATAATCAGTCGCAAAATGCCATAAACTAGGCCAATCAGATTTTCCTTTACACAAATTTCTTCGTGGATCATTAGAGAGTATTATTTAGAGTTGAACTATGATTTTTATGAAATGTTTGATGTTTTTTCGTACATACAATAATGGCACGTACATTTTTTACTATTTCAAGAAATTCAATTACTGAATTTCCAAGGTGCTACACTTTGACACACCAAAACAAGGGATGCCTATCTAGACTTAAAAGATAAGTTTCCTAAACAAGCACCTAGATTCCTAAACAAGCAATCATATTCAAACAAAAGAAAGAGAAAACGTATCACCCAAAGCAAGCAATTGGGAATGATGATAGCTTCTTTTATTTGGTTCAAGTTTGCCTTTTAATGGATTGACTATTTAAGCAAGTTCCCTCAAGGCTCGGTTTTTCTAAAGGGAGAAGGCTTCCAACTTCCGGTTTTACTAGGATTTTCACACATACTCACCAATGCATGAACCCTAGTTCTAAGGTGACAACAGGTACAACCAGCCCGGCGGCCGTGTGGGAATCCACGGTCAGCAGGGACTTACAGAGGCCCTTAAATAGGTGCTCTAGTCGGACACAAGGAATATGTGGTTGAGGGAGATGGCGTCGCCGAGGAGGACAACCTAAACTACAGTATGGAGATAGATGTATGCCCCTATGTTCACCGGAGTGCATGCAAAGTCTATCCTAAAACTAAAAAATAGAAACCAGGCCGACCTTCTCTCAGAAGAAGAAGGCAATGATCAAGATGTCGCTACCTAGATAGCGACAGGGAGATCGTCGCATTCTCCTTCGTAGTGAATAGAGATCAAGTGAGACTTAATATGCATGGAAAATGAAACAACCCTATAGCAATAAAGACTGACAGACTCTGAAAGTCATGGATCAGGTATAAAATAACTAAAAATATATATGCAGTGCTTCAAAGAAACCTAGAAGTTAAAGAATAATCAGACTCACCAGATCGCGACGACCTCCTTGTCGCCTTTATAATAGTGACCCCTTTTAACGTTGCATTCTCACCCAGTGTAGAAGAACTCAAAATAGCAATGACCTAAAAAGAAAAATTCAGAATCTAAAGGAAAACCACATGCATGGAGGACTAAATAAGGCAGGAAAAGACAGAGACAACCACGATAGGCATTAGAGGTCCCACCGTGATCGCCAAAAGGTGTAATCACGAGAATTGATCCCCAAATAAAGATGAAGAAAATATGAAGAATATAAAGAAAAGGACCGTGATCGCCTGTCACACCCCTCAAATTTAGTAGCGGAATAAATCGGAGGGAAACGTGAGCAACGAGTATGGTAACGTAAATTGCGCATACAGATGCAAACATCAGACCATCTAATGAACAATAATTGAAATAAACTCTTGATTTAATTGTAAAATCACTAAGACTATTACAACCACTAATTCAGAGCTAATACAGAGGGCTCAATGACATCATTACAATGAAAAGAAATCTAAAGCAATAACTATTAGACTCTATTGTACTAGGGTAACTTCATCAACTGACTCCAGCTCGTTCATCACTCTGGTCCCGTCCCATTGGTGTGTGTAACGTCATTGTCCGACTTACCTGAGACACAATAACAAATAACGAAGGGTGAGCGATAACGCCCAGTAGGACTTAAATCTTAATAGCCAAGCAGACTTTAAATGATTAATGCATTAAATGGCAGAGTAACTAATGATAGAGAGAGTCATATAAAGTCGTGAATGTAATAGCACAAGTAACATGGTTCGAATGGCAGATGAATCAAGTATAGCACGATGATTAAAGTCAAGTTACGATAGAAACGATAACAACATTAGCAAGTATCGTCATGCTCAAGAAATAGTAAGCGACATGTATAGCAAGGAGAGATAGTAGATGGTCATGTAAAGAGTAAATTGCACTTTGATTGATTTTCAACAATTGAGATAGTATATCACTTTTGATTAACTTTCGTCAATCGAAATAGTAATGGCACTTTGGTTATCCGTAGATAGCTGAGAGAGAATATAGTACTTTGAATGTGACTAAGTCATGATAGAACGCAATAACTCAAGATAGCCAGTATCAAGTAGAGCAAGTAGAGAGTACGACAATAGTCGCTCAATAACAGGACAGTAGTAGTTCAGTAACAGTCAGTGGCAGTACAGTAATAGTGCAGTACGTCTAAACTAACAGACTAACAGTATCAGTGTAACAGTCAGATGTCTAGCTAATTCAGAGCAGTTAGTCAGGACTAGTGCAAATGCAGACACCGTCAATAACCACTGCAGGTATTTTCGGGTGGCTCTCTGCCCCCAAGACTAGATTGGAGCCCCTCGGACACTCTCCGTGCCCTCAGCTGTATGCATTCAAGTCAGTAGAGTCACAAGACCCATTTTAGCGCTAGACAGTCATGAACAGTACAAAACAGTAGGAGCCACACAGCTCAAAGGGTATCGAGAGAGTACTAGATGAATAGACGAGATAGATGAGATAGTACAATGAACGTGAATAGATGAGTGAGTACAATATAGAGGAGATCTATGGTCATTGCACGTGAAACGTCGAGTAACGAGCGATAGTAATAGTTGCACAACACGCGCGTACGATGTTGGCAGTCAGGTGGAACTCACTACCCTTCCACTATCCATGTTACACACAGGTCCAGAGGTCCAGCGTGATTCAAGATAAGATAGAGAACAATCTAAGGTCGTTTGGATCTTCCTGATCCCCCATGTGTATGATAGGTGTTAGGGTACAACCAGCTCATCGACCATGTGGGAACCCATGGACAGAGGAGACGTACGGAGGCCTTGAATAAAGACTCACTAGTCCGGCAGAAGGAGTATCTGACGGAGAGTTCGTCCAAGTCAAGAGAGTGTGTATATAGAAACAAGTGTCTGACGTTCTAGAGGAATTATAGAACAGTGGAGCGTCGATAACGGTATTCCCAAAACATTGCGAGAATCGTAGATAAGTTCATTTAAAATCAGGCAATTAATATACATTAATGAAACAATTTACCCGATCATTATGAGATATTTTCATGCCAATTGGGCCATATTTTGATGGTTCAAGTGTGTGCATGTGGTAACAGAATTCATGGAGATGAAATAATCAAGTGAAAGGCCTTTTAATTAACTAATTACATGTCCATGATTAACAATTTTATTTACTGAGTTGAAGACAGTTAACAAAGTGTACAAACACTGTAGAAAGTCAAGAATTCCAGAAATAGGGGGTTTCATGCAAAAAGCCCTGATCGCGACATACCCATATGAGGGTCGCGATGAGGTTAAAGTGGAACGCGACAGGGTCGTCTGAGGATCGCGACAGGTCTGTTTGGTCAGGCAACCAGAACGCGACGACAGCCCCTGTCGCATTCAGAACGTGACGGGAGGTGCTGTCGCGACTGCCCTGAGAACGCGGCCTATCAACCCGTCGCGTTCTCAGGTACTGTACCTGAGTTCGAGCGGAAAAAGGACTAGCATGGGATTGCGTGCCAACTTAACATATTTTGACACAGGGCGATTCAAAAATTCATAACTAATTGTATAGTCGATGAAAAATCATGAAACAAGTTGCATATTGATCTAGACATACGTAAGTACTTACAGTAAATAGGAATTAGAAAATAGATAGATTTTTGACATGCTTTATTCAAGTCAAACAGGGAGTACATGACACAATGAGCAGTTGAGATGATAGAATTAATTCACGAAGTAGGGTGGATAAAAATTAGGGCTTTTAGGGGAAGAGAAGCCTATCTATCATCAACATTTCCCATAAAAATTTCGTTGCATGGGGTTTAGTATACATGGAGATCAAGAATTAAAGAGAGGGTTCGGGGTCCTGGTGTTTATAGAACTTCAAAAATTTAGAACAAAAGATTTGCTCGATGAAAAATATAAGACAAGATGGCTTTAATCCTGAGGTTTAGATCAACCTATAGATGAAATTGATTTAGTTTTGCTCGTGAGAATGCCTACCTTTGACTCCTTTTCTCTTCTAGGGCTAGAACTTGAAGAACGAGAGAGAGAGAGAGCTTGAGAGAGTCTTCTCCCCACGAGATCTCCTCCTCCTTGGCCTCTCCTCCTAGTCCAGCAACCCTTGGCAATGAGCTAGGGCCGGCCTTGGGGGATTTAGGAGAGTATTTATGCTTGTTGGGTTGTTATTTCCTAATAGGACTCTAACCCCCATTAAATTCCGAATTTTCTATTTCTTAACCTCCTTCTAAGCTTTCCACTTCCTATTTGGGTTAGGATGTGAATTAAATTCATGGCCAACCTATTAGGGTAGGTTCAGGAATCCAATTCTAACTCAAACTCCTTATATTAATGCTTTAATACCCCTTTTCTATATAGGTAATATTTAAGTTACGAATTTAGAGTAATTTCCTATTATCCCTCTTTTAAAATTCCTATTTTGGCACAATAAATTCTAGAGGGTCAATTTAATAAAATCCATTATTTATTGCAATTTATCTTATGGGATTTCTCTTTTTAATTATGGAATAATAGAGTTACGGATTTTTATTGTATTTCTTTACTTGAATTTATTCATGGGTCATGAGAGGTCCATTGGTCCAATTCTGATAATGGGTAATCATTTCATGATGTTGGAAGTCTTTCCGACATGTTCTTTTAATTTATGGGCGCGTTATTTTTCCGTGTTAACGATTTTACTACTTAGTTTCCTAATATGGATAATTAGTCACATTGTGACATACGCTTGGCCAATCGGATTTTTCGTTGCTTGAGTTTCTTAGTAGAACACTTAGGAATAATGTCTGGGGTTGATTTATAATTTTAAAGGAATTTTCCGATGTATTTTTGCACATACGATAGTGGTACATATGTTTCTATTATTTTGATTTGAAGAAATTATTATTTCAAATTTTTAAGTATTAAATTTTCGGGTTGCTACATCCTCCCCCACTTAAAAAAATTTGGTCCCCAAATTCATATGATATGATACGACTACCAATTTATTATGGATATTTCATTCCATCACCTCCCCCACTAAGGGCTTTGCTATCGCGATAATAATATGAAATTAAACTTAGGGTTTAGTGATGGTACCTTGTCCACCCTTATTGGCAGGATTTTTATCCACGAGGGCTTGTAATCGTCCTTGGCGTGGAGTTTGGTTCTTCATTGTTGGACAATCGATGACTTAATGTTGTTGACTTTCACATCGCAAGCATCTGCCCAATCTCTTCCAACAGTTATCAACCTGATGCCCTGGCTTTTCACAAAATTCACAGACTTTCTTACGCTTCACTTCTCGTTTTATTCTCCTTCTATCTACTGTATTTCTTCCTTTATTATCATTGGAGTGAGTAGCGCGTTCCCTTTTCAACACCTTCTTCTTATGGATCTTTTCAAGAAGTTCCATGGTGTCCTCTACTAATTGAGCTCTCAATACCATGACTGAATATACTTCAATGTCTAGTGGAGCCAACTTTTCTGAGAACACAGGTCTCAACCCTTCTATGAATCTCTTTGCATTCATATTTTCCATACTCACCAAATGTGGTGCATAATGTGCTAGTCTTTCAAATTGCGCTTCATATTCTGCTACAAACATCATTCGTTGTTTTAAATTGGAGAATTCATTTGCCTTCTTCTCACGAATCCTCTCGGAAAAATATTTGGTGCTGAAGAGTCCTAAAAATTTATCCCACTCCATGTTGATGTTGGGTAATTACTGATTGGCAGCTTCCCACCAAGTTCTAGCATCGCGGTCTAATAGGAAGGTTATCAGAAGGACTTTCTCCTGCTCTGAGCATTGTATAACTCTATAGATTCGTTCCATCGCCTTCACCCAATTTTCAGCTTCATCGGGATCCGGAGTTCCATTCAACCTAGGTGAATTTATTCGTTGAAAGATCCCATATAAGTCTCTTGCCCCATTTCTTGCTCCTGCTTGAATCACGATGTTAAGGGCTTGAGTTAACCCCTGTACAGTCTGTTGTAATTTGTGCATTTGTGAATTTTTGCCAGCCATCTCCTCTAGTTCCTGCGAGCAATAATACTTATTAATTTCTTCTTAAACTTAGGGTGCTTATACATATAGTTAAGCTCCTAGCATAACCCCAAGCTTTACCCATTCTCTCACATAGGTATGGTGGTTGACTTACACATGGTCATGGCAGTTCACCTAAAACATCCCTAGACTTAAAATATCCTAATAAGGACATCCTACGCTCTAATACCAACTGTCACGCCCCTCCAATTTAGCAGCGGAATAAATCGGAGGGAAACGTGAGCAACGAGTATGGTAACGTAAATTGTGCATACAGACGCAAACATCACAACATCTAATGAACAACAATTGAAATAAACTCTTGATTTCATTATAAAATCACTAAGCCTATTACAACCACTAATTCAGAGCCAATATAGAGGGCTCAATGACATCATTACAATGAAAAGAAATCCAAAACAATAACTATTAGACTCCATTGTACTAAGGTAACTTCATCAACTAACTCCAGGTCACTCACAACACTGGTCCCGTCCCACTGGTGTGTGTAACGTCATTGTCCGACTTACCTGAGACACAATAACAAATAACGAAGGGTAAGCGATAACACCCAGTAGGACTTAAATCTCAATAGCCAAGCAGGCTTTAAATGATTAATGCTTTAAATGCAGAGTAACTAATGATAGAGAGAGTCATGTAAAGTCGATAAAGTAATAGCACAAGTAACATGGTTCGAATGGCAGATGAATCAAGTATAGCACGATGATTAAAGTCAAGTTACGATAGAAACGATAACAACATTAGCAAGTAACATCATGCTCAAGAAATAGCAAGCGACATGTATAGCAAGGAGAGATAGTAGATGGTCATGTAAAGAGTAAAATACACTTTGATTGATTTCCATCAATCAAGATAGTATAGAACTTTTGATTAACTTTCGTCAATCAAAATAGTAATGGCACTTTGGTTATCCGTAGATAGCCAAGAAAGAACATAGTACTTTGAATGCGACTAAGTCAGGATAGAACACAATAACTCAAGATAGCAAGTATCAAGTAGAGCAAGTAGAGAGTACGACAGTAGTCGCTCAATAACAGGACAGTAGTGGTTCAGTAACAGTCAGTGGCAGTACAGTAACAGTGCAATACATCTGAACTAACAGACTAACAGTATCAGTGTAACAGTCAAATGTCTAGCTAATTTAGAACAGTCAGTCAGGACCGGTGCAAATGCATACACCGTCAATAGCCCCTGCAGGTATTTTCGGGTGGCTCTCTGCCCCCAGGACTAGATTGGAGCCCCTCGGACACTCTCTGTGCCCTCAGCCATATGCATTCAAGTTAGTAGAGTCATAAGACCCATTTTAGCGCTAGACAGTCATGAACAGTACAAAATAGTAGGAGCCACACAGCTCAAAGGGTACCGAGAGAGTACTAGATGAATAGACGAGATAGTAGAGTGAACGTGAATAGATGAGCGAGTAGAATATAGAGGAGATCTTATGGTCATTGCACGTGAAACGTCGAGTAAGAGCGATAGTATAGTTGCACAACACGCGCGTACGGCTTTGGCAGTCAGGTGGAACTCACTACCCTTCCACTGGCCATGTTACGCACAGGTCCAGAGGTCTAGCATGATTCAAGATAAGATAGAGAACAATCTAAGGTCGTTTGGATCTTCCTGATCCCTCAAGTGTATCATAGATGTTAGGGTACAACCAGCTCGTCGACCATGTGGGAACCCATGGACAGAGGAGACATACGGAGGCCTTGAACAAAGACTCACTAGTCCGGCAGAAGGAGTATCCGACGGAGAGTTCATCCAAGTCAATAGAGTGTGTATATAGAAACAAATGCCCGACGTTCTAGTGGAATTCTAGAACAGTGGAGCGTCGATAAGGTATTCCCAAAACATCGTGAGAATCGTAGACAAGTTCATTAAAATAGGGCAATTAATATACATTATTCAAACAATTTACCAGATACATTATGAGATATTTAAATGCTAAATTGGGCCATATTTGCATGGTTCAAGTGTGTGCATGTGGTAAGAGAATTCATGCCGATGATTAACTAATTACATGTCCATGATTAACAATTTTATTTACTAAGTTTAAGACAGTTAACAAAGTGTACAAGCACTGTAGAAAGTCAAGAATTCCATAAATAGGGGGTTTCATGCAAAAAGCCCTGATCGCGACATACCCATATGAGGGTCGCGATGAGGTTAAAGTGGAACGCGAAAGGGTCGTCTGAGGATCGCGACAGGTCTGTTCAGTCAGGCAGCCAGAACGTGACGACAGCCCCTGTCGCATTCAGAACGTGACGGGAGGTGCTGTCGCGACTGCCCTGAGAACGCGGCCTATCAACCCGTCGCGTTCTCAGGTACTGTACCTGAGTTCGAGCGGGAAAAGGACTAGCATGGGATTGCATGCCAACTTAACATATTTTGACATAGGGTGATTCAAAAATTCATAACTAATTGTATAGTCGATGAAAAATCATGAAACAAGTTGCATATTGATCTAGACATACGTGAGTACTTACAGTAAATAGGAATTAGAAAATAGATAGAGTTTCGACATGCTTTATTCAAGTCAAACAGGGAGTACATGACATAATGAGCAGTTGAGATGAGAGAATTAATTCACGAAGTAGGGTGGATAAAAATTAGGGCTTTTAGGGGAAAAAGAAGCCTATCTATCATCAGTATTTCCCATAAACATTTCGTTGCATGGGGTTTAGTATACATGGAGATCAAGAATTAAAGAGAGGGTTCGGGGTCCTGGTGTTTATAGAACTTCAAAAATTTAGAACAAAAGATTTGCTCGATGAAAAAATATGAGACAAGATGGCTTTGAATCCTGAGGTTTAGATAAACCTATAGATGAAATTGATTTAGTTTTGCTCGTGGGAATGCCTACCTTTGACTCATTTTCTCTTCTAGGGCTAGAACTTGAAGAACGAGAGAGAGAGAGCTTCAGAGAGTCTTCTCCCCATAAGATCTCCTCCTCCTTGTCCTCTCCTCCTGGTCCAGCAACCCTTGGCAATGAGCTAGGGCCGGCCTTGGGGGATTTAGGAGAGTATTTATGCTTGTTGGGTTGTTATTTCCTAATAGGACTCTAACCCCCATTAAATTCCGAATTTCTATTTCTTAACCTCCTTCCAAGCTTTCCACTTCCTATTTGGGTTAGGATGTGAGTTAAATTCATGGCCAACCTATTAGGGTAGGTTTAGGAATCCAATTCTGACTCAAACTCCTTATTTTAATGCTTTAATACCCATTTTCTATTTAGGTAATATTTAAGTTACGAATTTAGATTATTTTCCTATTATCCCTCTTTTAAAATCCCTATTTTGGCCCAATAAATTCTAGAGGGTCCATTTAACAAACCCATTATTTATTGGAATTTATCTTATGGGATTTTCCTTTTTAATTAGGAATAATAGAGTTACAAATTTTTATTGTATTTCTTTACTTGAATTTATTCATGGGTCATGAGAGGTCCATTGGTCCACTTCCGATAATGGGTAATCATTTCATGATGTTGGAAGTCTTTCTGACATGTTCGTTTAATTTATGGGCGTGTTATTTTTCCATGTTAACGGTTTTCCGACTTAGCTTCCTAATTTGCATAATTAGTCACATTGTGACATACGCTTGGCCAATCGGACTTTTTGTTGCTTGAGTTTCTTAGTAGAACACTTAGGAATAATGTCTAGGGTTGATTTATAATATTAAAGGAATTTTCCAATATATTCTTGCACATACGATAGTGGTACGTATGTTTCTATTATTTTGATTTAAATAAATTATTATTTCGAATTTTTAAGTATTAAATTTTCTAGGTTGCTACATCCTCCCCCACTTAAAAAGAATTTTGGTCCCCAAATTCATATGATATGATACGACTGCCAATTTATTATGGATATTTCATTCTATCACCTCCCCCACTTAGGGCTTTGCTATCGGGATAATAAACTAAGGGTTTAGTGATGGTACCTTGTCTACCCTTATTGGCAGAGTTTTTATCCACAAGGGCTTGTAATCATCCTTGGCGTGGAGTTTGGTTCTTCTTTGTTGGACAATCAATGACTTGATGTTGTTGACTTCCACATCGCAAGCATCTGCCCAATCTCTTCCAACAGTTATCAACCTGATGCCCTGGCTTTTCACAAAATTCACAGACATCCTTCTGCTTCACTTCCCATTTTATTCTCTTGCTATCTACTGTATTTCTTCCTTTATTATCATTGGAATGAGTAGCGCTTTCCCTTTTCAACACCTTCTTCTTATGGATATTTTCAAGAAGTTCCATGGTGTCCTCTACTAATTGAGCTCTCAATACCATGACTGACTATACTTCAATGTCTAGTGGAGCCAACTATTCCTAGAACACAGGTCTCAGCTCTTTTAAGAATCTCTTTGCCTTCATCTTTTCCGTACTCTCCAAATGTGGTGCATACTGTGCTAGTCTTTCAAATTGCGCTTCATATTCTGCGACAGACATCATTCGTTGTTTTAAATTGGCGAATTCATTTGCCTTCTTCTGATGAATCCTCTCGAAAAAATATTTGGTGTTGAAGAGTTCTAAAAATTTATCCCACTCCATGTTGATGTTGGGTAATTGTCGACTGGCAGCTTCCCACCAAGTTCTAGCATCGCGGTCCAATTGGATGGTTGTCAGAAAGACTTTCTCCTGCTCTGAGCAATGCATAACTCTAAAGATTCGTTCCATCGCCTTCACCCAATTTTCAGCTTCATCGGGATCCAGAGTTCCATTAAACCTAGGGGGATTTATTTATTGAAAGTTCTCATATAAGTCTCCTGCCCCATTTCTTACTCCTGCTTGAATCATGTTGTTAAGGGCTTGAGTTAACCCTTGTACAATTTGTTGTAATTCGTGCATTTGTGCATGATCGCCAGCCATCTCCTCTAGTTCCTACGAGCAATAATACTTATTAATGTCTTCTTAAACTTAGGGTGCTTATACATATAGTTATGCTCCTAGCATAACCCCAAGCTTTACCCAATCTCTCACATAGGTATGGTGGTTGACTTACACATGGTCATAGCAGTTCACCTAGAACATCACTGGACTTAAAATATCCTAATAAGGACATCCTAGGCTCTGATACCAACTGTCACGCCCCTCCAATTTAGCAGCAGAATAAATCGGAGGGAAACGTGAACAATGAGTATGGTAACCTAAATTGCGCATACAGACTCAAACATCAGAGCATCTAATGAACAATAATTGAAATAAACACTTGATTCATTATAAAATCACTAAGACTATTAAAACCATTAATTCATAGCCAATATAGAGGGCTCAATGACATCATTACAATGAATAGAAATCTAAAGCAATAACTATTAGACTCCATTGTACTAGGGTAACTTCATCAACTGACTCCAGGTTGCTCATCACTCTGGTCCCGTCCCATTGGTGTGTGTAATGTCATTGTCTGACTTACCTGAGACACAATAACAAATAACAAAGGGTGAGCAATAACGCCCAGTAGGACTTAAATCTCAATAGCCAAGCATGCTTTAAATGATTAATGCTTTAAATGGCAGAGTAACTAATGATAGAGAGAGTCATGTAAAGTCGAGAAAGTAATAGCACAAGTAACATGGTTCGAATGGCAGATGAATCATGTATAGCATGATGATTAAACTCAAGTTACGATAGAAACGATAACAATATTAGCAAGTAACATCGTGGTCAAGAAATAGCAAGCGACATGTATAGCAAGCAGAGATAGTAGATGGTCATGTAAAGAGTAAATTGCACTTTGATTGATTTTCATCAATCGAGATAGTATAGCACTTTTGATTAACTTTCGTCAATCGAAATAGTAATGGCACTTTGGTTATCCGTAGATAGCCGAAAGAGAACGTAGTACTTTGAATGTGACTAAGTCAGGATAGAATGCAATAACTCAAGATAGCAAGTATCAAGTAGAACAAGTAGAGAGTACGATAGTAGTCGCTCAATAACAGGACAGTAGCAGTTCAGTAACAGTTAGTGGTAGTACAGTAATAGTGCAGTACGTCTAAACAAACAGACTAACAGTATCAATGTAACAGTCAGATGTCTAGCTAATTCAGAACAGTCAGTTAGGACCAGTGCAAATGCAGACACAGTCAATAGCCCCTGTAGGTATTTTCGAGTGGCTCTCTGCCTCCAGGACTAGATTGGAGCCCCTCAGACACTCTATATGCCCTCAGCAGTATGCATTCAAGTCAGTAGAGTCACAAGACCCATTTTAGCGCTAGACAGTCATAAACAGTACAAAATAGTAGGAGCCACATAGCTTAAAAGTATCGAGAGAGTACTAGATGAATATAATATAGACGAGATCTTATGGTCATTGCATGTGAAACGTCGAGTAACGAGCGATAATAACAGTTGCACAACACGCGCGTACAGCATTAGCAGTTAGGTGGAACTCACTACCCTTCCACTGGCCATGTTACGCACAGGTCCAGAGGTCCGGCGTGATTCAAGATAAGATAGAGAACAATCTAAGGTCGTTTAGATCTTCCTAATCTCTCAAGTGTATGATAGGTGTTAGGGTAGAACTAGCTCGTCGACCATGTGGGAACTATTAGTTATGGGTGTCCTCAAGCCAATCATAACTTGTACAATCTTGTTCTTTAATAATAATAATAAGGCTTTTATATTCATTATGTGTAATTCGTTTATCGTTTCATTATGAAGTCCATGAATATGCGCAATGGATACTAATTATGATGAGATCATAATAATGAGATTAATGTCCTTTAAACGCATATTCTTAATTGTTCCTAGTCGGAGGATATTCAAGAAGGACATCGAATATCCGGTTAGACTAGTACAGGTTGCACCTGCTCATATGATGAGGGTGACTGGTCTCATAGTCACTTGTGTGGAGACACTAAGGTGAATCTGTAGGTGCTCATTGGAGAATGAGTTGACTGAACTGATCCGTTATGAATCGCTAGATGGTAATGTTACCTAACTGTCAACCAGCTAGATTCATTGTCACAGTGGCGTGATTGGTCCTTAGACCTGAGACACCAAGGACACCTTGTTGGTGGACTTCTGGTTTTGACCTTGACTTATAGATCTCTAGCCATGAGGTCTTAATCAGTTAAGTGTTCGGATCTAGCGGAATACCTTCGAAGGTGATTGTGTGGTCAATATGGGATCGCTCGCTCTCGGTAATAAGAGAGTGAATGCTCTAGGGAAAGATGCCTGATAGTCCCTGGCCAAGGCAAGACTACTTATCAGAAAAGGAGTTTTCTGATATTGTTATGCGTCATCTAAACCAAGTGAGTGCACATATTAGGGTTTGACAGTTGACCATACCCTAAGTGCACTCGAGAGCATTGTACGAGTGAAGGATTATAGTCACGTGGTATCTGTTGACACAAAAGGTTCCTTGAATGGGTTGCTGAACCCCAATGCTTTCCAGGATCAAGTGGTGTTGCTTGGCACCCAACTTGATTGGAAGCCCGGTCAATTATCGTGAGACGATAATTGATTGTGTAATTAATTAATATGAGATATTAATTAATTATAGTAAGTTAATAAAGAGTTATTGGGCTTAATGGGCTGAAAACTGGACTAGCACTTGGGCCTAGAGGGTCACACGCAATAGAGTTCCGAGCAGACTGGGCAGGATGACCGATATAGACATTAACTGGGTTTTTGTGAAAAACCGCAGAGTCTATATATACACGTGGAGAGTTAAACCCTGGCCCAAGCTCCAGGCTCTCTCCCTGGCCGCCCCACTCCTCTCTCTCTCCAAGGAGCCCCCACCTCTTCTCTCTCCTCTCTCTCTGGCACATGGTGGAGTTGAGATCCGGGAGACGCGTGGAGACCGAGGAGATCCCGTCTGCGTCCGGAGCTCGCGTGGATACGTCTAGAGGCCGGACACTTGAACGGCTTGAAGCACCAACGCCTCCAGCGCCACTTCCTCCTCGGATTCAGGAGTTTCGCAACCCCGCAAAGGTAAAGATAAGATCTTCCTGTGCGCGGGTTTACGATTTGTGTTCGATCCGACCGCCGGCAATGATATCTACCTGAGGGAATCACGTTTCCGCTGCGCTCTGTACGAAACCTTTCAGTGGTATCAGAGCCAGGTTGCTGGTTCGGCCGGTATCGGCATCTTATGAACGTCATTTCATGTGTTTTTGTCGATTCACGTTCTACATGAATCCCTAATCTTTTAACTCGTTCTTGGGTCGCACATGGGATGTGCACTTCCCGTTTGGTACATGGAAGTTGTTCCCGGTACCAAGGGCTTCGAGAAGAACCCATCGTGGCGTCATTTGGCTCTCTGTGGAGGCCACACGACCCTCTGCAAGATGCCTTCGTTGTGCAGGTTTCGCTTTCTTGGACAGTCCAAGATGGGGCGATTTTCGCAGGTTTTTGGGGTTTTCTCCGGGGTTTTCTGGGCATTTGGGGGCGATGGGAGTCGATCTCCAGTGCTGCCGGCACCGTCCGCAGCTACCGGAGGCGGTGCGGGGGCCGGCGAGGCCGCCCTCCGCCGAAGGGCGGCGGCGGCTAGGGTGGAGGGGGCGACCCCGCGCGGGTCGCTCGCAGATCCCGCGCGGGTCCGCCCGCGGGTAAGTCGCGGGCGGACCCCCCGCGGGTCCCTAGTGGGCCGCGATCGGATCTGGCCCGCGCCGGATCCGACTGGCCTTTTTTCCCCATTTTTTTTAAGTTTTTAAATTGTTTAAACACCATAAAAATTCTTTAAAAAATTCCAGAAAATTCTGAAATTAGTTTTAAGAGTTTTAAAATTGTTTTAGCTCTCTGGAAATTAATTTTCAGATGTTTGACCCAATGTTTAATTAGTTTAAGGAAATTCTAAAATTGTTTTAGTTATTTCCTACCATCTAATTAATGCATGTTAATTAATTTAAGAATGTGATTCTTGTTAAATTAATTAACTGTAAATTTTGGCGGATTCATGTAGCAACGGTGAATGGAATTTATCTAAAGTTGTTTAGATGTTATCCATGTTAGCTAAATTGTTTTAGTTAAATGGTTTTCAAAATATAATTATTATATTTTTGAAATAAAAGTTATTTCAGAAGTAATTATGTGATGATTGCTTATTGATGCATGTGATGTGTTGATGTGGGATGGATGATCATGGACTTAGATGTCATGTGATGATGTTTATGGTTAATGGCATGTGCTGTAATTTATGAGGACTGCGTGCCTCCCTCTCTCCCTCTATTAAATCCGGGTTGTACATTCTATCTCCCTTCTGTTATGTACTCCCCTTGACTTGTTCAAGGTTTCTTATTATTATCTGATGTACATTTATGGGCCTGCGAGCCCAATTTAAATATTACTTGTAATTATAAGAAGTGGATTGGCGGAGATGGAGGAGAGTACCATGCAGGACCTTCATGGAGATAGAGTTACATCAAGCAAATGCATTCGATGCGGGGCTGCCATTTATTCACCGTGTTTGTGGATTACCAACTGGCTCTGGTAATGCCACTCTAGGTTAAAGTCCATGATCATCCATCGTTTTTCTTCATATATATGATATATGTGGAATGTGCTTTGATATATATAATTAAATATATGATATTCCAAATTCTATATATCAATAGCACGTAGATATAGAGACCAAGACAAAATATATCAAAATCCCTCCTTGTTTAAATTTTAAGCCGTAGCGTAATCATTAAGAATGAATTACGTGGCCCTCCATCATTATAGTTTTAGGATTGCCATTAGATCGGGGCAAGTTTGTTGTGCTATCCACAAGGCTTGCCAAATCTGATGACAGACTAAAACTATGGCATAGTGATGCCTTAAACGGGATAGAGGACCGATGTAGCTTTGTTGTGCTATCCACAAGGGCTACATCCAAATCTATGCTCGTTACGTAATGATGGTACTGCTTAGACTGGATTTAATGACTTGTTGTGCTATCCACAAGGTCATTAAAATTCAGGGGCCAAAATAAGATCCGATATTGCAAGAGTTGCAAGTGTCAAGAGTTGACCGCTTTTAGATCATAGTATGGTTTGTTGTGCTATCCCAAGATCATGCTATGAGTCTGTAAGATTCCGATCCCCACTAGGAGACAGTCGGAGTCTCCCATTCTATATATCTGAGGTTTATACAGTCTGTCGGAAAATAGTGGGAGCTAATCTTGATTAAAGTCCCAATCTAGATTTTAATTATTATTATGATCATCTGCTAATTGTATTTACATTTCCTTTATTGGCAAAAATGTCGTCAGGTAACCCACTCCGTGGCATACTGGATGCCAACAAATTGACAGGCCTGAACTACTCGGATTGGCTCAGGAACCTGAAGATTGTCCTCAGGTCTGAGCGCATTGCCTATGTCTTGGAAGGTGAGTTTAGCTGAGATGTTGAACATGCTGAAGACTGCTGAGGGCAACCTTAAGAAGGAAAAGCCCACTGTTCTCATGATTGGAATGTCCAACAAGAAGAGGAGAGCAGTGCAAGCCTTTAAGAAAGGCAATGCAAAGAAGCAGTCCAAGCAAAAACAAAAGAAGGACATAAGCAAAGGAGTAGAAAAGTGCGAGTGCTTCCACTGCAAGAAGAAGGGGCACTGGAAAAGAAATTGCAAGGACTACCTTGCATTGAAGGCTCAGGAGAAGCAGAAGCTTGGCGAAGCTTCAGGTATCTATATGATAGATCTTCACTTGTCTATTAGAGATTCCACATCTTGGATTTTAGACACTGGATGTGCTTCTCATGTCTGTAATGATGTGCAGATGTTGACAAGTAGAAGGAAGCTGAGCAAGGGCGAGGTGAACTTGAGGCTTGTAAACGGCACAAGTGTTGTTGCACATACTGTGGGGACAATGAAGCTCAAGTTACCCTCAGGAGATTTACTTTCATTAGATGATTGCTACTTTGTGCCTAGCATTATTAAGAACATTGTTTCTGTTTCTTGTTTAGACAGAATTGGATACAAGTTTACCATTGAGAACAATAGTTGTTCAGTTTATTTGAGAAATAAACTAGTTGCTTTAGCAAATTTGGTAAATGGTTTGTATCTACTTGATGTTTCTTATGTAAATCTCCATGTTGATGTTTCTCCTAAGAGAAGTAAGAATAGTGTGAACACTGCCTACTTGTGGCATTGTAGGCTTGGTCACATTGGCAAGAATAGGCTTCAAAAGTTGCATAAGATGGATACTTGGATCCATTTGATTATGAATCATATGCAACTTGCGAATCCTGTTTAATGGGTAAGTTGACCAAATCTCCATTTAGTGGACATGGAGATATGGCCAAGGACATATTGGAACTAATACATCGGATGTATGTGGTCCAATGTCTACCCAAGCCAAGGGTGGCTACTCACACTTCATTACATTCACGGATGACTACTCAAGGTTCGGATTTGTTTACTTAATGAAGTACAAATCTGAAGGTTTTGGGAAGTTCCAAGAATTTACGAATGAAGTTGAGAAACAAACTGGAAAGAGTATTAAAATCCAACGGTCAGACCAAGGAGGTGAATACTTGAGTAAAGAGTTCACACAATTCTTAAAGGACAATGGTATCCTTTCTCAATGGACTCCTCCCGATACACCACAGATGAATGGTGTATCGGACAGGAGAAATCAGACCTTGTTGGACATGGTACAATCTATGATGAGCCGTTCACAGTTACCAGTTTCCCTATGGGGATATGCGCTAGAGTCAGCGGCATATCTGTTGAACAGGGTTCCCAGTAAATCTGTCTTCTACTCCATAGAGATATGGAAGGGTAGAAAGCCTAATTTTAAACATGTTAAAATTTGGGGCTATCCTGCCCATGTAAAGAAACACGACCCAGATAAACTGGACTCCCGAACTGATAAGTGCAGGTTTGTTGGATACCCAAAAGAAACATTTAGGTACTACTTTTACCATCCTGATGAACAAAGAGTGTTTGTTGCCAAGAGAGCTGTCTTCTTGGAAGAGGAGTACCTTACCCAAGAGGACAGTGGGAGTAAGGTAATCTTGAAGAGGTTCTAGATCCACAGACT
Organism: Colocasia esculenta; assembly: GCA_014218235.1. Classification (NCBI taxonomy): domain Eukaryota; kingdom Viridiplantae; phylum Streptophyta; class Magnoliopsida; order Alismatales; family Araceae; genus Colocasia; species Colocasia esculenta. The sequence continues at coordinate 77,639,026 of CM024761.1, read as the reverse complement.
GTGCAAAGTTCACCAGTTGAAACATCAGTTCCGGAACCTGTTCAGGAATATACACACATTTAGTGTAGGTCTGGTAGAGTACCTAGACAGCCTGAAAGATATGTTGGACATATCAGTGAAGGCATGTCTTATAATGAGGATGATGATCCAAAGACCTACCAAGAGGCTGTTGATAGTCCTCAGCCAGGAAATTGGGAAGATGCCATGAATTCGGAGATGCAGTCCATGTACACCAACCAAGTTTGGAACTTGGTAGACTTGCTTGAAGGTATTGTACCTATTGGGTGCAAGTGGATCTTTAAGAGAAAGATCGGTGCAGATGGATAGATCGACACTTATAAGGCAAAGTTGGTGGCAAAGGGGTATCGTCAAAGGCAAGGAATTGACTATGACGAAACTTTCTCACCAGTTGCCATGATAAAGTCGATCAGAATTCTTCTCGCCATTGCTACATACTTTGATTACGAGATCTGGCAGATGGATGTAAAGACTGCTTTCCTCAATGGAAACATTGAGGAAGAAGTGTATATGATACAACCTGAGGGTTTTACATCCAAAGAGTGTCCAGATAAAGTATGCAAGCTTCAAAGGTCCATCTATGGATTGAAGCAAGCTTCTCGTAGTTGGAACATAAGGTTTGATGAGGCTATCAAATCTTATGACTTCATTAACAATGAAGATGAACCATGTGTGTATAAGATAATCAGTGGGAGTGCTATCACTTTTCTCATAATTTACATTGATGACATCTTGCTCATTGGGAATGATGTAGGGATGTTATCATCAGTAAAGGTTTGGTTGTCAAAGAACTTCTCCATGAAGGATTTGGGAGAAGCATCCTACGTATTGGGAATACGTATCTATAGAGATAGATCTAAGACGATGCTTGGCTTGACCCAATCCATGTACATAGATACCATTGTCAAAAGGTTTGGCATGGAAAATTCCAAGAGAGGTCTCATACCAATGAGACATGGGATTAATCTCTCTAAGGAGTAGTCTCCTAAGACTCCTGAAGAGAGGGCAGTCATGGATAGAGTCCCCTATGCTTCTGCTATAGGGTCTATCATGTATGCCATGCTATGTACAAGACCTGATGTAGCATTTTCTCTAAGTGTTACGAGCAGATATCAGGCAAATCCAGGTGAAACACACTGGATGGCAGTGAAATGTATCCTTAAGTACTTGAGAAGAACTAAGGATATATTTCTGGTTTATGGATGAGGGGACTTGAAACTTCGGGCATACACTGACTCGAGTTTCCAGTCAGATCCAGATGATAGCAAGTCTACATCTGGGTTTGTGTTCACCTTAAACGGAGGTGCAGTGAGCTGGAAGAGTTCCAAGCAAGAAACCACTGCAGACTCGACGACAGAAGCTGAGTACATTGCTGCAGCTGAAGCCACCAAGGAGGCAGTGTGGATGAAGAAGTTCATCACCGACCTTGGTGTGGTGCCGGGCGACTCTGATCCGATCCCATTGTTGTGTGACAACAATGGGGCCATTGCACAAGCGAAAGAGCCGCGGTCTCATCAGAAGTCAAAGCACATTCTGAGGCGATTTCACCTGATTAGGGAGATTATCACTAGAGGAGATGTACTGGTGGAAAGAGTTCCTTCAGTTGACAACATTGCAGATCCACTGACGAAGCCTCTGACTCAAATTGTGTTTGAGCGCCACCTAGAGTCTATGGGTTTAAGACATAAAGGTGATTGGCTTTAGTCCAAGTGGGAGATTGTTAGTTATGGGTGTCCTCAAGCCAATCATAACTTGTACAATCTTGTTCTTTAATAATAATAATAAGGCTTTTATATTCATTATGTGTAATTCATTTATCGTTTCATTATGAAGTCCATGAATATGCACAATGGATACTAATTATGATGAGATCATAACAATGAGATTAATGTCCTTTAAACGCATATTCTTAATTGTTCCTAGTCGGAGGATATTCAAGAAGGACATCGAATATCCGGTTAGACTAGTACAGGTTGCACCTGCTCATATGATGAGGGTGACTGGTCTCATAGTCACTTGTGTGGAGACACTAAGGTGAATCTATAGGTGCTCATTGGAGAATGAGTTCACTGAACTAATCCGTTATGAATCGCTGGATGGTAATGCTACCTAACTATCAACCAGCTAGATTCATTGTCACAGTGGCGTGATTGGTCCTTAGACCTGAGACACCAAGGACACCTTGTTGGTGGACTTCTGGGTTTTGACCTTGACTTATAGATCTCTAGCCATGAGGTCTTAATCAGTTAAGTGTTCGGATCTAGCGGAATACCTTCGAACGTGATTGTGTGGTCAATATAGGATCACTCGCTCTCGGTAATAAGAGAGTGAATGCTCTAGGGAAAGATGCCTGATAGTCCCTGGCCAGGGCAAGACTACTTATCAGAAAAGGAGTTTTCTGATATTGTTATGCGGCATCTAAACCAAGTGAGTGCACATATTAGGGTTTGACAGTTCACCATACCCTAAGTGCACTCGAGAGCATTGTACGAGCGAAGGATTATAGTCACGTGGTATCTGTTGACACAAAAGGTTCCTTGAATGGGTTGCTGAACCCCAATGCTTTCCAGGATCAAGTGGTGTTGCTTGGCACCCAACTTGATTGGATGCCCGGTCAATTATCGTGAGACGATAATTGATTGTGTAAATAATTAATATGAGATAATAATTAATTATAGTAAGTTAATAAAGAGTTATTGGGCTTAATGGGCTAAAAACTGGACTAGCACTTGGGCCTAGAGGGTCACACGCAATAGAGTTCCGAGCAGACTGGGCAGGATGACCGATATAGACATTAACTAGGTTTTTGTGAAAAACTGTAGAGTCTATATACACGTTGTGAGTTAAACCCTGGCCCAAGCTCCAGGCTCTCTCCCTGGCCGCCCCACTCCTCTCTCTCTCCAGGGCTCCCCTACCTCTTCTCTCTCCTCTCTCTCTGGCACATGGTGGAGTTGAAATCCGGGAGATGCGTGGAGACCGAGGAGATCCCGTCTGCGTCCGGAGCTCGCGTGGATACGTCTAGAGGCCGGACACCTGAACGGCTTGAAGCACCAGCGCCTCCAGCGCCACTTCCTCCCCGAATTCGGGAGTTTCGCAACCCCGCAAAGGTAAAGATAAGATCTTCCTGTGCGCGGGTTTACGTTTTGTGTTCGATCCGACCGCCGGCAACGATATCTACCTGAGGGAATCACGTTTCCGCTGTGCTCTGTACGAAACCTTTCAGGAACCCATGGACAGAGGAGACTTACGGAGGCCTTGAACAAAGACTCACTAGTCCGACAGAAGGAGTATCCGATGGAGAGTTCGTCCAAGTCAAGAGAGTGTGTATATAGAAATAAGTGCCTGACGTTCTAGAGGAATTCTAGAAGACTGGAGCGTCGATAACGGTATTCCCAAAACATCGTGAGAATCGTAGACAAGTCCATTTTAAATAGGGCAATTAATATACATTATTGTAACAATTTACCAAATACATTATGAGATATTTTCATGCCAAATTGGGCAATATTTAGATGGTTCAAGTGTGTGCATATGGTAAGAGAATTCATGGAGATGAAATAATCAAGTGAAAGGCCTTTTAATTAACTAACTACATGTCCATGATTAACAATTTTATTTACTGAGTTTAAGATAGTTAACAAAGTGTACAAGCATTGTAGAAAGTCAAGAATTATAGAAATAGGGGGTTTCATGTAAAAAGGCTAGATCACGACATACCCATATGAGGGTCGTGACGGGGTCAAAGTGGAATGCGATAGGGTCGTTTGAGGATCGTGATAGGTCAGTTCGGTCAAGTGGCCAGAATGTGACGACAGCCCCTGTCGTGCTCAGAACGCGATGGGAGGTGCTGTCTCGACAGCCCTGAGAAAGCGACCTATCGGCCCGTCACATTCTCAGGTACTGTACCTGAGTTCGAGCGGAAAAGGACTAGCATGGGATTACGTGCCAACTTAACATATTTTGACACAAGGTGATTCCAAAATTCATAACTAATTGTATAGTCGATGAAAAATCATGAAACGAGTTGCATATTGATCTAGACATACGTGAGTACTTACAGTAAATAGGAATTTGAAAATAGATAAAGTTTCGACATGCTTTATTCAAGTCAAACATGGAGTACATGACACAGTGAGTAGTTGAGATGAGAGAATTAATTCACGAAGTAGAGTGGATAACAATTAGGGCTTTTAGGTGCAAAAAAAGCCTATCTATCATCAGTATTTCCTATAAAAATTTCGTAGCATGGGGTTTAGTATACATGGAGATCAAGAATTAAAAAGAGGCTTCGGGGTCATGGTGTTCACAAAACTTCAAAGAAGTAGAACAAAAGATTTGCTCGATGGAAAAATATGAGACAAGAGGGCTTTGAATCCTGAGGTTTAGATCAACCTACAGACGAAATTGATTTAGTTTTGCTCGTGAGAATGCCTACCTTTGACTCCTTTTCTCTTCTAGGGCTAGAACTTGAAGAACGAGAGAGAGAGCTTGAGAGAGTCTTCTCCCCACAAGATCTCCTCCTCCTTGGCCTCTCCTCCTTGTCCAGCAACCCTTGGCAACGAGCTAGGGCTAGCCATGGGCGATTTAAGAGAGTATTTATGCTTGTTGGGTTGTTATTTCCTAATAGGACTTTAACCTCCATTAAATTCCGAATTCCCTATTTCTTAACCTCCTTCCAAGCTTTCCACTTCCTATTTGGGTTAGGATGGGAGTTAAATTCGTGGCCAACCTATTAAGGTAGGTTTAGGAATCCAATTCTAACTCAAACTCCTTATTTTAATGCTTTAATACCCCTTTTCTATTTAGGTAATATTTAAGATACGAATTTAGAGTATTTTCCTATTATCCCTCTTTTAAAAATCCCTATTTTGGCCCAATAAATTCTAGAGGGTCCATTTAACAAAACCCATTATTTATTGAAATTTATCTTATGGGATTTCCCTTTTTAATTAGGGAATAATAGAGTTACGGATTTTTATTTCATTTCTTTACTTGAATTTATTCATGGGTCATGAGAGGTCCATTGGTCCAATTCCAATAATGGGTAATCATTTCATGATGTTGGAAGTCTTTCTGACATGTTCGTTTAATTTATGGGCGTGTTATTTTTCCGTGTTAACGGTTTTCTGACCTAGTTTCCTAATTTAGATAATTAGTCACATTGTGACATACGCTTAGCCAATCGGATTTTTCGTTGCTTGAGTTTCTTAGTAGAACACTTTGAAATAATGTCTGGGGTTGATTTATAATTTTAAAAGAATTTTCTGATGTATTCTTGCACATACGATAGTGGTACATATGTTTCTATTATTTTGATTTAAAGAAATTATTCTTTCGAATTTTTAAGTATTAAATTTTCTGGGTTGCTACATCCTCCCCCACTTAAAAAGAATTTGGTCCCCAAATTCATATGATATGATATGACTACCAATTTACTATGGATATTTCATTCCATCACCTCCCCTACTTAGAACTTTGCTATCGCGATAATAAACTAAGGGTTTAGTGATGGTACCTTGTCCACCGTTATTGGCAGGATTTTTATCCACAAGGGCTTGTAATCATCTTTGGTGTGGAGTTTGGTATTTCTTTGTTGGACAATCGATGACTCAATGTTGTTGACTTCCACATCGCAAGCATCTGCCCAATCTCTTCCAACGGTTATCAACCTTATGCCCTGGCTTTTCACAAAATTCACAGACTTCCTTTCGCTTCACTTCCCCTTTTATTCTCTTGCTATCTACTGTATTTCATCCTTTATTATCATTGGAATGAGTAGCGCGTTACCTTTTCAACACCTTCTTCTTATGGATCTTTTCAAGAAGTTCTATGGTGTCCTCTACTAATTGAGCTCTCAATACCATGACTGACTATACTTCAATGTCTAGTGGAGCCAAATTCTCCCAGAACACAAGTCTCAACCCTTCTAAGAATCTCTTTGCCTTCATCTTTTCTGTACTCACCAAATGTGGTGCATACTGTGCTAGTCTTTCAAATTGTGCTTCATATTCTGCTACAGACATCATTTGTTGTTTTAAATTGGCGAATTCATTTGCCTTCTTCTCACGAATCCTCTCGGAAAAATATTTGGTGTTGAAGAGTTCTAAAAATTTATCCCACTCTATGTTGATGTTGGGTAATTGTCGACTGGCAGCTTCCCACCAAGTTCTAGCATCGCGGTCCAATTGGAAGGTTTCCAGAAGGACTTTCTCCTGCTCTGAGCATTGCATAACTCTAAAGATTCATTCCATCGCCTTCACCCAATTTTCAGCTTCATCGGGATTCAGAGTTCCATTAAACCTAGGGGGATTTATTCGTTGAAAGTTCCCATATAAGTCTCCTACCCCATTTCTTGCTCCTACTTGAATCGCGTTGTTAAGGGCTTGAGTTAACCCCTATACAGTCTGTTGTAATTCGTGCATTTATGCATGCTCGCTAGCCATCTTCTCTAGTTTCTGCGAGCAATAATACTTATTAATTTCTTCTTAAACTTAGGGTGCTTATACATATAGTTAAGCTCCTAGCATAACCCCAAGCTTTACCCAATCTCTCACATAGGTATGGTGGTTGACTTACACATGGTCATGGCAATTCACCTAGAACATCCCTAGACTTAAAATATCCTAATAAGGACATCCTTGGCTCTGATACCAACTGTCACACCCCTCCAATTTAGCAGCGAAATAAATCGGACGGAAACATGAGCAACGAGTATGGTAACGTAAATTGCGCATATAGACGCAAACATCAGAGTATCTAATGAACAATAATTGAAATAAACTGTTGATTTCATTATAAAATCACTAACACTATTACAACCACTAATTGGAGTTAATACAGAGGGCTCAATGACATCATTACATTGAAACGAAATCTAAAGCAATAACTACTAGACTCCATTGTACTAGGGTAACTTCATCAACTGACTCCAGGTCGCTCATCACTCTAGTCACGTCCTATCGGTGTGTGTAACGTCATTCTCCGACTTACTTGAGACACAATAACAAATAACGAAGGGTGAGCGATAATTGTTAGGATCGGATAGGTGACTTAATCAGATGAACTAAGAATGTGTGTGAATAGCAGCGAAATTAAAATCTGTGAAACACACAATTCAATCAGATTCAAGTGTGGTGTGTGAGTATAGTGAATAGGAACAACAAACCACACATCAAACCATAGTGCACGGAAGATTTTTAAGGTGGTTCGGAGAACACAACTTGTGTCTCCTACATCCACCTTTTCACAACGGAGGAACCACTAGCACAAATGCACTAGAATCTAAGCACGACGACTCCAACCTCTTTGAGTGCAACGACTCAAAGAAACCCAGGAGATAGGCACGACAACCTACTCCACAACCACTTGTGAATTCAGCAAATTCACAAGCCCTTGAGCACTACCTCTCAAGCACCAGAGCACAACGGCTCCAACCCAGAGCACTACGGCTCCAAACCTGAGTACAAAGTACTCAAACCTCTGGATCACAATAGATCCAAGTTCTTCTAGAACAAGCACACTTAGAGAATAGATCCTCTAGCATGATCTATCTCAGTACAGGATAAAATGGTAAAGACAAATAGAATTGGGCGATCTATGTAGAACATATACACAGATCGCCCAAGGAAATTGACACTCAATACAAACACAGACTCAGCTGGATCTCCTTCTTGATCAGCACTGCTGCAACCATGAGCTCCTCCCCTTCTTCTCCTTCTTCTTCCCTTTGGTGGCACTCTACTGCTCTCCTTCTGGACGTAGGAGCCTTTCCCACTCAAATGCTCTTCTTCCGGAATGCTCTGAGCTTTCTTGCGTGGGATGCCTTTGGAGTACAAGGATCATGGGTATATATAGTCTCATGTGTGCATGCGGACCCTTGGAGTGCGTGGGCACAAATATCTACGTCAATTCCCTTGATCCCTAAACAGCCACGTGTCTAGAAAAATCCACGTTTTTGAACTTCAGACGAAGTGTGTCGACACACAGCCAGACTGTGTCGACACCACTAGCTTCAAATGTTCTGACTGCTTCCTGGGACAATCATCTAGTGTCGACACATAGGTGGACTATGTCGACACCGCTGGTTGCTTCTCTCAGATCATGCTTCTGAGACAGTCAGCTAGTGTCGACATACAGGTGGACTATGTCGACACCATTGGGACAAATTTGTGTAAACCTAAAAATATAAAGTGTAAACCATTAATACAAGATATTATCATTAAAATGTGAGATATTAAACATAAAAAACATGTTGTTTAAGCATTGTTGTGATATGTATAAAATGTATAACATGTTCAATATGTCATCATCAAAATCAAGGTATGAGTGATGTTCATTGGTCATCATTAAAATACAACTTTAGAAAATTCCAAAACACACTCAACCCAACATTCTCTCCCTTTTTGATGATGAAAAAATATATGCACAATATCCCAATAGTCACCCTTTGAACTTTCTCCCATAAGAAACTTTCTCCCCTTTAAAGAACTTTCTCCCCCTTTTTGACAGCATCAAAAAAGATAGATAAGAGAGAGAAACAAAGAATGTAGGAGATCAAGAAATGAAATGTAGGAAATGAAGTGTCAGAAATAATCAAAATAAGTGAGGCAAAGTGATACTGTCAAATGAGAGAAATTATTGTGTTTTTGGTATTGTGCAATCAAGTGTAATCACAAAGACCCACTCAACACAAAGCAAAGCAAGACATAATGGTCTGAATGTAGTTAAAATGATGATGCAAATGTGAATAAATGTGACCTATATGAGTGAGCAGAAATATTTAACAGAGATGTTATGAGCTTGAAGTTTAACACATTATAGAATAATAGGTCTAAACTCAATATACATAAACTTTATTCAGGTCATGAGCTTTTCTATCCTGTTTTTTTAAATTTACTTTCATTTTTAACTATGAAAGAATACAAGAATAAATTACTTAAATCTCACTTTTCAATGCAAGAGATCACATTTATCAGATGCAAGACCTCTTGATTAAACAATGGTTTAACTTTCATTACCTTGTACAGAGATGACAAACTGTTAAACACTTTTTGACGCGAGACAAATCACTTGGTTATGTGAGATGGCATGGTTACTCGGTAATAGACAAGTTTGCATTTCTCTGTCTATATCCTTCCTGATTATTGTTTATTTTCTTTTGATATTTTGCAGGAATATGTTTGCTTTGACCATAAGAGTCATGAATATGAGTGTAGAGAAATTATTCTTAACATGTGGTAAAAATGAAGCTTAAACATACACATGTGAAATATTAAAGCCACTCATGTGCCTATTATAGTTTTTTGCAAATCATTTTAAAAACATTCAGTATTAACATTGCACAACTTTGAGATGAAAGTAAATCTTTGAAATTAAACTAAATGCACAAGGACTCAAAAATTCTGATATTTGGGGCTCAGAATAGACAACAATTGTCAAGAGAAATGAGTGAAGAATAGACAATGACTCCCCCTATCAAGTAGCTCTCCAACACAAGGTAAAAACAAATTGAATGAAATGAGAATAGAATCAACAAGTGAGTGTTGTGAAAAGACAAATACTCCCCATTAACAATTGCATAAAGGGATCTTGATACTTGGCGGAGACATATACTCAAGCATAGTGAAAGTGTCCAGACAAGCCTAACTTGTCTTTCCTCAAATCACTATTTGATATACCAAGAATTTCAATGCAACTGAGAAGTAGGAATTTATTTGCAAGAAAGAATGGCTTTTATTTGCACAAAGAAATGAGATGAAGATATCAGACATGTGAAAACTTGCATAAACCAAGTTCCCTTCTAAGAGAAGTGAATCTAGGTTCTGCAAGAGGCTTAGTGAAAATGTCTGCAATTTGTTTTTCTGTATCAATGAAGTGGAGTTCAAAAGAATTCTTTGAGACTTCATCTCGAAGGAAATGATGTCGAATGTCAATGTGTTTTGTGCGAGAATGCTGAATAGGATTTTTGGACAGATTTATAGCACTTGTGTTGTCACAAAGAATGGGAATGCAATCTAATGTGTGATTATAATCGAGAAGTTGATGTTTGACCCAAAGGACTTGGGTACCACAGCTACCAGCAGCAACATACTCTGATTCTACAGTTGAAAGAGCTACAGAATGTTGCTTTTTGGAAGCCCAAGAAACAAGACACCCTCCTAGATATAAACACAACCCACTAGTACTTTTTCTATCAAGTTTGCACCCGGCATAATCAGCATCACTATATGCAATCAAGTCCAATTTACACCCAGCAGGATACCAAAGACCCAAATCGTATGAAGAAAGAAGATATTTGAAAATTCTTTTAACAACAGACATTTGACTGTCTTTAGGATTTGCTTGAAATCTGGCGCACATGCAGACACTGAATTGAATATCTGGCCTAGAGGTAGTTAAATAAAGAAGAGATCCAATCATACCTCTGTAAAGTTTAGCATTAACAGGCTTACCAGAAGCATCACTATCAAGTCTTACACTTGTGGCCATTGGTGTGTTAGATGGCTTGATGTTTTGGAAGTCAAACCTCTTGAGCAACTCCTTGACATATTTTGTTTGACTCAGAAAAATTCCTTCAGCAGTTTGATGCACTTGCAGACCTAAAAAGAATGTAAGTTCACTCATGAGACTCATTTCAAATTCAGATTGCATAAGATGGGCAAACTCATTGCACACAGTATTATCCGTTGATCCAAAAATGATATCATCAACATAAACATGAACAGCAATGAAATGATTTTTTACAGTTTTTGTAAACAAAGTTTAATCAATGTTTCCTCTTATGTAACCTTTATTTACATGAAAGGAGCTCAACCGGTCATAACAAGCTCTTGGAGCTTGTTTAAGACCATAAGGAGCCTTATTAAGCTTAAAAACATGATTGGAAAATTTCTCATTTTCAAAACTAGGGGGTTGTTTGACAAAAATATTTTCTTTTATGTATCCATTTAAAAATGCACTCTTGACATCCATTTGAAAGACTTTGAATTTCAAAGAAGCAGCAAATGCAAGGAATACTCAACAGCTTCAAGTCTTGCTACAGGGGCATAAGACTCTTCAAAATCATCACCAAGTTCTTGGTTATACCCCTGAGCAACAAGTCTAGCTTTATTTCTAACAATTTGACCAGATTCATTCAATTTATTTCTGAAAATCCATCTTGTTCCAATGATAGAAGTTAAATCTGAAGGTTTTGGTACTAAATCCCAAACTTGATTTCTTTCAAATTGATGAAGCTCTTCATGCATAGCATTTATCCAGTTTTCACAAGATAAAGCTTCATCAACATTTTTTGGTTCAATATGGGAAAGTAGTGCCAAAAAATCTTCATCTATGATAGAATGAAAAGATGATCTGGTTCTTATTCCATCTTGCAAATTACCAACAATGCTTTTAAGTGGATGGTCTCCTAAAAATCTGGGTTCAGAAATTACCTCATGGTTTGCATGATTTTCAGGAACATGATTACTTGAATCACTTGAAGTTGGCAATTCAAGAACCTCATATGCATTTGGTACTTCTTGCTATTCAAGATTTGTAGATGGATGTTCAAGAAAACCATCCTCATCATCACATAATGGAGTTCTGCACAATGTAGGAATGTCAATCTTTTGGAAGTTTTCATTAAAAATGACATGTGGAGATTCTTCCACAGTTTTACTTTTCAAAATATAAACTCTGTAAGCTCTTGAAGTTTCAGAATAACCTAAGAAGATTGATTCAAAACTTTTTGCATCAAATTTATCAAGATTTTCTTTGTTGTTATTGTGAACAAAACATTTGCAACCAAAAATTTTGAAATATGACACAGTTGGCTTTTTATTCTTGAACAACTCATAAGGGGTTTTTCTGATCTTTAGTCTTACCAATGCTCTATTCAAAATGAAATTAGTTGTATTTACAGCTTCTGCCCAACAGATTTAGACAGTTTACTTTCAATGAGCATAGTTTTGACCATTTCCACAAGAGTTCTATTTTTCCTTTCTACAGCTCCATTTTGTTCTAGAGTTCTAGGGGAAGAAAACTTATGGAGAATGTTCAGTTCAGTACAGAGATCAGAAAATGATTTATTTTCAAATTCACCCCCATGATCTGTCAAAATGGAATTCAATTGGAAAGACAAACCCACTAAGGCAGAATTGTAAAATCTCCTGAATTCTGAACATGCATCATTTTTATGGAATAAGAATAAGACCCAAGTGTATCTAGTAAAGTCATCAATGATCACAAAGCCATATCTATTACCACTTAGACTTTTAGTTCTGGTTGGACCAAAAAGATCCATATGAAGTAGTTCAAGTGGTTTAGATGTAAGTACTTCATTGAACACTTTAAAAGATCTTCTTGTTTGTTTTCCTTGAGCACATATCCCACAAACAAGATTGTCAATGACTGGGAAAGATTCAGGAAGACCTTTTACAAGATTCATTCATATGAGTTTGCTAATGGTTGAGAAACTTGCATGACCCAACCTTTTATGCCACAACCAAGCAGTGTCATTTTTATTTACAATCAAACAAACATTTAAAGAGGAATTATCACACAAATCAATCATGTAGACATTATTTTCTGGTTCAACTTTTTATTTTTCAATTTTCTGAACATTATACCTCTTAGTTGGTTTGTTCCACTTTGAAAAACTTGGCATGTATTGCTATTGATAAGTAGGAGAAGGTGAATGATAGAAATAGAGATTGAACCATTGGTTACCACTGTACCTTTGGTTCCAAGACTTATTCCATCTTGAATTGTAAGATGAGAAAACATTCCAATTTCCATGAGAAAGATGATTATTGATTGGTTTGAAGTTTTTATGATTTTTATAAGAAGGGTAGGTCAACCTATGCATGGTTTGTGTGAACCTATGTTGTGTGTGTATCGACCTGGGTAGGGTATGTGTTGACCTCTGACTGGGATAGGTCGACCTGTGTAGTGTGTGTCGACCTCACAGGTTCTTTCTGTTTTTTTATTTTTCCTTTGTTTTCAGATGAACCTGCCTTGACAAATTTTATTAAAGGAATTTTTTATGGTTTTATTTTCTTTGGAGATGATTCAGTTTTATTTGAATTTTGTGGTTCAAAACCTAAGCCATGCTTATTTGAATTCATCTTCATTCCCACTAGAGCATTCAAATTATCTTTGCCTTATGTGAAGTTCTTGATGATGTCTTCTTTTTCTTTAAGGCAAATATTGAGTTTTTAAATTTTCTTGATTTTCCTTCTCTTTTCCTTAAAATTTCTTGGCATAATTGATAAGTTCTTTGTTCAGTTTTGAATTCTCAATTTTAGATCATCAACAAAAATTAACAATTCATCATTTTCTTTGATTTGATCTGAAATCTGAGCTTCTAATTCAGAAATTTTTCCAGAAGATGATGTGTCATGAAGAATGTTATCAATTTTTCTTTTCAAATATTTATTTTCTTTTCTAACATCAGAAAGGTTTTCAACTAAATTACCATATGCTTCTTGCCCATCTTCAATGGTAAATAGTTCAAAAGACATATCTACCTGTTCTTCACTACTTCCAGCCATGAAGCAGATTTCATTTCCTTCTGAACTTGAGGATTCTTTATTGCTATCTGAACTTTGATCATCATCTGACCATGTAGCAACCATGACCTTGTTCTTATTTTTGTGAAACTCCTTCTTGTGGTTAAGGTACTTGTCCTTCTTAGCCTCTGGACATTCGGCCTACATATGCCCAGATTTGTTGCACCTGTAACACATAGGAATTTCATCAGTTTTCTTATGATCAACATGGAAGAAGTGTTTCTTTTTACTAGACATGATATTTTGCTTATTACCAAAATTCTTCTTGTTTGATTTTAGAAATGCTCTAAATTGTCTAGTAATCAAAGCAAGATTATCATTGTCAGATTCAGATTTTTCAGATTCAAAATTTTCTTTAGATTTTCCTTTACTATTTGATGAAGCTTTAAGAGCAATGGGTTTTTATTTTAGCATGTGTTCTTCAGATATTTTATGATTTAGCTCAAAAGTCATTAAAGATCCAATGAATTCATCCAATGTTATTTTGGATAAATCCTTTGAATCCTCAATGACTGTGGCTTTAGTGTGCCACACAGGAGATAAAGAGCGCAAAATTTTTCTTACCAACTCTTCATTTGAGTATTTCTTACCCAAAGCTCGAAGTCCATTGATGATTACTATGAACCTAGCAAATATCTCAGATGTGGTTTCATCAGATTTCATGATAAACAATTCATAATCAGAAACAAACATGTTTGCCTTAGTTTCTCCAACTTGAGATGTGCCCTCATATAGCAATTCTAATTTATCCCACATCTCCTTGGCAGACTTACACATAGAGATTCTAGAATACTCCCTTGGATGGATGGCACATTACAGCATGTTCATGGCGCTATAGTTCAGGGTGACCCTTCTGATCTGCTCCCTGGTCCATTGATCTTCATCTCCAGTGACTTCGATTGGTCCTTTTTCAACAATTCTCCATACTTCATAGCACTAGTAGAAAAATAATAATAGAAGGCAAATTCGTTCCGCCTTTTAAAGTGTCAATATCTGCCTTCTATTCAATTAGAAGTCAGAAGTAAGGCAGATTTTATTCTGCCTTCTATTCCACTATCTTCTATTCGAATAGAAGGCAGAATATGTTTTTTAGAAGGTGAAATCTTTAAAAGGCGAAAGATGTTAGTTATAGAAGGCAATTTATTTCCACCATATAAACTCATGATAGAAGGCATTTGTTATACCTATTACAAGACAAAAGTTTGTGCCCTCTATTGTTGTTTAGAAGACGATAATTTCTGCCTTCTAAGATATACATAAAAGGCAGATATGGCAAAAAATTATGCCTTCTAAATTGTCAAAATAGGTTTTAGAAGGCAAAATTATATGCCTTCTATACTAACTTCAGAATAAAAATTATTATCTTTTAAAAGTTGTGTTCTTCTCAATCTAACTTGTTATATGTATGATAGATACTCTTAAAAAATTTTCATAAACAAAATTTAATCACAAATATAAATCTCTTCCAAACACAGAATCAAAATATTCCTCTTGATAGAAGATTACAAACTTTAAAATGTATTGTCCAATCACAAAAATACAAAGTCATAAGTCACAATGTGACAGCCAGTAAATGACATCCACATGGTTATGATAACATGCACTCGAAGTGCATTTCACATACATATCTCCATTCATAAATGACAAAAAAAGTGTTCACAACTATCTAAAGATAACAACCACATAATCTTCATAACTTTATAAGCATCTTTGATAATCTTCTCTTGACATTAGCTACAAAAAAGATCAAAAACTATTATTAGAAAGGCATTGAAAAAATTATTAAGGAATAAAAACAATTTATGAATACTTATAAGGGCATGAGTGATCATGTAGTTATACCAACATATCTCTTAGTTAATCATTCCTCTCAAGCAACTGAATGAAATTTAATTATAAAAAATGAGAAAAATAATATACAAGAAATAAGGTATAAATTTTATAAATAAAAATACTAAGAACATACAAGATTTTTATTCCAAGGAATAGACTTTCCTTCACATTGTCTTATTGTTTTTCGCAAGTTTGTAGACAACCTCAAGTTAGAACATAAGGCTTTAATCACATGAACTTCATAACATTCATCACCTAAATGTTGTCCATCAACTTTCTTTTTTGGATCCTTGCTAATTATTTTTCCTTCCGCCACACGACCAGAAGTAAAACCAAGTAAATATCATTTGTTCTTTTCATAAAAGATTTTAAAAAAATCAATATCAATAAATAATCAAACATTCATTTCTTTGAACATAGATTAAAAATATGTATACATACAACATACCGATTTTTCATGTTCAACATTATTGAGATGATCACCTCGTTGACTATGCTGCAAATAGAAAAGATCATCACTTGGTTAAGTTGAAATCAAGTCTCACTAGATAGTCAATGCATAATATCATCTTAAGTCAAACTTCTTATTGTATAAATACTTACCGATGAAGGAACCACATAACTACTTGATGAAGAGTGAGATATTGTAGCATGATTGACATTATTTTCTCTATTGGATCGCTCATTTAAGGCATTATTTTCAGCAAGTACCTAAAACTCCAAAGATAAATTTTGTAGCTTAATATAGATAAGAACACAAACTCAACAAATCTATGGAAATGCTGGAATAATAAAATATATAGAAGAAATACATACATGTTCATTTCTTCCGTTCATCACAATTTGCAACTGTTCTTGTAAAGATTTGTAATTTGTTTCCATCTCAAGCATCTTATTTTTCATAAAATCAAGTTCTTCTTTCATCTCACATGCCTTTTGACAATCATGTGCAAACTTACCACATTTGTTCGTTGAGCCATGTATATCTGTAGAAGTGACAAATGAACCATAGCATCTAGGTTTGCCAAGATGTTCTTTTCCTAACACTTGAGTTAAGATTTGATTTTTATTTTCATTAACAATATTCTCAGTATCATCTGGAGAATGACCTGCTACAATTTGATCTATCTCAACCTAAAAACAAAATTCAAATAGACATATTAATCAAACTAAGAAGTTAGAAAAGATGATATCAGCTTGCAAGAATATGAACACATACAAACTTTTCAGCTGCAAAGTCAGTGGATGGCTCTCCATTCTTCTTTGTGTACATCATTTTAAATGTTTGAATCAATGACATCTTTTGTCCCATTTGCTCCATCTTCAGTCATAAAAAGTTATCAAGTTAAAAAAACTATGCATCCATAAAAATAATTATAACATAATAAAGATAATATCTAAATCATCATAAGTAACAAGATAAGATTACATATTCCTGTTGTCGGATAGCAATGCTCTTTGGTCTCATTGTGGAAACCATCTGTTGTTTTGCACGATTTCCCTTATTGATTTCTGAAATTCTCTTTATAAAATATCAAAAAAAATATTAATTATAGAAAATAATAACAAACATTTCAAAACACACATAATTCCAATATTGGCCTAAATTCATCCATTGCAGTATTACTTTTTCACCTTTGCAGTATCACTTTTCCAATGTTGGACTAAATCCTCCATTATTTCCCCACTATAAATTGTTGCGGGCATGGATTGTCTCCATCAGGATTGAAATATTCCTTCTTTAATCTTTCCTTGTAATCTTTCCACTTCTTAGATAGTGACGCAACTACATAATTCTCATGGCAATCTTCAAGTTTATACTTCAACTACAAAACAAACAGTAAATATGTTAGTATTTTCAGATGTAGATTACTATGAAAAAAAATCAGATGTAATGTAAATTACCTTCACTAATTCCAAGCATTCATTGATATTGTGTTCTTGCATGTATCTCTAATCAAACACATCAATAGGTAACAAATCACCATTGCGAGCCATACTACATAAAAAATGTGCAAATCCAATAGCATTTGTACCAATTGGTCTATTTAGCTCATCAAACTCAAGTTTAAGATGTTGTCCAGGTGGCATATTGTATATGTTCATTTTCCTTGTTGGACTACGAGTTCTTTTTCTTAAAGATGGAGTGTCTGTTTGTATTGGAGGAGGGGAATTTCCATCATTCATGCTTGAAGGAGTGTGTGATGTATTTCCAACTTGGGGTTGTGACATTTGTAATGCAGAATTAGAGTCACTCATAAAATTGATTTGATGTTGTTGTTCACGAATTGCAATCTCCTTAGCTTTCCTACGAGTGACTCTATTTGTATCCATCACTTCAAAAATCTGCACATAGAAATTAAGAAAAATCAAGCATACCAATCAAGTTCTATTATAATTACATAGAGATTCAAAAGAACTAAACACAAAGATGAAAAAGATAATCCATACCAATCAAGTTCTATAGCATCTACATCCTTTCTTGAAATATCTATTTCTTCAATTTTAGCGAAAATATTTTCTATTACATTCTCCTCATGTGTAGTGCTTTGAAGTAAGGTTTCAACCATATCATCACTTCTTTTATCTCCATTGCATATGTATCTCGTGGCTTTGTCATCACAACTACATGCCAAGGTTTTTCACGTGGATTGCTTATATAAAAAACTTGTTGTGCTTGAGAAGCGAACACAAAAGGCTCTTTAGTATGTAGAAGACAATTAGGATTCACGAGAGTAAATCCATGTTTATCCACCTTCAACCCATCTTTATGAAAAATGTTTATCCAATCACACTTGAACAAAACAATAGCAAACTGTCCATAATAATCCAAACGTATCATATCCTTGACAATTCATAATAAGACACCATTCCTTGATTTGGAGTTTGTGCTGCTACAAGAATTCCACTATTTTGACATTTTCTCTATTGTCTCTCTCTTTAGTATGAAATCTTATTCCATTAATGTCAAAACCAGTATAACATCGAACTTTATTAGATGGTCCCTTTGCTAACCATCTAAGCATTTTTTATCTTTGCTCGTCCAAGATAGCACAGTACTCATATACCTACAGAAAGGAATAGAAAATGATATTCATGTATGGATATAAACTTAAATTATATATAGCCAGGGAGAAGTAACTTACATGATGTTTAAACCATCCTGGAAACTCCTTGAAATGAATGCCATCAATGTTTTGATGTAGCACCAACAATTTTTCTTTCAACTCATTGACATGTTTTCTATGTAAATGCGAATGTTGTGACTTCAATATCAAAAATAATATTGATAATGTAAGAAGACTCTAATAATCAACTAAATTACTAACTCAATATATGGTTTCAATGCATCACAGTTAAACAACAGGTATCTGATAGCTTGTTGCATCGTTGGATCATCTAAATCCCTCCAACTCCCTCCTTTAAGAGGGTGACCATCACAGAAAAATATTTCAAATCCAGGGACTATAATTTGATCATTACCACCATCTTGAATTGCCACATTCTTAACACTTCCTTATTGTCATTTAAATATCTTGAGAAAAAATTCATGCACTCTTTTGCTAAATAACCTTCAGCAATCGATGCCTCCACATATCTTCTATTACAAACATATGACTTCAACGTCATAAGAAACCTACATGAAAATAACTTGTATTATAGTATCTTCATTGTGATTGATTTAAAAGTATTAGCACTATGAAAAAGAAAAATTCATACCTCTCAACAAAGTACATCCATCGATATTGAACTGGGCCGCCTAACTTGGCCTCTTCTGCTAAGTGAACTACTAGATGCACCATCACATCAAAGAAAGATGGTGGAAAAAAAATTTCCATGTTACAAAGCACTTCTGCTATATCTGAATCCATTTTATGTAATGTGTCAATATCAAGTTCTTTTGAACAAAGATTTCTAAAATATGATGATAAACCAGTCAGAGTGGAAATGACATGTGCTGGCAGAACTTTTCGAAGAGCGATTAGAAGTAGTTGTTGTAACAAGATATGACAGTCATGACTTTTCAGTCCAATAATTTTTCTCCCTTCAACTTGCACACATTGAGAGATATTGGAAGCATATCCTCTGGGAACCTTTACAGCTTTTAACACCTGAAGAAAGTCAACTTTCTCTTCCTTTGACATTGTGAAAGAAGCAGTAGGCAGACACAATTTATTGGTTGCACTATTCAAATATGGGTAGAGTGATGATCTTATCTTCAATTCTTGTAAATCAAGATGAGCATTGTAATTGTCTTTTGATCTGCCCTCAGCATCTAAAAAAGTATATATCAAACTCTCACATACATTCTTTTCAATGTGCATCACATCCAAATTATGACGCAATTCTATGGTTTTCCAATATGGCAATTGAAAGAAGATACTCTCCTTCCTCCATCCTGTCTTGTATGATTGTTGACCTCTAGATTTTCTTTTTTGTCCAACTGTTTACTTGAACAAATTCAGTTGTTCCATCACATCAACACCTGATAATCTTTTAGGTCTTTCTCTTAATTCATTGTTTCCATCAAAAGTAGAATATTGCATGCGAAATTTATGATTTGCTTTAAGAAATCGTCGTTGATGGATATAGCAATGTTTGCTAGAATGCTTCAACCATTGCCCTTCAGTCTCATCATTACACACAGGACAGGCTTTCTCACCTTTAGTGCTCCATCAAGATAAATATGCATACCCAGGAAAGTCATTAATGGTCCACAATATAATAGCTTGCATCCTAAATGATTGTTTTCTAGCAGCATCATAAGTTTCTACACCTTCATGCCATAATAATTTTAGTTCATGAATAAGATGCTGAAGATACACATCGATTTTCATTCCTGGTGACTTTGGACCAGGTATGATAGAAGATAAAATCAAGTTGGATTCTTTCATACACATCCACGATGGCAAGTTATATGGTATTAAAACAACAGGCCATATACTATAAGTACATGATAATGATCTAAATGGATTAAATCCATCACTTTCCAAACCAAGTCTCACATTTCGAATCTCTGATGAAAATGATGTATGCTCATGATCAAAATGTTGCCAAACTATAGAGTCAGCTGGATGTCGTAATCTTCCATATTTTTGTGTGCGACCTTCTGCATGCCATGTCATAAAGGAGGCTATTTTTGTAGACATATATAACCTTTGTAATCTTGGTATTAAAGGAAAATAGCGCAATGTCTTTTTTGCTATTTTTTTCCCTTTGTTCATGTCCCATCTATCTGAACCACATGTTGCACACTTATGTAAATCATCAGTTTTTGTTCCATCCCAAAACAACATACAATCATTTTCACATGCATCTATTTTTTCATAATCAAGTCCAAGATCTTTGATCATCTTTCTTGTTTGATAAAAAGTCTCAGGTATTTCATTAGGATCTAGAAATGCATCCCTTAATAATTCCAATAGTGCAGTGACATATGTATCAGACCACCCATAAACGGATTTTATGTTAAACAACTTAACAAGAAAGGAGAGTTTACTATATTTGTTACATCATGGATATAACTCCTTTTCAGCATTTTCCAACAACTTATAAAATTTTTCAGCATCAATGCCAATTTGTTGATCCATCTCTTCCGCATGCATCAATGAAACACCAAAAGCATCATGAATCATTCCATGCATATCATCATCAACTTTATTACTTGATGATGCAACATCATTATGCTGCATTGTTCTTTTTTCTCCATGAAATGTCCAGATAGTGTATGACAACATCATACCTTTGAATAGTAAATGTTCAGCAACTTCCTTGGAGATAATAATGCAAGATTGCAACACTTAATACATGGACATCTAATGACCTTATTTGGTTCTGCATTTGCTATGGCAACTTTTAAGAATTCAGCTACTCCACTTAAATATTCTGGACTATTCTAAGACTTACCTATCCAACTTTTATCCATCTTAAGATTTAGACCTGAATATAAACAATTACATATTGTTACTCATATATGAAAAATTTGTAGCTAATTTTATAAACTTTTATAAGAAATGAGCCACCACCCAAGCTCGCTGGAGCACATACCTTTGTGAGATTACAATGGCCTCAACTTTGGCTGGTAATTGAATGACAGTCACAATCTGATAAAAGTTGCACACAACTCACACCTTTTTAGCAATAACCTAAAATAAATCATGACAGAGCAAACGATAGATGTTAGGAAAGTGACTTATGATCATCTCTCATTGTTTTAAAAAAAACATGCCAAAAATTTTTGCATGCAAATGCCACTGTTAATCTAAATAGCATACATATAATCGTGTTTTAAAGAAATAAGGAAAGCAACATGAATGTCCAGGTTAGTCAAACCAACATGCACATAAATCTTTTTTTGTTTACAACTTAACAAGAAACTGTGCATATCATGTATGTCACCTGTTTATTTTGAAGTTAATCAAAGTCAAAGAAAAATAATTACCCAACTTTCATATAACTGAGTTTAACAATCATGCATGAAACCTTCTATTAAAGATAATGGTCAAAACCTTTCATTTTGTGGTCAGAAGAGAACAACATCAAAGTTTAAATAAATATTTGATTATTTTCAAAACTCCAACAAAACTACAAGATTAATAACTATTATCAATAATTGATGCTACAGGATATTTTAAAATAAATTCTTAATTCACAAAAGATGGTATAGACTAAAATAAAAAATCTAAGTTATGCAAATCTTTAGAACTAGATTTCATGATACAATCACATTAAGAATGCAGTCCAAATTTAAAGGCAGCAGCAAGAACTTTTCTTTTTTTGGGTCCGAAGAGAACTACATCAAAGCTTTAAAAAAATGATTTTTTACAAACACCAACAGATCGGGACCTTATGCAATATGACCGGAAAAAAAATTCTGGGTTGAATATAAATATGAAGAGTTTTTTTTTTCTTCGTTTTGACAGGGAGGATGAGAGATATACACCATAGAGGGGGACGGGTTGGGTGGGGCTAGAGAGAGAGAGGTGTTGCGGTCAAATTTGTTAATGGAGGATTTACCGTTTTGTTGGAACAAAAGTCCAACAGGAGAGGTTAAAATAACTTTTGTTGGAGTAAAAGTTTGGAAAAAAACGCAGAAACACATAGTATAGGAGAGCTTAAAATAAATTTTATTGGGGTAAAAGTTTAGAGCACATGGTATAGGAGAGCTTAAAATAAGTATTATTGGAGCAAAAGTTTAGAGCACATGGCGCATGAGAGGACACATCGCACATGAGAGTTTAGAATTAATTTTCTTGGAGCAAAAGTGCAGTACGTAATACATACATTTTTTTTTAGAACCAAAACCCGTTGCAAGAGAGAGAGAAAATAGTGGGTGAAAAAGTTGTTGCAGATCGATTTTGTGAAATCGCTGGATGGGTGCTTTTGGAATCGGCGGGCCACTGCTGCAGCATCCCACGCAAAGCGACCTACCCTTTCCGGCGGAGGGGTTGCGGCGTGGAAAAGAAGAAGAAGAAGAAAGTTTGGTGTGAACGGGAAAAGTGGAAAGAGAGGTCATGGCGGTAAGGAGGGAAATTATAGATTATTAGGGAGGGAATATTTAAGCAAATTTAGTGAATAAAAGGCAAAAAATTATTTTTGCCTTTTATTTATTAAAGTTTATAAGATATAATTTAAGAAAGTGTCTTTAATATAATATATTTCATATCAATAGAAGGCAGATTTTTATTTAGCCTTTTAATGTTTGAAATATAAGTCACAATTTACTTTTTGCCTTTATGATTGGACGGTTTATAAGGCAAACAAAATATTTGCCTTCTAATCTGTTGATAATAACGCTGTTAAAGTTGTTCTGCCTTTTATGTCTACTTTTCCAGTAGTATAATTCTGTGCTCTAAAAAAAACCATCATCCTATTCTTCCAATAAGGATAGTCAGTACCATCAAAAAATGGAGGCCTATTAATTGAATGACCTTCAGCAACGAAACCTCTAGAGTCCATGATAAAGACAATCAAATGAAACACACAGCACAATTTGAGCAAGTAATTGAGTGAATTAAAATCCGAAATACAGAAAATTCACCAAAGCACCTCAGAGTATAGAATTGACTCTGACCTGCTCTGATACCAATTGTTGGGATCAGATAGGTGACTTAATCAGATGAACTAAGAATGTGTGTGAATAGCAGTGGAATTAAAATGAGTGAAACACACAATTCAATCAGATTCAAGTGTGGTGTGTGAGTATAGTGAATAGGAACAACAAACCACACATCAAACCACAGTGCACGGAAGATTTTTAAGGTGGTTCAAAGAACACAACTTGTGTCTCCTACGTCCACCTCCTCACAATGGAGGAACCACTAGCACAAGTGCAGTACAATCTGAGCACGATGACTCCAACCTCTTTGAATGCAACGACTCAAAGAAACCCAGGAGATAGGCACGACAACCTACTCCACAACCACTTGTGAATTCAGCAAATTCACAAGCCCTTGAGCACTACGGCTCAAGCACCAGAGCACAACGGCTCCGACCCAGAGCACTACGGCTCCAAACTTGAGTACAAAGTACTCAAACCTCTGGATCACAATAGATCCAAGTTCTTCTAGAACAAGCACACTTAGAGAATAGATCCTCTAGCATGATCTATCTCAGTACAGGATAAAATGGTAAAGACAAATAGAATTGGGCGATCTGTGTAGAACACATACACAGATCCCCCAGGGAAATTGACACTCAATACAAACACACAGACTCGGCTGGATCTCCTTCTGGATCAGCACTGCTGCAACCACGAGCTCCTCCCCTTCTTCTCCTTCTTCTTCTCCTTCTTCTTCCCCTTGGTGGCGCTCTGCTCCTCTCCTTCTGGATGCAGGAGCCTTTCCTGCTCAAATGCTCTTCTTCAAGAATGCTCTGAGCTTTCTTGCGTGGGATGCCTTTGGAGTACAAGGATCATGGGTATATATAGTCCCATGTGTGCATGAGGACCCTTGGAGTGCGTGGGCACAAATATCTAAGTCAATCCCCTTGATCTCTAAACAACCATGTGTCCAGAAAAATCCACATTTTTGAACTTCAGACGAAGTGTGTCGACACACAGCTAGACTATGTCGACACCACTGGCTTCAATTGTTCTGACTGCTCCCTGGGACAGTCATTTAGTGTCGACACACAGGTGGACTGTGTCAACACCACTGGTTGCTTCTCTCAGAACATGCTTCTGGGACAGTCAGCTAGTGTCGACACACAGGTGGACTGTGTCGACACCATTGGGACAAATTTGTGTAAACCTGAAAATATAATGTGTAAACCATTAATACAAGATATTATCATTAAAATGTGAGATATTAAACAACAAAAATATGTTGTTTAAGCATTGTTTTGATATGTATAAAATGTATAATATGTTCAATATGTCATCATCAAAATCAAGGTATGAGTGATGTTCATTGGTCATCATTAAAATACAACTTTAAGAAATTCCAAAACACACTCAACCCAACAATAATGCCCAGTAGGATTTAAATCTCAATAGCCAAGCAGACTTTAAATGATTAATACTTTAAATGGTAGAGTAACTAATGATAGAGAGAGTCATGTAAAGTCGAGAAAGTAATAGCACAAGTAACATGGTTCGAATGGCAGATGAATCAAGTATAGCACAATGATTAAAGTCAAGTTACGATAGAAACGATAACAACATTAGCAAGTAACGTCATGGTCAAGAAATAGCAAGCGACATGTATAGCAAGG
Organism: Colocasia esculenta; assembly: GCA_014218235.1. Lineage (NCBI taxonomy): Eukaryota > Viridiplantae > Streptophyta > Magnoliopsida > Alismatales > Araceae > Colocasia > Colocasia esculenta. The sequence goes on along the minus strand of CM024761.1, from coordinate 77,613,911 downwards.
AGAGATAGTAGATGGTCATGTAAAGAGTAATATGCACTTTGATTGATTTTCATCAATCGAGATAGTATAGCACTTTTGATTAACTTTCGTCAATCGAAATAGTAATGGCACTTTGGTTATCCGTAGATAGACGAGAGAGAACATAGTACTTTGAATGTGACTATGTTAGGATAGAACACAATAACTCAAGATAGCAAGTATCAAGTAGAGAGTACGGCAGTAGTTGCTCAATAACAGGACAGTAGCAGTTCAGTAACAGTCAGTGGAAGTACAGTAACAGTGCAGTACGTCTGAACTAACAGAATAACAGTATTCGTGTAACAGTTAGATGTCTAGCTAATTCAGAACAGTCAGTCAGGACCGGTGCAAATGCAGACACCGTCAATAGCCCCTGCAGGTATTTTTGGGTGCTTCTCTGCCCCCAAGACTAGATTGGAGCCCCTCGGACACTCTCCGTGCCCTCAGCAGTATACATTCAAGCCAATAGAGTCGCAAGACCCATTTTAGCGCTAGACAGTCATGAATAATACAAAACATGAAGGGTTATGCGGAAATACACAATACGGTAATCTAGAAGGGGGGGTTGAATAGATTACGGCAATTTAAAACTATTGATGGCTTCTTTTCGATGCTATCGCGATCTTAAAGAAATTTGATTGGAATTCGATTAAGTATGAGACCGCTTGAGTTGATCTAAATGAGAACAGGGAATCAAACGTGCGTATGAACACCGTGGCTACCGATCATCTATCGCAAAACGCGAACAAACCACAGAACACGATGATTTAAGGTGGTTCGGAGTACACAACTCGTGTATCCTACATCCACCGTCCACACACACACGTAGAAACGACTGCTTATGAGCGAGTTCAACACAACAACTCAACCACACACACGTTGTCTGATGAAACACGATCAGAACAACCACAAATACGTGAATCAAGCACAAGGGATGCTCGAAACACACCACACACACACACGATGGAATGGAAATTATGAGATGGAGAAGAATTAGGAATTAGGGAACAAATCCGGTTGGAATTCTTCTCGTGGATCGTCCAAACGCTCTTCAAACTTCGATTGGATGTAGATTGATCGATGTAGAAGGTTGAATTGGCGACGATCCGGCTTCAGCTCCGCATAGATGGTGATTCCACGACGATCTGGGCGGAAAGTTGAAGCAGAGCAGTAATTTGGGGCTTTTCCTCTTGATCCCTTGGAGGCTCTTGGATGGGAGGCTGCTCTCTGCGAATTTGGCTCCAAAAGGATGCTTATATAGTGTTAGGTAAAGGTGGGGGTCATGGAGGAAGGAAACACCCAAGTGGGGGCCGGATTTGGAAACTCAAAAACTTATGTTTCCGTCGTCTGTCGACAGGTGCACTTGCATCTGTCGACAGGCGCACTCAGGCTGAGAACTGGGTTTCAGGAAATTGAGTTTCTGAGTGTATCTGTCGAAAGGCAGTTTGCATCTGTCGACAGATGCACTCAGGAATAGAAAACCTGAGCTCTGTCCTGGGTTGACTGTGTGTATCTGTCGACAGGTACATTTCATCTGTCGACAGATGCACTCAGAGATGCAAACCTGAGCTCTGTCTTGGAATGACTGTGTGAATCTGTCGACAGGTACATTGCATCTGTCGACAGATACACCTCTTTGACAGATATTTGTGCTTTTTGCTCATTTCTTCAATGCCTCTTCAATGCTCCATGTTTCATGCTTGTGCACCTACATGCAAATACATTGTTAGTGATATACATTGTATGATTTAGCAATGTTTAACTCAATCACTTTCATGGTGTTTTTCATGTTAGTTTAGCACATCAATTTTGCATTAAATCAATGTTCAAGGATGTTAATGTGATCATCAAAAACATGATATATGGAAAACCCAACAATCTCCCCTTTTTGATGATGACAAAAACATTCAATTGATGCATATTGATGTTCTCCCCCTTTTGACAACATACAAAAGGTCAAGTCATGCACATATGGAGACAAAATACAATGAACTGAGTTTTCATTGATTGATCATTGAAATTTCATAGTACATTTGATAATCATTACATGACTCGATAGAAATCAAAAGAAAGGGAAATAACATGAACAAGCAAAAGATGACTAGACAAGTGAGACTAATTCCCAGCTAAGACTTTTAGTGACCTCTAATGACCCTGAGGACCCTCTATTCATCGTCATGACCAGCAGAATGAGGGTGACGGGATCCATCTCTCGGAGTAGAGGTGGTCAAGACGGTCATCCAGAGTGTTGAGGTGAGCATCCACTTGATCAAATCGGGAAGTCATCTGAGCAAATCCTGAGATCATTTCTTGATGGATTTGTGCCAAGTAATCACGGAGGGATTGTTCTTGAGGCACAGGAACATCATCAAATTCTTGAGCTGGTCAGGCATTTGCTCATCCTGAGGTTCTCATCACTGCCTTCATTTGCTTCATCGCCTCATTGTCTTCTCATCTGTTGAGTCTTCAGCTCCTTGTGGTTCCTTTCCCTTGAGAGTCCATGGTGACTACACCATCCACAATCTTGTAGCCCATGCGGTTGGCAGCAGTGAGATCAAAAGCACTTCGGGACTTTAAAGAGATGAGCTCACTTGGAAGGATAGGAATGCCAAGGAAAATAAGAAGAGAAGTGATGGGGCAAGCATATGGCATTGATCTTTTGGTGTTTGAGAAACACGACGGATGAGGCTTATCATGAGTTCAGGCAGATTGATTTTGACACTTGAGGAAAAATATGAACAAGGATTTATGGACCTCGTGACTAACTCTCGACTTCCATCCTTCGGGACGATCAAGGTAGTGAAGATGTGATGGATCATCCGGATTAGAGGAGGAAAAGGTTGGCGTTGAGACGAGCAATCTCCTTGGTAGAGTCATATTCCAACGTGAGAAGCTCATAGTACTCAGAAGCGAGAAGGAGTGTAGTTGAAGAGTTCATCTCCTGAGTTGGAATTTCGAGGGCTGTGGAGAGAAGATTGGCGTGTGAGGCGAAAACGAGTGCCTTTCACCGAAGAGTAGAGATCTCCTGATCGGAAAGCCCTAGGTTATTGTAGAACTCGGAGACGGCAGTGGGAGAGTACTGCAAGTGGGAGTACAAGAAGGATGTCCACCCTTGTGTGTCAAAATAGGGTAGGAGTGAGGGGAACATCGGTGCTAAGGACTCGAAGTCCACATACCGGGATTGGACAATCTTCTTGAAGGTGCCGATGGGTCGGATTAGATGGAGACCTTGAGGAACGATGGATTCCGGCAACCGATCCTCACGATGCTTGCTGCGACGTTCGGAAGGAGCCCTGGAGCTTTCTCTGGCGTCCGTCAGAGCGCGACGACGGCGAGCGAGCGAGAATTCGATTTGGGTGCCATCGCAGGAAGAGGGATGAGAATGGAGAGTGAAGGGAGAGAGGAGGGATCCCAGACGAGGAGCAGCAGGATCGTCGGAGACGGAGCCCTGAAGGGGGAAGATAGGGGGTTTTGAGAGAGGAGGAGGGAACGAGAGAGGAGGGGTGAGAATGGGTCGTGGGCAGCCTTAGAATGGATTGGAAGGTTTTAAAAGAGAGGCCCCACAAAAGGAGGTGAACCGGCGCGAGGGTTTTCTGCAAAAACGAATCTGGGTCGTCGTCTGTCGACAGATGCCAGTCTATCTGTCGACAGATAACTCCTTTTTGGTTAAAAATTGATTTTTGACAATGTTTTTCAAAGGGACAAGTGTCATTTGTTGTTTTAAGGCAAAATGGGTGTATGTGCAAGATAAAAATTCATATCCATTATGATGAAGACATGACACAAATCTAAAATGATTTTGAATTAAAATCGATAAGTTCTTTAATTAGATCATGAAGAACACATTTCACAATAGCCAGTGAAAATTAAATAACTCTTTTGATTAAGGCCGTTGAAGAAAAACATGCATCTTAATAGAGATGATAGTCAGATGACAATTGAATTAGATGGCCACAAGAACGTCTTACCGAAGAAGCACATTGGACTTGACATAAAAGGATTTCGGAGGCTTCACTCTATTTCTGGTATGACTTTAGAATCTTTAGACATCGAAGATGGAAAAGAGTGGCAATGAGGAGCACTTTCACTTTTTCATGTGAAGGTAGACATTTGTGATGCCAATACCCCCAGTTACTCAATGTGAGTGTCTGTCAAGCCATTGTATAGAGATAATGAAACAACCTTTTGACGCGAAGACCGACATTGGTGATGCCCATGTCCCCGGTTACTTAGTGATTTTCATCATTGCTCTACCTCCATCCCACAAATGAAAGATAATTTGTTGATTGAACCGAAGAAATAGGTAGCTTTTCTTTTTTTTTTTTTTTTGCTTTTTTGTCAAGTACATGAGATTTCTTTAGGCAAGTTGTAATGTAGAACATTAAATTCAAGAGCTTTCTGAATTTTCAAATCATTTTTAGATTCATGTTTAACGACAAGGGAGTTATTCAAAGGAGATGTTTAAAAATCATTTGGTTTGCTCATTGTGTTCAAAATGATCTAAAAAGACCTCAATCAAGTGTTGCATCAAACAACATTTAGACTTGGTTCACGACTTTGACATGAAGTGGATATGAAAGGTTATATTGCACACAAACAACCAAGGTTTACCTTTAAATCAAGTAAGGAACACTTTCTTGAAAAGTATGAAGAAGGAATTGAAAAATAAGGAAGAATGTGTGTATCTGTCGACAGAAGGAATCTGTCTGTCGACAGATGCACGCAGACTGATGAATGAAGTTTCTGTCAGAACAAGACTGAGTGTACCTGTCGACAGATGGAATGAGTCTGTCGACAGATATGAACAGATTGGATTTTTCTGGTTTTAGATTGATTGCACATTGAGTTCAAGGAAGTGAGAATTAACAAGAAGATGTGGAAAGAGTTTCCTCAAGAAAATACTCATCTAACCTTAACTCACTCCCCATAGTGTGTGCACGTGTTGACACAACATCCAAGCAAGGATTCACACAAGCATTTGATACAAGACAAACATGTTCATGAAAGGAAGGTCATACACAAGCACATGGTCACAGAAAAAAAAAACATTGTTTCATGGAGTTAACATGATAAAATGTAAGGAAACTAAAAATCCTATGTGAAGTACAGGGCCTTTATATGGAATGGGACTATTGATACTTGGCGGAGAATATTTCTCACGCATGATGATAGTTTCCAAACAAGCCGAACTTGTTCTTCCACAGTTCACCATTTGATATACCACATAGTCATTCCACATAAAGAGCATGTACTCCAATATGGATAGCCAGTTTCATTGCATTTTACACAAACTCAATTCTCTTCTTAAGGATGTGAATCTATCTTCAGACAAGGGTTTGGTGAAAATATCAGCCAATTGTTTTTCTGTGAGAATGAAAATAAGTTCCAAGGTTTTATTGGCAACTTCGTCTCTCAAGAAATGATGACGGATTTCAATGTGTTTAGTCAGTGAGTGTTGGACAGGGTTTTTTGAAAGGTTGATAGCACTTGTGTGTCACACAGGATAGGTGTGCATCCAATTGAACATTATAGTCAGCTAACTGACTTTTGATCCACAACACTTGAGCTGCACAACTTCCTGCAGCGACATATTCTGCCTCTGCAGTGGAGAGTGCAACCGAGTGTCGTTTCTTGGATGCCCACGAAACCATGCAACCGCCAAGGAACTGGCAATATCCACTAGTGCTTTTTCTATCAAGTTTACATCCAACATAATCAGCATCAGAATATGAGATCAAATCAAAACTACTGCCTGCTGGGTACCAAAAACCCAAATTGCATGTGCCAGAGAGATATCGGAAAATTCTCTTGACTGCAATTAAATGGCTTTCCTTTGGACTAGATTGGTATCTAGCACAAAGGCAAACACTATATTGAATATCCGTCTGCTTGCAGTAAGATAAAGGAGTGAGCCAATCATACCTCGGAAGTGCTTTGCATCTACCGGTTTACCTTTCTCATCATTTTCCAATTTGATGCTTGTGCTCATTGGGTGGAGGCCGATTTAGCTTGCTCGAATTGAAATCGTTTGAGAAGCTCTTTGACATATTTTTCTTGATTTATGAAGAATCCGTCTTTTTGTTGTTTCACCTGCAAACCAAGAAAGAATTGAAGCTCCCCCATCAGACTCATCTCAAATTCACTGTGCATGTGATTAGAAAATTCTTCACACAGTGAAGGGTTAGTAGAACCAAATATGATGTCGTCCACATAAACTTGAACAACAATTATGTGATTGCGAACTTCTTAGTGAAGAGTGTTTGGTCTACTTTACCTCTTGAGTAGTTCTTGCTTACTAGAAAATTGCTTAGTCTATCATACCAAGCTCGAGGTGCCTGTTTCAAACAATAAAGAGCTTTGTGCAATTTATACACATGGTTAGGCATTTCAGAATTTTCAAAACCTGGTGGTTGAGAGACATAGACTTCTTCTTTGATATAGCCATTTAAGAAAGCAGTTTTAACATCCATTTGATAAAGTTTGAACTTATGGGAGCATGCATATGCCAATAAAATTCTGACTGCTCTAACCTGGCTACAGGAGCAAAGGACTCTTCAAAGTCTACACCAAACTCTTGACTATATCCTTTTGCTACGAGTCTTGCTTTATTTCTGACCATTTTCCTTCTTCATTAAGTTATTCCTAAACACCCATCTAGTTCCTATGATAGAAATTTCAGGGGTTCTAGGAACTAAACTCCATACATTATTTCTTTGAAATTGACCAAGTTCCTCATGCATGGCATCAATCCATGAGTTATCTTTTAAGGCTTCTTCAACATTTTTGGGTTCCACTTGTGAAACAAAAGCAAAAAGATCATGTTCAATTATTTTTCTTACTTGAGATCTTGTTTGAACAAAATCATTTAAACTACCTATCACATCATCAAGTGGGTGATCTTTGAATACCTCACATTTGTGATTGTTGAAGGGCCGGGAGTATCTTGTCCTTGAGGAATTTGATCTTGTGAGTGTAGTTCTTCAGGAGGTTCACTTTCTGGTGGATTTCTTCATGTTTCATCTTGTTTTCTGAATGCAATTTCATCATCTTCATCGTAGTCCCTGTGAAGATATCCACTTTGGTCTTGGAATCTTCTTCAGATTTGTCTTTTGCTTTGACTTGTAGATCCTTGAGCGATGTCCCTTCATCCTCTTTTCCAGTCCTGTTAACATTCAAGCTGTTAGATTTGGCATAAGTCTCATCAAAAACAACATGTGGAGTTTCTTCCACAGTGCGTGTTTTATTGTTAAACCCTATATGCCCTAGAGTGTTCTGAGTAGCCTAGAAAAACACCTTGATCACTTTTGGCTTCAAATTATCTAAATCAGATTTATCATTGTTATGAATAAATACCTTTGAGCCAAAAACTCGGAAGTACCCAAGGTTGGGTTTCTTACCTTTCAACAACTGGTAGGGGGTTTTCTTATCACAGGTCTTACCATGGCTCTGTTTAGAATGTAGCACGAAGTGTTCACCGCTTCTGCCCAAAAGCTTTTGGAGAGTTGGCCTTCAACTAGAAGAGTGCGAGCCATTTCCACCAATGTTTTGTTTTTCCTCTCCACTACTCCATTTTATTCTGGAGTCCTTGGGAAGAGAACAGATGTTCAATCCCTTGATGCCGGTGCTTTAGATTTGAAGGACTTCCAGGTCTGTTTTCCCTGTGCACTCATCACAAAAACTTTCATTGTTGTTAAAAGAATGTCAGGAAGTCCACTTACTAATTTGAGCTTCATGATCTTGTGCAACACGTTGTAGCTCGCATGGCCAGCCTACGATCCACAGGGTCAATTCATCCTGTCTATTGCAACAAGACACAAGTTGTCATTTTCTGGATCATCTAAGTCAACTAAGAAATGTTATTCACTCTTTTTCCAGAAAATTTTACACTTCCTGTTTCTTTATCAACAATTTGACATGAATTATATTCAAACATGACGTTGTGACCTCTATCACACAATTGACTTATGCTAAGCAAGTTGTGATTAAGGCCATCAACCAACAGTACATTTTCAATGAATTGAATGTAGACTTACCACAACATTACCTGTGCCAATGATTTGTCCTTTGTTGTTACCTCCAAATGACTTGTCCTCCGTCTTTCTCCACTAGGAAACAGAATTTACCTTTGTCGCCCGTCATGTGCCTCGAACAGCCGCTATCCAAGTACCATTTGTTTTGATGTTGGGCTGCTAGGCATTCCTGCAAATGTGGATCAGACAAGAGATTTTGGTACCCAAATTACTTTGGGTCCCAAAATTTCATTGATGCAACAAAGTAGATGTTTAGGAATCCAAACTTGTTTGAATTTTTGTTTCTTTGGATTATTCCAGCATTGTTTTTCATCATGACCAATCTTTTTGCATACATTGCATGAAGAATTTTCTTTTCAATTTTTTGTTGCTTGTTAGACTGTTTATTAGTTGAAACTGTTCTTGTCTGTCGACAGGCACCATTGCATCTGTCGACAGGTGCCTTTTTCTTTTGTTTGTTGGAACATTTTGTTTAAGTTGCATTGCCTTGGTCTGAGACTGTCTTGAGTTATGCTTTGTGGGAACATGCTTGCTTGTGCTTGGGCTAGGATCAACAAATAAGTTATCAATGACTCTCCTATTTTCTTTTGTTTGACAGTTGATATCCTAATCCATGCTTGGTTACATGTATTTTGGCGCCCAAACCGCATCTAGATTTTGCTTCCCTTTTACAAATTCATTAAGTCCTCAGATTTTTCTTTCAATTCCTTTTTAGTTTGTTCCAACTTTTTCTTGGTTTCCAATTGTTCTTCTTGAAGGAATTCAATGGAATGGCTTAAACAGTCTTTTTCTTTTTGTGTTTCTTGCAATTTCATTTTCAAGCAATCCATTTCTTCATTATGAGTCTTTTCATCAACTTTCATCATTTCCAATTCTTTTGTCAGGAATGCAATTCGTTCATCATTGTTCTTATCATGCACAAGGGAGTTGCATTTCTTTTTTAATGCTCTATTTTCAGATCTATATTCACAAAATTTTTCAAATAAGGTAGTGTATGCTTCCTCCCTTCACTTGCAGTGAAATCATCAATGAGAAATTTACCTCGCTGGAGTCATCACTCCTAGCCATCAAGCATTTCACTTCTTCATCATCGGATGTTTCTTGTGCATCTTCATCTTCATCTTCACACTCCAGGTGGCCAACATTGCTTTGGCCTTTTTGGAGGTGAGTTTTTCCTCTTCAGCTTCTTCTTGAGTTCCGGGCATTCTCCTCTCATGTGCCCTTGTTTCTTGCATTCATAACAAACAATGTCATATTTTTTGTTGGACTCATATTCTGTGAAAAATTTTTCTTTTGAAAGGGTTTAGAGTTACCTGTGTCTCTCCTTTTGAACTTCAGAAATTCTTGAATTGTCTAGTGAGCATTGCCATTTCACCATCATCACTCTCACTAGATGTTTCTTGTTCATCACTATCTTGTTGAATGGATTTCTTGGAGCTTGTTGATGTTTTTGTTGATGCTTTTAGAGCAATTGACTTCCTAGGATTTTCTTCTAATTCTTTTCTTTTGATGTTGATTTCATATGTCATTAAGGAGCCAATTAGTTCATCCAATTTCATTTGGAAAGGTCTTTGGAATCCTCAATGACAGTGGCCTTAGTATTCCAAGATGAAGTAAGAGATCGAAGGATCTTTCTTACTAAGTCACTTTCAGAGTATTCCTTCTTAAGACCTTTAAGCCCATTAACTATTATCATGAATCTTGCAAACATGTCTGATATGGTTTCATCATGTCTGATATGGTTCATCAGTTTTCATCTTGAACATTTCATATTCAGACACTAACATGCTAACTTTAGTTTCCCTTACCTCGGACGTACCTTCGTAAATGAGTTCAAGTTTGTCCCACATCTCCTTTGCTGTTGAGCAGTGGAGACTCTTGAAAATTCCTTTGGATGCACCGCACATTGCATCATGTTTAGTGCGCTCCATTTGAGAGTTCCTTTAGCTATTTGGTCTTTCGTCCAGGTGTCTTCGTCCTCGGGCAACACATATGGTCCTCATTGCCATGTTCTGACTCTCCTTCAACTCATTATTCCCTTTCTCATCATTTTCCAATTTGATGCTTGTGCTCATTGGGTGGAGGCCGGTTTTAGCTTGCTCGAATGAAATCGTTTGAGAAGCTCTTTGACATATTTTTCTTGATTTATGAAGAATCCGTCTTTTGTTGTTTCACCTGCAAACCAAGAAAATTGAAGCTCCCCATCAGACTCATCTCAAATTCACTGTGCATGTGATTAGAAAATTCTTCACACAGTGAAGGTTGTAGAACCAAATATGATGTCGTCCACATAAACTTGAACAACAATTATGTGATTGCGAACTTTCTTAGTGAAGAGTGTTTGGTCTACTTTACCTCTTGAGTAGTTCTTGCTTACCAGAAAATTGCTTAGTCTATCATACAAGCTCGAGGTGCCTGTTTCAAACATAAAGAGCTTTGTGCAATTATCCACATGGTTAGGCATTTCAGAATTTTCAAACCTGGTGGTTGAGAGACATAGACTTCTTCTTTGATATAGCCATTTAAGAAAGCAGTTTTAACATCCATTGATAAAGTTTGAACTTATGGGAGCATGCATATGCCAATAAAATTCTGACTGCTTCTAACCTGGCTACAGGAGCAAAGGACTCTTCAAAGTCTACACCAAACTCTTGACTATATCCTTTTGCTACGAGTCTTGCTTTATTTCTGACCACTTTTCCTTCTTCTTAAGTTTATTCTAAACACCCATCTAGTTCCTATGATAGAAATTTCAGGGGTTCTAGGAACTAAACTCCATACATTATTTCTTTGAAATTGACCAAGTTCCTCATGCATGGCATCAATCCATGAGTTATCTTTTAAGGCTTCTTCAACATTTTGGGTTCCACTTGTGAAACAAAAGCAAAAAGATCATGTTCAATTATTTTTCTTACTTGAGATCTTGTTTGAACAGAATCATTTAAACTACCTATCACATCATCAAGTGGGTGATCTTTGGAATACCTCACATTTGTGATTGTTGAAGGGCGGAGTATCTTGTCCTTGAGGAATTTGATCTTGTTAGTGTAGTTCTTCAGGGTTCACTTTCTGATGGATTCTCTTCAAGTGTTTCATCTTGTTTCTGAATGCAATTTCGCATCTTCATCGTAGTCCCTGTGAAGATATCCACCTTTGGTCTTGGAATCTTCTTCAGATTTGTCTTTTGCTTTGACTTGTAGATCCTTGAGCGATGTCCCTTCATCCTCTTTTCCAGTCCTGTTAACATTCAAGCTGTTAGATTGGCATAAGTCTCATCAAAAACAACATGTGGAGTTTCTTCCACAGTGCGTGTTTTATTGTTAAACACCCTATATGCCCTAGAGTGTTCTGAGTAGCCTAGAAAAACCCTTGATCACTTTTGGCTTCAAATTTATCTAAATCAGATTTATCATTGTTATGAATAATACCTTTGAGCCAAAAACTCGGAAGTACCCAAGGTTGGGTTTCTTACCTTTCAACAACTGGTAGGGGGTTTTCTTTATCACAGGTCTTACCATGGCTCTGTTTAGAATGTAGCACGAAGTGTTCACCGCTTCTGCCCAAAAGCTTTTGGAGAGTGGCTTCAACTAGAAGAGTGCGAGCCATTTCCACCATGTTCTGTTTTTTCTCTCCACTACTCCATTTTATTCTGGAGTCCTTGGGGAAGAGAACAGATGTTCAATCCCTTGATGCCGGTGCTTTAGATTTGAAGGACTCCGGGTCTGTTTTCCCTGTGCACATGCATCACAAAAACTTTCATTGTTGTTAAAAGAAATGTCAGGAAGTCCACTTACTAATTTGAGCTTCATGATCTTGTGCCAACACGTTGTAGCTCGCATGGCCAACCTACGATGCCACAGGGTCAATTCATCCTGTCTATTTGCAACAAGACACAAGTTGTCATTTTCTGGATCATCTAAGTCAACTAAGTAAATGTTATTTCACTCTTTTTCCAGAAATTTTACACTTCCTGTTTCTTATCAACAATTTGACATGAATTAGATTCAAACATGACTTTGTGACCTCTATCACACAATTGACTTATGCTAAGCAAGTTGTGATTAAGGCCATCAACCAACAGTACATTTTCAATTGAATTGAAGGTAGACTTACCACATTACCTGTGCCAATGATTTGCCTTTGTTGTTACCTCCAAAAATGACTTGTCCTCCGTCTTTCTCCACTAGGAACAGAATTTACCTTTGTCGCCCGTCATGTGCCTCGAACAGCCGCTATCCAAGTACCATTTGTTTTGATGTTGGGCTGCTAGGCATTCCTGCAATGTGGATCAGACAAGAGATTTTGGTACCAAATTACTTTGGGTCCCAAAATTCATTCATGCAACAAAGTAGATGTTTAGGAATCCAAACTTGTTTGAATTTTTGTTTCTTTGGATTATTCCAGCATTGTTTTTCATCATGACCAATCTTTTTGCATACATTGCATGAAGGAATTTTCTTTTCAATTTTTTGTTGCTTGTTAGACTGTTTATTTTGAACTGTTCTTGTCTGTCGACAGGCACCATTGCATCTGTCGACAGGTGCCTTTTTCTTTTGTTTGTTGGGAACATTTTGTTTAAGTTGCATTGCCTTGGTCTGAGACTGTCTTGAGTTATGCTTTGTGGGAACATGCTTGCTTGTGCTTGGGCTAGGATCAACAATAAAGTTATCAATGACTCTCCTATTTTCTTTTGTTTGACAGGTTGATATCCTAATCCATGCTTGGTTACATGATTTTGGCGCCCAAAACCGCATCTAGATTTTGCTTCCCTTTCAAATTTCATTAAGTCCTCAGATTTTTCTTTCAATTCCTTTTCAGTTTGTTCCAACTTTTCTTGGTTTTCCATTGTTCTTCTTGAAGGAATTCATGGAATGGCTTAACAGTCTTTTTCTTTTTGTGTTTCTTGCAATTTCATTTTCAAGCAATCCATTTCTTCATTATGAGTCTTTCATCAACTTTCATCATTTCCAATTCTTTTGTCAGGAATGCATTCGTTCATCATTGTTCTTATCATGCACAAGGGAGTTGCATTTCTTTTTTAATGCTCTATTTCAGATCTATATTCACAAATTTTTCAAATAAGGTAGTGTATGCTTCCTCCCATTCACTTGCAGTGAAATCATCAAATGAGAAATTTACCTCGCTGGAGTCATCACTCCTAGCCATCAAGCATTTCACTTCTTCATCATCGGATGTTTCTTGTGCATCTTCATCTTCATCATCATCCTCCAGGTGGCCAACATTGCTTTGGCCTTTTTGGAGGTGAGTTTTTCCTTCTTCAGCTTCTTCTTGAGTTCCGGGCATTCTCCTCTCATGTGCCCTTGTTCTTGCATTCATAACAAACAATGTCATATTTTTTGTTGGACTCATATTTCTGTGAAAAATTTTTTCTTTTGAAAGGGTTTAGAGTTACCTGTGTCTCTCCTTTTGAACTTCAGAAATTTCTTGAATTGTCTAGTGAGCATTGCCATTTCACCATCATCACTCTCACTAGATGTTTCTTGTTCATCACTATCTTGTTGAATGGATTTCTTGGAGCTTGTTGATGTTTTGTTGGATGCTTTTAGAGCAATTGACTTCCTAGGATTTTCTTCTAATTCTTTTCTTTTGATGTTGATTTCATATGTCATTAAGGAGCCAATTAGTTCATCCAATTTCATTTTGGAAAGGTCTTTGGAATCCTCAATGACAGTGGCCTTAGTATTCCAAGATGAAGTAAGAGATCGAAGGATCTTTCTTACTAAGTCACTTTCAGAGTATTCCTTCTTAAGACCTTTAAGCCCGTTAACTATTATCATGAATCTTGCAAACATGTCTGATATGGTTTCATCATGTCTGATATGGTTTCATCAGTTTTCATCTTGAACATTTCATATTCAGACACTAACATGCTAACTTTAGTTTCCCTTACCTCGGACGTACCTTCGTAAATGAGTTCAAGTTTGTCCCACATCTCCTTTGCTGTTGAGCATGTGGAGACTCTTGAAAATTCTTTGGATGCACCGCACATTGCATCATGTTTAGTGCGCTCCATTTGAGAGTTCCTTTAGCTATTTGGTCTTTCGTCCAGGTGTCTTCGTCCTCGGGCAACACATATGGTCCCTTGCTGACTATCTTCCACAGCTCGTAATTTTGAGCTCTCAAAATACCTGCATACGGTTTTTCCAATAAGGATAGTCAGTGCCATCAAAATAGGGTGGCCTGGTTACTGAATGTCCCTCGGCCATATACCCTTTGCTAGAATCCATAAGATCGAAAATCTCCTGATCGCTAGATCAAATGACGAAAATCAGTAAATCGGAGAAACCCGCTCTCTGATACCAATTGAAGGGTTATGCGGAAATACACAATACGGTAATCTAGAAGGGGGGGGGGGGGGTTGAATAGATTACGGCAATTTAAAACTATTGATGGCTTCTTTTCGATGCTACGCGCGATCTTAAAGAAATTTGATTGGAATTCGATTAAGTATGAGACCGCTTGAGTTGATCTAAATGAGAACAGGGAATCAAACGTGCGTATGAACACCGTGCCTACCAATCATCTATCGCAAAACGCGAACAAACCACAGAACACGATGATTTAAGGTGGTTCGGAGTACACAACTCGTGTATCCTACATCCACCGTCCACCACACACGCAGAAACGACTGCTTATGAGCGAGTTCAACACAACAACTCAACCACACACACGTTGTCTGATGAAACACGATCAGAACAACCACAAATACGTGAATCAAGCACAAGGGATGCTCGAAACACAACCACACACACACACGATGGAATGGAAATTATGAGATGGAGAAGAATTAGGAATTAGGGAACAAATCCGGTTGGAATTCTTCTCGTGGATCGTCCAAACGCTCTTCAAACTTCGATTGGATGTAGATTGATCGATGTAGAAGGTTGAATTGGCGACGATCCGGCTTCAGCTCCGCATAGATGGTGATTCCACGACGATCTGGGCGGAAAGTTGAAGCAGAGCAGCAATTTGGGGCTTTTCCTCTTGATCCCTTGGAGGCTCTTGGATGGGAGGCTGCTCTCTCGACAATTTGGCTCCAAAAGGATGCTTATATAGTGTTAGGTAAAGGTGGGGGTCGTGGAGGAAGGAAACACCCAAGTGGGGGCCGGATTTGGAAACTCAAAATCTTATGTTTCCGTCGTCTGTCGACAGGTGCACTTGCATCTGTCGACAGGCGCACTCAGGCTGAGAACTGGATTTCAGGAAATTGAGTTTCTGAGTGTATCTGTCGAAAGGCAGTTTGCATCTGTCGACAGATGCACTCAGGAATAGAAAACCTGAGCTCTGTCCTGGGTTGACTGTGTGTCTGTCGACAGGTACATTTCATCTGTCGACAGATGCACTCAGAGATGCAACCTGAGCTCTGTCTTGGAATGACTGTGTGAATCTGTCGACAGGTACATTGCATCTGTCACAGATACACCTCTTTGACAGATATTTGTGCTTTTTGCTCATTTCTTCAATGCCTCTTCAATGCTCCATGTTTCATGCTTGTGCACCTACATGCAAATACATTGTTAGTGATATACATTGTATGATTTAGCAATGTTAAACTCAATCACTTTCATGGTGTTTTTCATGTTAGTTTAGCACATCAATTTTGCATTAAATCAATGTTCAAGGATGTTAATGTGATCATCAAAAACATGATATATGGAAAACCCAACAAAACAGTAGGAGCCACACAACTCAAAGGGTACCGGAGAGTACTAGATGAATAGAGAGATAGACGAGATAGTAGAGTGAACATGAATAGATGAGCGAGTAGAATATAGATGAGATCTTATGGTCATTGCACGTGAAATTTCGAGTAACGAGCGATAGTAACAGTTGCACAACACGCGCATACGGCGTTGGCAGTCAGGTGGAACTCACTACCCTTCCACTGGCCATGTTACGCACAGGTCCAGAGGTCCGACGTGATTCAAGATAAGATAGAGAACACTCTAAGGTCGTTTGGATCTTCCTGATCCCTCAAGTGTATCATAGGTGTTAGGCTACAACCAGCTCGTCGACCATGTGGGAACCATGGATAAAGGAGACTTACGGAGGCCTTGAACAAAGACTCACTAGTCCGGCAGAAGGAGTATCCGACGAACAGTTCGTCCAAGTCAAGAGAGTGTGTATATAGAAACAAGTGCCTGATGTTCTAGAGGAATTCTAGAACAGTGGAGCGTCGATAACAGTATTCCCAAAGCTTGCGAGAATCGTAGACAAGTTCATTTAAAATAAGACAATTAATATACAATATTGAAACAATTTACCAGATATATTATGAGATATTTTCATGCCAAATTGGGCCATATTTGGATGGTTCAAGTGTGTGCATGTGGTAAGAGAATTCATGGAGATGAAATAATCAAGTGAAAGGCCTTTTAATTAACTAACTACATGTCCATGATTAACAATTTTATTTATTGAGTTTAAGACAGTTAACAAAGTGTACAAGCACTGTAGAAAGTCAAGAATTCTAGAAATAGGGGGTTTCATGCAAAAAGCCCAGATCACGACATACCCATATGAGGGTCGTGATAGGGTCAAAGTGGAACGTGATAGGGTCGTCTGAGGATCACGACAGGTCTGTTCGGTCAAGCGGCCAGAATGCGACGACAGCTCCTGTCGCACTCAGAACACGACAGGAGGTGCTGTCTCGACAACCCTGAGAATGCAGCCTATCGTCCTGTCGCGTTCTTAGGTACTATACCTGAGTTCAAGCGGGAAAAGGACTAGCATGGGATTGCATGCCAACTTAACATATTTTGACACAAGGTGATTCGAAAATTCATAACTAATTGTATAGTCGATGAAAAATCATGAAACAAGTTGCATATTGATCTACACATACGTGAGTAATTACAGTAAATAGGAATTTGAAAATAGATAGAGTTTCGTCATGCTTTATTCAAGTCAAACATGGAGTACATGACACAGTGAGCAGTTGAGATGAGAGAATTAATTCACGAAGTAGGGTGGATAACAATTAGGACTTTTAGGTGAAAAAGAAGCCTATCTATCATTAGTATTTCCTATAAAAATTTCGTAGCATGGGGTTTAGTATACATGGAGATCAAGAATTAAAAAGTGGATTCGGGGTCATGGTGTTTACAGAACTTCAAAAATTTAGAACAAAAGATTTGCTCGATGGAAAAATATGAGACAAGAGGGCTTTGAATCCTGAGATTTAGATCAACCTACAAACGAAATTGATTTAGTTTTGCTCGTGAGAATGCCTACCTTTGACTCCTTTTCTCTTCTAGGGCTAGAACTTGAAGAACGAGAGAGATAGCTTGAGAGAGTCTTCTCCCCACGAGATCTCCTCCTCCTTGGCCTCTCCTCCTGGTCCAGCAACCCTTGGCAACGAGCTAGGGCCAGCCATGGGGGATTTAGGAGAGTATTTATGCTTGTTGGGTTGCTATTTCCTAATAGGACTCTAACCTCCATTAAATTCCAAATTTCCTATTTCTTAACCTCCTTCCAAACTTTCCACTTTCAATTTAGGTTAGGATGGGAGTTAAATTGTGGGCAATGTATTATGGTAGGTTTAGGAATCCAATTCTAACTCAAACTCCTTATTTTAATGCTTTAATACCCCTTCTCTATTTAGGTAATATTTAAGTTACGAATTTAGAGTATTTTCCTATTATCCCTCTTTTAAAAATTCCTATTTTGGTCCAATAAATTCTAGAGGGTCCATTTAACAAAACCCATTATTTATTGAAATTTATCTTATGGGATTTCCCTTTTTAATTAGGGAATAATAGAGTTACGGATTTTTATTGCATTTCTTTACTTGAATTTATTCATGGGTCATGAGAGGTCCATTGGTCCAATTCTGATAATGGGTAATCATTTCATGATGTTAGAAGTCTTTCCGACATGTTCGTTTAATTTATGGGCACGTTATTTTTCCGTGTTAACGGTTTTCTGACTTAGTTTCCTAATTTGGATAATTAGTCACATTGTGACATACGCTTGGCCAATTGGATTTTTTCGTTGCTTGAGTTTCTTAGTAGAACACTTAGGAATAATGTCTGGGGTTGATTTATAATTTTAAAGGAATTTTTCGATGTATTCTTGCACATACAATAGTGGTACGTATGTTTCTATTATTTCAATTTAAAGAAATTATTATTTCGAATTTATAAGTATTAAATTTTTCGGGTTGCTACATCGCCACCAAAGTAGTTGCAAAAGATGATTATATGAAGAGAAGATGCTAACTACCTTGGAAATAGAGGAAAAGTGCAGAAGGAATATGGTTCAAAGAACGCGACAAGGAGCATGTTGCCTTATGATGAATGCGACGAGATGTTCATCGCCTTCTGCAACAGAAAAGGGAGACTACAGTTCTTGTTCTTCTTGCTCCTCAACCGGCCAAGAAATAAGAGCCTCATGCTTGTGTTGTCTTTTTAACCTTCCAAGAAGATTAAAATAGGAGAAAACCATTAGAAACTTGTTTTGTGGAGTATCAATCCCAAAATATATGAAAAACATGACAATATGGAGGGAACTCATGTGGGGATGGTGTTTTAACCCTTTAGGTGTTTAAAACAGGTGTGTGGGATGTGATCTAATGAAAGAGTATGAAAAGAAATAGAACAAACGTGCATGTATGAAGAAAATGGAAAGAAAAGCATGAAGAACATGAGAGAGAAAGGAGAGAGGGGAAGAAAACTCCCTAGTGGGCACTTCCTGGTCATCTTGAGATCGAAGTGTCTTCTGGGAGTTCACAACTCTCTGGGAGAGGAAGAAGCAAACGCCAAGAGTTCTCAAAATAGTGCCCTATGGACACTTTTATAGGCCATTATTCCTGATTGGGATGGGAAGGGAATAATGAGTTGGAAGGAGAGTCAGAACATGGCAATGAGGTTCTGAGGAATGTTTCCTCCAAGTTTGGCAAGATTTGAGGACCTCTACACCCTCCAAAAGACGGATTATTCATGAATGGCAAGGGTCAGAGTGGGAATAGGAAGGCCACATTGCATGTGCATGAAAAGGAAACCAGAACGCGACGGACCTTCTGTTGCTACCAGATAGCGAAGCCTCGATATGTTGCCTTCTTTAGAAGGAAGCTATGGAGCATTTTATTTTTAGGGAATTAAAGGCCAAATGAGAACGCAACGTATCGAGTTATCGCTTTCTTGATATAATTGATTGATTTCTGAAGGCAATAGGATATGAGCGTGACATGAAGGGCGTCACGACAATGTTGTTCATCAATCGATTGATATGAAAGCGACATGGATGGCGTCGCCTCCTGAATATGAACGCGACAGGTGGATTGTCACCTTCATGATCTTTCAGTATATGATTTATTCAAAGTATCATTTCTCCTTGCACAAGTATCAGATTGGCACACGGTTTGCGGCTTTGGATTCCCAACTGAGAGAGCTACAAGATGATGATGAAGACTGATTGATTAGACCAGGAAGAGCCCACCAAAGTGATGAACTAATAGACAGGTACCATGATCAGATAAAGCCAGTTTGGCGATGATGAGCCAACGTGGGGCATCAATGATGTGACAAGGAATTTGACTCAGCTTATGGGTCAGAAATGGGTGTCTACATCGGTCCAAGTCTTAAGTGGCGGAGATTTGAGGATCCCTTAGTGATCACAATATATTAGATCGTGTGAATTTGGGGACCAAATTCTTTTAACTGGGGGAGGGTGTAACAACCCGGATTTTTAAATCCCAAATAAATGGAGATAAATTAGCAGACAAGATTAAGTAAGGCCTCAATCAGGATAATTAAAGTAAAGGAGCAAATGACGAAAGTTTTGGGTTGAGTGGGAAATTCATGAAAGGGGAACACTAACCACCAACAGATCGACTGATCAAGAAGATAACACTATCAGTCGAAGCAGAAATTTCATATATGATGAAGTACCAATCTATTATCTTCTATGTAATCGATGTTTTTCATCCACAATCGATGGTCTAATAACCAATCGATGTTTCCCCTTCAGCAATCAATGTTCTTGACCAATAGATGTTGGTCAGTAATCGATGTTTTCCTTCGACAATCAATGTTCCTGACCAATCGATGTTGGTTAGTAATCAATGTTTTCTTTCAACAATTGATGTTCCTGACCAATCGATGTTGGTTAGTAATCGATGTTTTTCCTCAGCAATCGATGTTTCTGACAAATCGATGTTGGTCAGTAATCGATTTTTTCCTCCAGCAATCGATGTTCCTAACCAATTGATGTTGGTCAATAATCGATGTTTTGTTCAACAATCGATGTTCTTGACCAATCGATGTTGGTCAGCAATCGATGTTTCCTTCAGCAATCGATGTTCCTGACCAATCGATGTTGGTCAGTAATCGATGTTTTTTCTTCACCAATCGATTGTCTTTATGTCAATCGATTTTCCTGTTAGTCAACAATTGATTGCCTTGTTACTCAGCAATCGATAGGAGTCTATGTATCGATTGGCTTTCTTTGTCAACCGACCCTTTTAATATGGCCTATTAAACAATAGTCGATGGAGGATTTTGTTTTCCAATCGAAGTATATAAGCCCATCCACAACTGATAGGTGGCTTCATCAACAATCGATAAAGCCCTTAAACACCAATCTTTGGACAATGAAATTCTAAAAAGGCAGGGGTGGTCCTTACCTACCCATGTCCTTTCCCCAGAAATAAATCAACATAGACATGGCCTTGGTATGGTGGGTTTGTATTTTTTTAGATCAAGTCAAGAGTAAGTATGACAAGGGTATGGTCTAAAGTATGACAGATCTTGGTTGTCTATTCTTCTTGTAGACCAAGTTAGCGTTAGGTATGGTAAGGTATGGTCTGGGCATGGCCTATGTATGGTCAGATTGGACATTATGTCCCCTTCTGTCCCTTCTATAGGAACAAAGAAAAGGTCCTAAATGGGACCAAAGACCCCTTAAATAACTCTTATGGCCGTTCTTGGCCGAAACATATGATCTTCCTATCCGGAAGGCATCTTGGAGCTTTTCCCTCTACACCCCATTTGCCTTAACCTGAGCAGACCCAAGAGAAATCTTGAAGATTGAGAGCTTCCCTTATACCCTTCCTTGAAAGCAACTTGTTGAAGAAGCTTGGAGGCCTGACATAATGGAAAACTCCGGAGCTGAAGGGATGATCCTGCAGTTTGGAGCTTGGAAGAGTTCTTCTTCCTCTAGCCTCCACATCAAAACATAGGAGTGGATTTGAAGAAGCAACCCAAAAAGGTAGATTTTCTCAGGAACAAACTAAATGTCTTGTTCTTGTTCTAAGCATCCTTGGATTTTCTATGTTAAGAACCTAGTGGAACACCTCTTATTTACCTAAATGTCTGATCAGTAGAGTGTTAGGACTCCCTGACCCTCACACCCTCGCAAGACTCACCTTGTTCCTACTTGTTCTTAAGGAACATGACTCTTGTTCCTAGGAAATATGCCCAGAGTTTCTTGATCTTTCCCAGAATAGGAACCCATTTGATTTGTCTATTGGTCCATGCATTGATAGAACACTTAGATTGGAAGTGCAATCTTCGAGTTTGATCATGTGATGGTTCCAACAACCTCTTTATTGGAAACCTTGCCTAAGTCTCTTGTCCACCATTGCAACCTTGCCACTAGCATCATTAGGTGTGATGCACCTGGGAGTATTTTAAAGACCCTCCTTCAATCCGATTTCAAGTACATTTCGACTGGCCCTTCTGGCCACTTGGACTACTTCTTCTCTTGTACACTTCGACCAACAATTCAACTGGCCCTTCTGGCCACTTCAACTACTCCCTCTCTTCGACACTTCAACAGACAATTCGACTGGCCCCTCTTGCCCACACTTCGACTGCCAATTCGACTGACCCCTTTGTAGCACTTGACAGCCTTGTGATCTATCCTTTAGAAGAGCAACCAACATGACAGTAACCAAGTACTTGACATGTGTTAAAAGCTTGAATAAATGTAAAGACCATTCTAATATTTGCTCCTAATTTGTCTTGATTCTATTCCCTTGTGATTTAACTGAAAATTTCGCCTTCAAATTTGCTTGCCCTTGAATCTGAAAGCAAAAGAAATGTATAGGAACCCTCTTGATCTTGCTTACATGACTTGATCCATTATGTCTGCTTGAATCCTTGCTAATCTGTACTCTTGAAGTTCCTTGATCTAAGCTTATATTGTTGGCTTCTATGAAATCCTATAGTTCTGTCCTTCTTGACTCCAATGGCGATCTTGTTCTTGAAATCGGCACTACTATTGGGATGACATCCCAGATCAAATGTCTGAGCATTGGGGCCTGATCCGATCCTGGGGTGGAGCACCCCGACATACTTGATAACCTAGGGAGTATGGATCAAATATAAAAAAAGAGGTGTCTTGGCATTGGACATCCCATGTATGACATGAAATTGAAAGTGCCTCTTGTTACAAGATAAGAATAAAGAATGATGTGCTTACATGACTTGATATGCTTGACTAGCTTGCTTGCCTTGATAAGTTTTATTTGTTTGAAAATGGCCAATTTCCTGCTCTTCTTGATACATGCTTTATTGGATCATAGCTTGACTTCTTGTATCATTCTCATGACATGATAAACAACAATATTCGCCTTGAAATTCTGCAATATGCAACTCCTGGCTTGTTATAATCATGCTTACTACTTGTCTTCATCTTCCTGCTTGTTATCCTTGAATTTCAGCTTGTTAAAATGTTAATTAGTTATATTTTGCCTACACCATGAGATATAAATCCTACTGGCTAGTTTGCTCATAAACCTATTAACATTTCAGGTAATTTGGAGCATGATTAGCATGTAATTGAACCATCGTTTGGAGAGCTTGGAGCACCTTGAAGGGGTTTAAATTTCTGATTTTTGGATGTATGAGCAAATCATGTATTATGCTTGTAAACCATTGTGGTCCGATCTGTGAGGAGTATTTTCTTTTCAAATTAATGATTGTACAAACCATTCAATGAATGAATTAAATAAATTGATGATTTGCAGAAGTGTGAATCATGGATGGAGGAATCATATATTGATCACCTTGTGTTTTATGTGTTGGGATTATGTGATTGTCTGTGGTAAATGTTATTGCAAAGGGGTGTGTCCAATTCTGAAATTTTATAAGAGAATCATGTTATGGTTAATCCTTGTATGAAATATGTGATAGTAGAGCTTTGGTGACCTTTCGAATATGAGCCTTTCCAGTTGAGACATTTTTGTCTTTCGAGTAATAGAAAATTTTGGGCTCTAATTGTGTTGTTAAGGCTTGGCCTTCTATTTCATTACAATTGACTCGAACGTCTCATCCCCAGTGTGACTTGAGGTGTTTGGTTTATGTTTATGTTGATGAATGGGATTAGATTATTTCAGATTTCTAAATTTTTGTTGCAATTATGATACCTGAATTTTTGGGGCATGACAAAATTAAAGTGTAACTATTGGCATGACTTAAAATATAAGTTTGAAGGTGTTAAAGTAAGAGTTTGAAGATGTTGAAGTATGTGTAACAGTTAGTTAAAATGTTTGGGACTTAAATGTTGCCCAGCTAGCAAGCCCAGAGGGGGGGTGAATGGGATTCTAAAAATATGATTATCTAAACCTGTCAACAAAAACGTTCACACAAAACACTACGTTTGACTGTTAGTGTTAGTAGTAAAGAAAACAACAATGACAAACAAGCAACCGCACTACACAAGGATTTTATCCTGGTTCGGACCTCCTTTCCACAGGAGTCCTACGTCCAGTCCCTGAGCAACAACTCAGGATTCCGCTACCCAAGGGTACAGTCCCCCTCAAGGACACTTACACATCCAGCTGCAGCTGGCCTTCTCTTCTTCATCTGAAGAGGAATACAACACCCTGGAACCCAGGTCTTCCTTCAACACGAAGGGAATAAAACCACCTGTTTCAATAGGTCCTCTCTTCAACCCAGAAGAGGAACTTCACAAGAATGTGAATAAAGGCGAAATGCGCCTAGACCTGATTTACAACAAGTATCAGATCTGAGACTGAGAGAGAAGGATCTGCAAAAGCGAAGTCTCTCAGAACTCAAAAAGGCTCTCTAAAAGATTTTGACAAGAACACAGAGAGCAAGAGCTACGAGGATTGGAATGGACAGAGGCTCTTCTTCTAAGACTGTTTGGCTTGAACGCTTCTCTATCAAGTTGATCGTTTCAGAAGTTCTTTCTCAAAAGTTATCTTCCAAGAGTCTTGAGTCTTGTATTTATATCTTCTCTTTAGAAAGTAACCGTTGATATGTCTGTTGTCTCTATGCTCTGGTATACGTTAGACTGCATGGTATTGTAGAACTTCCAGTCAACGGTTCTTTACGTTCCACACATGCAAAGAGAAGATCTTTCTCGATATCCTTCATCTTCCATTTTGTCCAACGTTGCAAACGGTTGTGCTGTCAGAGACCTGCACACAATAAATGCTAAATGATAGATAGCTATGCTGTCTCTTGTTGTCAGTCAACGTTAGAACGAATATACATCAAAATAGAAATATCAATTTGTTTTCCAAAAGGATGTTTCTAATATAAGCATAGGAATAGAAGATGTATGTGCATGCATTGTGCAGTGAAATGTTCAGTCATAATAAATGCATGGATATCGGAGAAAAGTGAGGGAATACTTTTGACTTTCAAAATATTTGAAATATGTTTAAATATCAAGTTGTTATAACTCATAAAATCACTGTGAGTACGACTTATGAAATCGTTATGTGAATGAGTCGATGTTTATGTAAATCGTTGCACATGTATAAACAAATCGATGTGAACACAAATCATTATACAATCATAACCAAATCGGTGTAGAGACAAATCGTTATGAGAGTATAAGCAAATTGTTATGAGCAAGTCGTTATGAATGAGTTGTTATAACCAAATCGTTGTTTCACTTATCGATTTGATGTAGTGATCAAATAGTTGTTTTGCTTTATCGAATCGTTACACAGACTAAGTCGTTGTTGTGACTTATCAAATCATTACAGCAAGCAAATCGTTGTGTAACTTATCGAGTCATTATACTGACCAAGTCATTATTGTAACTTATCAATCGTTATGAAGACCAAATCGATGTGGAACTTATCGAATCGTTATGAAGGCAAATCGATGTGAGACCAAGTCGTTGTTCGCAAATCGTTATTTTACTTTATCGAATCGTTACACAGACTAAGTCGTTGTTATGACTTATCGAATCGTTATAGAAAGCAAATCAATGTGTAACTTATCGAGTCGTTATACTGACCAAGTCATTGTTGTAACTTATCGAATCGTTATGAAGACCAAATCCATGTGGAACTTATCGAATCGTTATGACAGCAAATCGATGTGAGACCAAAATCGTTATGCTCACTTAGTGAATCGTTGTGAGAGAAAATCGTTATACTCACTTAACAAATCGTTGTGAGATCGAAATCGTTATGAACACTTAGCGAATCGTTGTGAGATCGAAGTCGTTATGAACGCTTAGCGAATCATTGTGAGATCGAAATCGTTATGAACGCTTAGCGAATCGTTGTGAGATCAAAATCGTTATGAATGCCAAAATCGGTATGATACTTTGAAATCGTTATAATACATAGGAAGTCGATTTCAACTTAGAAAAATTACATGCTCTGTACTTTGAAATGCTAAGAAATACTTACTTATTTTCTGATTCTCTCCTGATTTGTTTCCTATGCTTAAGCTTCATAAAAACTTGTTTGAGTTTTGTTAATCACCAAAATAGATATGTAATTTATTTAATTACATGGGGATAAAGTGATCATCAATCTCCCCCTTTTTAGTGATGACAAAACATAACATAAACACAATGGTTCTGAAATAGGTCTAAGTAAAATGAGCTAATGAAATCTAAAGAATATATTTTGGGATGTTTATTTTTCTCCCCGTTTTTGTCATTTAAGCAAAAAGATATATAGATGAGACAAAGAAAGCAAGAGAAAAGATAAATGAGAGGCAAAGATGGTGTTTGTATTACTCTTGAGGGTGTACAGGAAGGTAGAAGGCAGGAGATAGAAGAGAGGCATGGTGAGAAATGATTTCCCAAGCCTTAAGTTCTTGTTCTTCAAAGAATTGCCTAAAGACCCCACAAGCTACAGAATAGAAGGCCCCATGACAGAAAACATCCTCTGGAGATGAATGTCCCGCTGCTCTTCTAAGATCTGAGCATAGCGGTCTCTATCAAAGGAAACTTTGTAAAAGCTGGATTTCCCAAAACTGGCGCAGGAGAGGAACTGATTGATTGAGATAGGATAGAAGATCTGCTTCTGCTTCAGTTCTCTTCTCATGGCAACATAAACCTTGTATTGCTCAGTCCAAGTATCATAAGAAGCCCTAATAAGGTGAATGGAATTTGAATCAAGAAATTCACTAGTAGACAACAAAGGTTGATTTGATTGAGCCTAAGATAGATTGATAGCCTTGAGCTGCTCAACAGTGAGGGGGTAAGCCTTTTCCCATTCTCAAGGAGATAATCATTCACATTCAGATAAGATAGAAGCAAGAACATCAGACTTGATGTAGCCCCGTTGATACTCTCTGTAGACAAATCTGTGAAAGGAAAGGGAGTGGCCTTTCTCTACTGAAATCCTGGCCATAACTTGAGCAGATCTTTCAAAAATCAACGAGCCAACGGTAGACTCCATGATAAGAGAATGAAGAGGGGGCAGGAACACCACAGCTGGAATCACTAAGGTGGCAAAGTCTACCTTGATGGAGTCTGAATGACCATCTGTCAACCAAGAGCATCAATAGCTTGCCGGAATTGGCCAAGCTGAACCTCAGGTAGGTTGTTGAGATAACAGAAGCCACAGTACATCTAGAAGTGCCGGATAAGTTTGATTTCTTTTTGTACAAAGGGCCCCCAGGTAGTCTTCTAAAGAATTTGGAACCATTCAGATAGAGATAGAGGGTGATCTCTAAGTGGATATCTAGCTGCTTGAGCTCGAAGAAATTGGGTGTAAAGAGGTTTTTAACCCCGAGCCCACTGCTCTTCTGATTTGGCTTCAGCCACGGAGAAGATTTTGGCTTTTTCAGCCTTGGTGAGAGAAGTAAAAGGAAGAATGACATTTAAATGGTCAGTGAGGTTGAGAGTTGGAAGTCCAAGGATGGTAGCAAAGGTGGTTTTCTGGAGATATTCACGATAGAGAGGCTTATTTTTATTTACAACAGTAAGGGAGAACCAAAGAGGTGGAAGTTGAGGTTCAGAGGAAACAGGAGGGTTTGAAGAAAGTTTCATCTTCTTAGAAACATGGCTGGAAGAGCCAGTCCTATGGATATGAGTGCTGACTTTCAGGACTGATCGAAGAATTACTTTTTCGAATTCATCTTTGATGTCCTGTATTTCAAGATTTTCAATTTGAGCACCCTAAGGAATAATGGTTACAAAGGAGGGAGGAGTAGGAGGATGTAGGAATGACTGAGGTGTAGAGGGAGGTATATCAGATGGTCCAGAGGAGGAGGGACCAGAAGAGGAGGCCCCAGCTGAGGAAGATGCTAGAGGGACCCCAACAGAAGGAGGAGGAAGAATAGATGTGGAGGTGGCAGGAGATGAGGTGGACTATGAAGGGAAAGGTGTAGGAGATTAAATATTCTTGGGAAGAGGTTGTTTGAAGGTGGTAGGCGCAGGAGGTGCTGTAGAGGAGGATGGTGGAGAAGGGGGTGCTGGTGTAAGAAGAGGAGAAGAGCTAGGGGGCTCAAGGGCTGCAGCCTAGTCCTCTGCTCTTGCTGGAACAGCCTCAGACACCACTGGCCCTGATGGCCCAGACTTATCCAAGCATGGCCCTGGCGGCCCTGACAATGACTGATCTTGCTCAGCTTCTAAAGGCCCTGATGGTCGGACACACTCTACTTCAATTGGCCCTGATGGCCCTGTAGTCTTTTCAGAATTTGGCCCTGTTGGCCGAACCTCTTCATCTGCTAGCCTTGGCCCTGATGGCTGAACATCTTCCTCTACTTGACTGGGTCTTGACTCCTGAGGAATTGAGGGAGTAGGAGTGGCATGCATGGATGATTGTGCTTTTACCCCTTTAAAATATCGGACAAGATAGCCTTCATGCTTCCCATTTCATTCTTTATCCATCTCAAAACAGACTTTACCATACCCATTTCTATTGCTGAAGAGTTCAGGCTTCTGTAAATAGAGGCAACATCAGATTGCATAGAGGAAAGAATTTTGCCTTGATCATCCAATCTGCGAACTATTGGCATCAAGTTGACCTTCAATTTCTTTTGCCTGGGCCTTCGGTGTGGGAGAGGGATCTCAGAGGCTATCTCTTTCCCTCTGTCACTTTCCCTAGCAGCGGGCTCCACATTTTCAACATGTATCTCTTTTTGAAACTGAGCATCAGCAGGGGCATTAGAAGTGTGCTCCCTGTGAGTTTCTGCTTCTTTTTCAACCAAGTGCTCCCCCTCAACAGGAGCATCCTTCATCAAGATATCCTCACTGTGGCCTGCTGCCACATTTTCAGCCACAACTTCTTGCTCCCCTTGAATGGGAGCATCTTCCAAGATAGCATCGACAGTGTGGCTTGGCGCCACAATCTCTGGACTGACTTCCACAATAATCTGCTCTTGCTCCCCCTGAGTGTTGGGAATGGAGTCCAGCACATTTCTAAGAATTGAAGCTACCATGGAGGTGGGGGTGGCAGTCTTTTCAACTGGCCCAACAGGCTCAATGTGCTCTAGAGGAATGTCCTCAATCCTACTTGAGCTGATCATTGGCTCTTCGATGCGGATTTCTGCTGCATTTTCCTAAACATCTGCTGGTATTGTTGCTTGTTCTTCCTATATCATTGCACTTTTTGTCTTGACAACTTCCTGCTGCTCTTGGATTGCTGGTGCTGCTGTCGCTGCTTCTTCTTGGACTTCTTGGGCTTCGCCAATAATGGCCTCCCCTTCAGCCGCTGAGGTTTTTGTCCATACCCCAGCTACTAAGGAAAAACTGCTTATCTTTAAGTTTCTTCTTCGAATAGCTTGACCCATCTTCTCAGAAACTGCTCCAACAAGACTAATCCCATAATGCTGGAAAATCTTTGTTAGCAAATGAGCATATGGAAGGGACACATTCAATTTGCTTTTCTTGTCCCAAATCTGAGCATTTGCGAATTTCATCCTCTCCAAAATGACCTCTGCCATGTTAATATTCTGGTTCTGGTTGGTCTAGAACATCATATCGGAGTCCGCCTTAGTACAAGTGGAGAAGGTGGCACTCCTGGGAGCCAAGATCTGACAAACAATGAAATGCAATATCCTATTGAAGGCATTTAGCTGATTGATATCAATTTTTCCATCCTTCAGCTTGTATTCGGGACCAACTATCCCCAAACCCTTAACCTGAACAACGACAGAGTTTACCCTGCTATGACTGGTGGTAGAAACACCAAACAGAGATTCCAACAGCTCATAGGTGATGCTAATCTGGATTCCTTTGACAGAGGATGTCAAGGACCCATCGGCCTCTGACTTCAAACATAAAATGCTTTAACCAGGTCCGAGTAACTTGCCTCTGAAAGCGTTGCTAACTTGGTCCACTTCATTCTTTGCATAGCTGCAACGATGCTGTGCATCCCATTCTTCTCCAGATCAGCAATATCAACTGCCTTGTTCCCACACATCTTCGTCTTCACGGTTGTAAACCTTTCCTACTGCTCTGCGGAAAGGAAAGTAGCCCCATAGCCCCCGACAGTGCCAGAAACTCCAGAAACGGCCATCGTTTTGAGCAATAGAGGGTTCTGGAAGGTCGTGAAGAAGATTGGAGCAAAAGCCCTTAGGAAATTTTTCGCGGGAAGGGATGGAAGCTTTAAAATCGCATAGAGTTGATGCCGGAGTCAATAGGGCTTATCGTCTCAAGCAAGTTGAAAGAGATGAGAGGGGGAGGTGAATCGATATTGCACAGATTTTAGATTTTATTAGATAAAGATTGTTGGGTTCGCATGTGGGAGAATGTTGGGTTACAATAAGTGTTTAAATGTTTTTGATGATGAGCAATACTAATTGATGTTATGTGAATGGTTCAAAAAGATTGGCAATGACAAATACATGAAAGAAACATGATGTTAATACTTTTATTAATTAACTATGCATTGATGTTAATGCTTTTATTAATTAACTATGCATTCATTATATCTCACTTAGAATGTCTTTTAATGTAGGTGTGAATGTACACAAGACAAAGCCCAAAATCCAAGTGCAAAAGAACAAGACAAGTTGCTGAAATAGTGCACCTGTCAAAAGATGATAGTGCATCTGTCAACAGATGAATAGTGCATCTGTTGACAGATGATTTTCGCTTGTCGACAGATATACACAGAAAATTGCTTCCCGAAGGCCAGTCTTCTGGTTTTTGCAAACCTGTCAGCACCTGTCGACAGATGCAAGTCAGCTGTCGACAGACGGAGTTTTGGGAAGATCTAATGGCCAGGATATGATCTATATTTGGGTGTTTCCTTTTAGCACGACTCTCTATGCTTGGACACCACTATATATGGATCATATGAGGCTATTTTCGCAGCAAGAAGCCACCATACCAAAAACCCTAAGCAAAGGTCAAGAAGAAGGCTCTCTTCCTGCTGCTCTGCTTCAGAACTCCAGATCGTTCAAAGAGAGATCATCTCGTACAAGGAGTTGAAGCCAGTTCGTTCTGAAGTCAAGCTTCTCCATCATCTCGTGGTCTTCAACGACGTGAAGCTTGAAGTCTTCTGGACGAACTCTCTGAAGAGTTCTTCATCTGGATTTGTTTCTATATCTCAGAACTCTTCGTCTTCCATAATTTTCACCAATTAGTGTGTGTGTGTGTGTATTGATTGGGTATCAGTGTGTGGATTTTGTGGAAGTGTGTGGTTTGTGATCTGTACAAGGGTTGTGTATAGATCATAATGTGTGTGGTAGTGGTTCAAGTGTTCCTTATACTTGATCCATGTGTGGATTGTTGTTCTGATTGCGTGTTTGCATCAGACAACGTGTGTGTGGTGTGTTGGTCAGATCAAGGCTAGAGGATCTGATCTTTTGTTGGACTTAATCTAGCGTGTGTGTGTGTGGTTGAGCCGTTGTGCTCGTGTGTGTGTGTTGTACTCAGTTTTTGAGTAGTGTGTCCTCACTGTGTGAGGGGTGGACGTAGGAGTCAAGTGGTGTGATCTCCGAACCACCTACAAAATCCCTTGTGCATTGTGGTTTGATTTGTGATTTGCATTGTGTTGCGCTAGATGCATGCATAGGGATTTCGTCTACACACTAACTGTTAATTTATTCACACACATTACATCAAATCAAAGGGGTTTTGATTGAGTAGATCTTTTAATCCGAAGTAGTTTTTAAATTGCTTAAGTTTCCGCTACAAATCTATTCAACCCCCCTTCTAGCTTTTCCATCACCGAGTATCTGATCCCAACAATTGGTATCAGAGCAGGTTTTCTGTTCATCGATTGTGATTTGGCATATCTGTTTATGTGTGCTTAATTGCTCTGATTGGGCTTATAATTGATTCTTAACTGATCTGATTACTTTGTTGGTTGTATCTACAACATACTCAGAAATATGTCTGAGTTCTCGAGTATCATAAATAGACCAATGTGTATTGAGTTTGATAACCATGTTGATAAAATGCAGGACTCCTTTAAGAAGACAATCAAGATTGCAAATAAAGCCAACGACAAATGCTTCATGGCTCATGGCAGCTCCAGAGGTTCTCCTAGTTTAGACAAATCTGAAAGATCATATCTGTCAGAGACGTCAAGAAACTCTCAAAGGTCAGGTAAATCTAATTCAGAACCATTTGACGCATCAATATCTAATTCTGACTCAAAAGATGATATTTCCTATGATGAATTGATAGAATGCTATGAACATTTGTCCAATCAATTTAAGAAGGTAAAATTTCAAAACAAGAAGTTAAAAGAAAAATTGGAGAAGAATGAAATGATAATTGATAATGCTCAAGCATTCTATGAAGAAAATAAAAAATTGAAAATGGAGAATGAAAAATTGGAAAATGAAGTCAAAAGTTATGAAATCAAGTTTTCTAAGTTGAAAGAAGATCATGATTATGTGGAATCTGAAAATTCTAA
Source organism: Colocasia esculenta (assembly GCA_014218235.1). Lineage (NCBI taxonomy): Eukaryota > Viridiplantae > Streptophyta > Magnoliopsida > Alismatales > Araceae > Colocasia > Colocasia esculenta. Next base: position 77,581,802 of record CM024761.1, on the reverse strand, counting down.
TTTGAAAATTAAAAATGAAAAATTGATTGATCATAATGATAATCTCAAATTTGATAATGATCAATTGAATAAACAAATCTCCAACATGGCTCATGATCACAAAATAAAAGAAAATTGCAATCAACTGTTTGAGGAGAATAATCATCTGAAAAAGAAGATTGAAAGCTTGTATCATGACAGACCATTAAATGATGAATGGAACAATGCTAAGAAGAAAATTGTTGACTTGGAAAATCATGTTGTTCAAAGTGAAATTGAGAAGATTAAAATACAAAATGGTCTGGATGTCATGAAAAGCCAACTTCTAACTTCTGAAAAAGAAATTGTTGCATTGAAAGCTGAAAAGAAAAATTGAACAAAAAGGCTCCAAATAGGAAGAATCATGTTTCAATTGAAAACCAGAAAAAGAAAATGGAGAAGAAAACAAGAGTCTACAGGGTCTCTACACTTCCTCCAGAGGCCCAGAATGTTTCAAGGAAATCTCCAACTCCACATCACGCCAAGAGATACCAAAGGGTACCATCTCCTTCTTCTCAACCCAAGGATAGTCAAAGGTACTCTAAAGGACCTCAGAGATTCCAGCAAACGCATTCATACTATGGTAAGATTCAGGTAAATGCTCAACCCATTTGTTTTAAATGCAATAGGCCTGGTCATCTTGCTAAATTTTGCTGGAATAAAAGTCAGCACTGTCATAATCATGCCAAACCAGTCCAATGCTTCACATGTCATAAAATTAGTCATATTTTTAAGAACTGTTGGCATAAAAACCATGATTCTGTGCATGCTTCAAAGCTCCATAATAATCCATGTGTTCATACACACAAGGATAAACATCATGTTCATAAAGATCAAAATTTTCATGTATCTATGAACAGGAAAACTATATAAAACAATAGAAATCCAAAAACCAAATCACTTTGGATTCTGAAATCTTCATTGTTAGATCCTAACATTAATGTCATTGCAGGACCCAAGCAAGTGTGGGTCCCAAAACAAGCTTGATCAACAAGCTGAGATGTCTTGCAGCCAAAAATTAGAAATGAATTCATGCCATTGGCTGTGCAAGGCAAGAAATGATGGAGAACAAAGGTAAAAAAAAAATTGAGACTGTGATTGAAGATTGTTCAGGTAAAATCTCTTTATCACTTCAGTTTTGAACTGCAAGAATTGAAATGGATCTTTACCTTTATCTGAGCAATGAAAATGTGTCTTAATGCTACCCCTATATAACAATGCCTCTTAGCAGTTGGAATCAGGTCATCTTGCTTGCATAACTGTGCACATGATCTCTTAGTATATCAAATGATGACATGTGGAAAAACAAGTTATGCTTGTTTGGAAACTATCATTATGCGTGAGTAAAATACTCCGCCAAGTACCAAAAGTCATGTTATGCATAAGGCTAATTATGTGCTACTTTTTATGCATGTGTTATGGGGGAGTAAATTTTGAACATGCTTATGGATGCTCTTTTGTGTGCAAATGCTAGAATGATGAGTTATGATATGCACACTCTATGGGGGAGTAAGTTAAGGCTAGGTGAGTGAAATTCATAAGGGATACCCTTCATACTCAATGTGTATTTATCCCTCAATCTTATGGTTCAAGTCACTCTCAATTCAAAGCCTTAAAGCTAAAGTTTCAAAGCTCCTGTCGACAGCCCTGAACCACACTGTCGACAGATATGACTTCACAAAAACCAGTTTTTGAACTCTGAGTGTTTTTGTCGACAGACGAATTCCATCTGTCGACAGCCAAGCACAGTTCTTGATCTCCCAGACCAAGTCTTTCAGGTCTGAGTGCATCTGTCGACAGGCACTCCCTTGCTGTCGACAGATACACATTTCAATGATAAATCTTCATCTTCTCTAATCCTTACCTTATGAGTATGTTCATATTATTGATGCAAGCGGAGAATTTGGACTTAATATTCATTGCAACCTTTCATATTCACATAGTATCAAAGATATTGAATTAATCACAATGATTTTGATATAATATTTTGTGCTTGAGTCTAGGTTGTGTCATCTAGAAAACATTGATCAAATCTAATGATTTTAACCTAACTCACTTGAATAACTCCCTTGTGGATTATCATGTTTCTAAAATGGTTTGATAAGTAAGAAGGTTTTTGAACTTAATATTTTACATTAACCATTGACATTAAATAACCATTGACCTTGATTGTTATAAAAAAAAAAGGAGAAAAGCTACCTATTTCAAACACTCAAAAGTTCATAAAAAGTATTTGAAATGGGACAAAGGCAGAGCAATGATGAGTATCACTGCGTAACCTGGGACATGGGCATCACAAATGTCTGTCTTCGCGTAAAAAAGTCTTTTCATTATCTCTGAACAATAGTATGATGGTCACTCACACTGAGTAACTGGGGGTACAGGCATCCCTCATGTCTACCTTCACGTCAAAAGGTGAAAGTGATCCTAATTACTACTTTTCCCAAATTAACTTGACAAAAGAAATTGTTCAAATGCTTGAAATAGAGTGGAGCCTCCAAGATTTAAATCAAGGGCAATGGGTTGTCAATTGTCAAATGTTTATGTGGACATTACCTTCCTTTACCAACTGAAAATCACCACTAAGGTATATGATTTTCTTTAATGGTTTTATTCAAGGGGTTATCTTACTTTCATGTGTTTTTGGACGATGTATCCTAAATGCTATAACTTGAGATTCCCGGAGTATTATCTCTTAACCATTGTAGAATTTTTACGTGTCTTACTACTAGTGTCTATGACATCTTGCAATGGGTATAAACCAGTTCTCAACCTTGCAATCTCATTCGAACACTCATTCCCCACTCATATCTTTCACAATTCAGTTATGTGGTCACACAATTCCTTGCATCATTCTTTTACTTGTGTGCACTCATTATCTTTTTGAATGTTGTCAAAAGGGGGAGAAACATCAATTGTGCATAAATTGAAAATTTGTCATCATCAAAAAGGGGGAGAATGTTGGGTTCTCATGTGGGAGAATGTTGGGTTACAATAAGTGTTTAAATGTTTTTGATGATGAGCAATACTAACTGATGTTATGTGAATGGTTCAAAAAGATTGGCAATGACAAAGACAAGAAAGAAACATGATGTTAATGCTTTTATTAATTAACTATGCATTGATGTTAATGCTTTTATTAATTAACTATGCATTCATTATATCACACATAGAATGTCTTTTAATGTAGGTGTGAATGTACACAAGACAAAGCCCAAAATCCAAGTGCAAAAGAACAAGACAAGTTGCTGAAATAGTGCACCTATCAACAGATGATAGTGTATCTGTCAACAGATGAATAGTGCATCTGTCGACAGATGATTTTCGTCTGTCGACAGATACACACAGAAAATTGCTTCCCAGAAGGCCAGTCTTCTGGTTTTTGCAAACCTGTCAGCACCTGTCGACAGATGCAAGTCGGCTGTCGACAGACGAAGTTTTGGGAAGATCTAATGGCCAGGATATGATCTATATTTGGGTGTTTCCTTTTAGCACGACTCTCTATGCTTGGACACCACTATATATAGATCATATGAGGCTATTTTCGCAGCAAGAAGCCACCATACCAAAAACCCTAAGCAAAGGTCAAGAAGAAGGCTCTCTTCCTGCTGCTCTGCTTCAGAACTCCAGATCGTTCAAAGAGAGATCATCTCGTACAAGGAGTTGAAGCCGGTTCGTTCTGAAGTCAAGCTTCTCCATCATCTCGTGGTCTTCAACGACGTGAAGCTTGAAGTCTTCTGGACGAACTCTCTGAAGAGTTCTTCATCTAGATTTGTTTCTATATCTCAGAACTCTTCCTCTTCCATATTTTTCACCAATCTGTGTGTGTTTGTGTGTATTGATTGGATATCAGTGCGTGGATTTTGTGGAAGTGTGTGGTTTGTGATCTGTACAAGGGTTGTGTATAGATCATAGTGTGTGTGGTAGTGGTTCAAGTGTTCCTTATACTTGATCCATGTGTGGATTGTTGTTCTGATTGCGTGTTTGCATCAGAGAACTTGTGTGTGGTGTGTTGGTCAGATCAAGGATAGAGGATCTGATCTTTTGTTGGACTTGATCTAGCGTGTGTGTGTGTGGTTGAGCTGTTGTGCTCGTGTGTGTGTGTTGTACTCAGTTCTTGAGTAGTGTGTCCTCACTGTGTGAGGGGTGGACGTAGGAGTCACGTGGTGTGATCTCCGAACCACCTAAAAAATCCCTTGTGCACTGTGGTTTGATTTGTGATTTGCATTGTGTTGCGCTAGATGCATGCATAGGGATTTCGTCTACACACTAACTGTTAATTTATTCACACACATTACATCAGATCAAAGGGGTTTTGATTGAGTAGATCTTTTAACCTGAAGTAGTTTTTAAATTGCTTATGTTTCGCTGCAAATTTATTCAACCCCCCTTCTAGCTTTACCATCACCGAGTATCCGATCCCAACAAAGATAAAGTGACTTTTGAAGAGATGGCACCATAAATGCGGAAAACGACAGAAAAAAGATAGGTTCAAGATGAATAAATACTTTTAAATTAATGAACCATCACAGATATTTATGATGCAAGCAATCTTTAAGGATTTTGCTCAAATTCAGGGGAGAGAATAATTATTATTATGAAATAATTAGTTTTTCAGTTATATACAGATAAATCTATCACAAATTACACATGCCTAATTCCCTTCTAAGAGACGTAAATCTCTCTTCAGGTAAGGCCTTTGTAAAGATATCTGCTAACTGATTTTAAGTATCAACAAAGGAAATATCTATATTACCATTGGCTACATGATCACGAATAAAATGATATATAACCTCTATATGTTTTGTCCTTGAGTGCTGAACTGTATTCTTGGTGACATTAATTGCACTGGTGATATCGCATAGCAAGGGAATTGTCTTGATGTGTAATCCATAATCCTCAAGTTGCTGTTTAATCCATAAGAGTTGTGTACAACAGCTTCCAGCAGCCACGTACTCAGCTTCAGCTGTTGACAATGCTACTGAATTTTGTTTCTTTGAGGACCACAAAATCAGACATCCTGCAAGAAATTGACAACATTCACTGGTGTTTTTTCTATCTACCTTGCATCCAGCGTAGTCAACATCAGAGTATCCTACTAAATTGATTTCACATGATTTTGGATACCATAATCCTAGATCATGGGTTCTAGCTAAATATCTAAAAATTCGTTTGACGCTAATTAAATGAGACTCTCTAGGGTCTGCTAAATAATATATCAGGTCTACTTGCAGTTAAATAGAGTAAAGAACCTATCATACCTCTGTAGAGCTTTTGGTCTACTTTCTTACCATCCTTGTCACTGTCTAGCCTTGTAGATGTGCTCATTGGTGTTGACAGTGGCTTGGCGTTTTCAAACCCAAATTTCTTCAATAATTCTTTGGTGTACTTTGCTTGAGAAATGTGTGTTCCTTCATTTCCTTGCTTGATTTGCAATCCGAGGAAGTAGTTGAGCTCCCCCATCATGCTCATTCAAACTCTCCCTGCATAAGCCTCTCAAAATACTTGCAAAGAGATTCATCAGTAGAACCAAATATTATATCATGTACATAAATTTGTACAAGCAATACATGTTTGATTTTAGACTTAACAAATAAAGTACTATCTACTTGACCCCTGATAAAACCATGATTCAATAAAAATGCACTAAGCCTTTCATACCAAGCTCTAGGTGCTTGCTTTAATCCATACAATGCTTTATGCAACTTGAAAACATGATTTGGAAAATCAATATCTTCAAAACTAGGAGGTTGTTTTACATAAACTTCCTCCTTTATATAACCATTTAGAAATGCTGATTTAACATCCATTTGAAAAAGTTTTAAACCCAATGCAGATGCATAAGCAAGTAAAATCCTAATTGCCTCAAGTCTAGCCACTGGTGCATAGGTTTCATCGAAATCTATGCCTTCCTCTTGGGAATAGCCTTGAGCTACCAATCTGGCCTTATTTCTTGTGATCACACCAGCTTCATCCAATTTGTTTCTGAACATCCATTTGGTGCCAATCATAGGATGATCTGATGGTCTTGGAACAAGGGACCATACCTTGTTTCTCTTGAACTGATTAAGTTCATCTTGCATGGCTAATATCCAAGATTCATCAGACAGTGCTTCATTTACTATCTTAGGCTCTATTTGAGATACAAAGGCTAAATAATCACATGGGATTACGTTACCTCTAGTTCTTACCGCAACTGATGGATCTCCATAATGTTATCCAATGGGTGATCCTTCTTGTATCTCCATTCTTTTGGAAGATCATCATGTGATATATCTTTTTGTTGTAGATCTTCCACGGGTGGATCTTCCTTGTCCTCGATGGATGAGTTCTTTAATTTCTTCGATAATTCATCTGCATCATCAACATCACTATCTACTTCCTTTCTCAAGGAAGGGTTAGTCACATCAAAGATAACATGTACAGTTTGCTCAATTAATAAACTTTACTTATTGAATACTCTATATCCTTTGGGTTTAGAAGCATACCCCATAAATATACCTTCATCAGACTTTGAATCCAGCTTACCAATATCTCTTTTCCCATTGTTGTGAATGAAGCATGGACATCCAAAGGTTCTGAAGTGAATGATCTTTGGCTTCTTCTGCCTGTAGAGCTCGTATGTCGTCTTCTTCAAGATTATCCTGATCATTACTCTATTGATTATGTAACATGCTGTGTTGATGGCTTCGGCCCAGAAATACCTTGGTAAGTTATACTCTGACAGCATCATTCTAGCCATATCCAATAAGGTTCTGTTCTTTCTCTCAACTACTCCATTTTGCTGTGGGGTCCTTGGTGCTGAGAAATTGTGCTCAATCCCTTGATCATCACAGAACATAGTGAATCTCTCGTTCTGAAACTCTCCTCCATGATCTGATTGAATACTGACAATGGTGTACTTCTTGTCTTTCTGAACTTTCTTACTGAAGCTAACAAAAATGTCAAACGTGTCATCTTTGTGCTCCAAGAAAGATACTCAAGTAAATCTAGAGTAGTCATCCACTATGACGAATCCAAAGTTCTTTCCACCAAGACTTGTGATCCTCATCGGCCCAGATAGATCCATATGCAGTAGTTCGAAAGGTTTTGAGGTTGTTACCATGGTCTTTGACTTAAAGGATGATTTAGTGTGCTTTCCTTTTGCACGCGGTTCACAGACACCTTCCATTTTTGTGCTTACTTTGGGCAGACCTTCCACTAAGTTTCTCTTGATTAGCTTTCTGATTCCATCCAAGCTACAATGACCCAATCTTCGGTGCCAAAGTTCAGTTGATTGCTCTTTGTTTGTTGCAAGACATATATCCTGATCCCTTAACTCTTCTAAATGAAGCACATAGAGATTCTTCTCTCTGCAGGCTTCAAACACAGTTTTACCATCTTTTAGAATGTTGCATGCTGATTCATGAAACTTGATTTGATGGCCTTTGTCGCACAGCTGGCTGATGCTGATTAGATTATGCTTTTGTCATTTCACTCATAGAACATCCTCTATGAGAGTCCTGCCTTGACTGCCAACTGTTCCTTTTCCATTATCTCCATATGTTAATGTGCCTTCTTTAGCTTTGAGATGGGAGAACAACTTTCTGTTCCCTGTCATATGCCTTGAGCACCCACTATCCAGGTACCATTTAGATGCTCAAAGGCTTCCCTGCAGTAAAAACACAACTTTAGGTACCCAAGTTCTTTTGGGTCCTTACTGGTTAGTTTCCTCATTTTTCTTCTTAACTATCCATCTTTTATGTTTACTTGGACATGTTACTTTAATATGACCTAATTTGTTGCAGTGGCTACAGCAAGATATTTTACTTACTTTTTCAGTTGGTGTATATTTAAAGTTTGACTTGTATGTAGTGTCTTGTTCGGTTACAAATTTAGGTGTTGGATATATTTTAGGATGTACTATTGTTTCTTCATTATCGGGAGGAGTGTATCCTAAGCCATATTTCTTCTTTCCTGACCTTCTAGCTCCTTTTAGTATTAATGTTATTTTTCCATTTGTAAATTTCTCTAACGTACTGGATAACTTTTCATTTTCTTCTGTTAGTGTGTTAATTTCTTGATTTAATTTACTTACTGTTTCCTAGTTTTCCAGTCTTGCTATTTGTTCATTTTTATTTTTCAAATCTTCACCCAATAGTTTGTTTCTTCTTTTTAGTTCAGTAACTTGCCTTTCCAATTGCTCATTTTCAGATTTTAGATCTGAATTGGTGTTTTCTAAACAAGCATGATTTTTCTTGCTGACTTTTAACAATTTACACACATCTTTGTATTTACTATATAGTTCGTTAAAAGCATCTTCTAAACTATCAGATTCAGATTCATTGTATGATGAAAAGGATGAGTTAGAGGATACCTTATCATTAATGTTTGCCATGAAGGCCAAGTTGGCCTTTTCTTCTTCCTCTTTGCTTGAGCTCGACTCACTATCTAAGTCGCTGCTATTGTTCCAAGCTGCTGCCATAACTTCCTTCTTATATTTTCTGAATTTTCTAGCATTGTCTTTCCTTCTGACTTCAGTCTTCTTTAGCTTTGGACACTCGGCCTTGATATGTCTGGGCTTCTTGCATTCATAAAAATTGATTCCATCTTCTTTACATCCTTGACTTCAGGCTTCTTGAAGTCCTTTCCCTTTTTAAAGTACCTTCTTCCATACTGGTATTTCATTTTCTTGGCTAATATACGTTGTAGTCTTCTAGATAACAGCGCTTCTTCATCTTCGCTACTTCTCATACTTTCCTGACTATCTGAATCTTCTTCTGATATACCTTCTTCGGCCTTGAGAGCATTGGTATGTTTCTTTCTACTTGACGACTCTCCCAACCTTTCCATGTTGATCTCATGGACCATTAAGGACCCAATGAGTTTTTCCAGTGACATTCTCTTTAGGTCATTGGCCTCTTCTATTGCTGTCACTTTTGGAGTCCTCGAGGCTGGTGGGGATCTTATGATCTTTCTGACCATATCTCCCATTTCGTAGCTTTTTCCAAGACCAGCCAATCCATTTTTGATGTCTATAAATCTACTATACATATGAGTTATTGATTCCCCTGACTACATCTGGAACCTCTCGTACTGTGTCACCAAAATATCTATTCTTGTCTCTTTTACCTTTTTCCATTGCGGATTTGCAGGCAGAGATCCTGTTGAACTCCTTCTTGCTAAGAGCGCAACATAGTATACTCTTGGCCTTGCAGTTGAGAGAAATCTTTTTCTTATCATCTTCTGTCCATTTGTCTTTGTCATTAGTAACTAGAAGATCTCCTTCTTCTATAATTGACCATATCTGATAATCGAGCCTTGAAGAAAGGATTCCATTCTCATCTTCCAATAGGTGTAGTCTTCACCATCGAACAATGGTGGTCTGTTGACGGACTCACCTTCGAAATGACTTTGAGCTGCCATTGATCTTTTCTCTTCAGATCGTTAGATCTTCTTTGTCGAAGAAACTCGCTCTGATACCACTTGTTGCCCAGCTACCAAGCCCAGTGGGGGGTGAATGAGATTCTTAAAATATGATTATCTAAACCTGTCAACAAAAATGTTCACACAAAACACTACGTTCGACTGTTAGTGTTAGTAGTAAAGAAAACAACAATCACAAACAAGCAACCGCACTACACAAGGATTTTATCCTGGTTCTGACCTCCTTTCCACAGGAGTCCTACATCCAGTCCCTGAGTAACAACTCAGGATTCTACTACCCAGGGGTACAGTCCCCCTCAAGGACACTTACATATCCAGCCGCAGCTGGCCTTCTCTTCTTCACCTGAAGAGGATACAAGACCCTGGAACCCAGGTCTTCCTTCAACACAAAGGGAATAAAACCACATGTTTCAACAGGTCCTCTCTTCACCCCAGAAGAGGAACTTCACTGGAATGTGAATAAAGGCGAAATGCCCCTAGACCTGATTTACAACAAGTATCAGATCTGAGGCTGAGACTGAGAGAGAAGGATCTACAAAATCAAGTCTCACAGAACTCAAAAAGGCTCTCTAAAATATTTTAACAAGAACATAGAGAGCAAGATCTACGAGGATTGGAATGGACAGAGGCTCTTCTTCTAAGACTGTTTGGCTTGAACACTTCTCTATCAAGTTGATCATTTCAGAAGTTCTTTCTCAAAAGTTATCATTCAAGAGTCTTGAGTCTTTTATTTATATGCGATGACCCTCATTATACCGGTACGGTTATACCAACCCACGTCGGTATAGCGAGCGTCATCACAGTGGGACATTTACCCAACAATGACATTTAGCTGAGATACACGTGAATATAAGAACAGAGTAGCGGAAGTAAAAGAACCACTGTCTTCATTCATTCATCATCCACATTTAACATACATGATTCGATAACATTTAGAGAACTAAACATCCACATAATTTAAATTGCTGAAAATCAAATACATAGATGTCCATACTTATACATTCTTCCATGATAATGATAGTACAATGTTCAATTTACATACTATGAAAAACACAAAATGTCACAAGTACTCCAACACTCTAATCTCCGCGCTCAGAGTCGGTCTCCAATGTCTCCTCCACTAGTGTCTCGTCACCAACTACACCTATACGCCGAAGCAAGTAGTAAGTCTAAAAGACTCCGCAAGTAATTCTACACATACCGCACATGCACATATCATAGTAGGTTCTACATACACATTCATAAGACACAACATGTAGCATGCTTGACATTAAATTTTACAACCTATCATGGTGAATCTACAATTTAAACACATGGACTATGCTTTCAGGTTTCCAGAAATAGAATCACCTATCACATGCTTTCTATTCATTTCTCACATAAAAATCTACCTTCAACCAACTAAGACATGAAAGCCATTAACATGAATTTCCGAACATGCATGAAAGGAAACATACCTAACATGGAATCTACACATTCCTACGCATATACGTAACCATTTGTCATGCTTTAAGTTTGCTGGTTTTACATGCTTTAGCAACCATAATCTAACACATGAGAGCTACAACAACGATTAAATCACAACATGTGAACAACCAAGTATGGAAGTTGTTTATATATGCTTAACAATTATCCCTAGCATGGATTCTAGGCATTTTGCAAACATAAACATGATCATAACATAGTAACGCTACTGTTTAAGCATGATTTCAGATTTTCGTAACAATGGATTACAAAGTCACATCCTCACATTTTGGTTTCACATCTTTACACAATTTCAAATTCGCATATTTCACACTTTACACATGCACTTTTACACATTGTTCACATTCACATTTTTCACATGAACACATACACATTTACACATTCACATTTAGTGCCGTGACACATAGTCCAAACCACCAAAGAAGGACACAACACATCACATCACATAGACGCCATCTAGGTAATACAATGGCGACTCTTGGACTGCGCAGACCGGGAGAACAAGTCTCCACCTTAACCAGTGGTACTTGTCCACCACCAGGATTTCCCCCTAATGCCCTTAGGGTCACAACACATTGAACCTTCTCAGGGGGACTTTTTCCTGATACGGTTCCACTGCCCTCTGTGGAAGCAATGTCACACTTGGCACAATTTACACATTACACGTTTTCCGATTTAAGCACTTAGTTTAGCACATGACACTCACATCTCACTCATTCACTCATTCACACACATGGTGCTCTGTTTTCCTGACATAACACTACAATTACAGAAATTTAGTGCTCAGAAAATTTCACTAATCAGGTTGCTATATACAAAATCAAATCATTTTTACAACGGCATGCATTAGTTTCACATTTTTACATGGAAAATTCATATTGCATCATATACTGGTCCAAATGACCTGAAATTTTAACCACAGGCTAATTTCGGGTTTAGGGTTCTTCATGCAAAATTTCAGATTTTTTTCTAAGCTAAAACGAAATTACAGAAAATCTAACATTAATTCCACATGCTATCCGCAATCGATTTAACATGGAGTTGAACACAAGCACAATTTTAACAACTCACTGTCTGAGCCCTAACAGGCATGGAGCTACATAATTTATTCCTGAAATTTGTGGGCAATACATGATTTACCGAAGATTTATCATGAACTACGCATGATTTCTATTTCCCAAACAACATTTTCACTAATTCACACAAGCATGGGAAAAATCTCAGAATTTAAGAACAGAGACTGACTAATACATGCATGACCCATAAAATGTAGGACATTCAGACTCGTCCTAAATCATACAAACAAAGGGTTGACAAGATTAGCAACTCATCATACATGTATTTCCATGGAATAAATAAACTCTATCATTTACCACCTTGCACAAAATCCATCCACACACCACATTCACTAGTATACATAGCATATAAGAGATTACATTATATCCTCATCGTGAAACATATCGAAATTAATCATATAGAAGGGCAGAACAGCTTGCTGTTCTGCTCAGATGAACTTAGCGGCAAGCTATGGCCGCTAATTAGTGTTAACGGCATAATCGCTGGACGCTAAGCATGATCTTAGCGGCAAGGGATATTGCCGTTAAGGTCAGGTCTGTGCAAAACACAGACCCGAGCTCCAAAGAGGGGTGAATTTGGGGGTCTAGGACACGAGGGAAAATACATAAAAATAGTAAAACTATCCTAGACACATACATGAACACTATGGGTAGGGTACTTGCCTATAGAAAATACACCAAACGGATCTAGGGCTCAGTGAAGCTCTCCTTGGGCTGTCCCAAGAAGCTCCTAGAAAAGCTTCACTCCGGGTTCTAGGATGAAGATGGCTCCAAGATAAGGTCGGGGAAGCCTCCTCCTCCACTCCAGCTAACTCCTTGCTGCAGTAGATGGCCAGTGCAAGCTTCAGGTAGCCGGATTTAGGGTTGCAAAGGTGAGCTCTTCACACAGATTTTAGGGTTTTCTCTTTTTCCTCTTCTTCCTCTTCTGCAAGGGGCAAAGAGAAGGGTGAGAGTTGCGAAAATGGCTTTGTATATAGCCAAAGACCTCTCACCCACACAGGAGATGATGTGATACCCCTTTCAGACCGTTGGGGACAGCTCCCCAATGGGTGGGGTGGCTTGCTTCCAGAATTTCTGGCTCTGCAACGCATGCAGGTCAGAGAAGTTAGCATCCACATCGCTGGACGCTGGGGTTAGTGTTGGCGTCTATAGGGTTGACGCCTACACAACACAAGCGTCCATTGATATTGACGCCAATCTAGCCTTCGGCCAGAAGTCAAAACATGTAGAAACCACGCACATCTTACACCTATATACATGCCATATGTATGTATTAACATGTACACACTACCATCATACAATACATACATTATTTATACCTAAATTATACACGTACACACATAAGTATACTAATTAATACATACGTAGATACATACATACGTACATACACATCATGAATTATTCACATGCAATTCAATAATGTAACAAATTTCGAGGGCCTTACATTATATCTTCTCTTGAGGAAGTAGTCGTTGATATGTCCGTTGTCTCTATGCTCTGGTATACGTTAGACTGCATGGTATTGTAGAGCTTCCAGTCAACGGTTCTTTATGTTCCACGCATGCAAAGAGAAGATCTTTCTTGATATCCTTCATCTTCCATTTTGTCCAACGTTGTAAACGGTTGTGCTGCCAGAGACCTGCACATAATAAATGCTAAATGATAGACAACTATGCTGTCTCTTGTTGTCAGTCAACGTTAGAACGAATATACATCAAAATAGAAATATCAATTTATTTTCCAAAAAGATGTTTCTAATATAAGTATAGAAATAGAAGATGTCTGTGCATGCATTGTGTAGTGAAATGTTCAGTCATAATAAATGCATGGATATCAAAGAAAAGAGAGGGAAGACTTTTGGCTTTCAAAATATTTGAAATATGTTTAAATATCATGTCGTTATCACTCATGAAATCGTTGTGAGTACGACTTATGAAATCGTTATGTGAATGAGTCGATGTTTATGTAAATCGTTGCACATGTATAAACAAATCGATGTGAACACAAATCGTTATACAATAATAACCAAATCGTTGTAGAGTCAAATCGTTATGAGAGTATAAGCAAATCATTATGAGAAAGTCGTTATGAATGAGTTGTTATAACCAAATCATTGTTTCACTTATCGAGTCGATGTAGTGATCAAATCGTTGTTTTGCTTTATGAAATCGTTACACAGACTAAGTCGTTGTTGTGACTTATCGAATTGTTACAACAAATAAATGTTTGTGTAACTTATCGAGTCGTTATACTGTCCAAGTCATTGTTGTAACTTATCGAATCGTTATGAAGACCAAATTGATGTGGAACTTATCGAATCGTTATGAAGACAAATCGATGTGAGACCAAGTCGTTGTTCTCAAATCGTTATTTTGTTTTATCAAATTGTTACATAGACTATGTTGTTGTTATTACTTATCGAATCGTTACAGCAAGTAAATCGTTGTGTAACTTATCGAGTCGTTATACTGACCAAGTCGTTGTTGTAACTTATCGAATCTTTATGAAGACCAAATCGATGTGGAACTTATCGAATGGTTATGAAGGCAAATCGATGTGAGACCGAAATCATTATGCTCACTTAGCGAATTGTTGTGAGAGCAAATCGTTATGCTCACTTAACGAATCGTTGTGAGATCGAAATCGCTATGAACACTTAGCGAATCGTTGTGAGATCGAAATCGTTATGAACGCTTAGCGAATCATTGTGAGATCGAAATCGTTATGAACGCTTAGCGAATCGTTGTGAGTTCGAAATCGTTATGAACGCCAAAATCAGTATGATACTAATTAAATCCTTGTGAAGATGAAATCGATAGAAATGTGGAAATTGTTATGACTCTAATGAATCGGTATGATACTTATTAAGTCCTTGTGAAGATGAAATCGATAGAAATGTGGAAATCATTATGACTCTAATGAAATCGTTATAACACATAGGAAGTCGATGTGTACTTAGAAAAATTACATGCTCTGTACTTTCAAATGCTAAGAAATACATACTTATTTGCTGATTCTTGCCTGATTTGTTTCATGTGCTTAAGCTTCATAAAAACTTGTTTGAGTTTTATTAATCACCAAAATAGATATGTAATTTATTTAATTACATGGGGATCAACTGATCATCATTAAAGTCACTGTTAACATAACTTAAAGTCTATGTTCTAAGACGATAAAGTAAGAGTTTAGAGTTGTTAAAATATATATGATAGCCGAGTTAAAGTGTGTGAGAAAAGTAATTGTTGACATAAATTAAAGTCTAAATTTGAAGATGTTAAAGTAAGTGTTCGAAAGTGTTAAAGTACAAGTTCAAAGTCGTTAAAGTATGTGTGATAGTGAGTTAAAACATGTGAAACTTGAAGTCATTGTTGGTATGACATAAATTCTATGTTTGAAAGTTTTAAACTAAGAGAGGAAACCAATTAAAATAGAAGAGCAAACCAGTTAAAATAGAAAAACAAACATGTAAAGAAGAGAAACCTATTAAAAGAGAAGAGGATATCAGTTAAAGTGTAAGGTCTATTAAAATAGTAATTGTAGTATGTTAAAATAATAGTTATAGTCTATTAAAAAAGAAGAAAAAATCAATTAAAGTATTTTGTTTGTTAAATAAAAATTGGGCTCCCAGTGTGAATAATTTAGGTGTTGCACTATATCATCTATCTACAAGAGTACAAGACCTTGGAAACTTCTTTGAAATGATTTGACTTACTTCCTTTTTCACTCTCTAATATGCCTTCTATTGTAATACTTTTTATGGTGTTTCATCTCTCTCCTCAATTCCATTTCTCTTCTGGTTTGCGATTGAACCCCTCTACTTTAACTGTCCATGTCAATGTTTCTGTTATGAAATATATTGATCTGGAGAGATTCTTTAATGGATTCAATGAAGGGGAGCCATTTTGTTATCAGAATGCCAAAACCCATTTCCAATTCTGTGGGACCTTTGAAGGTTGGGCACAACTTTTAGAATCATGATCAGGAGTCTTTTCTGAGTGGGTTAAAGGATTTATGAGTGGTCACTCTTCTATCAACTGGTGCATCCGTCAGGAGTATGAGAGCAATCTGCAAGACCTTCTTGAAATTCTTTAATTGTAAAAAAAAATTCCAGTCCTGATCATTGATTTTTCCATGATTGTTATTGTACTTTAGTATTGAAGCATCAACATTGTCATGCCCCGACGCGGAATATCAGAACGTGAGGCAATTGCAAGTAAACAGGTACATAGCGTATAATAGACATCAAACCATTGGACAAAAAATAAATACTAAAGCAAATGCATCTCATTAATAATTCCTCAAATGTCTATTATAACCACTAATATCAGAGCCATTCTATAGGGCCCAATTACATTGAATAAAAGTAAAAGACTAAACTCAGACTCTAACATAATACTAAGACACCAGGATACTCTTGACTTCACTCTTGGTCATTCCCGTCCTCTTGAGTGTAAGTATATCTTCCTCGGTCTCACCTGAGAACACATGACAAATAACGCAGGGTGAGCGATAACGCCCAGTAGGACTTAAATCTCATGATCAGGCATGCTTTAAATGATTAATGTATTAAAAGCAGAGTCACTAAATGATAGAGCGAGAGCGTCAAGTAACGTATGAGATAGCACGATAGCATGTGATTGAAATAGCACAAGTTTCCAAATATAGCACAGAGCAGGATGGCCATAGCACAAATAGCACAATGTATAACAATAGCACAACGAGTATAGTATATCATGTTGATTGTCATTTAGATAGTCGAGATAGATAGCACTTGAGTGTAATGCTAAACACTCTGGTCAATTAACTCCTGCGGGCACTAGCACTTTTGGGTGCACCTTCCCGGACCAGACCGGGCCCTTTATATATTGCCAGGCATTAGTTATATTGTTTATCTTTAGACAATCAGTCAATGGACAATAGAGAGTACCAAGAAATAGATGAGAGTACTAGATGAATAGACGAGTGTATAGAGAACATGAATAGATGAGCGAGTAGAGTATAGATGAGAACTACAGGTCATTGCACATGAAACGTCGAGTAAACGCGATAGTAACAGTTGCACAACACGTGCAATTTGTGTCGACAGTCAAGTGGAACTTACTACCCTTCCATTGGCCATATCATGCACAGGTCTAGAGGTCCGGCGTGATTCAAGATAAGAGAGAACTTCCTAAAAGCCGTTTGGATCTTACTGATCCCTAAAGGGTATCATAGGTATTGAGGGTACAACCAGCTCGTCGACCATGTGGGAATCCATGGACAGAGCAGTCTTACGGAGGCCTTGAACAAGAATTGACTAGTCTGACAGAAGGAATATCCAACGGAGAGTTTGTCCAAGTCAAGAGAAAGTGTGTATAGAAACAAGTGCTCGACGTTCCAGAGGAATTCTAGAACAGTGGAGCATCGGTAACGGTATTCCCAAAACAACGCGAGAAACGAAGACAAGTCCATTAAAAGTAGGGCAATTTAAGTAATTTACTAGATATATTATGAGATATTTTCATGCCAAGTCAAGTCATAATGGATGATTTCATGTATGTGTGTGTGATAGAGAAAATCATGGATACGAAAAGATCACGTGTATGGCTTTTAATCAACTATTACATATCCAAGTTTAACATCATCGTTTACTGTATTTAAGACAGTTAATAGGGTGTATGGTTACTATAGAAAGTCAAGGTTAGCAAAAATATAGGGTTTATGCACAAAAGTCCAGAAGGTGACGTACCCCTGTAAGGATCACGACAGGGCACGTACAGAATGCGACAGCGACTATTAAAGGTCGCAACAGGTTGCTCAGGTCAGAAGGCCGGAACACGACGCCAGAGCATGTCGCGTTCAGAACGCGACGAGTTGCTGGTCGCGATCAGTCCCTGAGAACGCGGCCTGTCGGACCGTCGCGTTCTTAGGTTCTGCGCTTGAGTCTGAGCGGGAAAAGGGTTTGCCTTGGATTACAGTCCAGGCTTTCCATGTTATGATACAGGGTCGTTTAAAAATAAAAATCTCGGAGTACAGATGATGAAAAATCATGAAGCTAGCTTTAAACGAATCTAGACATGCAAGGGTACAAACAGTAAATAGGAATTTGAAAATAGTCATGGTCTTGACAGGTTTTAAACGAGTACATGCATGAAGAACACATAACAGTGTATAGTGAAGGAAGAAGAATTTATTCGAGTAGAATACTGAATGAAAATTGGGGATTTCGGTGGCAAAAGATTTCTGACAACGATCAGTATCTCCAGTTAAAATTTAGTGGCATGAGATCAAGAGTACATGGAGATCTAGATTAAATATGATGGGTCGGGGTCAAGATGGGAGCAGAACTTCAAAAATAATGATCAAAAGATATGGTCGATGAAAAATAGAGCAACGAGAGGGCTTTTGTTCCTGATGTTGGGAACATCCTACAGACGAAATTAATTAGGTTTAGCTTGTGAGAATGCCTACCTTTGGGTCGATTTGTCTTCTAGGGCTTAGAACTCGAAGTGTAGGTTGTAGATCTTGACCAATCCTTCTCCCCACGAATTCTCTCTTCCTTTGGCCTCTCCTCTACGTCCAACAAGCCTCAGCAACTCATTAGGGCCGACCATGGAGAGGTTGGGGGGTATTTAAGCTTCCCTTATTTCTATTTCCTATTATGACTCTAATTCCTATTTAATTCTGAGTTTTCCTTATTTCTTTCAACTTCCAAGCTTGCCATCTCCTTATTGGGTTAGGTTGGGTTACAATTTTGTGCCTAGCCAATTTGGGTAGGGTTAGGAGTCCAATTCCAACACATATTAGCTATTTTAATGATTTAATAGCTCTTTTCTTTTTAAGAAATATTTAAGATACGAATTTAGGGTATTATTCTATTATTCTTCTTTTAAAAATCCTTATTTTGGCCCAATAAATTTTGTATGATCTATTAACAAAGCCCATCATTTCTTTTTGTTTAATGGGTTTTAATTAATTCCCTTTCCTTTGATTTTTCCAATTTATTTATTATTATTATTATTATTATTTTGGAAAAATCAAGTTGGTACAAACATGGTCCTAACCTGATGATCTGGCCAAATCCTTTTTCTCACTTCACAGCATGTTACTAATGCATGGCCTATATGATACTCTAGTTTTCTTTAGTGCATGGACTATATGATTACTCTAGTTTACTTTAGTTGATATGATTCACACAATCAAATTTTGTGTTATTCAACTCAGGTGCTTGCCTCTAGGTCACCCAATCTTCTGGACTTCCATGAAGATCTTATCAGTTTGGAAGCCACATCAAAGGTTCTGTTCATTGGTCTATTCTTGTTGCAGAAATTCCAAAATGTA
This sequence comes from Colocasia esculenta, assembly GCA_014218235.1. Classification (NCBI taxonomy): domain Eukaryota; kingdom Viridiplantae; phylum Streptophyta; class Magnoliopsida; order Alismatales; family Araceae; genus Colocasia; species Colocasia esculenta. The sequence goes on along the minus strand of CM024761.1, from coordinate 77,562,477 downwards.
ATTTTCTTGGTCATTGCGAATATTCTTTTATTGCAGATACAACTCAAGCCCTTGGCTGAGGAGATGCAAGCTATAAAGCGCCTCTTTGGATGAGTTAAATGTGAGTTAACTCTGAGTTAACTCGAGTTACTATAGTTAACTCAAAAGTGGTTTGGTAGTAGGTAGAGTTAACTTTTGTGGGTTGGGGTAAGTGTGTTAAAAGTGATAACACACCTTTTGTAACCCACCTCTAGAGGGGGGACAAAGTTAACTCAAGTGGTTAACCACTTTTTCCTCTCACATCACAAGCATTAAATGCACATTAAATGCACCTTTTCTCATTCCAAGATGGTTAACTCACTGTTCTTACCAAAGTGTTTTACAAAATAGGTTAACTCACCATATGCAAAGTTAACTCTATTATTATCAAAGAAAAATGAGTTACACATGTGTAACTTTGTACAGGGTTGGAGTTATCTTAACTCCAACCCATTACCAAGAGAGCCCAAAGGGGTTAGAGATATGGAACTTGAGCTGACGACATCTGAAGATGGTTTTTCCTACTTTTGTCCTTGAAACGTAAATGGTGTTTCACTATCAGATGCATGAGCTACGATATATTTCATCTTACCTGGACAATCATAGAACGAGTCTCTGATGATTGTAAAGTGTGAGAAACAGTATTTATCTCATCTTTACAAATTTGATATTACCCTGTACATTTATAGGGCAAGTCTCTGACCATCCCAGTGATATAAAACTTCTTGTATCAATTTTGTTCTTATTGTATAAAATATGCCTGTTGCACATTCGCTGTTAATTTAGTCTTTTCAAATGTGCCCACTTCCTTAATCACAAATCGATAGAAATCTAATGCTATTTTCTGAGCTTGTTTATCAGCTTGTTATTGCAGATACAACTTAAGCCCTTGGCTGAGAATTCCAAAGACAAAAGCAGGGCCATGGCGCATTAGATAATTTGGCCCTTGCTATTCTTGTTCTATTCTTTCTAATTGCAGGTCGGAGGAATCTGGGGGGATGCAGGGCCGGGGAAAAAGGGGGAGGGCGGAGGTGGGGGGGATAGCACGGGAACCGGGGGGATGGAGGGCCGGGGGAGAGGGGTTGCAGGACGTAGGAGATGATGGGTATTTAAAAATAAAAATAAAAAATCTTTGTCAACGGATGTTAACTCCGCTGACATATATGTCTCATATGTCAACCATTTATAGCCGTTGACATATCATTTGTACGTCACCGTTATTAGCCGCTGATATATGGTGCATATGTCAACACCTTATAATGGTCGTTGACAAATTTTAGTCGACGACTTATTTGTCAACGATTTTATCAATGGTTATATAGCCGCTGACATATATTTATGTCAACGGTTTTACATTTTTTGTCAACGGCTTTTAGCTGCTGACATATATCCTATTTCTGTAGTGTGTGTTAAAACAGTAGTTATAGTGTGTTAAAGTCGTAGTTATTGTCTGTTCAAATAGTAGTTGTAGTGTGTTAAAGTAGGCAAAAAAATCAATTAAAATAGAAAAAAATATATGTAAAGAAGGTGAGAAAATCACTTAAAATTTGTGAGATTTAAAATAATTATTGATATGATTTAAAGTGTAATTTGAAAGGTGTTAAAATAAGAGTTAAAAAACTTTAAAGTAACAATTGTCTTAAGATCGAAGACAAAATATTAATATCTAACTGTAGATCATAAAAGTAGAGACTAAAACTTAATATCTTTAAAATTTATTGAATTTTTATGTAGACATTTTTATAAGAATCTCCAGATAAAGTCCCTCCTCTCCTCTCCTACGAACTTATAATTAATTAAAAAAAAAACTTCTCCATGCAGCTGAGGTAGAGATCCCAATGTCCTTTCTTTAGGACTGTAAACGGATCTGGATAATATCCAGATCCGATTCGAATTCGTATCCGATTATCCAGATATTATCCGTTTAACAAATATCTGACAGAGCAGATTTCGGATACGGATATTATCCGGATAACAAACAGAGCGGATACGGAAACAGTGATCGGCTCCGTTTAAGATCCTCTCCGAAATGAAGTTATTTTTACCATTAGATTAAATCTAATGATCTATACATAATTATAATATATATAATATATCTAATGTTTATCTTTTGTTTAGAGAATATTTTTTATATTTGTAAATTTTTTTAAAATTTTACTGATTTTTAGATCACTTAATATCTTTTATTAAGATTATATTTTCGAAGCGGATAATATCCGTATCCACTCCGAATTTGAAAATTATCTGATTAAATTATCCGCTCCGTATTCGAATTGTATTCGGAGCGAATACGAATTATCTAATTAACTATTCGGATCGAAACCGAACAACCTATTTTCGCTCCATTTACAGCCCTACTTATCTTCGGTCCTCCCACCCCATCGGCATCGTCCGTGGCTTTTGAGCGGCTCAAGAAAATATAGACCATGAAGAAACCTTTTTATATATAAAAAACGTTATGTCTTTGTTAGCTATTTTCCTAATACTTTGATAAATAATTAACTGTATATTTGTATGTCGTCAAGTATATCCTTATAATCTTACCATTCCACCTGTATTAACGTCATTTGAACATAGCCTAAATGACGATATTCCGACCTTTCGTGAGATTCGTACACAAGTTAATATATATAACCTACTTATCTTCGGTCCTCCCACCCCATCGCCATCGTCCGTGGCTTTTGAGCAGCTCAAGAAAATATAGACCATGAAGAAACCTTTTTATGTATAAAAAACGTTATGTCTTTGTTAGCAATTTTCCCTAATACTTTGATAAATAATAAACTGTATATTGTATGTCGTCAAGTATATCTTCATAATCTTACTATTCGACCTGTATTAACGTCATGTGAACATAGCCTAAATGACGATATTCCGACCTTTCGTGAGATACGTACACAAGTTTATATATATATATATATATAATATATATATATATATAACAATCTGACAGAGAGAAAGAGAGTAAAAATAGAAAAAAGAAACTTTTGAAGGGGAAGATGTAGAATTTATCTCAAAGTAAATAATAAAGAAACCCCTGCCGCCGACTCTCACCTTCTTCCTCTTTTTATGTTAAAGTAAATAATAAAGAAACCCCTATGAGCCAGCCCTCCATTCATCCTCGAAGATTCCCTTATTTTCAGTGGCTACAGAGGCCTATTAGCTAGCTATGAAGTCAGATGACCATATTCACGAGGCAACATGTGATGGGTAGGGATAGGATGGTGCCCATGTCTCTATCTACTACTTATTCACATTTTATTTTTCTGCAATTATTATGAATTATTGGTTTCTCACAATTAATGTTTTGACGTGCATCTCACGATTACGTACTTTGTTGGGAAGATGGGGGCTTGGAAGAATTATTTAATTTGGGGATGTACAAGATAGATACTCGTTTGTTTCTATAAGTCGACTTGTTTTTAACTTTCTTTCTTAATAGAAAGAAAATAGTAATTTTTAATTAATTTCTAAAAAAAATAGTCGTTTAGATTAAAGAATGAAGACCTGGACACAAGTGCATATTTTTGACGCCATATGTTGCTAATTATTTCAAGGGCCGCCGGCCGGTCTTCTTTCTATGCATATGTAGAATGATGAATTAATGGGCATCGCCAATGCCCATCAAAGATTTGGTTCTGTTGGCCGGTCGAGCATGGTTCAAATGTATGATACTCGTGCATTTTAGGGCATCCTAAGACTGCAACATTTTTTTGCCAAAAAAAAAAAAAAAACAGAGCGTAGCAAGATTTAGCTGATGAATGACGTGCATAGAATCTAATTGGGAAAAACCACACTTGAGCTAGATGAGTAACCGGTACTTCAATGATTGAATGAAAGACGACATCCTTATTCCTTTCACATGAGAAACCAATAGACCACAGTTTCCGTAGTCCATCCCTCCCTTTAATTAATTAACCAATTACTAAAACATGTGACGTCCACGTCGACATTGATTAATATTTCCTTCTCCCCAAAACATGCATATATCTATGAGTGCTAGTCATGCTTGCAATGAAACTATATATTTGTAGTCATTCCTACAATGAATTGAAACTATCTAACCTTCGGGTGACTAACACTCAAAATTAGTTTAAATGAATGTCTCATCTTTTGTTTTGACCAACTATGTTACTTCATCAATAAAATAAAATAAAAACACTTACGTTATTTAGTGTTATCTCGGATATCTATATCGATCGAGATTTTGAATTACTCAAATAGTAAATATTTCAGAGTATAATATTAATATTGCTATTTATTGATAAAAACTAAAATATATTATTTAATCATCTCATCTCTCCTCTGTTGTGACGATCTTTTTCTTGAGGTTTTTTGTCAGAGTATTTTCAATTTTTGAGTGTTGTCTTCAGCATTGATATTTGAGAAAATTTTATTTTGGACTGCATTAGTCCACGCATGCTAAGATTTCACCATCCTTTCTCTTTTTGTCATACAAACTTATATTTTTAATACAAAAAATATTTGTCCCTTTAAAAGTTTGACTTTAAGCGGATGATAATTTTATAAATTGGAAATGAGGTTGAAGTTAAAGATAAATGTTGATAAATAATTGGGAAAATTAATTGGGGGTCTCTGTCAGAGCTTCTACTTTTTTCCTAGTCCCTGTCAGAATACTGGTAGACGTAAAGTCCCTCCTTTTCTCAAGGTTTAATTTCCAGTCCCTGTTTTTCGCACGTCACCATTTACGACCCTCCACGCACGGTTTTCGTCTCCTTCGCTTCCGTCTCTTTTTCCCATTCCCGTCTTACCATTCCCTCTTTTTTTCCATCGCCTGTTCCCTAAACGACGCTCTGACGCTTCGATCCTTTCCGAGGCCCGTGAACTCTAACTGATGGGAAGTTACTCTTACATAACGTGCCAAGAACTGATACAACAACCATTGACATCACTTACACAGCTCCTTTCGAAGGCCCGTGAACCGTTCTTCACAACTATAAAAGGAACACAGGGCCCCATACTTATCCTTCACAAGCTTCTAACGCTCTTGTTCTTCCTATCTTTCTTGCTCGTCTTCTTCATCTTTATTTGCAGATGTCTTCATCTAACCGTGCTCCCCAGAGGGATGGCAAGGCACCTGCCTCACCGGTGCCACCGTCGCCCCCGGCTCCCCCGTTGCGACAGTCCACCTTCAGCGCCGACTACTGGGACGGTTTTTACATGGGCTGGAAGATGGCTTTACAGAAAGCCTCCCGACATTACGGCGACAAGGGACTCAATAACATCCTCCCAGACATCGGCCCTAGGGTAGAACACATCCCTTCCTCCCCTTCCTCCCCTGACCGTTCCGGCACCTCCGCTTCCTCCCCTGACCGTTCCGGCACTCCCTTCCTCCATCCCTCCCTACCGTCCGGCCTCCCCTTCCTCCATCCCTCCCCCTGACCGTTCCGCCTCCTCCCCTCCGTGCTCTACAGAGGGTCGGTAGAGTAGAGGTAGAGATATGTAACATGGCTTGTTTATGATAAGCATTTCGTTTGATGCAGTCTTCTGTGTGCTTATGTATGTGCTCTGTATCATGCAAACTCAACATGTTACCAATAACACACTGTAACATCCCCTCATATATACTATAATCAACATGACCAACGACTGTAAGAGATTATAACATATAATGTAAAACTGTATGTTAGACTGTAGTGCTTGAACTGTAAGAGAGAGTAGTGCTCAAACTGTAACAGGGCTGTTCTTTAGGTGTAACACTGTAGTGCTCAAACTGTAATAGTTTAGTACTTAAACTGTAACATTTTATTACGTATAATATAACAGAATACGTAAGTGCTGGAACTGTAAGAGTGTAGTGCGCGAACTGTAAGAGTGTAGTGCTGAAAATGTAAGAGTCTAGTGCTTAAACTGCAACATCTTATTACATATACTGTAACAGAAATCGTGAGGAGACAGTGCTCTTCTCCTCCTATCTTTCTTGCTCGTCTTCTTCCTCTTTATTCGCAGATGTCTTCATCTAACATACGGTACCAGGTCAAACTGTAAGAGTATTAGAGTTAAACTGTAACACTTCATTACGTAAATTGTAATAGCGTAGTAGTGGAATTGTAACAGCGTAGTGCATAGACTGTAATAATGTATTACATACACTACAGTAATATTGGAATATCAGGACGACCTTCTGTTGTAAGTAATATACAACATTTAAAATCCGTCAGGATTGTGGGGTGGGTTGCTACAAGTTCTTCGGTTGTGACCTATCTGCTTGCACCTAGAAAAAATATACGCATGATCTACTTCTCCTCTTGAATGCATTCTCCTCTTTCTCGGTCTTCCTGGCAACCTTTTTGTTGTCGGTGGCTTGATTAGAACTTCTGATGGTTGAGGCGGATCCGACATGTCAAATGTTGGGATAGGTTGAATGTTTCTTTCATATGCAGCCCTATACACATCTGTGCTGTAAAATGCCGAAACATATTGAGTAACGGCCTCCTTGTTACTGCCAATTGCTGCGCATGCATGCTTGCAAGGAATCTTGACAAGTTGCCAGTGTCCACAGGAGCATGTTTGTAGATGGAGGTCTACGGCGTACGTCTTCATACTTTCAACAACCTCAAATTTGATTCCATCTGAATGACGGATTGCTAGCTTCTCTTATCTTGAAGGTTTTTTTCGATGATTTTTTGTACTTTAGGACAGTATGGTGTATCCACAAGGCAGCATCAATTTTCCTCTTTGCAGCCATTTCCATCATTTGCACTCTAATTTTGTCAACCATCTGTAGTATTGGTAGACTTCGCGCGTCATGTATCCAATTGTTGAATGACTCTGCCAAATTAGAGTATAACTCCCCAAACCTGTATGGCAATGTGAAGGAAATTAGGTTAACATCAAATATCTGTAACAACTGTCCGCTACATACTGTAACCTTATTTAACACGTTCTGTAATAGATTATCCCTATAACTGTAAGCTCATAAATGGCAGAATGTAATAGAACATATCGCTTGTGTATTTAAAGAGCCGAAACTTTGTCCCGGGAACGAGCATGGGACCAGTGTTCGACATCATTTCGGAGCACCATTCTTTGGCATCAGCAGAATTAAGCTCCATTGTCATCATTGCGTCTTTGTACTCTTGTTCAGTAACAGCATAGGCAATGCGCTGGAGAATTTTTCTAAGTAATTTTTGAAAGGGGCGGCATATTTCCCCGCACATTGGTCGTTGAAGTTCTGCATGATGTGCTGGAAACAGTAGCCGTGATCATCATTCGGAAATATGTCAGGAATCGCTTCCTTCAGACCTCTCCCTCTGTCTGATAGGATGCGATCCTTCTATCTGATAGCAATGCCTTTTCAAATTTTGTAGAAACCAGACCCAGTTGTCATATGTTTCCGAATCTGCGATGGAGTATGCTACAGTGAATAGCTCATTGTTACGTTTAAGGCACTTGCAGCAAGTATAACCCCTTGCACTCTATGTTGTTTGATATGAGTTCCGTCCAAAAAGAGCATAGGTCGACAACCAACTTCGAACCCATATGCAGACGCCTCGAAGCATATGAAAAAGCGTTTGAAACGTTGAGTCTCCGGGTCCACTTCTAGAGACAAGATCGATCCCGGGTTTGTCTGTAATGCACGTTCGCTGTACCAGTTCAACATATGATAGCTTGTTCTGAAATCACCGTATAGTGAACTGACAGCAACCTCTTTGCCCCACCATGCCTATTCAAATGATTATACATGTTATGTAAGATTGTTACAGTACTTGTCCTTATACCTTACAGTAGCCATGTTAATTTGTTTAGTATACGCTCAAATGATTACAGTTGTTACAATACATATCCTTACAGTATATGAGTACAGTTGCTACAATACAGACCCTTACAGTATATGATTACAGTGGTTACAGTGGCCTGCCGGTTGTTACAGTATTCGTCGAAATGATTACAGTTATTAATTCTTACATATCCTTACAGTATATGATTACATTTGTTACATGTGGCCAGGAGGTATTGTTACAGTATACGTGGAAATGATTACAGTTATTACAATGATAGTCTTACAGTATATGAGGACAGTTGTTACAATGCATACCTGATGATAAGGGATGCAGATACCGTATTCCCGACGGATGTCACTCATCATTTCACTTGCTCTGTAGGTGGGTTTATCAACTAGTTTCCCCTTCACAACATTTGCTACCCACTTCTTAGATGTCCGTGGATGTCCGTCGCTCATAATGTCACATCCACAGGTGTGTTTGTTGTTGAGACTTTTGATTGCAAATTGTGGACCTCCACGAACGACGGACGTATGCAGGCGCCATGGGCAAACAGAGACATTGCAACGTACAGTTAATCGTACAGAGTCGTTCTTCAAATATTTCCAATTAAATCCTCGTGCGATCGCGTAATTTGTCAGTTCCATCTGCAATAGCTCTTTGCTTATGAAGACTTGTCCTACTGAGTGTATTCTGCCTACGGAATATTGCGTCAACACTGGTACTACACCTTCCGCTCCTTGTCCTCGGTCGTACAACTCCAAATGCTTCCTGGTAATTGAAGGGGTTCGGTGGTTTCCAAAGAACCGCCATGCGTGTTTGAAGTACTTCTGCAAGTTATGTACATACATACGTACAAGATGCATGGGATAAGACGAAGGCTTTTTAAGAATGCATGGGATAACTGAAGGCTGGTGAAGAATGCATGGAGTACGTACCTATCAAGTGGTTGCCGATCACCTGACTGACGACTAGCATGCGTACTAAGGCAACGAGTTTCCACCGCATGAATTTGTAGATTTATGAATGATGTTCCTTGACACTTGTGAAGATCAAACATAGCTTGGACAACCCCATCGTCAAGCAACACCTGTTCAACGTCGGTATCCATGGGAAGACGATACTTCAGTATGTTCTCCTGCATGTTTACACCCAACCTTTGGGAAACCCTGCTATGAATGGACGCCAAATCCGCGTCCCTCCCTATGAAAAGAACGAAACTTTGATCTCCAAATGAACATCTTCCAGGGAGCTGCTCCATTGGGTCGTAGAGGAAGACGAACGTTTTGTGGACGACGAACGAAATAGGGTGCGTAAATAGCATGTATGAGTGGTTTGGACTGGGGGTCCAAATTGGCGGGAGTGCGTATAAGGCTAGCATAAATGGCGGGAAACCTCTATACGAACGGCTGTGATATCCTTAACGTCCCATCGTCCGTCGTACCGACTATTTTCAGCCGCCCGATGTCATCATTCCATGGCACCGCCATCCCGTGGGTCCACCCGTCGGGTCCACCGAATCCATCCCTTCATATATCATGACTTTTCCCCTTCCCTTACTCCCTTCTCCTACACCGCCATTCCTGCACCAGACGTCTTCTCTCTTACAGTTTCCCATTCTTCAGTTACATCTCCAGACGAAGCAACCTCTCTCCCCTCTAAGATGGCACCACGTCGATCTCCTACGAGCGCTGACATTGAGAGCATCGCGGCGGATGCGGTGCAACAAGCGCTGATGTCCGTGGAAGTTGAGGAAACCAGACTCCAAGTCGTCGAAATAGTAATTTCTTTTTACCCTAAGACGGATCTTTGTCGAATGCATGTTTTGTTTTTTTTTTAAGATCCGATCTTCTCTTTGCAGAAAAGAATGAATTTAATACGCGATGCTCGCTTTCGTAGTACTGCTCCGTTATGCAAGATTTACAATTTAGGAGCGCGCATCTGAAGTTCATGAGAAATTCACCATTTCACGCGAATGTGAAATGCGAAATGGTCACCTACCCGATTTCACTCCTTGTCGATCTTATGAGACGTTTCGATGGAGAGCGTTTTAAGATTGGCCCATGCAGCCTGCCTTTTCGCCCTTCGGACATAGCAACAGTTATGGGTATATCGAATGTTGGTTCACCTATCGACCTGAAGACAGATGGGACAAAAGCTAGTTTGCGCCGCATCCTTGGATCCAAACAAACGATGGACAGGCACAATATCCATCTGAAACTTAGGGAGTACGTTCCACAGGAGGGTGCGCTAGCTGTTGAAATTTCGGTAAAGCTTTGGGTTGCGCTCCTATGTTCCTGTTTCTTTTCCCACAAGTGGGAGGTCGGGGTGCTGTCCATTCTGCCATACCTGGACGACCTCCATGAGATGAAGAACGCCAACTGGGCTGCTGCCATCCACGAGTACCTGATATCGGGGGTGAAGGCATTCAGAACAACAGCTGGTTCCAGCAAAACCATCTTCCTAACTGGCTGCGTTCCCGCTCTCGGTGTAAGTATGCTTTTACATATCTCATAAGTACTGTTACAGTACCCTTAGTTGTCTGTGACAATACCAAACGGTCTTTATTACAGTACGCGAAGACTTCTTTTACAGAGGACATATGTATCTGTTACATACGTTTACAGGTGTCCTCTGTTGCAGTACCTGACGGTGTCTATTACAGAAGACATACGTACCTATTACAATACGCGTAGACTCCTTTTACAGAGGACATATGTATCTGTTCCATACGTTTACGATACACTTCTCATACGCATTATCTATTTCTTAATGATGTAGGCATAGGTTTTGATGCACCAATTAAAATGGAACCAGATCATCCCCAAAGAGATCCCCATTTTTCCGTTGGGATTGCCGGGATAAGGGACCGGAGTTATCCGCCCTACTACGGGGGTTGCGACGATCTGATGTAAGTGTAACTTACCCATGGAAGTGTGTTATCTTCGTATTACTTATACTTGTACCTGTGTTAATTCAGGTCTATTTGGAGGTTAATGTGAGGGATGAGCAACCTACAGCTTCGCGACGATTGACAGCATCGACGTCAACCACTTCCCGAGCCCCTCCATTAGATAACTCTATACATGGCATTCTTATTCAGTTACAACGGCAAAATGACCAGTTATTGTGGCAGAATGACCAGTTAAAGCGGCAGAATGACCAGTTACACCGGCAGAACAATATCCTCCAGTCAATAGACCGAAGGCTACATAGACTGGAGGAACAATTTGAGCGGCAGCCTCAGTGGCAACATCCCCCCCCAGAGACAGAATCTGCAATGTTAGCCCTACCGCCACCGGAGCTCCCAACAGCTTCTGTACGATCACATGCCGTGGCAGAGAAGAGTTCCCAACGTCAAGGTAAATGTTTTGTGTACTTACAGTGTTTCATTTTCTTATTACAGAATATGCTTTCTACGTTTACAGTTCGATTCCTTCACTCTTACAGTCATTCGTATACCTAGTAATACTCATGTAGTCTACGTTTATAGTTGGATTCCTAATTTGTTACAGTCTTTCATATACGAAGTTACAGAAATTGTTTTCTACGTTTACAGCTGTCTTTCATAGATGTTTACAGACTTTCGTATTCTCAGTTACAGGAAGGAGAACCGTCCAAACAAGGTCGCGGCAGAATTTTCGGACTTTCACATCCCGAGTTGAAGGAGGGGAAAAAGAGGGGGCGAAAGGAGGGGGAGGTGCGGAGAGCAGGAGGAGGCGAAGAAGAGGAAGGGGATGAAGAGTAGAGAAAGAGGAAGGAGGAGGAGGAGGAGGCGGAAAGGAAGAGGGAGGAGGAGGAGGCGGGAGGAGGAGGAGGAGGAAGGAGGAGGAAGCGAAGAGGAGGAGGAGGCGGAGAGAAGAAGGAGGAGGAGAGGAGGAGGAGAGGAAGAGGAGGAAGGAGGAGGCGCAGAGGAAGAAGCAGGAGGAGGAGGAGGCAGAGGAGAGAAAAGAGGAGGAGGAGGCGGAAGGAAGAAGAGGGAGGAGGAGGAGGAGGAGGAGGAGGAAGAGGAGGAAGAGGGCGCAGAGGAAGAAGAAGGAGGAGGAGGATGAGGAGAGGAAGAAGAAGGAGGAGGAGGAGGCGGAGAGGAAAAGAAGAAGAGGAGGAGGAGGAGGAGAGGAAGAGGGACGAGGAGAGGAAGCGAAGAGGAAGGAAGAAGGAGAAGGAGGAGGCGGAGAGGAAGAAGGAGGAGGAGAGGAAGAGGACGAGGAGAAGGAAGCGAAGAGGAAGAGAAGGAGAAGGAGGAGGCGGAGAGGAAGAGAAGGAGGGAGGAGGCGAAGAGGGAAGGAGGAGGAGCAAGAGAGGAAGAGGGACGAGGAGAAGGAAGCGAAGAGGAGAAGAAGGAGGGGAGGAAGAAGAAGAAAAGAAGAGGAAGCGGCGTCAGATATCCCCATCATCATTGTCCCGACGTGTTTCAGCTGGACGAGGAATAAGACGACAACCAGAGTGCTATACGGTGATTTCCCCTTACAGAATATACATAAGCTGGCATTCGGTTACAGAACCCTTCATGACACATAACAGTATTATTCAGAGTCCGTTAAAATTACATTCTAATCATTTTACAGAACATTCTTTTTTACTTACTCTATCGCAGCCAGACGATTTTTGGGACCACAAAGCGACGAAAGTGAATGTGTCCACTTCCGAACTGATATTTGTTGACTCTCAAGAGAGTACAAGCACACTTCTAAGGGGCAAGAAAGAGGAGAGACGTGATTACGTCGCCCGGGAAGCATTAGGAGTGGCCGAAAAGTCATTGATTGAACGATTTCTTAATGAGTGCATCATTAGTGAGTACGTGTTACAGTATATGTTACATGTTACAGTATATGTCTACCATGTTTACAGTATATTTCTACCATTTACAGTATATGTCTACCATCTTACAGTATATGTCTATCATCTTTACAGTTTCGTCTATTACTGATGACAGTCTTAATTCTTGCCAAACATGTTTTCTTACATGTAGAGAGTTCATGTTCAACGGCTCTGAGGAAGGACACGACAATTTCCTTCTCGTTTCATGACATCCGGGAGCTATTGTTCGCGAGGGAAAGCGAATCGGTCGTAATTGACTGCTACGTCAACGCTTACTTGTTTCGCCCCGTGAGTGAGAGAACCCGACATTTTTTGGAATTTTGGATATTTGGGAGCCGTTTTAAAGGGTTATGTCCAATCTTGCAGAGACGACAAGAGCAAGAAAGAACATTTCGAATACGCTTTCAGGACATTGGACCTCGCCCCAAATGAATTCGACCCATCTTCTCCCCCATGCACGTTGGAACAAACCATTGGGCTCTTTTGGTAATCCACATCAAGAAAAAAGAGTTCCACGTGTACGACTCATTACGAAGCAAACATCGTGCTGACATTCCACAATATGTAAGTGACGCGTGTTACATACAATGCTTACATTCGTTACAGTGCGAGAGCACTTGTGTTACAGACGTAACAGTAACATTAAATCTACATTAAGTTGCGGGAACTCTTTTGTTCATTCTCTCATGTAGGTGGAGGAACTGAAAAGATACCAGAAGGGCAAGCACATAGATGCAGATAAATGGCCGCTACGCTACCCCAACCCATGCCCACAACAAGGATCGGGAGACGACTGCAGAATTTTTACTTGCAAATACATGGAATGTCTAGCACGTAGAGACATTCAAGATTTGCCCTTCAGTCAGGATGACATGCCTTTAGTGCGAGCAAAAATGGCCCTCCACTTCATCAAAGCGTACTTCAATGGACAAGGGCGTTCATAGCATCTACAACTGAGGGAGAACTGCCGCACGTACTAATTCCTAACCATTGTAATGATACTTGTTGTACAGTCTTTACCTATTGTTGTTACAGTATAAATGATACTATGTTACAGTTGAAGAATTACAATCTTACTGCTTGAGGGCGCAGCTACGCGTACCTCATTACAGTGTATGTAGAATCCTGTTACAGTCTTTACCTATACTTTTATAGTATACATGATAGGCGGTTACAATTCCAAAACATATTATTACAGTATAAGTTGAAATCTGTTACAGTACTTACCTATTGTCATTATAGTATACATGCTATGAGGTTACAGTTCGAGCAGTACATCGTTCCTTTAGCTTTGACCGCACACCTACAACTACATTATTACAGTATACGTACAAAACTGTTACAATAGCTGCATATTATCATTACAGTATGCATGATAGGAGGTTACAGTTCGAGAACTAAACCTACAACTACATTATTACATTAATAGTTTCCCATGTTACAGTATGTGCCCTTCTTCATTACAATGTCCATGCTATGGGGTTACAGTTCCAGCAGTACAGCTTGACCGCTTCAGAGGAACCTATTAGTATTACAGTACACGCATCATAGAGAGCACATACAAGCCCACAGAAGACTGCATAAAAGGAAAATATATGTATATTCCATAAACAACTGTTACAATCTAAACTCCGTATCTCGATAGCATGGACACTGGAATGAAATAGAGGGGAGGGGACAAATAAGGACAGCAGAGATAGGAGGGGAGGGGAGGAATAAGAAGGACAACAGAGAAGGGAGGGGAGGGGAGGGGAGGGGAGGGGAGGGGAGGAATAAGGACAGAGCAGAGAAGGGAGGGGAGGAATAAGGACAGCAGAGAAGGAGGGGAGGGGAGGAGGAGGAACGGGCGCGATGGGAGGGGAGGGGAGGGGAGGAGAAGGAAGTGACCGGGATGGGAGGGGAGGTGAGGAGAAGGAAGGGATGGGAGGGGAGGGGAGGAGGAGGAACGGGTCGGGGAGGGAGACATTAAACTCCCTAACCCAATTACTCGGTGGACGAGGGAGGGGAGGAATAGGCCGGGGGAAGGACGAGAGGAAGGTGAGGAACAGATGTGTTCTGCCCTAGGGCCGATGTCAGGGAGGATGTTGGTGAGGCCCTTGTGGTGGTACAACCGAGAGGCTTTCTGTAAAGCCATCGTCCACCCAACGTAAAAACCGTTCCAGTAGTCGGGACTGTACGTCTCCAAGAAAGGTAGAGCCGGGGGCGACGGTGGCACCGGTGAGGCAGGTGCCTTGCCATACCTCTGGAGAGCACGGTTAGATGAAGACATTTGCGAATAAATAGGAAGAAGACGAACAAGAAAGATAGGAAGAACAAAAGCGTTAGAAGCTTGTGATGAAGGATAGGTATGACCCTGGGTTCCTTTTATAGTGTAAAGAACGGTCCTCTGAATGCTCTTTGTAAGTGCTGTTATTGATTGCTGTAACACTTATCCGCACGCTATGTAACTTCCCATCGGTCAGAGTTCACGGGCCATCGAAGCGTCAGCGTCGTTTGGGGAACAGGCGATGGAAAAAAAAAGAGGAAGGGTAAGACAGGAATGAGAAAAGAGACGGAAGCGAAGGAGACGGAAACCGTGCGTGGAGGGGTAAATGGTGACGTGCGAAAAATAGGGACTGAAAATTAAACCTTGAGAAAAGGAGGGACTTTACGTCTACCGATATTCTGACAGAGACCAGGAAAAAAAGTAGAAAGCTTTAACAGGGACTCCCAATTAATTTTTCCTAAATAATTTTTATTAAAATTGACATCCGTGTAGTAAATTCTTGGGCTCGCGCGCCAACGCCGCTGGCCATGTCGGTCTGCTACCTGACATTTCTCTTTGGTATTTAAAGTTTTTTTTGGCCCAATTTCATGATATTTCTTCTAGGGACGTCCATATGGAAATTCCCAACGGCCCCGTCTTTGTTGCCGTCATCAAGAGCCCCACCGAAGCATCAGACCTCACAATCTGTTGCTAATGCTGGAGTCGGTGAGCGGCAGCCGTTCCTTGCCAATCAAAAGCCGCCACGTCCTTCTTTCTCGGAGCGCGCGCACCTTCCTCGGGATCCTTGGAGCAGGGTGCCATATTTTTAGAGAGATTTTTTTACCGCATTTGTATTCATATTTAAGTTAGACAAATGGACCATCGTTCGAGAATGAAGTTGAAAAAAATTTTAAATTTTCAAAAAGATCCACCCTATTCTCAAATGCAGCGCCTTTCCTCCGATTTTTTAATCTTTCAAAATCGGTTGAGAGAAAGAGAGGGAAGAATTTACCTATATGAAAAAATAAATATAACATCATTTTTGAAAAATTTTTAAGACGAAAAGAGGGAGATGGATAGAGCCCAGCGTGGTGGCAAAAATTTTTTCTTTAAATTTTTTATAACTTCTCAAATTTCGTCACCCATATCACAAAAAATGCAAGCGAAGAGACAACAATCTCCTCACCAAAATCATAATATAGCTCAATTAAATTCTTTCGATTTTCACTTTTAAAAAATCGAAACCCAATACCGCTTTAATTAGCTTCAATAGAAATATTCGACATCAATCACATCATTAAGCGACAGTCTGTTTTGTCTCAAAATGCCGCAACATTATGTGGAATATTGCATTCGCATAAAACGTACAATCTGGAACTCATTTTGGCAATGTTTTTATATATATTTTAAGTCGATTCAAATGTCCAACCTATATTATCTACTAAACGATGTTAAATATATATAATAAAAAAGCGGCACCATAGATATCAATACTTTGTTGTTCACAAAAATATAATATATAGGGACCACTCCTCGCAGAAGCATTTGTTTCTCCATCAAACCGGAAAGGAGGGTTCCAATGGATCTTGATCTGAAAGACGGTCTCGTACATTGTTTTCGAGGGTGTGGTCGCGGTCACGCATGCAGCGGCTGGTAGATGGAGGAACTGCGGCGTCATTGCGTTAAATGAGTCCGCTGATCTGTTCAGAGAGATCCTACGCCGTCTCCCACGCTGAAATGGAGAGAGAGAGTTCACATCTACCAGCTGACCGTCAGGGGCCATGGCGAAGATAAGATTCGCTGGGTAAAATTTGATAAGTCGTGCCACAACAACGCGTCTCTACCTAGCTAGTCATCCTGATAACTTATCCTCAAAACTATTCTTGTCGTCATTATCATAGACCTCCCTATTGATATATTAAAAAAATGTTTTCCGATCGATTTTTGCGAATTTCATAATTTATGAACTCTGACAAGAGAGCAGGCCGGATATTGAAATAATTCGGTCGTTGGTCTTCGTGACTATAGCAATTATACATGATTCCTTCTCGCTTTCGCACAGCTCCATCCCAGTGCGGTCCGACTGCAACAACGTACCTGTGATCCTATCCAACACTTGGTCTCCTCCTTTCCGCCAAGATATATACCAGTTTGGTACGCACATACCCTAATTAATCTAATGTCTGGATGCTGCCAGTATATTATTATTACTATTATTATATATGACGAATGATACTTCAATTTTGTGGCCTCATTTGTAAGACCCACTTGGTCTAATTAATCTAATGATTCAAGCAACGGACAGCGGTGTCGCTTTCAAATAAGAAAACGTTATGCGCAATGTCCAATTTATTAAATCAGAGTGAACAATGAGATTTTTTCTATTGCTATTAAGAAAAATATGATACACTATCTTCTCTTAGAACCCACATGCAAAGCATGTCTCTCTCTTAATCTGCAGGTTAGAACATTAAGTTCATTGAGATATTTTGTGACGGCCCTCATTATACCGGTACGGTTATACAACCCACGTCGGTATAGCGAGAGTCCTCACAGTGGGACATTTACCCAAACGATACATACAGTTGAGATACACGCGAATATACAACAGAGTAGCGGAAGTAAAAGACAACTGTCTCCATTCATTCATCATCCACATTTAACATACATGAAGTTTGAAACTAACAATAAGAAACTAAAAGTTCACATAATTTAAATTGCTGAAATAAAAATACATAATGTCCACACTTATACATTCTTTTCATGATAATTCTAATACAATGTTCAAAGTATATACTATGAATACACAAATCACAAAGAAGCTCCAAAACTAGCTAATCTCCGCGCTCGGAGTCCGTCTCCACTGTCTCCTCCAAAGGTGCCACGTCACCAACTACACCTGTACGCCGAAGCAAGGAGTGAGTCCAAAGACTCAGCAAGAAACACTACAATAACATACACGTATAAGTCATAGCGGTTTCTACATGCACATTTACAATTTTCAAACACATGGCATGCTAGTCTTTAAAGTTTCAACCTATCATGAAAGTTTTACAAGTTTATACATGGATCATGCTTTCAGATTTCTAAGAATATACTTTACCTATCACATGCTCTCTATTCAATTTACTCTGAAATTTTGTCTTAAAGAACCGAGACATGAGAGCTACCCATGAACATTGTGCATACATGAAAAGAAAACACGACTAGCATGGATCTTACATGGTTTAAACACACATATACACGATTTCACATGCTTTAAGTTGCTGGTTTCACATGGTTTCATGGCTGAAAACTATACATGAGAGCTACAATATCGCTTAAAACAAATCATGTGAATAACCAATCATGCTATTTGCACACGTGCTCATTAATTATCCCTAACATGGATTCTAGGCATTTTTGCACCCATACACATGATAATAACAACATGAATTTACTGATTTCACATGGTTTCAGATTTGTCTCACATGGATTTCAACACATATTTTCACATTTAGAATTTCACATTTTCTTTACACAAGTTTTCTCTTTCACATGGTTACACTTTGCACATACACATTCACATTGTTCACTTACACATTTACACATGGACACATACACATTACACATTTCACATTACACATTTAGGTGCCGTGACACATAGTCCAAACCACCAAAGAAGGACATATACACATCACATTACACATAGACGCCATCTAGGCATTCCAATGGCGACTCTTGGACTGCGCAGACCGGGAGAACAAGTCTCCACCCTAACCAGTGGTACTTGTCCACCTCCAGGATTCCCCCTAATGCCCTTAGGGTCACTTACACATTGAACTTTCTCAGGGGGACTTTTCCCTGATACAGCTCCACTACTCTCTACGGAAGCAGTGTCACATTGGCACAGTTACACATTACACATTTTACCGTTTTACACATGTTTTACACTTCACACCTTTCATCTCATTCACTCTCTCACTCACATGAATATCTCTGTTTCCTGACATGGCACTACAGATTTCAGGAGTTTAACACACAGTAAATTTCACTAATCAAGTTGGTTTAGACAATAACTAACCACATTACGATAATATACGTAGATTATCATATTTCACATAAAAATACATAACTTCTTATTTACTGGTCCAAATGACCTGAAATTTTAACCACATGCTATTTTCGGGTTCTAGATCATACACTCAAATTTTCAGATTTTTCTGAGCTAAATAGAATTTACAGAAAATCAAAAACTTATTTTGCATGCCATTCACAATTTAAGTTACGTGGAATTTAACACATCATGCAATTTTGCCATTTACTGTTTGAACGGGGATTACCATTATGTGCATGATTTGAGAATACAGAACTATCCTAATCATACAATCACAAATCGATCACCACAAACCATTCTTGCATGTCTTTCTATTTATCGAACCGAATTTATTTGCAATCTATACAAGTATGAACAATTCACCAAAAAATGGGCATACATCTACTGATCTACTAATCTTCATGAACTGACAAAACCAAGGCATTCAGACTAATCCTACTCATAAAACATAAATTTGGCAAGATCATCAACACGTCATGCTTACAAGTTTAAGGGATACAACTTTCCTACATTCACCATCACACATCACATTCATCCACACACCACAATTGACAATATACATAGTGTATAGGATTACCATATATCCTCATCACGGAAACCATACCGAAATTAGAGTATAGGAAGGGCAGAACAGTTCACTATTCTGTCCAGAAGAACTTGGTGGCAGTCTCTGGCCGCTGACTCAGGGTCAGCGGCATGGTCGATGGACGCCAAGCATGATATCGGCGTCCGTTGACCTTGCCGTCAATGCAGGTCTGTGCAGAAACACAGACCCGAGCTCTCAAACTTGGGTGAATGGGAGTGTCTAGGACTCGAGGAAAAATTCATAAAAATGATAGAAACGACCTAGACACATACGGGAACATCATGGATAGGTCACTTGCCTTTTAAAAATTCCTCCAAAGGGTCTAGGGTGTTGGTGAAGCCCTCCTTGGGCAGTCCCAAGAAGCCTCCAAATGACTCTCCTCCGGGTTCTTGAGCGAGATCCACAGCAAGCCGAGGTCGGGGAAGCCTTCCTCGTCGATCCAGCAACCTCCTTGAAGCAGTGGAACACCGGATCAAGCTTCAGAAGTGGGATTTTTGGGTGGCAAGGATGGGGTTTCTCACAGTTTTCTCTAGGGTTTTCTTCTCTCTTTTTCTCCTCTTGCAAGGTGAAGGGAGGAGTGGGAAGAGGCCATTTCGGGTTCAGACATAAGGGGAGTCTCTCTCCCACTCACCAGGTGACTTGACAGCCTTCAGAGCCTTGGGGACAGTCCCCCAATGGTTGGCTTTCTTGTTTCAGAAGCTTGCAGCTCTACTGTGCATGCAGGCCAGAGAGATTGGCGTCCATATCGCTGGACGCCAGGATTAGTGTTGGCGTCCATGTCTGGACGCTGACACTACCTCAACGGCTAGGGGTTGACGCCAAGGTGGCCTTCGGCCAGAACTCTAAAATATGCAGAAAACTATGCATACCATGCATATATACATGCAATATGTATATGTAGTGTATCCACACTATCACCATTCAATACATACATTATTTACATAATATAAACATATGCACCGTAATATACTAATCAATACGTACGTAAATATGTATCACATACACAAGCACAAATATACACACAATACAAATAATGCGACGGAAATTCGAGGGCCTTACTTCCAAAGAAACTTCGTCCTCGAAGTTAGAACGACACTACTCAAACAAAGGGATACTTCTTCTTCATCGCATCCTCAAGCTCCCACGTAGCCTCCTCTCGTGAGAAGTTCCGCCATAAAAACTTTCACCGACGCAATACTCTTGTTCCGGAGATGCTGAACCTTCCGGTCAAGAATGGCTACTGGTTGCTCGACATACGAAAGATCTGGCTGGATCTCCACTGGCTCATGACTAATCACATGAGACGGATCTCGGACATACTTCCTGAGCATAGATACGTGGAATACAGGGTGAACGCTAGCCAAAGCTGGGGTAATGCTAGCTCATACGCCACGCTGCCCAAACGTCTGAGAATCTCATATGGGCCAATGAATCTAGGGCTTAGCTTGCTATGCCTGCCAAATCTGACAACACCTCGAGTAGGCGATATCTTCAAGAAGACATGATCGCCAACCTCGAACTCCAAATCCTTTCTCCTGTTGTCGGCATAACTCTTCTGCCTATCCTGTGCCGCAACAAGCCTTTTCCTGATAAGCTGAATCTTATCCGAAGTTTCCTGAACTAACTCCGGTCCGATCAGCTGCCTATCACCAGTCTCCTCCCAACATAAAGGAGATCTGCAGGGCCTACCATACAACGCCTCGAATGGAGCCATACCAATACTAGCATGAAAGCTGTTGTTGTATGCGAACTCCACAAGAGGTAAATGACGCTCCCAATCATCCTTCCAATCCAGAACACACGCTCTCAACATATCCTCGAGCGTCTGGATAGTCCTCTCGGACTGTCCATGGTCGGGGATGAAACGCCGAACTGAGCTTAAGCTCCGAACCTAACGCATCCTGAAGACCTTTCCACAATCTCGAAGTAAATCTCGGATCTCGATCCGAAATGATCGACTTCGGCACACCATGCAATCTAATGATACCGCTAACATACAATCTAGCTAAACTCTCTACTGACTGCTTCTTCTTCATAGGCAAGAAATGAGCAGTCTTCGAGAATCTATCTACAACTACCCAAATCGAGTCATTGCCCCTTCTAGATCGAGGCAAACCCGATACGAATCCATAGTGACAGCTTCCCACTTCCATACGGGGATATCCATCCTCTGCATAAGGCCGGATGGTCGCTGCCGCTCGGCTTTCACTTGCTGACATACTAGACATCTAGACACATAATCCACAACATCCTTCTTCATGCCGGACCACCAAAATGATCTCTTCAGGTCTTGATACATCTTAGTGTTACCCGGATGAATAGAGAATCGCGATCTATGAGCCTCCGCTAACACATGCTCACGGACATCTACTACATCGGGACACAAACACGGTGCTGAAATCTAATCACACCGTCCTCATCACGAGCAATGCCCGCCTTACCCACTAACTCTAACAATCTAGGGTCGGCTTTCTGCTGCTCAATCACCTCATCCAAGACTGAGGATCTAAGGGATAGCTGAGCTACAAAAGCTGACACAACGATGGCTCTAACTCGGTCATAGAGCACGCTGCATCCTCCAACATCTTCCAATCCTGCTGGAGCGAAGACCTCTTCTACTAAGAGCATCCGCTACACATTCGCCTTTCCAGGATGATACTGAAGGTCGAAGTCATAGTCCTTCAAGAACTCAATCCATCTTCTCTGCCTCAGGTTTAATTCCTTTTGGAGAAAAGATACTTCAAGCTCTTGTGGTCGGTAAACACCTCAAATCTGACACCATAAAGATAGTGCCTCCAGATCTTTAGTGCATGAACCACTGCTGCGAGCTCCAAATCATGAGTCGGATAGTTCCTCTCATGCTCCTTCAACTGACGAGAAGCATAAGCCACTACCCTCTCTTGCTGCATGAGTACACAGCCTAAACCAATCTGAGATGCATCCGTAAATGGCAAAGCCCTCTAGACCACTAGGCAATACCAATACCGGAGCAGAAGTAAGCTTAGCCTTCAATAGCTGAAAGCTACGCTCACATGCCTCAGACCATACGAACTTCTCACCCTTTCTGGTCAGCTTTGTCAAAGAGGGGCGATGGATGAGAAACCTCAATGAATCGCCGATAGTAACCAGCTAACCCAAGGAAACTACGAATCTCCGAAGGGGTCCTGGGAACCTCCCAATCCATAACTGCCTGGACCTTTGCTGGATCAACAGCTACACCAGCGCCGGAGATAACATGCCGAGAAATTGAACCTCGCGCAACCAGAACTCGCACTTGCTGTACTTCGCATACAGCTTGTGCTCACGGAGAACCTCTAAGCTAACCTCAAATGCTGAATGTGTGGCCTCATCCGGAGAATAGACCAACACGTCATCAATAACACTACGAACAAAGCTATCTAATACGGACTAACACCCGGTTCATGAGGTCCATGAACGCTGCAGGGGCGTTGGTCAATCCGAAGGAAGGACCAAGAACTCATAATGTCCATAACGGGTTCTAAATGCCGTCTTGGACACATCCTCACTCCGAATTCTCAACTGATGATAACCAGATCGCAAGTCAATCTTGGAAAAGACTGATGCTCTCGCAACTGGTCAAACAGATCATCAATCCGAGGTAAGGGATACCTGTTCTTCACAGTCACTTGGTTTAGCTTCCTGTAATCAATGCACAACCGAAGTGACCCGTCTTTCTTCTTGACGAACAATACAGGTGCGCCCCAAGGGGAAACACTAGGGCGAATAAATCCCTTATCGAGCAATTCTTGCAATTGCTTCCTCAACTCGGCTAATTCCGCACGTGCCATCCTATATGGGGCTTTCGAGATAGGAGAGGTGCCTGGAAGAAACTCTATAGTGAACTCTATCTCCCTATTCGGTGGCAATCCAGACAAGTCATCGAGAAAGACATCTGGAAAATCCTGCACCACATCGATCTCTGCGAGAGTTAGTGACGAACTAGCATCGGGTACTAGCATAACGCTGGCAAGAAATGCGTCACAACCCTTGTTCACCATGCGCATCGCCTTCATGGCAGAGATAACTAACTTTCCCGCTAAGTTCTTTGGCAAGGGATGAGAGAACTCGTCCTCACCAGGAATGCGAAAAACAATCTCTTCCTACGACAATCCACTAACGCATAGTGCTCCTCTAGCCAATCCAGACCAGAATACAATCATAGTCCTTCATCTTTAGCAAGAAGAAACACCCATCTAGGAATCATCCTCAATGCACACAGGTAACGACGGAATGCACTTCCTAGTCGATACCGTACCCGCAGGGGTGTGCCAGACAAAGAACCTCTAACTCCTCAGACTCTATGCCTGACTCTAGGGCTAACTGCCTAGCGAACCGCTCGGAATGAACGAGTGAGTAGCACCCGTATCAAACAAAACCCGAGCGTGCACACCGAAAAGCAAAACTGTACCTTCGGTGACATGCTCCGCCTGCTCGTCCTCGCGAGCTAAAGCAAACACTCGAGCTGGGGCTCGAGGCCTTCCTGGTCTTCCTATAGCTGGCGCGGCTGCCGCTACTGCTCTTGCACTGGCGCTCCCCGCTGAGCTCCTTGCTGAAGTCTTGGGCAATCCTTGATCTTGTGGTCGCTGCTCCCACACTTCAGCATCTACCCGCTACCAACCAACACTCGGAACACCATGTGTCTTCCCACAATGGGACACTCTTTCTTCACACCAGGGGACGTACAGAAGGTACCTGAGAGTGTTGACTATCATTGGTTTCTCGGTGTCTGGTACACCGTTTTCTTCTTATCCTGCCGCTGGAAGTCGCTGCGGCCTCTTCTGCGAAGCCTTCTTTTCCTCCAGATATTGCTCCATTTCTCCCTCCTGTCTGCAGGCAGCGCTGAGGCCTCGTCTAGCGTGCGGTGGTCAAACGCCACGAGTCTCGTCCTCAGTGATGGTTTGAGACCCATCACGAATTTCTTGGTCTTTCTGCGCTCATCCTCTACAATGTGCGGTGCATATTTAGATAGTTCAGAAAACCTTGCCGTATTCCAGCACGGTCATGGACCTTGCGTCAGGGAAGAAATTCCTGCTCTCTTTGTCCTGGATATGCTCTGGGACGAACTTGGCTCGAAAGAGCCTCACGAACGCGTCCCACGACACGTCTACTGCTCCGTCCTCAAAGCGTCTACGAAGTAGGGAGGACCACCATACATCCGCTCTCTCCTGCAATACACCTTCATAAGCACCAACTAACAAATTCTAACTTGACAACCAATACAAGCATAAACTAAAACATACCTGTAGCATGTAGGTGGCTAATGTCACCTTATCCTCATCAGGACACCTGATAGCTCGGAAGATTTTCTCTGTCTCCCTTAACCAGCTTTCTGCCATTAGCGGATCACTCTCCCCCTTAAAAGAGGGTGGGTCATCCTCTTGAATCGCTCCATGATGGAAGGTCCACCATGGTCCTGAGCTGGTCCTGAGCCTGCTACATTAAACATAGCAATACACAATAATCACAATATCATGCAATTTAAATAGCAACTACTAGGTTGTTTCATTATTCTACCTGGGCCTCCAACTGGGCCTGGAGTGCTGCCTGGGTATGAGCCTGCGTCTGCATGGCTTGCACCAGACCTTGCATGAATACTCTGTAGTCCACTAGCGGTGGTGGGGGAAGCACAGGACCCTGTGGGGCCGGGCCTGTTGCTCCGCCCGAGCTCCTCACCCCCTCTACTCGTCGTCGCGAGCTGGCACACCTCACGTCGTCCACGGGAAGCCATGGCTGTAATAAAATTTCAGCCACCATTAGAGCTAGGTTACTAAGTTTTCTAACCATTTTCTTATCTATCTTTCACTTCTCATTAGTGTTTTCTACACATGTGGACACATTAGCATGCATGGGGATGATGACTTAGGTATATTCATGTGCAATCTCAACCGGTCGCTCTGATACCAATCTCTGTGACGGCCCTCATTATACCGGTACGGTTATACCAACCCACGTCGGTATAGCAGAGTCCTCACAGTGGGACATTTACCCAAACGATACATAACCTGAGATACACGCGAATATACAACAGAGTAGCGGAAGTAAAAGACAACTGTCTCCATTCATTCATCATCCACATTTAACATACATGAAGTTTGAAACTAACAATAAGGAACTAAAGTTCACATAATTTAAATTGCTGAAATAAAATACATAATGCCACACTTATACATTCTTTTCATGATAATTATAATACAATGTTCAAAGTACATACTATGAAATACACAATCACAAAGAAGCTCCAAAACTAGCTAATCTCCGCGCTCGGAGTCCGTCTCCACTGTCTCCTCCAAAGGTGCCACGTCACCACTACACCTGTACGCCGAAGCAAGAGTGAGTCCAAAGACTCAGCAAGAAACACTACCAATAACATACCGTATAAGTTTTAGCGGTTTCTACATGCACATTTACAATTTTCAAAGCATGGCATGCTAGTCATTTAAGTTTCAACCTATCATGTTTTACAATTTTATACATGGATCATGCTTTCAGATTTCTAAGAATAAAATTTACCTATCCATGATCTCTATTCAATTTACTCTTGAAATTTTGTCTTTAAAGAACCGAGACATGAGAGCTACCACATGAACATTTGTATACATGAAGAAAACACGACTAGCATGGATCTTACATGGTTTTAAACACATACATAACATTTTCACATGCTTTAAGTTGCTGATTTCACATGGTTTCATGGCTGAAAACCTATACATGAGAGCTACAATATCGCTTTAAAACAAATCATGTGAATAACCAATCATGCTATTTGCACACGTGCTCATTAATTATCCCTAACCATGGATTCTAGGCATTTTTGCACCCATACACATGATAATACAACACATGAATTTACTGATTTCACATGGTTTCAGATTTGTCTCACATGGATTTCAACAACATATTTTCACATTTAGAATTTCACATTTTCTTTACACAAGTTTTCTCTTTCAATGGTTACACTTTGCACATACACATTCACATTGTTCACTTACACATTTACACATGGACACATACACATTACACATTCACATTACACATTTTAGGTGCCGTGACACATAGTCCAAACCACCAAAGAAGGACATATACACATCACATTACACATAGACGCCATCTAGGCATTCCAATGGCGACTCTTGGACTGCGCAGACCGGGAGAACAAGTCTCCACCCTAACCAGTGGTACTTGTCCACCTCCAGGATTTCCCCCTAATGCCCTTAGGGTCACTTACACATTGAACTTTCTCAGGGGACTTTTTCCTGATACAGCTCCACTGCCCTCTACGGAAGTAGTGTCACATGGCACATTACACATTACACATTTTACCGTTTTACACATGGTTTTACACTTCACACCTTTCATCTCATTCACTCTCTCACTCACATGAATATCTCTATTTCTTGACATGGCACTACAGATTTCAGGAGTTAACACACAGTAAATTTCACTAATCAAGTTGGGTTTTAGACAATCTAACCACATTACGATATAAACGTAGATTATCATATTTCACATAAAATACATAACTTCTTATTTACGGGTCCAAATGACCTGAAATTTTAACCACATGCTATTTTCGGGTTCTAGATCATACACTCAAATTTTCAGATTTTTCTGAGCTAAATAGAATTTACAAAACAAACACTTATTTTGCATGCCATTCACAATTTAAGTTACGTGAATTAACACATCATGCAATTTGCCATTTACTGTTTGAACGGGGATTACCATTATGTGCATGATTTGAGAATACAAGAACTATCCTAATCATACATCACAAATCGATCACCACAAACCATCTTGCATGTCTTTCTATTACCGAACCGAATTTATTTGCAATCTATACAAGCATGAACAATTTCACCAAAATTTGGGCATACATCTACTGATCTACTAATCTTCATGAACTGACAAAACCAAGGCATTCAGACTAATCCTACTCATGAAACATAAATTTGCAAGATCATCAACACGTCATGCTTACAAGTTTAAGGGATACAACTTTCCTACATCACCATCACACATCACATTCATCCACACACCACAATTGACAATATACATAGTGTATAGGATTACCATATATCCTCATCACGGAAACCATACCGAAATTAGAGTATAGGAAGGGCAGAACAGTTCACTGTTCTATCCAGAAGACTTGGCGGCGGTCTCTGGCCGCTGACTCAGGTCCGCGGCATGGTCGATGGACGCCAAGCATGATATCGGCGTCCGTTGACCATGCCGTCAATGTAGGTCTGTGCAGAACCCAGACCCGAGCTCTCAAACTTGGGTGAATGGGAGGGTCTAGGACTCGAGGAAAAATCCATAAAAATGATAGAAACGACCTAGACACATACGGAGAACATCATGGATAGGTCACTTGCCTTTTAAAAATTCCTCCAAAGGGTCTAGGGTGTTGGTGAAGCCCTCCTTGGGACAGTCCCAAGAAGCCTCCAAATGAACTCTCCTCCGGGTTCTTGAGCGGATCCACAGCAAGCCGAGGTCGGGGAAGCCTTCCCGTCGATCCAGCAACCTCCTTGAAGTAGTGGAACGCCGGATCAAGCTTCAGAAGTGTGGATTTTTTGGTGGCAAGGATGGGGTTTCTCACAGTTTTCTCCTAGGGTTTTCTTCTCTCTTTTTTCCTCTTGCAAGGTGAAGGGAGGAGTTGGGAAGAGGCCATTTCGGGTTCAGACATAAGGGAGTCTCTCTCCCACTCACCAGGTGACTTGACAGCCTTCAGAGCGCCGTTGGGGACAGTCCCCCAATGGTTGGCTTTCTTTGTTCAGAAGCTTGCAGCTCTGCTGCGCATGCAGGCCAGAGAGATTGGCGTCCATATCGCTGGACGCCAGGATAGTGTTGGCGTCCATGTCTGGACGCTGACACTACCTCAATGGCTAGGGGTTGACGCCAGGTGGCCTTCGGCCAGAACTCTAAAATATGCAGAAAACTATGCATACCATGCATATATACATGCAATATGTATATGGTAGTGTATCCACACTATCACCATTCAATACATGCATTATTTACATATATATAAACATATGCACACGTAATTATACTAATCAATACGTACGTAAATATGTATATACATACACAAGCACAAATATATACACACAAATACAAATAATGCAATGGAAATTCGAGGGCCTTACATATTTCTTTTTCCTTTTCCGAAGGTTGTAAATATTAGCCCCTTCGATCATTCAATGATGGGGGTGGAGGTAGGTAGTTATGTTGGCTTCATCTAGTTGACCAATTTCATCTTATTTTCTGAGCAACATGTTAAGCATTCAAAGTTTTTGAAAACACTGAAAATCATATGCACAAAGAGGAATGTTGAAAAAAAAAAAAACTCAAAGTGACTTCTACCACAAAAAAACACTGTTGTAATGTTTTTTATTCTTCTTTGTCCTTTGAGGGCTTGTCCCTCTATAATGTACCTTGTATCCTTTTTATCTAGTAAATTGGAGCATTAGCTCCTCCTTTTGTCAAAAAAAAAAATTTATATTCTGCTATAGAGCCCCTTCCTGATAAACCTGCTTTAAGTTTTACGTATTGCATTATGGCATGCCATATGCTCTACCATGGAAAATATTAAAGGCAATTTATTTTTTCTCATAACGGCTTCTAAATTGAGAATCATGTATTTATCATCCCTATATTTTTGAATTTCTAAATATATTATAGAAGACCAATTACTTGAAAAAGTACCATCAGAAAATATTTTTGCACTACACTTTTGTGTAAAAGGACCATCCAAGTCTTTACCAAAAGAACTATTTATTTTGTACAAACGAGGGTGTTTTAAGTCTATAAGCAGTGGTGCTGGACAAAACAAGATTGTCAAGTGTTAGGTTCACATCCTATTGTCAAGTGTTAGGTTCACATCCTAGTTTTTTCCTTCTATCTCTTTGCTTCATGCGATTCTATCCTGGTAGAATTATATGTTGTTATCAACGATGGCAATGTTTTGGTTGTAGTTGGAGCGGTGTTGTTGGATTCATAGTCTATGACCTGTGTAGTCATGAATTTTTGTCTGTTCGTGGTTGGGTGTAACCTTGTTACTGGACAATTATATATATAAGGATGTTTTCGGATTAAAAAAAAAGTCTATAAGCAAAAAAAGAGCTGGAATATGTATTCCCTAGATTCTTGTTTGCTTATTTTTCGTAATTATGTGTGTTATATAACATTTGTGTTGGATTGTGAATTTTGATGAACTTGACGTCACAATTCACTATCGTTCACTTAAGTAGATGACAACATCGAGTGTCGTCCACCTACTGTAGATGACGATGGTGTGTGTTGTTAATATTTTGTTATTATTAAGTTTTTTTCGGTTAGATAGATAACGTCACGATCGAATGTTGTTTACCTCATGGTAAACGACAACCTATATTGACGTTAACTTGACTAGCCCAATTTTGCAGCTATCATTCTGAAGCGAAACAATCTGTTGTTTCCTTGATACTTATCCGATAGATCGCAGTGTTTTCAGTTCAAGGGTCAGGATTAGATTTGGCTAAATTGAAGGTGGCCTTTAAAAGACCCTGATTTGGCTCTTAGGAAGGGGATTTTTTCTGGTTTAGTAGTGAGAATAGAGGGCCGAGAGAAGGGTTGTTGTGCGGTGATCCATGTAGATCAAGGCGGGCTAGGCACAAAGTGACTTGGAGGGTCATGCTCATAAGGATCTCTGACTGACGATGTCGTTCTGGAGGTTGGATCGGGCAGATGAAGGCAACGAAGGAGGACTACCTTGTTGCCAAGGCGGGCGTCTTCAACTCCTTATTCACTACTCCAGAAGGAGGGTTAGAGGCAAGTAACATGGGGGAATGGTTCAGGATCCTAGACTCTACAGATCTACCATTTTTACTAATTTTTAAATCCATGATTAAGATCGTATTAAGGGGTTAATGTTCTGGTATTTTATGTGCATTTTCTGGCTTTTTGGCCGCATGAACTTAACGGCATGATCGAGTGTCATCTACTTATAGTAGATGACAATCGAGGTTGCCGACTACCTATATTAAAGGTGTTGTGTCGCTGTCAAATGAAATAAATGATGGAGTAGATTGTTGTTTACTTCCAGTAAACGACAACCCTGATAATCAGTTCATCCCCATATAATTTCATTAATTATATGTTTATTTTGGTGATTAACAAAACTTCAATAAAGCATTATCTTACAAGTTTTTATGAACCTTAGTCACAAGAAATAAATTAGGCAAAATCAAGCAAAACTTGTAAGTACTCATACATTATATCATTTAGAGTTCACAGCATGTAATTTTTCTAAGTACACATTGACTTCCTAAGTGAGAACAACGATTTGATCTCACAACGATTTGTTAAGTGAGAACAACGATTTGATCTCACAACGATTTGTTAACACCACAAGAAACTGCAGCATTACCGACGGATATTTCCGTTGGAAATATTTCCATCGGAAATCTCCGTCGGAACTTCCGATGGAAATATTTCCTTCGGAAATATCTGTCGGTAATGAAAAAATACTGACAGCTTTTTCGACGGAAATATTTCCGTCGGAAGTTCCATCGGTGACAACGCTTTTTCATCTCCCGCGAACCCACACCCCCCCTCTCTCTCTCTCTCTCTCTCTCTCTCTCCTCTCTCTCTCTCTCTCTCTCTCTCTCTCTCTCTCTCTCTCTCTCTCTCCCCTTCTCTCTCTCTCTCTCACACTCGCCGTCCGCCGCGCGCCGCCCCGCCCCGACCGCCGCTGCACCCCGCGCCGCCCGACCGCCGCCGTCGTCGCCGTGCTCCGCCACCGTGCCCCCCATACTGCCGGGTATGTGCATCCCCCCCTCCCCCTCTCTTCCCCACTCCCGCCACCTCCCTCGTGCGTGCCCGCCCCCCCCCCCCCCCCCCCCCACCACCTCCCTCCGCGGCCCCCCCTGTCGCCCCCTGTCGGCCCCCCCCCCTCTCCCTCTCTTCCCCCCCCGTCACCTCCCTCGCGACCTCCCCCCCTGTCGCCCCCCCTGTTGGCCCCCCTCTTCCTCTCTTCCCCCCCCCCCCCCCCCCCCCCTGCACCCTCCTCCGGTGCCCCCCTTTCCCTCTCTTCCCCCCCCGCAACCTCCCTCCGGCCCACCCCCCCCCCCCCCACCATCGCCCCCCCTCATCCCTCTCTTCCCCACATGTGGTCAAGCATTTCCTGTTTGTTAAAAGATATTCAGAAGGATGTAGTGATTTTTCAATTTAAAAACCTAACTCATTTAATTGCATGCAAAAGTTTATTGATCCAAATACAAAATGCAAAAGTCCATAAAATGATTTATGATCAGGAATAGATAGCGTTACGATATTTTTATGATGATTTATTTTATGTAGATTATGTGACATAACGAAAGAGTTTATAAGATAGATGAGCCTGCAGCTAGCAGTCTATTTGAGAAGCTCAGATGGGTTGTGCATATAATACCTCTCCACGGCTTGGTGAACTCGTGGAGCTCATCATACGTGTCGTATTCATCGTAGATGTCATCAATTGTGAATATCAGATAGCACACTTGTGGTGAGCTTCTCTCTACACCGGGAGAACTGCGGGTCAGGAACATTCCAATGCTGCAGAAGTAGTTCTCCATTAATCTATTTCTCGCAAAACATAGCTTCTCTTTTAGACCCAAATCAGTCCACCACCTGCAAGAGGGACAATAAGACTGGTGTGAGAAATTCCCCATCCACATTCCACATTCTCATAGTCTCAGCATCGTGACAAATTAATCATGAGAAGTTAATGAAATTTGACAAGTTGATGAAAGGGAATTATTTGCTCCGTTCATCAATGTTGCATTCATGATCTTGGGAGTAAGACTTCCACTTACATGACCTTCTTATGCTTTTACGTTTCTCGGTATCCTTCTTATGCATTAGAGTTAATTTTTAAAGAAACGTTGAAGAAGATGTATCCGTCTTTAGATATAATGAACAAGAGTTGTTTGCACAACTGATGAACTAAACTGTGAGATATATCCGGTCATGTAAAAAAGTAAGTGTAAATTTATGCTGCTACCTGCAACGTGCGATGAACATTCACCCATGCCTCGTGTTCCAATCTTATCACACTCGTTAAAATCTATGATGAGGATTCACAGAGAACTTATGTTGTAATCTGATCTGATGACACACTTAAAATCTGATAAACTAATATATTTCCTATGATATATTCCTGCGCTAAACAACCATATGAAAACTAACATCGTGTAAATTTTCTCACAACATGATGACATATAAAGGAGACAGTGAGAGACAGTATAAGTTAAATTTAAGTACAAAATTGAGCTCTCCCAGCAATTTGACGTAGCAACACATCTTGGTTCAGTTTATTGTTAAAATGATAATTTGAATTTGAATGAAAATGTCTGGTGATAATGTCGTACTTATAATCATGTTTAGCCTTTTTCCTGCTTGTTCTACTTTATCATGAAAAGTATGTTGCATCCATCCTGATAAACTTGCCTTACTTAGCTACTTTCTTGATTTTTGACCTTGACTTATTTAGTTATTTTTGGTTTTGTCGAGATTGACTTACTAAAATTATCATATGCATAGTTAGGAGAGTTTTCCTTACGGCTTTGCCGGTTAAAGGGCGCAACTCTTTCTTTTCTGTTAGCAAAAATCTTGTGACGAATCTGCTTCTTTCAGGTACACTTACATGCTTGTTATCAATTTTTTTCTAATTAGTGATGAGTTCGCGATTGGAAATTGACTCAAAGAAGAACAAATGTCCAACGTATCAAAGTACGTGTTTGTTTGAACGAAAAATATTACCGATGGATATTCGAAGATTGCATGATGGTTTACTTTTGGTGAAAGAGAAGATGAAGAAAATCATAAAGATTATTCGAAAGAAAAGACAAAGTTTAGAAAACAAAAGTGGATTATCTGTTATTCTTCAAGATGAAAAAGGACTGCGATATTCTGTAATCTTACGACGCAGTTGGTGTGGTAGTATGTACATGTTTAGTGGAAAAGACTGGTCAAAATTTGTGGAAAATAATTGTGTCAAGAACTTGACATTCTGAAAGTTATGTCTTCCCATTATGTACGAAGAGATGTATTTGGCAAACTATATTTAGGGATATCATTGGTTAGTTCAAACATAGGAAATCTAATGAGAAGCTAGTGAATAAAGAGCCGATCAAGTGGTGGTGGTCTAATATGAACATCACAGTTGTGTTGTTTTTAATGTTCAATACCATTAAGTATTTATATAGTGCTCAAATTTATTTGATATTCATGTATGCTTACTCTTCATTTATCTATACGTCAACGCTTGGTTTTACCCATTAGCTCTGGGACACTCCATATAACATATGTATCATATGTATGGTACTTGAATGATGTGAGGGTGTGTTGGATTTTAACTCGTGACATGACATTTAATCTGTGTAGGAAAAATGTCTTATGAGAATCGGTCATGGATATACCGTGGTGTAAGGCCCTCGAATTTTATTGCATTATTGTATTGCATGTAAATAATTCATGTTATGTATGTACGTATGTAAATATCTACGTAAGTACTAGTGGGTATACTATTGCATGCATGTGTATAAACTAGATGTAAATAGTGTATGAATGATATGTTGATAGTGTGTACATGATAATACATATGTATGACATATATAGGTATAAGATGTACAAGGTTTCTGCTTGTTTTAGAGTTCTGGTCGAAGGCTAGATTGGCGTCAATATCAACAGACGTCGACGTGGTGTAGGCGTCAACCATATGGACGCAAACACTAACCCTAGCGTCTAGTGATGTGCACGCCAACTTCTCTGACCTGCATGCATTGCAGAGCCCGAATTCCGGGAACAAGCCACCCCAACCATTGGGAGCTGTCCCTAATGGTCTGAAGGGGTTCACTCAACATTTCGGGACAGGAGAAGCCTCTCACTTATATCTGAACCCGAATGCTTCCCCAACCCTCCTCTTTGCCTTTTTGCAAGAGAGGAAGAAGAGGAAAACCCTAGAGTCTGTGAGGAAACCCCATCTTTGCAAGCCTAAAATCTGAAGATCTAAAGCTTGTTCCGGGGTTCTGCTGCATCAGGAACTTGCTGGATCATCGAGGAAGGCTTCCCCGACCTCGACTTGCTGTGGAGACTGCTCAAGAACCCGAAGGGAAGCTGTCATGGGGACTGGTTAGAACTTCTTGGGACTGCCGAAGGAGGGCTTCACCAACACCTTTGATACCTTAGGAGTGTTTCTAAAAGGCAAGTACCCTACCCATAACGTCCTTGTATGTGTCTAGGATGGTTTTACCATTTTTGTATATTTTCCCTCGTGTCCTAGACCCCCAAATTCACCCGATCTTTGGAGCTCATGTCTGTGTTCTGCACAGACCTGACATTAACGGCAATGTCCCTTGCCGCTAAGATCATGCTTAGCGTCCATCGATTATGCCGTTGACACTGAACTAGCGCCAGAGACCGCCGCCAAGTTCATCTGAGCAGAACAGCAAGCTGTTCGGCCCTTGTATATGATTAATTCGACGTGTTTTGCGCTGAGGATATAATAACTCTTATCTATTATGTACACTAGTTATGTGATGATGGAGAATGAATGTACATCAATTTTGTGGGTGGTTGAGTTTAATTGTGTATCTAATGTGTATGTGAAAAGAATGGCCATGTGTATGCACCATGATCCTCATGATCATGGCACAGTTTTGTTGCCAAATTTGTTAGACCCTGTATGCATGTTACTATTTGTGCTCTGAGTTTCTGACATTTTCCCATGCTTGTATGATTATTTAAAAAATTCTGTTTGGGAAAATAGAAACCATGCATAGGTCATGTTAAATTCCAGTAAATTGCGTGTTGTCCGATAAATCGGGAACAGTTCTGTGACCTCGTGCATACTAGAGTGCAGACAATGAGCTGTTAAAATTTGGGATTTTGTTTAACTCCATGTTAACGCATTATGAATATTAGTGTGGAATGGATGGTTAATTTCTGAAATTTCATTTTGAGTCAAAAAATCTGAAATTTTGCATGTGGGATCCTAAACCCGAAATTAGCCTTGGTTAAAATTTCAGGTCATTTGGACCAGTAGAGGATGCAATATGAATTTTCCATGTAAAAGTGTGAAACTAATGGCCTTTGAAAATGGTTTGATTTTGTATTTAGCAACCTGATTAGTGAAAATTCTGAGTGCTATTTTCTGTAATTGGAGTGCCATATTAGGAAAAACAGAGAAGTGTGCCTGTGAGTGAGAAGTGAATGAAATGAGAAATGACATGTGTAAGCCATTGTTAAAATCGGTAAAAATGTGTAATGTGTAACTTTTGCAAATGTTACACTGCTTCCATAGAGGGCAGTGGAACCGTATCAGGGAAAGTCTCCTTGAGCAGGTTCAATGTGTATGTGGGACCCTAAGGCAATTAGGGGAAATCCCCTGGAGGTGGACAAGTACCACTTGTTAGGGTGGAGACTCTGTTTCTCGCCCTGGTTCTGCTAGTCCAAGAGTCGCCAGTTGTATTGCCTAAAATGGCGTCTATGTGATTGTTGATGACCAAACTGTCCCCATAATAAATATTTCCATTTATTTATATATTAATTTGATGATTAACAAATAACACTAATGGATTTCTTGAGCCTTGAGAACAGGAAGCAAAAGAAAAATGAAAGATCAAGACAATCTGGTAAGTCCCATCATTTCTATCCAAGTCCCTGTAACGACTTCTTTGATAAGCAGAACGACTTCCTCTTTGACCGGAACACTCAAATCGTTACCGTAACGATTTCTTTAGAACTCGCAACGACTCTCTAGCCGTAACGACTTCTTTAGACCTCGTAACGATTTCTTTAGAACTCGCAACGACTCTCTAGCCGTAACGACTTCTTTAGACCTCGTAACGATTTCTTTAGAACTCGCAACGACTCTCTAGCCGTAACGACTTCTTTAGACCTCGTAACGATTTCTTTAGAACTCGCAACGACTCTCTAGCCGTAACGACTTCTTTAGACCTCGTAACGATTTCTTTAGAACTCGCAACGACTCTCTAGCCGTAACGACTTCTTTAGACCTCGTAACGATTCTTTAGAACTCGCAACGATCTTTATTAGTCATAACGATTTCGCGCAACGACTTCTTTTAGTCATAACGATTTCGCGTAACGACTTCTTTATTAGTCATAACGATTTCGCGCAACGACTTCTTTATTAGTCATAACGATTTCGCGCAACGACTTCTTTATTAGTCATAACGATTTCGCGCAACGACTTCTTTATTAGTCATAACGATTTCGCGCAACGACTTCTTTATCAGTCATAACGATTTCGTGTAACGACTTCTTTATTAGTCATAACGATTTCGCGCAACGACTTCTTTATTAGTCATAACGATTTCGCGCAACGACTTCTTTATCAGTTCATAACGACTTGCTATAATTCATAACGATTTCATAAGTTATGAAGTCAGCAAGATTCTTTTATCGAATTTCTTGATGCATCAGTATAATGCTTTTTAATAGCGTTGAAAAGTCAAAGTCATATCTTGTCCGTTGACTGCTATGCATTAAATGCTCTCCGATCATATCTCCCATGCATGCAGACAATATCTTCCATTTCTATGCTACTCTGTCTACGTACTTTTTCTTGGACAGAAAGGAGCTTTGCTATATACTGCAATATCTGTTCCATCTCAACTAACAATAGACAGCAGTCCTAGCTGTCTTCTATTTATTGATGATATGCTTACAGATATCTGACAAGACTCATCTGGACAACGTTGGACACAAGATACAAAGTTCTATGACATCTCTTTGGCGTGTACACCAGGATAAAAGACTGACGATCAGAAGCTTCCTCAGTGACCAGTCTAACGTACACAAGGATAAGAGACAACGGACACTTCAACGTTCGAATTTGAATCAGCAGTTTAAATAGAAGACTCAAGACGAAAAGAAAAGAGTGATAGTGCGCAACATCGCTTGATTTAGAAGAAGAAAGAAATCCATCTCTCACAATCTTTAGAACTTTGAAGAAGAGCGAAGCCTCCACTCCAAACCTTGTTCTAAGCTCTTAGCTCTCTGTGCTCAAAAGGAATCTTCTCATTTGTAAGAGCCTGTGTGGTCCTTGGAGAGAAAAACCTTGTTAAATCTCTTTCTCTCTCGGGGCTTAGGAGCTTCAGGTTGTAGCTGGTCAAGCTAGAATCTGAAGCCTGTTTTCACAACCTTTTTCTGATTAGTTTGTGTTCCCTTCTGGACGAAGGAAGACCTGGTGGTATCCAGGGTGGTTGTTGTTCCCTTCTGGACGAAGGAAGACCTGGTGGTATCCAGGGTGGTTGTTGTTCCCTTCAGGCTGAAGGAAGACCAGTTGAGGCTGGGTGTAAGGATCCTTAAGGGGGATTGTACCCTTGTAGTAAAATCCTGAGGTATTGCTCAGGGACTGGACGTAGGTCTCCTGTGGAGAGGAGTTCCGAACCAGGATAAAATCCTTGTGTCTTGTGGATGTGTTTTGTGTGATTGTTATCTTGTTTGCTCTAACTCTAACCTTGTTATTAAGTTGTGCAATCTTTTCAGTAAACAGGTTTTAATCAAAGATCGAAGTTTTTTATTAACCCATTCACCCCCCCTCTGGGCTAGCTAGCTGGGCAACAAGTGGTATCAGAGCCCGTCTCTTCGACAAAGAAGAAGATCCAACGATCTGAAGAGCAAAGATCAATGGCAGCCCAAAGTCACTTCGAAGGTCAGTCTGTCAACAGACCTCCTTTGTTCGATGGTGAAGATTATACGTATTGGAAGACCAGGATGGAATACTTTCTACAAGGCCACGATTATCAAATCTGGTCAATAGTGGAAGAAGGTGATCTGGTCGTCACAAATGAGAAAGCACAATGGACAGATGAAGATAGAAAGAAAATCTCCTTGAACTGTAAAGCTAAGAGCATTCTATGTTGTGCTCTAAGCAAGAAAGAGTTCAACAGAGTTTCAGCATGCAAATCCTCCATGGAAATGTGGGAAAAGTTAAAGATCACATATGAAGGTACAGACAAAGTAAAGGAGACAAGAATTGACATTCTTGTCACTCAGTATGAAAGATTTCAAATGCAAACAGGTGAGTCTATTACCCAAATGTTTAGTAGATTTACTGACATTACTAATGGCCTAGCAAGTCTAGGAAAGTCATATGAAAATGCAGATATGGTAAGGAAGATTCTCAGATCCCTGCCATCTTCATGGACGGCAAAGGTCACAGCTATCGAAGAAGCTAATGATCTTAAGAGAATGTCAGTAGAAAAACTCATTGGGTCTCTCATGGCCCATGAAATAAACATGGAAAGACTAGGAGAATCCTCCAGTAGAAAGAAGCAGTCAAATGCGCTTAAAGCTAATGGGGACTCATCAGAAGAATCCTTAGATAACAGTGAAGATAGCAAAGATAGTGATGATGAAGAAGCCATGCTCTCAAGAAGATTGCAGAGAATCTTGGCAAAGAAAAAGAAGTTCCAGTCTGGTAGGAGGTACTTCAAGAAAAACAAAGATCTCAAGAGACCAGATGGAAAAGATCAGAAGAGGAATGAGCCACTTTGCTATGAATGCAAGAAACCTGGACATATCAAGGCAGACTGTCCAATGTTAAAGAAAAATGATCACAAGAAGAAGGACAGCTCCAAGAAGTTCAGAAGATTCAAAAAGAAAGCCATGGCAGCTGCATGGGACAACAGCAGCGACTCAGATAGTGAGTCAAGCTCGAGCAGTGAAGGTGAAGAAGCCAACTTGGCTCTCATGGCGAATACCGAGGATAAGGTAACATCTGATTCTTCTTTCGATTCCTGTAATGACTCAGATTCGGATAATTTGGAAAGTGCATTTAATGAACTCTACAATAAGTATAAAGAAGTGTGTAAACTACTTAAGCTAAGCAAGAAAAATATCACATGTCTCGAAAATACCAACTCAGATTTAAAATCTGAAAACGAAGAACTAGAAAAACAAATAGTTGAGCTTAAGAGAAGAAATGAACTATTATGTGAAAATTTAAAAGACAAGAACAGAAAAATCACTGACCTAGAAAAACAGGAAAACTCAGATGATTTAAGAAAAACTGTAAATGAATTAAATGAAGAAAACAATACACTAGCAAGCACCCTAGAAAAATTTACCAATGGTAAAAACTCTTTAATATTAAAAGG
Source organism: Colocasia esculenta (assembly GCA_014218235.1). Classification (NCBI taxonomy): domain Eukaryota; kingdom Viridiplantae; phylum Streptophyta; class Magnoliopsida; order Alismatales; family Araceae; genus Colocasia; species Colocasia esculenta. The sequence continues at coordinate 77,522,799 of CM024761.1, read as the reverse complement.
TGCTAGGAGATCGGGTAAAAAGAAAAATGGATTAGGATATACACCCCCAGATAATGAAGAAACCATAATATACCCTAAAACATATCCAACACCAAAATTTGTACCCGAACAAGATGTAGCATACAAAGCTGATTTCAAATACATAGAAAAAGTAACTAAGTTATCCTGCTGCAGTCACTGCAACAAGTTAGGACATATTAAAATGACATGCCCAACAAGACATAAAAATGGATATTAAAAGGTAAAGTTGATGATACTAACCAATCAGGACCCAAAAGAATTTGGGTACCTAAAGCTTGATGTTCTCATTTCAGGTTAACCCTCGAGCATCCAAATGGTATTTGGATAGTGGGTGCTCAAGGCATATGTCAGGCAACAAGAAGATATTTGTTGATCTCCAAGCTGAAGAAGGTACAGTCACCTATGGAGATAATGGAAAAGGGACTGTGATAGGAAGCGGGTCTGTGAACATCAAAGGAAAATCAGTCATAAAGGATGTAATGCTGGTCAAAGGGTTAAAGCACAATCTCATCAGCATCAGCCAGTTGTGTGACAAAGGCCATCAAATTCAGTTTCAAGAATCAAAATGCAGTATCTTAAAGGATGGTGCAGTCATATTTGAAGCCTACAGAGAAAGAAATTTGTATGTTCTATATCTCGATGAACTCAAGGATCAAGATGTGTGTTTGGCAGCTAGCAAAGATAAATCAACTGAGTTGTGGCACAGAAGATTGGGCCACTGCAGCTTGGATGGGCTGAACAAGCTCAGAAAAAGAAAACTAGTTGAAGGACTGCCAAAGGTAAATTTCAGATTGGATAGCATTTGCAGACCTTGTGCAAGAGGAAAGCACACCAAGAGCTCCTTCAAATCAAAGACTGTAGTAACCACCTCAAAGCCCTTAGAACTACTTCACATGGATTTATTTGGGCCAATGAGGACTACCAGTTTGGGAGGAAAGAATTTTGGATTTGTAATAGTTGATGATTATTCAAGATTCACTTGGGTATCCTTTTTAGAGCACAAAGATGACACATTTGAGAATTTTGTCAGCTTCAGTAAGAAAGTTCAGAAAGATCAGAAATTCTCAATTGTCTCTATTCGATCAGATCATGGTGGTGAGTTTCAGAATGAAAAGTTTGCGAAGTTCTGTGATGATCAAGGAATTGAGCACAACTTCTCAGCTCCAAGGACACCTCAACAGAATGGAATTGCTGAGAGGAAAAACAGAACTCTTTTGGATATGGCAAGATCAATGTTATCAGAATATGATCTGCCAAGATATTTCTGGGCCGAAGCTATCAACACTGCATGTTATATCATAAATAGAGTGATGATCAGGCCAATTCTGAAAAAGACTGCTTATGAACTCTACAAAGAAAAGAAGCCAAAGATTAGCCATTTCAGAATATTTGGATGTCCTTGCTTCATCCATAACAATGGAAAAAGGGACATTGGTAAGTTGGATGCCAAATCAGATGAAGGCATTTTCATGGGGTATTCCTCTAAACCTAAAGGTTATAGAGTTTTCAATAAACGTTCCTTATTAATTGAACAATCAGTACATGTTATTTTTGATGAATCTAACCCTTCCTTGAAAAAGGAAGAAATTAGTGACATTGATGATGCAGATGTCCTGTCCGAAAAATTAAAGAAAACTTCAATTAAGGACAAAGAGGATCCAACTCTGGAAGAACTGCAGCAAACAGAAATCCAACATAAAGATCTTCCAAAGGAATGGAGACATCAGAAAGATCACCCTCCTGAAAACATCATTGGTGATCCATCTGTAGGGGTAAGAACTAGAGGTAATGTAATTCCATGCGACTATTTAGCATTTGTCTCTCAAGTAGAACCTAAGACAGTCAATGAAGCTTTATCTGATGAATCTTGGATACTAGCCATGCAAGATGAACTAAATCAGTTCAAGAGAAACCAAGTATGGTCACTTGTTCCTAGACCATCCAATCATTCAGTTATTGGCACCAAATGGGTGTTCAGAAATAAACTGGATGAGTCTGGAATAATCTTAAGGAACAAAGCCAGATTGGTGGCTCAAGGCTACTCCCAAGAGGAAGGCATAGATTTCGATGAAACTTATGCACCTGTAGCTAGACTTGAGGCCATTAGGATTTTACTTGCTTATGCATCCGCACTTGATTTAAAACTTTTTCAAATGGATGTCAAATCAGCCTTTTTAAATGGTTTCATCAAGGAGGAAGTTTATGTTGAACAACCTCCAGGTTTTGACGACTCTGAATTTCCAAATCATGTATTTAAACTACATAAGGCTTTATATGGTCTAAAGCAAGCTCCTAGAGCCTGGTATGAAAGGCTCAGTAATTTCTTATTAAATCATGGTTTCACTAGAGGTAAAGTAGATAGTACATTATTTATAAAATCTAAGGTTAAACATATACTTCTTGTACAAATCTATGTGGATGATATTATTTTTGGATCTACTGATGAATCTCTTTGCAAGTACTTTGAAAAGCTTATGCAGGGAGAATTCGAAATGAGCTTGATGGGGGAGTTAAGCTACTTCCTTGGATTGCAAATCAAGCAAGGGAAGGATGGCACTCATATCTGTCAAGCAAAGTACACCAAAGAGCTGTTGAAGAAATTTGGATTTGAAGATGCAAAGCCATTATCAACTCCAATGAGCACATCAACCAGAATGGACAGTGATCAAAAAGGTAAAAGGGTAGATCAAAAGAATTATCGAGGTATGATAGGATCATTACTTTACTTAACTGCCAGTAGACCAGACATTTTGTTCAGTGTATGCATGTGTGCTAGATATCAGGCAGACCCTAGAGAGTCTCACTTAATCTCTGTAAAAAGAATATTTAGATATTTAGCTAGAACTCATGATTTAGGTCTCTGGTATCCTAGATCTTGTGAGATAAATCTAATAGGATATTCAGATGCTGATTATGCTGGTTGCAAAGTAGATAGAAAGAGCACCAGTGGATGTTGTCAGTTTCTTGCAGGATGCTTAATATCATGGACATCCAAGAAACAAAATTCAGTAGCTCTATCAACAGCTGAGGCGGAATATGTTGCTGCTGGAAGTTGCTGTACACAACTTCTTGGATAAAGCAACAACTTGAAGATTTCGGCATTCACATCAAATCAATTCCTCTATTGTGTGATAATACAAGTGCCATCAACCTCACCAAAAATCCAGTTCAACACTCAAGGACGAAACACATTGAGGTAAGATATCATTTTATTCGAGACCATGTAGCTAGTGGTAATTTAGAAATTTCGTTTATAGATACAAATGGTCAATTGGCAGATATCTTCACAAAAGCCCTACCTGAAGAGAGATTTACATCTCTTAGAAGGGAACTAGGGATGTGCAATTTGTGAAAGAATTTCTGTGATTTTATTGACATATAAATTTTTCAGATAAATGAAAAGTTCTCTCTCCGTTAAAGTTAAACAAAACTCAGTTATCTATATGCTTTGACCGCTTCTGTGTAGAAAGTTGTTTGACTTGTCAAACCTTTTTGTCGCTTTCTACCTTTGCCGCCTTTTGGCGCTCTCCTGTCATTAAAGTAATATTATTTTACCCAAATCGCTTTGAGATCGATTCGTCTTCACCTTTACCCTTTTTATTCTCTATCTGTTCACCCAAAGCTGATGCCCTAACGATTTTGGGATCGACTCTCTGCATCTTTCGAAGCCTTCTTCTCTTCCCGCGAAGAACTCCTTCGAGAACTTCCGTCCCTTCATCATCCTCCCTTCCAGAATCTTTTCTTCTCTGCACCCATGGCCGCTCCGTTGATCTCCGGAAGTGTTGGGGGCTACAGTGCTGAGTATTTATCCCCAAGGGAGCAAGAAAGATTTACTTTTGTGAAGACAAAGATTTGCGGAAATAAGGCAGTGGATGTTCAGAATCTTGAGAAGAGTGGCATGGCCAGGCTAGTTGATACTCTAAGAAGATCGCAGTGGATGGATGTGGTCACTTCAGTGAGGTAAGCTACCCGGATTGGTAAAAGCCTTCTACATCTGTCTGAAGTCAGAAGCAGATGGATCCCTTGTTTCCTCTGTCAAGGGTATCCAAATCAGAATAACCCATGAGCTGTTGCGTGATCTGTTTGGAGTAAAGACCTCGGGATTTAGTGGCATTCACTCTGTGAATGATGAAGTCAAAGGTCTCGGGATTATCGGTCCAGGATTTAAGTTGAAGGATGGGAAGCTTGATATTAATCAGATGTCCGCGTTCAACCGATTGCTTCACTTTATAGTCTGCCAAATCTTAGTTCCCCGTAGTGCTACCTTTTCCTCATGCACTAGGGCAGATTCGGACATAATGTTCTGGGCAATCCAGAACAAAGAGATAAACCTGGCCGCAGTGATGACTGAGCGAATGATGTTTGCACATGCTCAGTTATGGGAAACAAAGAGCAAGTTGAATGTTTCCCTTCCATATGCCCATCTTCTGACCAAGATTTTCAAGCACTTTGGAGTAGATCTGTCAGGTGCGGTAGCTGAAAAGATGGGCCAGTCTATAAGGTCCAGGAACCTGAAGAAAAGTGGCTTTTCAGTGCAAGAAGGAGTTTGGTCGAAATCCTCTGTGGCTGAAGGAGAAGCAGTTATTGCAGATATTCCAGAAGCAGTAGAAGTAGAGCAAGCAGCAGCAAGTCCAGCAGAGCAAGAACCAGTTGAGTCAGCTGTGGGATGCCAATCCGAAGCCCAATTGGAAGAGGGTGCAGCTGGTGAACCTGATGAAGATGTGTCTTGGAAGAAGCTCCTGCTCAGGGGGAGCAAGAAAGTTTGAAGTCCCTGCTCCCATTCAGGGGGAGCATGCTGAGAATGAAAAGACAGAGAATGAAGCCTTTCTGAGAAAGCTGCACCTACTCAGGAAACTCCAGCTCCAGCCTTGGTTGATGTTAGTGAAGGCCCAAGTGCAACTATAAATCTTGAGGAGCCTGTCTCTCAGCCAAGTAAGCAGAAAAGAGTTGTTCACAGGAGGTCAAGGAAGGGCCATAGGAAAGTAAAGTTGAAGCATGTTATGGCCTTGTTAAAAGCCCAAGGAGAGATCTTGGCATCAGTTCAGTCTGGTATACAAGAAATTGTTTCAACTCAAGTTTCAACCTCCTCAGACATATCCTCAATAAGAAATGCAATGAGGTATTTCAATAAAGAAATGTCTGATATGAAGAATTTGCTGGCTCATTTTTCAAAGTCTAGTGGTGTCCCTCCTGCACCTACTCAGAGCAGTCCAGCTGAAGTTCCTAGGCCACCAGGGCCTCCAGCTGAAGTTCCTAGGCCACCAGGGCCGCCAGTTCAAGGGTCAGGGCCATCAGGGCCATCAGTTGTAGGGTCACCCGGACCAGTGGCAGCCTCAGGGTCTTCAGGACCCTCTCCTGCAGTCAGAGAAAATCAGGCCAAGGGAAAAGAGCCAGTGTCAGTCTCCAAGGCCCCTGATACTTCATCTCTTGCCACTCCAACCCTCTCCACCCCTTCATCTCCTCCTACTGCACCTCCTGCTCCACCAACCATCAAACATCCCATGCCTCGCACCCAAACCTTCCTCATCCTCTACTTCCTCTCAACCCTCCTTCTCACCTTCTCCAGCTCTCATCTCAGCTTCATCCTCATTAACTCCTCAACCTTCACCTATTAAACCCAAACATCTCATCCTCAACCAACCTCTTCCTTTAATCCTAAACACTTTTTCTATCCTCCTACTCCTCCTAATTCTGTTACCTTCCTCCAGTGAAACCTCTGCCTCTTGGTATTTTGACACCAATGTTCCAGACCTTTTGAAAGGAACACTCTCCTCACCATTCTTTCCACAGCCTCTCACATTCACAGGACTGACCCTCCTAGTCCTGTCTTGAAAAAGAGAAAAACCTCTTCCTCTCTAAGCACTCCTTCTGCTTCTCTCTACCCTCCTTTATGGTACTCTCTTACCCTTGATCCTAAGAGAAGACCTATCTACAGAGAATACCTCCAGAAATGCATTCTTTCTACCATTTATGGTATTCCTTTTCTCAACCTCTCCGAACACCTGGCCATTGTTCTTCCCTTTACTCAGATATCTCAAGCTTTCAAATCCAAAATCTTTGAGGGCACTGAGTTCAAGACTGAAGATCAGTGGGCGCTATCAAAGGGAACAAGGCTCAGTACTCAAAATACCTGACTGCAAGGGCCGAATCTCTCTCTCTCAGAGCTCACCCACTCACCTTCTCTGAGTGGTTTATCTTCCAGCACAAGAACTCTTGGGGATCCTTCATTCTGAAGGAAATTCGATTGCCAGAGCCTTTCAGCTGTACAGTGACTTCTGTTACTTGAAAAAACGTCCAGAAGTTCAGTTTTGCCAGTTCAACTCGCAGATTACTGTGCTGCAATCAGAGACCCCTCTCAACCTTCCTCTTACAGTAGACTTTGTCTCCTTCAAGGTTGAGTTTCCAGTTCTTCTGCCGAAGCTGCACTCGTTAGTGTTTAATTCAGATGCTGGATCTCGCTCTCGATATGTTTGCAAGGCAGCTGGGCCGGATGTCAGCCAAGCAGGGCCGATCTCCCTCCTTCTTGCGGTTCATCTTCAGAGAATATCACTCTGGCCGCATCTCTTCTCTGACCTTAGCTCCACTCATTTCTGAGTGTGAACGACTCACCTCATCAGAATGGGAGCTTCTATATCGGGCCTCTTATCAGCAATTGGAAGCTATCAATCAAGATCTGGTCAGTCAGAGAAGCCTGCTCTTTCTGCAGAAGCCTTTATGGATCTCAATTCCATCGCACCCATACCAGAGCTCTATGCTGTATGGGCAGCTAGATATTCTGCCTTCTATGCCCTAAAGCAGGATCTGTTAACTCAGAAACTTCACTATCCAATTTCCTTGGACAGATTTCTCCATAGGGCCAGTTTTGGCAAGAGTACCTACTTCAGATTCATTTTGGACAAAACTCAGTATGGAGAGTTCATAGAGCAGCAAAGGCAACTCTACATTCAGAGGAACATCCCTTCCATGGGACCCTCCTTCTCAGTTACCTTTGGCGTTTTTCTGCAAACTTTTGAGGATCTTGAGATCAAGGCATGGGCTGTTATCTCACAGCATGCCTCCTTGTTATCTCCTTTGTATTATCTTTCTCCCTCTTAATAAAAATCTTTCTCTCTTCTTTGTCTCACAGCTTATCTTTTTGCCTAATGACAAAATGGGGGAGACAACTAACGTAATCTGAAAAACATATTTCATTCTTTGTCTGATGTTTAGTATATTTGTCATCATCAAAAAGGGGGAGATTGATGACCAAACTGTCCCCATAAAAATATTTCCATTTATTTATATATTAATTTTGATGATTAACAAAATAACACTAATGGATTTCTTGAGCCTTGAGAACAGGAAGCAAAAGAAAAATGAAAGATCAAGACAATCTGGTAAGTCCCATCATTTCTATCCAAGTCCCTGTAACGACTTCTTTGATAAGCAGAACGACTTCCTCTTTGACCGGAACACTCAAATCGTTACCGTAACGATTTCTTTAGAACTCGCAACGACTCTCTAGCCGTAACGACTTCTTTAGACCTCGTAACGATTTCTTTAGAACTCGCAACGACTCTCTAGCCGTAACGACTTCTTTAGACCTCGTAACGATTTCTTTAGAACTCGCAACGACTCTCTAGCCGTAACGACTTCTTTAGACCTCGTAACGATTTCTTTAGAACTCGCAACGACTCTCTAGCCGTAACGACTTCTTTAGACCTCGTAACGATTTCTTTAGAACTCGCAACGACTCTCTAGCCGTAACGACTTCTTTAGACCTCGTAACGATTTCTTTAGAACTCGCAACGACTTCTTTATTAGTCATAACGATTTCGCGCAACGACTTCTTTATCAGTCATAACGATTTCGCGTAACGACTTCTTTATTAGTCATAACGATTTCGCGCAACGACTTCTTTATTAGTCATAACGATTTCGCGCAACGACTTCTTTATTAGTCATAACGATTTCGCGCAACGACTTCTTTATTAGTCATAACGATTTCGCGCAACGACTTCTTTTAGTCATAACGATTTCGCGTAACGACTTCTTTATTAGTCATAACGATTTCGCGCAACGACTTCTTTATTAGTCATAACGATTTCGCGCAACGATTTCTTTACAGTTCATAACGACTTGCTATAATTCATAACGATTTCATAAGTTATGAAGTCAGCAAGATTCTTTTATCGAATTTCTTGATGCATCAGTATAATGCTTTTTAATAGCGTTGAAAAGTCAAAGTCATATCTTGTCCGTTGACTGCTATGCATTAAATGCTCTCCGATCGTATCTCCCATGCATGCAGACAATATCTTCCATTTCTATGCTACTCTGTCTACGTACTTTTTCTTGGACAGAAAGGAGCTTTGCTATATACTGCAATATCTGTTCCATCTCAACTAACAATAGACAGCAGTCCTAGCTGTCTTCTATTTATTGATGATATGCTTACAGATATCTGACAAGACTCATCTGGACAACGTTGGACACAAGATACAAAGTTCTATGACATCTCTTTAGCGTGTACACCAGGATAAAAGACTGACGATCAGAAGCTTCCTCAGTGACCAGTCTAACGTACACAAGGATAAGAGACAACGGACACTTCAACGTTCGAATTTGAATCAGCAGTTTAAATAGAAGAATCAAGACGGAAAAGAAGCAGAGTGCGATAGTGCGCAACAACGCCTGATTTCCGAAGAAGAAAGAAATCCATCTCTCAGAATATTTAGAACTTTGAAGAAGAGCGAAGCCTCCACTCCAAACCTGGTTCTAAGCTCTTAGCTCTCTGTGCTCAAAAGGAATCTTCTCATTTGTAAGAGCCTGTGTGGTCCTTGGAGAGAAAAACCTTGTTAAATCTCTTTCTCTCTCGGGGCTTAGGAGCTTCAGGTTGTAGCTGGTCAAGCTAGAATCTGAAGCCTGTTTCACAACCTTTTTCTGATTAGTTTGTGTTCCCTTCTGGACGAAGGAAGACCTGGTGGTATCCAGGGTGGTTGTTGTTCCCTTCTGGACGAAGGAAGACCTGGTGGTATCCAGGGTGGTTGTTGTTCCCTTCAGGCTGAAGGAAGACCAGTTGAGGCTGGGTGTAAGGATCCTTAAGGGGATTGTACCCTTGATAGTAAAATCCTGAGGTATTGCTCAGGGACTGGACGTAGGTCTCCTGTGGAGAGGAGTTCCGAACCAGGATAAAATCCTTGTGTCTTGTGGATGTGTTTTGTGTGATTGTTATCTTGTTTGTTCTAACTCTAACCTTGTTATTAAGTTGTGCAATCTTTTCAGTAAACAGGTTTTAATCAAAGATCGAAGTTTTATTAACCCATTCACCCCCCCTCTGGGCTAGCTAGCTGGGCAACAATGGATGGTTTGTCCTTCTTTGGTGGTTTGGACTATGTGTCACGGCACTAAATGTGAAAGTGTAAATGTGAATGTGTAAATGTGTATGTGTTCATGTGAAAATGTGAATGTGAAACAATGTGTAAAGGTGAAAATATGTGAAATTGGAATGTGTAAAAATGTTAAACCAAATGTGAGGATGTGGTTTTGTAATCTATGTTATGACAACTGAAATCAGCTGACAGTAGCTTACTAGGTTAGGATCATGTTGATGTATGAAAAATGCTAGAATTCATGTAAGGATAATGATAAGGTATGTAAACAACTTCCATACTGACTGTTTCCATGTTGTGATTTAAATCGTGTGTAGCTCTCATGTGTTAGATTAGGGTTGCTAAAGCATGGAAAATCAGCAGGCTTTAAAGTATGAAAAATGGATGTATATGCGTAGTATGGTAGATTCCATGTTAGGTGTGTTCCTTTCATGTATGTTCGGAAATGTATGTTCATGGCTTTCATGTCTTAGTTGGTTGGAGGTAGATTTTATGTGAGAAATGAATAGAAAGCCTGTGATAGTGATTCTATTTCCGTAAATCTGAAAGCATAGTCCATGTGTTAAATTGTAGATTCACCATGAGAGGTTGTAAAGTTTAATATCGAGCATGCTACATGATGCGTCTTATGAATGTGTATGAAAAACCTACCATGATATGTGCATGTGCGGTATATGTAGAATACTTGCTGAGTCTTTTAGACTCATTACTTGCTTCGGCGTACAGGTGTAGTTGTGACGACACGCTTGCAGAGGAGCGTTGGAAACCAACTCCGAGCGTGGAGATTAGAGTGTGGAGTGCTTGTGACATTTAGAGATTTTCATAGTATGTAATTGCAACATTGTATTAGAATTACTATGGAAAGGGAATGTATAAGTGTGGACATTTATGTTTTAAATTTTCAGCAATTTAATTATGTGGTCTTTTAGTTCTAAATGTTATCAAATCATGTACGTTTAAATGTGGATGATGAATGAATGAAGACAGTAGTCCTTTACTTCCGCTACTCTGTTCTTATATTCACGTGTATCTCAGCTGAATGTTATTGTTGGGTAAATGTCCCACTGTGGCAACGCTCGCTATACCGACGTGGGTTGGTATAACCGTACCGGTATAATGAGGGTCGTCGCACGTGGAATAGTGAATGGAGTTGTGACCGAGGAGTTTAAAGACGGAGTTGACAGTTTTATTCAGTTTGCATTGAGTAATTCATTAGTAGCAGTTGATCCGATGGGTAACATCCGATGTCCGTGTTCGGCTTGTAAGAACAGAAAGTGGATATCGACATGGGATGTGCAACATCATTTGTATACGAGAGGATTTGTTGCCCATTATGAGTTATGGTCGTCTCATGGTGAGTTGAATATTCAGTCGTATGCACCAGCTAATTACTTTGCCTCCACAAGTACGTACGTAGACATCGTTGTCGATGCTGCTGGTCCGGAGTTCAATATTCATGAAGATCAAACAAATGAAGAAGTGCCGAATGATATAGCTCAAAGATTTTATCAGTTACTTCAAGATGCTGATGAGCCATTATGGGATGGTTGTGAGAAGCATACACGGTTGTCTGCGTGTCGCAGCTACTGAATTTGAAATCTAAATTTCATATGAGCGGGAGTTATTTTGACCGGCTTCTCTTACTCTTCAAGAGTATGCTTCCTCAATCAGAGAGGTTACTTGCTGATTTTTACCGTGCGAAAAGATGGTGAATGATCTAGGGCTTGGTTTTATGAAAATTGATGCATGTCCGAATCACTGTATGTTGTACTATAAAGATGATGCAGATAAGACATCATGTTGTATTTGTAAGCATGATAGATTCAAGCCTGTGAGAGGGGACAAGTCAAAGCAGAAGGATGTTCCGTATAATTCATTGCGGTACTTTCCAATCACACCTAGATTGCAGCAGTTGTTCATGTCCCCCAAGATAGCTGGACACATGACTTGGCATGCAGAAAGAGTCCATCGTGACGATGGTGAAATGAGTCATCCTACCGATGGTGAAGCTTGGGCTCATTTTATCCGTACTCATCCTTACTTCTCAAAGGATCCACGCAACATGCGGCTGGGTTTATGCACAGACGGTTTCAATCCATTCGGAGGCTCGGTAGCATCTTACTCATGTTGGCCAGTATTTCTAACACCGTATAACCTTCCATCAGGCATGTGCATGAAGCGTGAGAATCTGTTCCTTTCATTGCTGATTCCGGGTCCAAGAAGTCCAGGAAAAAATATAGACATATATCTCAGACCGTTGATTGATGAACTAAAATTGTTATAGTCAGATGGGGTTCTCTCTTATGATGCATCCAGAAAACAGAATTTCAATTTGAAGGCTGCATTAATATGGGCAATAAGTGACTTTCCAGCGTACGACATGTTATCTGGCTGGAGCACACCTGGGAGGTTGGCATGTCCTTATTGCATGGAGGATTCTAAATCATTCGTATTGAAATCTGGGGGAAAATCATGTTGGTTCGATTGTCACCATCGGTTTCTACTGAGTGACCATCCTTTCCAAAAGCAAAATGATTCTTTTATAAAAAATACAATTGTGATGGAGGAGGTAGAAATGGAACGGGTGTCTGGTGGAAACATGGCGAGGCGGGTCCAGAACTTACCGACTGTATCACAACTGGTTGGTAGTACCCAAAAAATCCCCGGCTTTGGGAAGGATCATAATTCGGTGAAGCAAAGCATCTTTTGGGAATTGCTTTATTGGTCAACACTTTTGATACGACATAACTTAGACGTCATGCATATAGAGAAGAATGTTTTTGATAATGTGTTCAACACAGTTATGGATGTCAAAGTTAAAACGAAGGATAACGTCAAGGCATGAATGGATTTGAAAGTAATTTGTAGACGTCCAGAACTAGAGCTGCAGCATGTTAGTAGAAAAGTGGTGCAACCTAAAGCTTCATATGTGCTTGGGGCTAGACAGATTAAGGAAGTGTTGCAATGGTTGAAGCAATTGAGATTTCCGGATGGATATGTCTCGAATATTGCCCGTTGTGTAAATGTCAACGAGGGGAAAATATACGGAATGAAGAGTCATAACTACCATGTTTTCATGCAAAGACTGATGCCACTTGCTTTTCGTGAGTTGTTGCTGAAGCAAATATGGGGAGCAATGAGTGAGCTGAGTCAATTCTTCAGGATTTTATCTGCATCAGAACTTAGACTTCATGACTTGCAAAATATGGAGCAAAATATAATACAGACAGTTTGCAAATTAGAGAAGATATTTCCTCCAGCATTCTTTGATTCAATGGAGCACCTGATCATCCATTTACCATACGAGGCTAGGGTCGGAGGACCAGTACAATTTCGATGGATGTATCCGTTTGAGAGGTATATTCCTATGTCTCAATTTATTCACATTACGACGATCTTTTATATTTCATATGTATTCATTTTAATTGTTGTCGTAGGTGCATGCACGATCTTAAGATGAAAATCCGCTACAAAGCACAAGTTGAGGGCTCCATTACCTAGGCGTACCTTATTGAAGAGATATCGAACTTTTGTTCGATATACTTTGACACGGACATCCGAACCCGATGCACTCAACCTCCACGAAATGATGATGGTGGAGATTCTAATGTGTCTGACTGACTTTCTGTGTTCAAGTGTCCCGGGCGAGCATTTAGATATTCTTCTACTCGCGCACTCGAAGACAGAGAGTTGGTAGCTGTAGAGATCTACGTATTTATGAATTGTGCAGAACTAGACCCTTACATTGAGTAAGCTTTCAACACTAATGAAATACATCATTTGCGAGCAATACTGCAGAACTTAGAGGTTGTGTGACATTTACATTGCAGAGAGTTTGACTCAGTCATACTGTAACAGAATCCACGTCTGACTGACGTGCAGGTTGAAAAGGAAGGAGAGAAGTCTTTTCCTACTTGGTTAAGATCTCGGGTAAGTGTCTAAATATTTTGAAGCAGAAGTGTTATGCTCTTATGCATACTTAGTTGGCATAATTCGTCATTGTCTGTCCCTTTTTTCAATAATAGGTTGAACAAGGTTTGGTTATTGATTCAAGAGTACAAGAGATCAGTTATGGGCCCTCGAAGATTGTACGCGTCTATCCAGGCTACATTGTGAATGGATACCGATTTCACACGAGGGATTATGGACGGAATAAATGTACGATGAACAGCGACGTATGTGTGAAGGGAAGCGCCTACAATGAAAATGAAATAGACTATTATGGCATTCTCGAAGAAGTCATTGAACTGCAATTTTTGGGACAAGACAACAATGTATTTCTCTTCAAGTGTCATTGGTTTAATCCGACCTCTATTCATCATGACACAACAAATGGGATTGTCGATGTCAAGCATAAGTCCAAGTTGAGTACGTATGAGCCATTCATTCTGGCAGCACAAGCCCAACAAGTTTATTATTCAAATTATTCATCCCTCAAATTAAGAGATTGGTGGGCTGCATGTAGAGTGAAATCAAGGCTATTCCCTGAGTATGAGCTTTTCCCGGCTGATGATGAGCTCGAAGGTGTTAATGACAATTTTTTCCAATCAGATCAGAGTGACGCACGAGAGTTGGCAGCTTCTACGCAGTTCAGTGTTGATGATATAAATGAAACAATTTGCTTATATAAGGATAACGAACAAGAAGAAGTTGACCCAAATGCTCTGGAGTGGGAGGTGGAGTCTGATGTGGAGGAAGAGTCCTGGCATGATGAGGATGAATTCGAGGAGGATGACGAAGATGTTGCTGAATTAAACATATCTTCAGCATCTGATGATGAATATAGATAATATACCCTACATTTTGTAAGAACTTCGTGTTGTTGCTAATTATATGTTATTCAATAGCTACTTCAAATTTGAGTGCTGATGACATGTTATATCTTTATTTATCTCAATAGAGATATGGTTCGTGGAGGACGGAGTCGGACGGTTTCCACGTCTGTAGGCCGCGGGTCTGCCTCCCCGTCCATGTTGGTCCACCCGTCGACAGGTATATGTATATGTAAACATAAAACTTTTTATATTATATGTTCAATTTAAATTCATATTTTCTAACGTACATACAATTTTGTAGGGACTGCCTCCCCGTCCACGCCGGTCATCCCAGCGACAGGTATATGCACATGTACACACAAAACTCTATATATTATTGTTCATATTAAATTCATGAGATCTAACGTACATACAATTATGCAGGGACTGGCTCCCCGTCCACGCCGGTCGTCCCGGCGACAGGTATACGTATATGTAAACACAAAACTCTATATATTATTGTTCAATTTAAATTCATATTTTCTAATGTGTATATAATTTTGCAGGGACCGCCTCCCCGTCGACCACGCGAGTAGCGCCACCTTTCCCTTCTTCCTCACCACCAGGTACATGTATGTTTCCATAGATTAGTATGTTTCTTTTCTTCCAATTTATACAACAATAGTGTACTTAATTGTTTTCAACAGAGGTGGAGAGCCAGCATCCAGCAGCGGATGAGGAGGGGCCTCACCTACCGGGATGGCAGCCATGTTGGATCTCAGGGTAAACTTGATCACTTCAAACTTACTGTATTTGTTATTTATGTTATACATTTCATGTACAAAATTAATGTGCAATTGCAGGAGGAAGATAGATCACGGTTATGCTTCCCGCTATATAACGACGCTGGTCCACGCACATATTCCAGGACCAGTGGATGCATGGAGAGAGATCTCGGTGCCCGTCTGAGATTTATTATTTGACATGTTCACGATATTATTAATTTTACTGATTTGAAGTCATTTATTTAATTACTATCTCTATTAGTGCAGACAATTGAGTAATTTTATTTCTTTACAGTAGAGGTACGCGTTCACAAGACCTGAGGATCTCCCTCGAGCTCGAGCTGTCTGGGAGTCTACTGCCCATACTAATTTAAGAAAGTCGATGTGGGAGGCCCGAGACAAGGCAATGAAGACCACAGGCAATCAAGATCCTATGGCTTGGCTGGATTACAACCCTGTTTGGCTGAGGAGGGACTATTGAGAGTCCCTTTGTGAGCTTTGGGCTACTGGACCATGGCAGGAGCGGTCACAGGCGGCAAAACGCAACCAATCAACTCATCTGGAGAAGAATGTGCATACTAGTGGGTCCGTACCTTATGCGACCCACAGCCAAAAATTGGTAAGCATATTATTGTTCAATTGCTTAATACATTGATTATTATTGTGAAACTAACTAATTTTGTTGAATTGTAAGCATCACGAGCTCGAGCGTGCCCCTACTTTTCGCGAGTTATTTGATCGGACTCATAAGCGGAAGGGGACGGATGACTATGTCAGCGAGAGTGCTCGGACGATTGCTGTAAGTCAAGCTATTATTAAAATAATTTGTTTTCAATAATTTAGTTTTAATTTGTCCTGCAAGAGATCTATGATTGGACGATGGCAGATCGCTATGTAGAGGGCACTCCCCAGCCAGAGTTGGATCCGGAGGCTTGGGTCGACGCAGTAGGTACGACTTTGGGGACAGCCTGGATACTACTCCAGTGTTGTCCTCATATGCGAGTTCAGTCGCTCCTCCGGCATACGCGAGTTCATCTGCTGCACCGCCCGTCAGTGGTGTAGAGGAGATGAGAACCCTCATTCGGGAAGAGCTACGGACGCACTTCAGAGATATAGTTCAGCAGTTGATCTCAGCCATGCAGGGAGTACGCCCCTCACAGCCAGCCCCTCAGGTCAGTATTATTATTAATTTCATATACTTTGAATGAAATGAAACCACTATAGAATGTCAAAAGGGAAATAAGAAATTTAAATTAATTAACCTAACAGAAGTGTAAAGGGCGTTCAAATGACGGATCTAAAAAAAAACCAAGTCTAAAGGGTCAAAACACACACCCGGGGTCCAAAATCCCAAATAGGGATCTAATCGGCGTGCCATTCGCTCCGACACGACCGGGTGGGTTAAATTGACGTGTGCGAACTAACGGAATCCGATTAGGATTCCCGGATTGGGTTGGACATTGAAATGAAGGATCTAAATAAAACTCAAGCCTAAAGGGTCAAAACACACAACCTGGGGGTCCAAAATCCCAAATAGGGATCTGATCGGCATGTCGTTCGCTTCGACACGATCGGGTGGGTTAAATTGACGTGTGCGAACTGACGGAATCCGATTTAGATTCCCGGATTGGGTTGGGCGTTCAAATGACGGATCTAAAAAAAAACCCAAGTCTAAAGGGTCAAAACACACAACCCGGGGTCCAAAATCCCAAATAGGGATCTGATCGGCATGCCGTTCAATCCGACACGACTGGGTGGGTTAAATTGACGTGTGCGAACTGACGGAATCCAATTTGGATTCCCGGATTGGGTTAGGCATTGAAATGACGGATCTAAAAAAAAACCCAAGTCTAAAGGGTCAAAACACACAACCCGGGGTCGAAAATCCCAAATAGGGATCTGATCGGTGTGCTGTTCACTCCGACACGACCGGGTGGGTTAAATTGATGTGTGCGAACTGACTAAATCTGATTTGGATTCCCGGATTGGGTTGGGCGTTGAAATGAAGGATCTAAAAAAAATCCAAGTCTAAAGGGTCAAAACACACAACCCGGGGGTCCAAATTCCCAAATAGGGATCTGATCGGCGTGCCATTCACTCCGACACGACCGGGTGGGTTTAATTGATGTGTGCGAACTGACGGAATCTGATTTGGATTCTGGGATTGGGTTGGGCGTTCAAATGACGGATCTAAAATAACAACCCAAGTCTAAAGGGTCAAAACACACAACCCGGGGTCTAAAATCCCAAATAGGGATCTGATCGGCGTGCCGTTCGCTCCGACATGATCGAGTGGGTTAAATTGACGTGTGCGAACTGATAGAATCCAATTTGGATTCCCGGATTTGGTTGGGCATTGAAATGACCGATCTAAAAAAATCCCAAGTCTAAAGGGTCAAAACACACAACCCGGAGGTCCAAAATCCCAAATAGGGATCTGATCGGCGTGCCGTTCGCTCCGACACGACCGGGTGGGTTAAATTGACGTGTGCGAACTAACGAAATCTGATTTGAATTCCCGAATTGGGTTGGGCGTTGAAATGACAGATCTAAAAAAAATCCAAGTCTAAAGGGTCAAAACACACAACCCGGGGGTTCAAAATCCTAAATAGGGATCTGATCGGCGTGCCGTTCACTCCGACATGACCGGGTGGGTTAAATTGACGTGTGCGAACTGACGGAATCCAATTTAGATTCCTGAATTGGGTTGGGCGTTGAAATGACGGATCTAAAAAAACCCGAGTCTAAAGGATTAAAACACACAACCCGAGGGTCCAAAATCCCAAATAGGGATCCGATCGGTGTGCCGTTCACTCCGATACGATCGGGTGGGTTAAATTAACGTGTGCGAACTGACGTAATCCAATTTGGATTCCTGGATTGGGTTGGGCGTTGAAATGGCGGATCTAAAAAAATCCAAGAAAGGACAGATCTAAAAATAGTTTCTAATTAAACTTGAGAAATAATCACATATTTTAAATTTAAATTTTGAAAATAATGTATGTATATTAATTTTTATTAATGTTTCTCATATTAATTTTTTTTAAGATAGGATCGATCTCCGGCACCTGACGATCACGAGGCGGGGACAGCAGACGATCCGGCAGATCTGTCCTAATTTTTTGTATTTATTATTTTGTATGATTTTATATTTGTTGTATTTATGATTTTATGTTGACTGTGAGTATTTGTAAAATTTATGAATATTGGAGCAGGTTTGAAAAATCATTGTTATTTCTATATTTTAAAAAAAAAAAATACAGTAATTTTCGACGGAATTGCCGATGGATATTCGTCCGTCGGAAAATAGATATTACCGACGGAAATCACCCGTCGGAATTTCTGTCTAAAATATTGAAGGATTAATTTCCGACGGATTTTCTGTCGGTAAATACTGACCAAGTTTCCGACAATGTTTTCCGACGCTTTCCGTCGGAAATTACCGACCCAATTTCCGACGGATATTTCTATCGGTATTTTCGACAGATTTCCGACGGAGTTTTGTGCCGTCAGTAATTTCTGACCATATTTTTTTGACGGATCATTTCCGACGACCTTTCGACGGAAAGCTGTCAGAAGGTTGTTTTTCCGACCGCTTACCATCGGATTTCCGTCGGATGGTGTCCGTCGAAAATCCCGCCTTTTCTTGTAGTGTAAGTAAGAACACCGATTTGATCTCACAAAGTGAGAACAACGATTTGATCTCACAACGATTCGATAAGTTTCACAACGACTTGGTCGCCATAACGATTCGATAAGTTACATAACGACTTGGTCGCCGTAACGATTCGATAAAGCAAACAATGATTCAGTCACTGCATCGATTTGATATGTGAAACAACGATTTGTGTTCACAATTATTTACTAATAATGATTTGCTCACAACGATTTATGATCACAACGATTTTCTTACAACGATTTGCTCACAACGATTTGTGTTCACAACGACTTGCTTATAACGATTTCCTTATGATGATTTGCTCATAACGATTTGTGTTCACAACGACTTTCCTATATCTGTATAACGACTTGTGTTCACATCGATTTGCTTATGCTTGAACAATGATTTGTTCAAACAACGATTTGTTTATGCTTGAACAACAATTTGTTCAAACAACGATCTGTTTATGCTTGAACAATGATTTGTTTATATCTACACAACGATTTGCTTCTACTATAAGAATGATTCTCTTGCTTTTGCAACGATTTCATTAGTGGAACAATGTCTCATGGACACATCGATTTTTTTATCATAAATTTAATGAATATATTTATTATTCTCATACATTTTCAAATATTGTGAAAGTCAAAGTCTTCCCCCACACATCTCTAATATCCTTGCATTTATTATGAATGTTCACATCATCTGCTCGTTGCCTTCTATTCTTATGTTTCTATAAGAAACACTTTTCAGAAAGCAGAATGACATTTCTATTTTGGTGAATAGTCTTACTGCATGAATTCTAACATTGATTGACAGCAAGAGGCAGCATAGCTGTCTATGCTTTGGCATTTCATGTGTTCAGGTCTTTGCCAGTACCATGTCATACAACGTTGGATAAAATAGAAGCTGAAGGATATCAAGATAGATCTTCTCCTTGCGTGCATGGATCATAAAGCATTAAATGACTGCAAGCACACCTATCGTGCTCGACGAACCATGCAATCTAACGAGTATCCAACCTAGAGACAACGGACACTTCAGCGAATATATTTTTCAAAGAGAAGGATATATATAGAAGACTGATGACTCCATAATGAAAAACTTTTGAACATTTGAGCTTTCAACTTACAACCTGTGAGCATCAGAAAAAAGAGCCCTAAGCTTCACTCCCTAGCTTGTTGTAGCTCTTGATCTTCATTTTTATTATTTTTAGCATTTGGAGAGCTAGTGTGTTCTGAGAGATTTTGTTATTGTAGATCTTTCTCTCTCAGCCGCTGCCTCAGATCGAGCATTTGTTGTAAGCTTGTGAGGGGTTGCTTGGATGGTTTCATGCTTGTGAGGGGTTGTATGAAGTGTGATCCATGTTGCATGTGAGGATAATGAGTGTAGTTGGCTTTCCTTGGCATGCATGGTGTCATTTATGGGTGGTTTAATACCTTTTTGAACAGTTTTCATTGTGTGGCATACTCCGTCCCCCGTTTGTACCATGTGGTTTAGTTTGGTGAAGCTGAGTAGCCCTGTTTGGGCACTCAGCTGTGGTCGCGATGGGTCTCCCAGTCGCAACTAGGTCGCGACATATCGTTGTGTTGCGTTCCCTTGAACGTGCCCCGGACCCGCCGAGACTTGCTAACACGACGGGTGCATGGCCAGTGTTCAGGTCTTCGGGGTCTAGCCGATTGCGGCCTCCGTCTCCGTCGCGATGAGATCGCGATGGGGTACGTGTCGCAATCAGAAGACTTAGGGCTTGTTGCGGCGCCCCTACCCGTCGCGATCTTATCACGATGGGCTCAAGGGTCATCTTCGTGTTCCTTGTTACGATAGGCAGAACTGTCGCATTTTCGTCGTGACAGGTTGATACGTCGCCTCTTTGACAGAGAACTGACTGTTGACCTGCTGTGTTTTCGTTTCCACTGCGACTCTGGTTTCTTGGCACCCGTGTTATTCCTAGTACAGTGCTACTCTAGTCTCTTCACCCGGTGCTCGGCACTTGAGGGATTGTCCACGAGACAGGTTGTTACCGTTACCTGGGACCCCACCCCCGCGCGTCTGTTAGAGGGAGTTCTCTGGGCGGCGGGTATTCTCAAGTCACAGACTTGGAGCAGAAGGAGAAAACGGTGGGGACAGCAGCGTGGAGTCGTTTGTAGAGCTTTCTTAGCTGGTCTGGTTCTCCGAGGTAGTGTGGTGCTCTTATGGTGTGGACCAGCTAGTCCTTTTCTCACTGCCTCACTCTACATGGTTCCGGAACCATTTAGAGGGGTCAGGCGTGGGACCGTAGTCCGGCCAGACTACGACAGTGCTAGTTGTTCTTAGTCCGCGTCTCACTCCGACGGGAGGTGCTAGACCTAGACTATTGGTCCAGGGTAAGGCGCGTGGCGCACTTGACCGGATGACTAGTATAGAGTTCTATAGCTAGTGTGCTTGTCCAGGCAGTGTCCACTATCTGTGTTTAAAGCTGGGTTCTTGTGGAGCCTTGGTGTACACGGGATTTTCGGTTCCACTGAGTAGCTTAGACTGACGACCGTGTAGTTTCTTTCACGCTTCCGCACTTGACTTTGTTTAGTAGAATAGACTTTACTACTTTATTTATTTATTGCACTTAATTCTATTCTGTTGTTAGAACCAGTGAGAGATTGCTTGTCCCTACTGGGCTTCTTTGTGAAGCTCACTCCCTGTTTTGTATGTGAGACTTCACAGCAGCTCCCTCCATAGCAGACTAAGGAGACGGGCCCGCAGTAGTCGGCGTCTCTAGTGGCAGTGTTCCCCCAGCAGTTGTAGTTCACCCTCGGGGTATGCCCCTAAGGGACGTGTTCTTTCCCGTTTATTTCAGCACTTGTACTTTATTTACCTTGGGACTGTACTAGACTGTTAGTTAGTGTTTGACACTCTTCGTTCACTGATGGTGCACTTTAGTATGTTTGTTATTATTTATTTCTTTACATATCTTGTTCGACCGATCCGTTAGCCCTTCCAGGTCTCCGGACCCATGGGCGGCGGTGCCGGTGTTCGGATCCTTGGTGAGAATCGGGGATCTGGGCGTCGGGGCCGTTATAGTGGTATTAGAGCTCAGGGGTCTATTAAGACTTGTAGTGGAAATAAGTAATGACGTAAAGTCCCTTAGGAAGTACAAGTAAACACTGCTAGCCGCTGGAGTTTTATCTGTAAACTACTTATTGTGTCTATTTTGTAGAACATGCCTCCACGCACTCGCAGGCAAGTTCGTGAGCTGGTGGAGTGTTAGGAGTTCGAGTCGGATGGGTTGGTTGCAGCCGAGCACGTGCCGATCGACGCTCAGCCCCAGTAGTTTGAGCAGCCTTGGGACCCATTGCCGCAGGGCGTTCTGTTGTGGCATGGAGAGCCACAACAGCAGCAGCAGCCGTAGTAGTGGTTTCCACCCCAGCCCCCGCCTGCCGTCATGGAGCAGTGGTGGAGAGCGATGTTCTAGGGTCTGTAGCAGTACCCGTAGTACCCTCAGTAGCAGATGCCAGCTGGAGGACAACAGTTTGCAGAGATGGAAGCAGAGAAGCAGCCACCACCGACCCCGCAGGCAGCACCTGTTTAGCCAGAGGTACCCCCCGTGGTACGGCAGTAGACTCCAGTTGTAGCGACAGCACTTGAGGACCGCACGACGCTTCTGGAGAGGATTCTTCATCTTCGGCCTCTGACTTTTTCTGGTGAGCGTGATCCAGACCGTGCAGAGAGTTGTGTCCATGAGCTCGAGCGTACCTTCGAGACCATGGATTGTGCAAAGGTGGACCAGGTCAGATTGGGAGTATATCAGCTGAAGGGGTCAGCCCAAGAGTGGTGGAGAGCGGTGAGGCAGACCAGTTTTCAAGGAAGGCGGCTGGACCAGATCACTTAGGCAGAGTTCCTAGTAGCCTTTCACGGCGAGTTCTTCCCTGACTATGCTTGCCATGAGAGGAGGGACCAGTTCCACGAGTTGGTGCAGGGAGACTTGACTGTAGCACAGTACCACCAGAGGTTTGTGTAGCTACTTCGACACGTCCCTCACGTGGCAGCTAGTGAGCAGGCTCGTACCGAGCGATTCATTAGTGTGCTACGCTCAGAGTTGAGGTGGGCCACCTCTATGACACTTTGGGGATGGCAATGGCGAGAGCCATCACCATGGAGCGAGAGTGTTGGTTTCAGCCGCAACAGAGTGGAGGCTCAGCGAGGTCTTCTCCGTACCAGCGCCCTTCGGGCAGTCGAGGGAGTGTTTCTTCTTCTTCTTCTTTGGGGGCAAGCGGTGCTGGCCTGACCTCGAAGTTGAAGAAGCTATTCTCTCGTAGAGGTAGGCGTCAGTATAGGCAGCAGCAGCAGCAACGTCAGTCGGAGCAGCAGCCAGTGGAGCAGTCGGTGCAGCAGGGAGCAGAGTAGAGCCAGCAAGACTCGGGTTTTTACCACTGTGGGCAGCTGGGTCACTACAGGCGAGAGTGTCCGTTGAGGCAGCAGCAGACACCTCAGGTTCAGTACCGTCCACCCCAGCCAGCGCAACGCCAGTAGCAGCACCAGGGTTCAGTACCAGCAGCTGCACCAGCAGCGCCAGCAGCAGCACCATGGTCAGTACCAGCAGCGCCAGCAGCAGCAGCCTCAGCGAGGACGTGGTCGCGGTCGGGTGATGAACATCACCAGAGAGGAGGCGGAGGCCTCTAATCTGGTCGTCGGTACGGTTTCCATCCTTGGTAGAGCTGCTAGAGTTTTGATTGATCCAGTTGCCACACACTGTTTTGCTTCTGAGGAGTTCTTTGCTTCCTTTTCTGAGTTTGCTCCGAAGCGGGCCTGTGACCTTGCAGTTGAGCTGCCGATGGGTGACTTTGTGCGTACCCTTGGTTACTTGGAGGGTGTCACCGTCGACGTACAGGGCTACCAGCTACCAGCCAGATTGTTTGCCTTGCAGCTCCACGACTTTGATGCCATCCTTAGCATGGACTAGTTGGAGGCGCACTTTGCACTGGTAGATTGTCAGCGGAAGACCATGAGGTTTGAGATACCTGGAGCACCTGTGCTTTGCTTCTGAGGTACTCGGTCTGTCCGCCGACCCTTTGTCTCTTTCTATAGAGCTCGGAGCCACATCCGAGACGGTTGTGTTGCTTTCTTAGCCTCTGTGTGTGTCTCGGATTATGGTGAGATTTTTGTTTCAGATGTGCCGGTGGTTTGTGAGTTTGCCGACATGTTTTCGGAGGATCTGCCAGGCTTGTCGCCTGAGCGGGAGGTAGACTTCTCCATTGAGTTGCTTCCGGGGACGATGCCTGCATCTAAGGCACCATACCGGATGGCGCCAGCAGAGCTGCGGGAGTTGAAGCGGAAACTAGAGGAGTTGCTTGTGTTGGGCTTCATTCGTCCTAGCCGTTCGCCATGGGGAGCGCCTGTTCTATTTGTGAGGAAGAAGGATGGTAGCCTCAGAATGTGCATTGATTATCGACAGCTGAATAAGGTGACTGTGAAGAACAAGTATCCTTTGCCTAGGATCGATGACTTGTTCGACCAGTTGCAGTCAGCTTCAGTGTTCTCGAAGATCGACTTGAGGTCGGGTTACTACCAGTTGCGGATCAGCGAGTCAGACATCGCCAGATCAGCTTTTCGCACCCACTACGGCCACTTCGAGTTTGTCGTGATGCCTTTTGGGCTCATGAATGCACCTGTAGCGTTCATGGAGCTGATGCACAGTGTTTTCTGAGAGTACCTGGACCAGTTTATGGTGGTGTTCGTCGACGACATTCAGGTGTACTCAGCGACGGCAGAGGAGCACGAGGTCCACTTGAGGCTGGTGTTACAAGCTTTGAGGAGTCACCAACTTTACCCCAAATTTAGCAACTGTGAATTTTGGCTAAAGGAGGTGCACTTTCTAGGTCACGTTGTTTCTGGTGCAGGTGTGGCGGTTGATCCCGCCAAGGTTAAGGCCATGGTTTCTTGGGGCTAGCCCACTACTGTTGCAGAGGTTCACAGTTTTCTAGGGTTGGCAGGCTACTACAGAATGTTTGTGCAAGACTTCACCAGAGTTGCAGAGTCTTTGACCCAGTTGATAGGCGGGAGACTTAGTTTGTGTGGACAGCAGAGTGCGAGCACAGTTTTCAGGAGTTGAAGAGCCGGCTGACTTCAGCTCCGATCCTTGTGGTACCTTCTGGCAGCGACAACTTTGTTGTCTACACAGACGCGTCAGGTAATGGTTTGGGTGCTGTGTTGATGCAGCGCGGTCGAGTAGTTGCTTATGCTTCTCGTCACCTGTAGAAGCATGAGCAGCACTACCTGACGCACGACCTGGAGCTTGCAGCGGTCGTGTTCGCCTTGAGGTTGTGGAGACACTACTTGTACGGTGAGGTGTTTGAGGGTTTTACAGATTACCGTAGCTTACAGTACGTCTTTACGTAGAGAGATCTCAACCTCAAGCAGCGCAGGTGGCTCGAGTACTTGAAGGACTATGACTTTACCCTTTCCTATCACCCGGGAAAGGCTAACGTCATAGCAGATGCTTTGAGTAGGAAAGCCCACTAGAGTTTTTTGTTGGTTAGACACTGGAGACTTCTGGAGGACGCCGCTCAGGGTGTGTTCACGCCGTCTAGCCTCCGGGAGAGAGCAGTGTTGGCCAGCATGATAGTTCGTCCATTCATATAACAGCAGGTGCTTGAGGCTCAGAGTGTAGACGAGGACTTGGCAGACGTGTTGCAGTTGCCCGAGGTAGCACTGGATGAGGACAGCAAGGTTCGGTTCTGGGACAGACTCTACGTTTCAGAGGATGTCAGGGAGGAGGTACTTGCTGAGGCGCACCAGTCGCGATACTCTATTCATCTTGGATCAACCAAGATGTACCATGACTTCAGGGTACTCTTTTGGTGGCCTGGGATAAAGAGAGATATCGCTGAGTTTGTTTCACGCTGCCTTACCTTTCAGCAGGTGAAGGCAAAACACCAGCGTCTTGGTGGTGAGCTGCAGTCGCTTCCCATCCCTGTGTGGAAGTGGGAGCATGTCACCATGGACTTTGTTTCTGGCTTACCTCGCACTTCTCAGGGGCATGACAGTGTTTGGGTCATCATCGACAGGCTGACGAAGACTGCTCACTTCCTACCAATCAGAGCAGCGTGGTCAGTTGATAGACTGGCTCGGTTGTTTGTGGATAGAGTGGTACCTTTGCATGGAACCCAGGTCTCTATTGTCTCATATAGAGATCCGAGGTTTACTTCTCATTTTCGGCGCAGCTTTCAGCGAGCACTTGGCACTGAGCAGCAGTTGAGTTCAGCCTACCACCCACAGATAGACGGGCAGTTGGAGAGGACCATTCAGACCCTCAAGGACTTGATAAGAGCGTGTTTCCTAGACTGGGGCGGCACGTGGGAGTCGCACCTTCCCATGGTGGAGTTTTCGTATAGTAATAGCTTTCACTCCAGCATCGGATAGCGCCCTACGAGGCTCTGTATGGTCGACTGTGTAGGACACCGTTGCACTGGCATGAGGTTGGCGAGAGGCAGTTGCTGGGTCCAGAGTTGGTGCAGCAGTGTGCAGACACCATGAGGCTGATTAGGCAGAGGTTGCAGACAGCGCAGAGCAGGCAGAATTGCTACGTTGACGTTCGCAGGAGGCCACTTGACTTTGAGGTCGGAGACATGGTGTTCCTTCTGATCTCGCCCACCAAGGGCATTATCAAGTTTGGAAAGTGGGGCAAACTCAGCCCGAGGTTTGTTGGCCCCTTTCCCATCCTGGAGCGGGTTGGCAAGGTCGCTTACAGGTTTGCTCTTCTATCTGAGTTGGCAGGTGTCCACGACGTCTTCCACGTGTCGCAGTCGAGGAAGCACATGCCAGATCCGTCGCATGTACTCGACTACTGACAGTTAGAGGTCACCCCCATTACCTTTAGGGGTTGCTCTCCCGGCTGTGGTCACGATGTAGTGACCCATCGCGTTCTAAAGGCGACGTAAGTGACCGTCGCGTTCTGGTTAGGAATGCACCGGCCGCCCCTGTCGCGATAGGACCCTAACAGCAGACTGTTCCTTTGTCGTCTTGCTGTTGGGACAGTTGATCCACGTGTCGAAGAGCATGCAGGAATGTGACGTGGTGGGCCATCGCGATCTTGCTGTTAGTTTTGCATGTGCGTCGATTGGGTGGTTGACTAGCTCACTGTTCTAGATCGTGACACAGGTAGACGTCGCGTTACCATTGGTAACGCGACGCTCAGGTCCGTCGCGTTCTTACCATCTGTGTTTAAGTTCCCAAGCCCGAGAGCACAACCTCTTTTCGCCCTTTTTCCTGTGTTCCTTCCCTCTCTCTGGTGATTTTGGTGTTTGGAGCTCCGTGGTGAGCTTTGGGAGAGGGATCCTTGTGGAATTCTTAGTAAGTATGTATAATAATTGTAGTGTGGTTTGGATTGATTGTGTTCCTCCTTCTCCTCACTTCTTCTTCCCCTTTTCTCTGTGGCATGCACCTTGTTTCTCTCCATCAGCTTGTGAAGAAGGTTGCACCTGACTTGTGGGTGGATCATGGAGCATTGGAGCTCGAAGGTGGAGGGGTGCAAGCCTACGAGAAGGCCCATCTAGGGTGGTTCTTCAATTTGAGGTAGGGACCCAAAACCTCTACCTAGTTCTTCATGCTAGCTTCTCAACCCTCCTTCCAAGCCTAGAAATCCTATTTAGGATGTTCTTTATGCTCCTTGATTAATGTATTATGAATTCATGGGTTGCTTCAATGGTTTCATGCTTGTGATGGGTTGTATGAAGTGTGATCCATTTTGCATGTGAGGATAATGAGTGTAGTTGTCTTTCCCTGGCATGCATGGGGTCATTTAAGGGTGGTTTGTTACCTTTTTGAACAGTTTTCAGTGTGTGGCATACTCCCCTCCCCCATTTGTACTATGTGGTTTAGTTTGGGGAGGCTGAGTATCCCTGTTTGGGCACTCGGCTGTGGTCGCGATGGGTCTCCTAGTCGTGACCAGGTCGGGAAGTATCGTTGCGTCACGTTCCCTTGAACGCGCCCCAGACCCGCCGCGACTTGCTAACGTGACGGGTGTATGGCCAGCATTCAGGTCTTCAGGGTCTAGCCGATTACGCCCTCCGTCTCAATCACGATGAGATCGCGATGGGATACGTGTCGCAATTAGAAGAGTCAGGGCTTCTTGCGGCGCCCCTACCCGTCGCGATCTTATTGCGACGGGCTTAAGGGTCGCCTTCATGTTTCTTTGTCGCGACAGGTAGAACCGTTGCATTCTGGTCGCGACAGGTCAATACGTCGCCTCTCTGACAGAGAGTTGACTGTTGACCTACTGTGTTTCCATTTCGCTGTGACTCTTGTTTCTTGGCACCTGTGTTGTTCCTAGTACAGTGCTACTCTTGTCTCTTCGCCTGGTGCTCGACACTTGAGGGCTTCTCCATGAGATAGGTTGTTACCGTTACCTGGGACCCCCAGCTTCGCGCGTCTATTAGAGGGAGTTCTCCACGCGGCAAGCGTGCTCAAGTCACAGACTTGGAGCAGAAGGGGAAAACGGTGGGGACAGCAGCGTGGAGTCGCTTGTAGAACTCTATTAGCTGGTTTGGTTCTCCGAGGTAGTGTGGTGCTCTTATGCTACGGACCAGCTAGTCCTTTTCTCACTGCCTCATTCTATGTGGTTCTGGAACCATTTAGAGGGGTCAGGTGTGGGACCGTAGTCCGGCAAGACTGTGCGTCTCACTCCAACGGGAGGTGCTAGACCTGGACTGTTGGTCGAGGGTAAGGCGTGTGGTGCACCTGGCCGACTGACTAGTGTAGCGTTCTGTAGCTAGTGTGCTTGTCCAGGCAGTGTCCACTATCTGTGTTTACAGCTGGGTTCTTGTGGTGCCTTGGTGTACATGGGTTTTCTGGTTCCGCTGAGTAGCTTAGACCGACGACCGTGTAATTTCTTTCACGCTTCCGCAGTTGACTCTGTTTAGTAGAATAGACTTTACTACTTTATTTATTTATTACACTTAATTCTATTCTACCGTTAGAACCAGTGGGAGATTGGTAGTCCCTACTAGGCATCTTTGTGAAGCTCACTCCCTGTTTTGTAGGTGAGACTTTACAGCAGCTCCCTCCGCGGCGGACTGAGGAGACGGGCCCGCAGTAGTTGGCGTCTCTAGTGGCAGTGTTCCCCCAGCAGTTGTACTTCACCCTCGGGGTATGCCCCTAAGGGACGTGTTCTTTCCCGTTTATTTCAGCACTTGTACTTTATTTACCTTGGGACTATACTAGACTGTTACTTAGTGTTGGACACTCTTCGTTCACTTGTGGTGCACTTTAGTACATTTGTTGTTATTTATTTCTAATACATATCTTGTTAGACCGATCCGTTAGCCCTTCCGGGTCTCCGGACCCGTGGGCGGCGGTGCCGGTGTTCGGATCCTCGGTGAGAATCTGGGATCCGGGTGTCGGGGCCGTTACAAAATTCCTCTTCGGGCTGTGAAGAGAAGACCTATTGGGAACAGGTGGTTTGTGTTCCCTTCAGTAAGGAAGGAAGACCTATGCATCAGGGTGTTTGTATTCCTCTTTGGGGTTAGAAGAGAAGGCCAGCTGCGGCTGGATGTGTATGGGTCCTTAAGGGGGACAGTACCCTTGGTAGTGAAAGCCCAAGTTGTTGCTTGGGGACTGGACGTAGGACTCCTTGGTATAGGAGGGCCGAACCAGGATAAAAATCTCATGTTGCATGTGTGATTTCTTTTGTGCGTTTTCATTTATCTAACACTAACTATTCTCTTTAGTGTCTTTCTGTTAAGCATTTTTGTTAACAGGTTTTTATCTAAAATTTTAGAATCCCATTCACCCTCCCTCTGGGATTGCTATCTGGGCAACAAGTGGTATCAGAGCCAAGTCTCTTCAACAAAGAAGATCTCACGATCTGAAGAGCAAAGATAAATGGCAACTCAAGGGTATGCAGAAGGCGAGTCAGTTAATAGACCACCTTTGTTCGATGGTGAAGATTACAACTACTGGAAAACCGGAATGGAGTTTTTCTTTCAAGGTCTCGATTTTCAAATCTGGTCAATCATAGAAGAAGGAAATTTAGTAGTTCTCAACAACAAAGATAATTGGACAGAAGATGACAAGAAGAAAATATCCCTAAACAGCAAAGCAATAAGCATCTTGTGCTATGCACTAAGCAAGAAGGTGTTCAACAGGATCTCAGCCTGCAAATCCGCTATGTAAATGTAGGAAAAGTTGAGAATCACATATGAAGGCACATACAAAGTGAAGGAAACCAGAATAGATATTCTAGTAGCTCAATATGAGCGATTTCAGATGCAGCTAGGAGAATCAATCACTCAGATGTACAGCAGATTCATAGACATTACAAATGGTCTGGCTGGTCTTGGAAAGCAATATGAAATGGGAGACATGGTAAGAAAAATCCTAAGATCCCTACCAACCTCGTGGACTCCAAAGGTGACAGCCATAGAAAAGGCAAATGACTTGAGAAGGATGTCACTGGAAAAGCTTGTTGGGTCACTCATGGCCCACGAGATCAACATGGAAAGGTTAGGAGAGTCCTCCAGCAGAAAGAAGCATAGCAATGCGCTAAAAGTCACATAAGGTAGCACCAAAGAAAAATTAGAAGATTAAGATAGCAGCGAGGATAGCGAAGATGAAGAAGCTCTTCTATCCAGAAAACTGCAGCAAATATTGGCAAAGAAAAAATATCAATATGGAAGAAGACATTTTAAGAAAGGAAAAGATCTCAGAAAATCTGAATGAAAAGAGCTCAAAAAGTCAGAACCCATATGCTACGAATGCAATAAGCCTAGACACATCAAGGTCGAGTGTCCAAAGCTGAAGAAGACCGAGTTTAGAAAGAAGGACAACGCAAAGAAATTCAGAAAATACAAGAAGAACGCCATGGCAACAGCATGGGACAACGACAGCGACTCAGACAGTGAGTCAAGCTCGAGTGAAGAAGAAGAAGAAAAGGCTAACCTGGCCTTCATGGCAAACATCGACGACAAGGTAACCTCTGACTCATCATTCACTTCATGCAATGAGTCTGATTCTGACATTTTAGAAGTTGCTTTCAATGAACTATATAGTAAATATAAAGAGGTATGTAATGTACTAAAAACCACCAAGAAAAATCATGCTTGTTTAGAAAACACCAACTCAGACCTAAAGTCAGAAATCGAGCAATTAGAAAAATAAATTTCTGAATTAAAGCAGAGAAATAATTTATTATGTGAAGATCTAAAAGTTAAAAATGATCAGATAGCTAATCTGGAAAGTCAGGAAACTATAAGTAAACTTAAACAGGAAATTAACACACTAACAAAAGAAAATGAATATTTATCCAATATAATTGAAAAATTTACAAATGGTAAATCATCCCTAATATTAAAAGGAGCTAGAAGATCAGGGAAAAAGAAACATGGTTTAGGATATACTCCACCTGATAATGAAGAAATGATAGTCCATCCTAAGGTATATCCAACTCCAAAATTTGTAGCTGAACAAGATATCGAATATAAATCGAACTTTAAATATATCCCAGCTGAAAAAGTAAGTAAAATATCCTATTATAGTCACTGTAACAAATTAGGTCATACCAAAATAACCTATCCCACTAAACACCTAAAATGGATACTTAAAAGAAAAAGTGAGGAAACTAACTATCAAGGACCCAAAATAACTTGGGTACCTAAGTATTAGTGTTTCTATTGCAGGGAAGCCTTAGAGCATCAAATTGGTACCTGGACAGCGGGTGCTCAAGGCATATGACAGGTAACAAGAAGTTATTTTCATTCATCAAGGATGAAGAAGGTGCAGTGACATATGGCGACAACGGAAAAGGAACAGTGATAGGTTGTGGATCAGTTGGCAGTCAAGGCAGAACTCTTATAGAAGATGTCCTATGTGTGAAAGGACTCAAGCACAATCTAATCAGCATCAGTCAACTTTGTGACAAAGGGCATCAAATTAAGTTTCAAGAGACTAAATGCAGTATCATGAAAGATGGTGCAATAGTATTCGAAGCCTGCAGAGAAAGAAATCTTTATGTGCTTCATCTAGAAGAACTGAAGGATCAGGATGTATGTCTTGTAGCAAACAAGGATCAATCAGCTGAACTGTGGCACAAGCATTTGGACCACTGCAGTATGGATGGAATCAAAAAATTGGTCAAAAGGAATCTAGTAGATGGTCTGCCTAAGATAAGCTCAAGAGTAAAAGGTGTGTGTGAACCGTGTGCAAAAGGGAAGCATACAAAATCATCCTTCAAGTCTAAAATAGTTGTAACCACCTCTAAACCTTTAGAACTGTTGCATATGAATCTATTTGGGCCGATGAGAACAACCAGTTTAGGAGGAAAGAACTTTAGATTCGTGATTGTAGATGATTATTCCAGATTTACTTGGGTATCATTTTTGGATCATAAGGATGATACTTTCGACAGTTTTGTTAAGTTCAATAAGAAAGTTCAGAAAGACAAGAAGTTCAGTATTATAAGTATTCGATCTGATCATAGAGGAGAGTTTCAGAATGATAAGTTTGCAGTTTTTTGTAATGATCAAGGAATAGAGCACGACTTCTCAGCACCAAGAACACCTCAACAAAATGGAGTAGATGAAAGGAAGAATAGGACTTTACTGGATATGGCCAGAACAATGCTGTCAGAGTATAACCTTCCAAGATACTTCTGGGCCGAAGCCATCAACACAGCGTGCTACATAATCAATAGAGTGATGATCAGGCCAATCTGAAGATGAGGACATATGAACTGTACAAGGAAAAGAAGCCAAAAGTTAGTCATTTCAAAACTTTCGGATGTCCATGCTTCATCCACAATAACGGTAAGAGAGATATTGGTAAGCTGGACTCAAAATCTGATGAAGGTATATTTATGGGGTATGCCCCTAAACCCAAAGGCTATAGGATATTTAATAAACAATGTTTATTAATTGAGCAAACAGTACATGTTATTTTTGATGAAACTACCCTTCCTTGAGAAAGGATGTAGACACTGATGATGATGCAGAAAATTTAGCCAGGAAAATGAAGGATGCATCTCTCAAAGATAAAGAGGATCCACCATTGGAAGAACTACAACAAAAGGAAATATCCCATAAAGATCTTCCAAAGGAATGGAGATACAAGAAGGATCACTCGTTGGATAACATCATTGGAGATCCATCGGTTGGGGTAAGAACTAGAGGTAGTGTAATTCCTTGTGACTATTTACCCTTTGTATCCAAAATAGAGCCTAAGACAGTCAATGAAGCACTATCTGATGAAACTTGGATACTAGCCATGCAGGATGAACTCAATCAGTTTAGGAGAAATCAAGTTTGGTCCCTTGTTCCGAGACCATCAGATCATCCTGTAATTGGCACCAAATGGGTGTTCAGGAACAAATTGGATGAAGCTGGTGTGATCACTAGAAACAATGCTAGACTGGTTGCTCAAGGCTATTCCCAAGGGGAAGGCATAGATTTCGATGAAACCTATGCACCAGTGGCTAGACTAGAGGCAATTCAGATTTTACTTGCATATGCATCTACATTAGACTTAAATCTTTTTCAAATGGATGTGAAATCTGCATTTTTAAACGGTCATATAGAGGAAGTCTATGTAGAACAACCTCCTGGTTTTGACGATGTAGATTTTCCAAATCATGTTTTTAAATTACATAAAGCATTGTATGGTTTAAAGTAAGCACCTAGAGCATGGTATGAAAGGCTCAGTGCATTTTTATTAAATCACAGTTTTATCAGAGGACAGGTAGATAGCACATTATTTGTTAAATCAAAAGTCAAAAATATATTACTTGTACAAATTTATGTAGATGATATAATATTTGGATCTACTGATGAATCTTTGTGCAAGTATTTTGAGAAGCTTATGCAGGGAGAATTCGAAATTAGCATGATGGGGGAGCTCAACTATTTCCTTGGATTACAAATCAAGCAAGGCAAAGAAGTCACACACATCTTCCAAGCCAAGTACACTAAGAAGCTATTAAAGAAATTTGGATTTGAAAATGCAAAGCCA
This sequence comes from Colocasia esculenta, assembly GCA_014218235.1. Taxonomy (NCBI): domain Eukaryota; kingdom Viridiplantae; phylum Streptophyta; class Magnoliopsida; order Alismatales; family Araceae; genus Colocasia; species Colocasia esculenta. The sequence continues at coordinate 77,489,241 of CM024761.1, read as the reverse complement.
CTGTCCACCCCAATGAGAACATCTACAAGGCTAGACAGTGATGAAGATGGTAAGAAAGTAGACCAAAAACTCTACAGAGATATGATAGGTCCTAAAGATTATCACTTAATTTCTATCAAAAGGATCTTTAGATATTTAGCTAAAACTCATGATCTAGGCTAGTGGTATACCAAATCACATGAAATAAATTTAGTAGGATATTCTGATGCTGACTATGTTGGATGCAAGATAGATAGAAAAAGTACCAGTGGTTGTTGTCAATTTCTTGCAGGATGCTTAATCTCATGGTCCTCAAAGAAACAAAATTCAGCAGCACTATCAACAGCTGAGGCTGAGTACGTGGCTGCAAGAAGCTGTTGCACACGACTCCTTTGGATAAAACAACAACTTGAGGATTATGGACTGCACTTAAAGACAATTCCATTGCTGTGCCACAACACCAGTGCAATAAATCTCACCAAAAATCCAGTTCAACACTCGAGGACAAAGCATATAGAGGTTAGATATCATTTTATGAGAGATCATGTAGCTAACAGAAATATAAATATTTCTTTCATAGATACTCAAAATCAGTTAGCAGAGGGAACTAGACATGTGTAATTTGTGATAGATTTATCTGTATAAAACTAAAAAATTAATATTTTAGAATAACCCTTATTCTCTCCCCTAGATTTAAGTGAATTCTTTAAAATTGCTCGCTTCATATTGATGACCAAACTTTCTCCATATAAATTAACTCACTTATTTATATATTAATTTTGATGATTAACAAAACATTACTAATGAATTACTTGAGCCTTGTGGACAGGAAATAAAAGTAAAATAAAGTTCAAGACAATCAGGTAAGACTCTCACTTCATAATTTTTCCCAAGTCATTGCATCGACTTCTTCATACTTCATATCAACTTCTATTGATAATCAGAATGATTCCTTTATAAGTTCATAACGATTTCATAAGTATTATGATCAATTTCCTTTCTGACCGAAAAGTCGTGATGTTTCAAACAAATCGATACTGCAACGATTTCTTTGGAAAGCGTAACGACTTGACCGTCGTAACGATTCTACAAGACATCGCAATGATTTCTTTTGAAAGCGTAACGACTTGTCCATCGTAACGATTTCTTCAGTACTCGTAACGATTTCTTTAGAATTCACAACGACTTTCTAACCGTAACGACTTCTTTAGTTCTCGTAACGATTTCTTTAGAATTCACAATGACTTTCTAGTCGTAACGACTTCTTTAGTTCTCGTAACAATTTCTTTAGAATTCACAACGACTTTCTAGCCGTAACGACTTCTTTAGTTCTCGTAACGATTTCTTTAGAATTCACAATGACTTTCTAGTCGTAACGACTTCTTTAGTTCTCGTAACAATTTCTTTAGAATTCACAACGACTTTCTAGCCGTAACGACTTCTTCAGTTCTCGTAACGATTTCTTTAGAACTCACAACGACTTTCTAGCTGTAACGATTTCTTAAGTTCTCGTAACGATTTTGTTAGACCTCGTAACGATTTGCTTGTCGAAATGATTTCTTTAGAACTCAGAATGATTTGAATCTCATAACGATTTGTTAAGAGTCTCATATCGATTTCTTCAGAAATACAACGATTTGTATTTCACAACGATTTCATAAATGCTTATAACGGTTTCATAATTATAATAATGATTTGCCTATCAACTTATAACAATTTCATAAGTCATAAAGGCATCAGCTTTGTTCATATCAATTTCATTATTATATCAACACTCTTTGATATATGTTGATTAGTCAAAGTCGTATCTCGTATGTTTGACTGCTATACATTCAATGCACTCTGAACGTATCTCTCATGCATGCAGACGATATCTTCCAGCATTGTGCTATTCCGTCTACATCTTTATTTTGACAGAAAGGAGCTTTGCTAAAACTAGCAATATCTTTTCTAAACTGTGACTAACGATCAACGACAGCCCTAGCTGTCTCCTATTTATTGTTGACATACTTGCAGATACCTGACAAGACTTATTTGTACAACGTTGGACATAAGATACAAGATATTAAAATGTTTCTGTGGCGTGTACTAAAGGATAAAAGACTGAAGATCAGAAGCTTCCTTGCAGACCTGTCTAACGTACACCAGGATGAGAGACAACGGATCTTTAACGTTCAAATTTCAAGAAGAAGCTTAAATACAAGACTCAAGACTGAGAAGGATAACAAGATACTTTTGAAGAATATTATTCTGAAAGAAAGCATCGCCAATCCTTCAAGTCTTCTGTGATTCAAAACAAGAGCGAAGCACTCCATTCCAATCCATCTTAGCTCTTTAGCTCTCAGTGTTCAAGAAGAAATTCCTGTGAGAGCCAGTGTAGTCTTTGGAGAGAAACCAGTGTTAAAATTCCTTCTGTCTCGAGGCTTGTTTGCTTCAGATTGTAGCTGTTTGAGCTAGCTCCTGAAGCTTGTTCTTATGCTTCTTTTTATTGGTTGTGTTCCCTTCTGGGTGAAGGAAGACCTGGTGGTATCCAGGGTGGTTATTTTCCCTTCAGGTTGAAGGAAGACCAGTTGAGGCTGGGTGTAAGGATCCGTGAGGTGGGATAGTACCGTTGATAGTGAAATCCTGAGGTATTGCTCAGGGACTGGACGTAGGTCTCATGTGGAGAGGAGTTCCGAACCAGGATAAAAATCCTTGTGTCTTGTGGTTGTGTTTTTTATATGTTTGCTGTCTCATTTCCTCTAACTCTAACCTTCGTTTAAGTTGTTGTGTAATCCTTTTAGTTTACAGGTATTAATCAAAGATCAAATTTTTAATAACCCATTCACCCCCCCTCTGGGCTAGCTAGCTGGGCAACACATATATAGCTTTGACGGTTCGTTATTGTCAAAGACTTTATTTTTCTCGAAGTCATCTCCGTTTTGTCGTTTTCTGTATTTAATGCTTTGTCCCCTCAAAAGTAACTTTATACTTATCTATAAAATCTCACAATCTGTGTCACAACGATTCACCTCCCTCTATCATCTCTTTTGACTCGCCTGGAATGATAAGCCCTATCGATTCCGGCTCTCCTTCTACGAGAGATTTCAAAGAATCCCTTTCTTCTTGTGAAAAAATTCTTGAGGGCTTCTGCTCCAATCTTCCTCTCGATCCTCAAGAACCTCTCCTCATTCAATTCCATGGTGGCTTCTGGGGTCTCCGGCACCGTCGGCGGTTACAGCACCGTGTTCCTCACAGCAGAGCAGCAAGAGAGGTTTGCAACGGTGAAGACGAAGCTGTGTGGCAACAAAGCAGTTGCTGTAGCAGACTTGGAGAAGAAAAGGTTGCATAGCGTATTAGCCACGATGCAGAGGAAGAAGTGGACACAGATGGCAACTTTCTCTGAGCCAAGTTACCCGGATTTGGTAAAAGCTTTTTATGTCTGTTTGAAATCAGAGGCAGATGGGTCCTTGACTTCCACAGTCAAAGGAACCGAGATTCATATCACCAATGAGTTGTTGGAATCCCTGTTTGGAGTTTCTACCAACGGTCACAGTGGGGTAGATAGTGTGGATGTTCAAGCCAAGGACTTAGGAATTATTGTGACTGAATACAAGTTGAAGGATGGGAAGATAGACATCAACCAATTAAATGCATTCAATATTATTCTTCATTTCATAGTTTGCTAGATTTTGGTACCTAGGAGTGCGACTTTCTCCACCTACATCAAGGCAGACCCAGATATGATGTTCTGGGCCATCCAGAACCAAGATATGAATATGGCAAAAGTTATAATTGAGTGGATGTAGTTTACGACTACGATGATTTGGGACAAGAAGAGCAAGCTTAATGTTTCTCTTCCTTATGCTCATCTGTTAATGAATATTTTCCAGCACCATCACATCAGCTTAAGTGGTGAGGTTTTTGAGAAGATGGGCCAGGCAATTAGGAGCAGAAATTTGAAGAAAAGTGGTTTCTCTTTGGTAGCTAGGGTATGGACCAAAACCTCAGTAGCTGAAGGTGAGGCCATCATTGGAGAAGCCCAAGAAGTCCAAGTCCCTAAAGCAGAAGAAGAAGCAGCTCAGGAAGTGGCGGCAGCAGTGCATTCAGATGTCCAAGATCAGCAAGAGGAAGTCAAGGCAGAGATGCCAGCAGCCCAAGAACAGCAAGAAGAAGCAGCTATAGATGTCAGAGTTGAAGACTCAGTGGTCAGTGGAGGCAGAATTGAGGATATACCTCTTGATCAAATTGAGCCAGTTGGGCAAGTTTTAGAGATTGTCACTCCCTCCTCTCGTGTAGCTTCAATACTTTGGGATGTGCTGGACTGTATCACCAGCACTCAAGAGGAACAAGAAAAAGCTTGTGAAGAAGTGGTTCCAGAGGTTGTGGCACCAGGCCACAATGAGGATGTTCAGATGGAGGATGCTCCTATTCAGGGGGAGCATGTAGTTGAGAAGGAAGCACAGACTCAGGGGGAGCACACTGCTCATGCCCCTGTTGATGAATTTTAGGAATGTGTTGTGGAGAGCACCACAGATGAAGAAGAAGCTCATGATGAAAATGTGGAGCCCTCTGCTAGGGCAAGTGACAAAGGCAAAGGTGTAGCTCCTGAGATTCCTCTCCTCACAAGGAAGCCCCACAGGAGGCTAAGGCAGAAGAAGCTAAAAGTTAATATGAAGCCAATTATTGATCGATTGGATGATCAAGGTCAAATTCTCTGCTCTGTCCAATCTGATATAGCTTCAATTTTCATAAGCCAGAGCAAAGCAGCTACAAAAATGGGAATGGTTAGGAATGCTCTAAGATGGGTAAGAAGTGAGCTGGGCAGCATCAAAGATTCTATGGCTACTCTTTCAGATCATTTGAGGGCGCATTCTACTCCTGCCCCTCCTTCTCCTTCTCCTACAGCTTCTGCCAGTAGCTCAATACCATCAGGTCCAAGGCAAGAAGAAATCCGGCCATTAGGGCTAGATAATGTTGAGCAGTCTGGGCCAACTGGGCCATCAGTTGTGGCAGACTCAGGGCCATCAGAGCCACCGAATGTGGCAGAAGTCCAGCCATCAGGGCCAAGTTCTAAAGAGCCAGCAGGGCCATCCGGGCCATAATGTGTTGAAGTTGAGCAGTCAGGGCCATCAGGGCTAGTTGAGGATGCATCTGGGCTATCCGGGCCAGTGGAGTCTGAGGCTGTACCTGCCAGAGCAGATGAAGACCAGGCTGTAGCCTCAGAGCCCCATATCTCTTCATCTCTTTCCACTCCAGCACCTCCTTCTCCACCATCATCCTCCACTGCTCCTCCAGCACCTGCCACATTCAAACAACCCCTTCCTAAACACATTTCTTCTCCTATGCCCTTTCCTTCACAATCCTCATCATCTCCTGCTTCCTCCATATCCAACCCTCCTCCTATTGTTGAGGTTCCTCCAGCATCATCTTCAGCTGGAGCCTCTTCTTCTGGTCCTTCATCTTCTGGACCATCCATACCACCTCCATCTACCTCTCATTCTTTTCTTCACCCTCCTAATCTTCCCTCTTTTGTCACCATAATTCCTGAGGGTGCCAAACTTGAACATCATATGATCCATGACATTAAAGATGAGTTTGAAGTAGCAATGCTTTGCTCAGTCCTGTCACTTGGGACTCATCTCCATAGGACAGGCTCTTCCATCCCTGCTCCTCAGAAAAGAAAAATTTCCTCCAACCGTGCCACCTCTTCTGAACCTCTCTTTCCACCTCTTCAGTTTTCTCTCTCAGTTGAAAATCGAAGAAGGTCCCTTTACTGTGAATATCTCCAGAAATACACCTTTGCTACTATTTTTGGACTTCCTTATCTAAATCTCACCGAACATCTCAATATCATTCTTCCTTTTTCTTCCTTATCCAAGGCTGAACAGTGAAATTTTTTTACCCTGACTGAAGACAAAACTGAAGAACAATGGGCTCGGGGGCACAAGTCTCTTTACAACAAATTTCTTCAAGCTCAGGCAGCTAGATACCCACCCCGAGATCATCCATTGACTCTCTCTGAGTGGTTCTAGATCCATCACAAGGATACTTGGGGGCCCTTTGTTCAGAAAGAAATCAAGCTTATCCGTCACTTTCAGATGTTCAATGATTACTACTATCTTAACAATTTACCTGAAGTTCAGCTTGGCCAATTTCGGTGAGCTATTTTTGCTCTTAGTTCACATGATGCTCATACCACTTCCATCCAAGTGGATTTTGCAACCTTAGAAATTCCAGATGTTATGTTTCTGCCTCCTCTCCATCCCCTCGTCATGGAATCTGTCGTGGGCACCTTAATTTTTGAAAGATTTGCAAGGGTAATGGGCAGAATTTAAGTGCAGAAAAGTAGTTCACTCTCTTTCCACATATTTGTCTTCAGGGAATATCATCAGGGCCACATCAAGTCTGATGTTCTTGCCCCTCTCTTGTCTGAATGTGACCGCCTATCTCCATCAGAATGGGAAAAGCTTTACCCCCTCACCGCTCAGAAGCTTACTGATCTTAATTCTTCTCAATCCAGATCAAATTAACCTCATCTGTCTACTGCAGAATTTCTAGATCTTAACTCCATTCATCTTGTAAGAGACTCATATGAAACAAGTTGTATGTGGCTATGAAATAGGAACTGAAGCAGCACCAGATATTCTACCCCATAACTAGAGATAAGTTCCTTCAGTATGCTAGTTTTAGCTCCTTCAGCACCTACAAAATGTCTCTTGCCAGGGATGAGTATGGAACTTTTGTGGAAGCTCAGAGACAACTTCACATCCAGAGGATGGCCCCTGTCATGAGACCTTCCTACTCTATGGTTTTTGGAGCCTTCCAAGCTTATTTTGAAGAGCAGGAATGCAAGGCTTGGCCAATCATTACCCGCCATGCCTCTCTTTTGTCTCATGTCTTCTATCTTCCTGTACCTTCCAAAGAGTAATATAAATGATTTCCTTTGCTCCCATTTATCTTTCTTCTCTTCTTTCTTTGTGTTATCTTTTTGCTTAATGACAAAAAGGGGGAGAAAAATAGCTATTCTGAAATACATTTCTTGAATTTATTTTGCAAATTTACTTATATTTATTTCAGAACTTTCGATGCTTATGTTATGTTTTGTCATCACCAAAAAGGGGGAGATTGATGATTAGTTCATCCCCATATAATCTCATTAATTATATGCCTATTTTGGTGATTAACAAAACTTCAATATAGCATTATCTAACAAGTTTTTATGAAGCTTAGTCACAGGAAATAAATCAGACAAAATCAAGAAAAACCTGTAAGTACTCTTACACTGTATCATTTAGAGTTCGCAGCATGTAATTTTTCTAAGTACACATCGACTTCCTAAGTGAGAACAATGATTTGATCTCAAAACGATTTGTTAAGTGAGAACAACGATTTGATCTCACAACGATTTGTTAAGTGAGAACAACGATTTGATCTCACAACGATTTGTTAAGTGAGAACAATGATTTGTTATGTAAGAACAACGATTTATCTCACAACGATTTGTTAAGTGAGAACAACGATTTGATCTCACAACGATTCGATAAGTTACACAATGACTTGGTCGCCATAACGATTCGATAAGTTACATAACGACTTGGTCGCCGTAACGATTCGATAAAGTAAACAACGATTCGGTCACTGTGTGACGACCCTCATTATACCGGTACGGTTATACCAACCCACGTCGGTATAGCAAGAGTCATCACAGTGGGACATTTACCCAAACGATACAAACAACTGAGATACACGTGAATATACGAACAGAGTAGCGGAAGTAAAAAGAACTACTGTCTTCATTCATTCATCATCCACATTTAACATACATGAAATTGTAATAACATTAAAGAACTTAAAAGTTCACATAATTAAATTGCTAAAATTTAAATACACAATGTCCACACTTATACAATTTTCTCATGATTTCTAGTACAATGTCACTTTTACATACTATGAAAACACAAAAGGGGTACACTGCTCCAACAATCTAAACTTCGCGCTCGGAGTCCGTCTCTACCGTCTCCTCCACGAGAGTCTCGTCACCGTCTATACCTGTACGCCGAAGCAAGGAGTGAGTCTTAAAGACTCAGCAAGCAACACTACTCATAACATACACGTATAAGTCATAGCGGTTTCTACATGCACATTCACAAATTTCAACATATGGCATGCTAGTCATTTAAAAGTTGCAACCTATCATGAAAGTTCTACAATTTAATACATGGATCATGCTTTCAGATTTCTAAGAATAAAACTCACCTATCACATGCTCTCTATTCAATTTACTCGTGAAATTTTGCCTTTAAAGAACCAAGACATGAGAGCTAAAATCATGAACACGGTGCATATATGAAGGGAAAACACAACTAGCATGGACTTTACATGTTCTTAAGCACATACATAGACATTTTCACATGCTTTAAGTTGCTGGTTTCACATGGTTGCAGATTTGTCTCACATGAATCTCAATGTCATATTCTACATTTTTAGTTTCACATTTTCTTTACACAAGTTTCCAATTCACATGGTTGCACTTTGCACATACACATTTCACATTGTTCACTTACACATTAACACATGAACAATACACATTACACATTACACAATCACATTTTAAGTGCCATGACACATAGTCCAAACCACCAAAGAAGGACATATACACATCACATTACACATAGACGCCATCTAGGCATTCCAATGGCGACTCTTGGACTGCGCAGACCGGGAGAACAAGTCTCCACCTAACCAGTGGTACTTGTCCACCTCCAGGATTTCCCCCTAATGCCCTTAGGGTCACTTACACATTGAACTTTCTTAGGGGGACTTTTCCCTGATACAGTTCCACTGCCCTCTACGGAAGCAGTGTCACATTGGCACAGTTACACATTTACACATTTTACCGATTTGCACATGGTTTTACACAAATCACTTTCCATCCCATTCACTTTCTCACTCACATGCATATCTTTGTTTTCCTGACATGACACTACATATTTCAGGAGTTTAACACACAGTAAATTCACCAATCAGGTTGGGTTTAAACGATATCTAATCACTTTACGATGACATGCATAAATTTTTACATTTCACATGGAAAAAGTGCATAACCCCTTATATACTGGTCCAAATGACCTGAAAATTTAACCACATGCTATTTTCGGGTTCAAGATCATACATTCAATTTTTTAGATTTTTCTGAGCTAAATAGAATTTACATAAAATCAAATACCTATTTAGCATGCCATTCATAATTTAAGTTGACATGGAGTTTAACACCATCATACATTTTTGCCACTTACTGTCTAAACAGAGACTAACTGTTATATGCATGATCTGAAAATACAGAATTACCCTAAATCATACAACCATAGATCGATCACAACAATTCTTCTTGCATGCCTTTTTATTTACCGAACCGAAATTAATAGCAATTTATGCAAGCATGGACAATTTATCAAAATTTGAGTACACATACACTAATCCACTAACTTCATGATCTGACAAAACTTAGGGCACTCAGACTAGTCCTAATCATAAAACATGGATTGGCAAGATCATCAACAAATCATGCTTGAAATTTCATGGGATAATAATCTCTAACATTCACCACCACACATCATAACTCATCCACACACCACATTTACCAGTATACATAGTATATAGGGTTACCATATATCCTCATCACGGAAAACCCATCGAAAATAATCGTATAGGAGGGCAGAACAGTTTACTGTTCTGTCCAGATGAACTTGGAGGCGGTCTCTGGCCGCTAATTTAAAGTCAACGGCATAGTCGATGGACGCCAATCATGATCTCAGCGTCCAGGGACCTTGCCGTTAATTCAGGTCTGTGTAGAACACAGACCCGAGCTCTCAAGATAGGGTGAATCTGAGGGTCTAGGATACGAGGGAAATTTCATAAAAATTGAAAAACCATCCTAGACTCATACGGGAACCTTATGGTAGGGTCACTTGCCTTTTAGAAACACTCCTAAGGGATCAAAAGTGCTGGTGAAGCCCTCCTTGGGCAGTCCCAAGAAGTGCAGAAATGTCCTCCAGGATCTCCTTCCTTCGGGCTCTTGGATGATCTCCACAGCAAGGAAATGTCGGGGAGGCCTTCCTCGATGATCCCTCTTGCATCCAGTTGCAGTAGAACGCCGGACAAAGCTTCAGAAGCTCGAACTTTGGGCTGCAAAGATGGGGTTTTCTCACAGCTCAGAAGCTAGGGTTTTCTCCTCTTGTTTCTCTCTTGCAAAAGGGTGAAGAGAGAGGGGTTGGGGAGCATATTCGGGTTTGGTATATGGGAGAGACTTCTCTCCCACTCACAGGGTGATATGATGTGTTTCAGAGCCGTTGGGGATAGCTCCCCAATGGGTGAGCTTCCTTGTTTCCGGAATTTCTCGCTCTGCAACGCATGCAGGTCAGGGAAATCGGCGTCCACATCGTTAGACGCCAGGATTAGTGTTGGCGTCCATGGGTGGACGTTGACACCACCTCAACGGCTAGGGGTTGACGCCAATCTGGCCTTCGGCTAGAACTCTAAAACATGCAGAAAACTATGCATGCCATGCATATATACATGCAATATGTATATGGTAGTGTATCCATACTATCACCATTCAATACATGCATTATTTACATCTAGTATAAACACATGCACATGTAATTGTACTAATTAATACGTACGTAAATATGTATATACATACACAAGCACAAATATACACATGCAAATACAAATAATGCGACGGAAATTCGAGGGCCTTACACACTGCATCGATTTGATAAGTGAAACAACGATTTGTGTTCACAACGATTTGCTCATAACAATTTGCTCACAGCGATTTGTGTTCACAACGATTTGCTTATAACGATTTGTGTTCACAACGATTTGTGTTCACAACGACTTGCTTATAACGATTTGCACAATACGATTTGTGTTCACAACGGCTTGCCTATATATGTATAACGACTTGTGTTCACATCGATTTGCTTATGCTTGAACAACGATTTGTTCAAACAACGATTTGTTTATGCTTGAACAACGATTTGTTCAAACAACGATCTGTTTATGCTTGAACAACGATTTGTTTATATCTGCACAATGATTTGCTTCTACTATAAGAACGATTCGCTTACTTTTGCAACGATTTCATTAGTGGAACAATGTCTCATGGACACATCGATTTCTCTATCATAAATTTAATGAATATAACTATTATTCTCATACATTTTCAAATATTGTGAAAGTCAAAGTTTTCCCCCGCACATCTCTAATATCCTTGCATTTGTTATGAATGTTCACATCATCTGCTCATTGCCTTCTATTCCTATGTTTCTATAAGAAACACTTTTCAGAAAGTAGAATGACATTTCTATTTTGGTGAATAGTCTTACTGCATGAATTCTAACGTTGATTAAAAGCAAGAGACATCATAGCTGTCTATGCTTTGGCATTTAATATGTGCAGATCTCTGCCAGTACCATGTCATACGACGTTGGATAAAATAGAAGCTAAAGGATATCAAGATGGATCTTCTCCTTGCATGTATGGATCGTAAAGCATTAAATGACTGCAAGAACACTTGTCATGCTTGATGAACCATGCAGTCTAACGAGCATCCAACCTAGAGACAACGGACACTTCAACGGATATATTTTTCAAAGAGAAGGATATATATAGAAGATTGATGACTCCATAAAGAAAAACTTTTGAACTTTTGAGCTTTCAACTTACAACCAGCGAGCATCAGAAAGAAGAGCCCTAAGCTTTACTCCCTAGCTTGTTGTAGCTCTTGCTCTCCATTTTTCATTGTTTTTAGCATTTGGAGAGCTAGTGTGTTCTGAGAGATTTTCTTATTGTAGCTCTTTCTCTCTCAGTCACTGCCTCAGATCGAGCATTTGTTGTAAGCTTGGTCTAGGGGTATTTTGCATTTATTCACACTTGTGGTGAAATTCCTCTTCAGGCTGTGAGGAGAAGACCTGTTGTTAGTAGGTGGTTTGTGTTCCCTTCGGTAAGGATGGATAACCTGTGCATCAGGGTGTTTGTATTCCTCTTCGGCATTAGAAGAGAAGGCCAGCTGCGGCTGGATGTGTAAGGGTCCTTAAGGGGGACAGTACCCTTGGTAGTGAAAGCCCAAGTTGTTTCTTGGGGATTGGACGTAGGACTCCTTGGTATAGGAGTGCCGAACCAGGATAAAAATCTCCTGTTGCATGTGTGATTGCTTTTGTGCATTTGTTTGTCTTCATTCCTCTAACACTAACTATTCTCTTTAGTGTCTTTCTGTAAAGCGTTTTTGTTAACAAAATTTTATCTAAAATTTTAGAATCCCATTCTCCCCTCCTCTGGGCTTCCTAGCTGGGCAACATCTCTGCCATTTAGTTCATCCGAACCATTTTTCCATCGTTGTGATTTGAATTCTTATGTACTGATCATTTAGTGTTCCGTTGGGATTCCTTGCTATCGATTATGTTATGTGAAGAGGTTACCTAGCCACAGAAATGATGTTATTGCTATTTTAAAGATTTGTGGACCTTATTTCAGGATTTAGGCTTAATAATGCAAATAGAAATGAGTAATGAATGATTTAGTAAATTCTGCCAGGATAATGATATTTCGACTTTGTCATTTTGATTGGAACATGTTAAAGTACAACACATTAGGATTTGACACAATGATTTCTAGTGGAATTTAAAATGTCTCATGTTTTAAACAAATGATGTGTTAATGTTATATAAATGATATAAATGTTTCTTGATCTCTGAAAATCATGAAATTTGGTGTGGATGGTTCTTACATAGGTTTTGAATTACTGTCGTAATTTCAAGGTGTTTTGAGTACTGTGCATTTTTTTGGTTTTTCTAATCATGTTTAGACATGTAAGTCACCATGAGAAATGATAAGGAAATACATGAGAAGTGAAATTGATTGTGTATGTGTATTAGAATGTATAATTACTGCCCAGATAGCAACCCCAGGGGGGGGGTGAATGGATTGCTAAAAATTCTTCTTTTAATAATTCCTATAAATAAACACACTTGACAGACAAGACTAAGATCGATAGTTAGAGTTAGTGTTAATCAAAACGAAGAGAAATAATTAAACAGACAGCAAGAAATTTTATCCTGGTTCGGATCTCCTATCCCAAGGAGTCCTACGTCCAGTCCCCAAACAACCACTTGGGATTCCACTAAACAAGGGTACAGTCTTCCTTAAGGACACTTAGACATCCAGCAACAACTGACCTTCTCTTCTTTACCAGAATTGGGATCGCTCCACCTGATGCAACAGGTCTTCTCTTCACACTCGAAGAGGAATGCTCACAGAAAAGAATTAAAAGAGAAAGGCCCCAAGACCAAGCTTATAATCACTACTTGATCTGAGGCGAAGTCTGATGTAGCACCCTGGAAAATTTAATAAGTAAATATTTGAATAAATGGAAATAAATAATTTTCATAATATCAGATTATTTAAAACATACGTACCTCCATCGTATGTGCTAAAACACATTGAAAAATTCCATAAAAATTATAAATCGACCCCAAACATTATTACTAAATGTTTCACAAAGAAATTTGTGCCATGAAAAATCGGATTAGCCAAGTATAAAGTGTATTGTGACTTATTATCATAATTCATGGATAAGTCGAAAAATTATTATCGCACGTACTTGGATGAGTCAGAAAATTAAATAAAAATCATATACGGACATCAAATAATATCCTCTAATGACCCATCAAGAAATTTTGGTCAATAAAAATTATTTGGGCTAGGTTTAAGAGTTATTGTGACCAATTATCCAAATTAGGAAACAAGTCGGAAAACCATTAACACGGAAATACGACGCAACCATAAATTAAATAAAAATATTGGAGAGACTTCCAACATTATATATTAATGACCCAATATCATAATTGGGCCAATGGACCACATATGGCCAAAAATAAAATAAAGCAAGAAAATGCATGGAAATTCGTAGCTTAAATAAGCAGAAATTAGAAGGAGGTAATTAGAGTTGAATTGGGATAAGATCTTGCATTCTTGGCAACCCAATTCATGCTTAACTATGGTGGGAGGTTTCCTAAAGCCTCACACACTCAAATGGAGGAAGAAATCCTCAAAATAGGAAACTAATAAGCTAAAACCGCAACCCTAGTTTCCTTGTCACAATAGGACTCCTAAACACCATGGTTGTTTAAATACTCTCTACCAAACCCTAGGGGACAAAAATATACATTGTTGGGGTCGTGGGAGGCTGGTCTTGAGCACCCAAGGGAGGAGGAAACCACCCAAACTCGGAGCTTCTTTCTTGCTGCATTCTACTTCAACCTGTGCAGACAACCCTTCTTGTGGTCGACCAAAGGTGAGTCAAACCATAACCAAACCTTGCAAGGCTTATACCCCTAGAAATAGGGTCAAGTCTACTTATTAACCCAACTGGAATGCCCAATTTGCGTGTAGTATGTACAGAGTATTAAGCGTTCATCAAATAGTGGTCTGAACACGGGATTTCTGAAGAATGAGAGTTCATAACCCTAGAAGGTAGGTTTTCTGGGGCCAAAACTTAACAAATATTATACCAATGTGTAGATCATCAAGTCTAGTTTCATGTCTAATTGGTTTCATCGAATTCCAGTGAGTAGATGTTGAATTATTGGCGTTTTGCCAAAATCGCGCATGTTAGGGTCTTTTCCTGTTCATGTCAATTTATCACACCCCGAGGCCATTTAAAATTATTTAAAAATCATAGTTCATACCTATTCCATGTTCCCTACAACTTTCATGTTGAGACATTTGTCTGAAAAGCCCCAGTTTATAAGATATAAACATTACATAATTGAACCCCCCCTGAGTGCAGTTTTCTACATTTTCGGCCTGGACCATGAACCGCGTCCAGGCAGGACGACGCGTTTCAAGGGCCTGGTATCATGTCGCCCACGAGCGACGTGATCCCATGAAAGGTGTCCGTGCATCCGGACGTGATTTGGGCGTTGACCAGTCCACGCCCCGTGTGGGTCTGCACGGCGCTTGGGAGTCCGGGCCGCTCTCAAACGCGGCGTCCGACCCTGACGCGTTTCAGAGGCTTTTCCCACCCAAGTGTTTTTTTATTATTTTCCGCAGACGCGTCTGGGACCCCCGACGCATTTCAAGCAAGAAGGCGGCCACCCTCTTTGACGCGATTTTTGACTTTTCCCCATTTTGCTGGTTTTCACTATGCAATGTGTACCGAAGTGCGTCCACTGTGTTGGACGCATATTCAAAGGTCTACCCGAGGTCTGTTTAACATGGTATCCAGTGTGTCATTTGCATATCTTGGGTCTGATCATTACTTGATATTTGTTTAATGGCTTAAAAGTGTTTAACCCATTTAAAAAGCTTTAATTACACGAACATTATTCTAATTACTTTCTTAATGACGTGACCATTCATGTAACTTTTGATTCACTCTTTGTACTATTCTAGCTTATTAAAATGATAATCTGTTATCTTTAAATCTTGCAATCCATGTTTAGTTAAAGCACATAGTTTCATGTCATGTCATGTGATCATGCTAAGTGCTTTCCGCGAGTTTGAAACCGATGGATTTTGGAATGAGACACGTACATCACTACACACTTGCACATCTAGGAAGCCCTTTCTTGGGAATTTGGAAGCTCTCTACCGGTCATTCCGAATCGATAGACTAGCGACCCTTTTTTCCAAGGCCTCCGTAAATCTCCTCTGACCATGGATTCCCACATGGCCGACGAGTTGGTTGTACATTGAAGTTCCTTGGAGATAGCGTGCACTTCATCTCTCATCTTGTTCTCGTGACTGTGATTTACAATCTAGACTAAAGCCATTAATGTAAAGATTGAATTAAAGTATAAATCATACCGTTATGCTGTCAAATTTATCTCTTGACCATTGTTCTCATGAAATCATGTTCAATTTACTTATTACTTGTTCTCATCATCATCATGAACATTACATTATACATGCTTACTTATTGAAACTCTCATTGGCCATTATTAATGACTGTGGGTATCTACATTTAAAACTTAAGTGAGATGCTGACTGGGCATGGCGAGTGTCCAAGGGCTCCAGTCTAGCCCCAATGATGGAGAGTCATAAATATATTGTTAACCATGAGGTATAATGATTACTAGCGTTGCATCTGCGCTGGGAGTCGGGCGTACGTGTTGAATGATAGATACAATAACCACATACATGTGTCCTGGTGTACATTCTTGATGGATCTTTTCTTGGTGTACATTAGGGTCTACGTGCCTAATTAGTGTTACATTATCGTGCTCGTTCGTGCTTGCTTACTTGCGTGATATGACCATCCTACATTTATTGCAATTAGTGATATCTTGCATTCTTGAAAACTATTGACATCAAGTGAAATCATGCGTGCTTGTACAAAGTGATCTATTACTAGTTCTATGTTGTCATCTTGATCAAAAATCTTGTTCTATCGTGATCACTCTATCTAGCTTGTTCATGTATCATGTTTTAATGACTTTTATTCATACATGCATGTCATGACATTCATCGTACTTACCTAGTTCTAAATTGTTAATCACTTATATCATTGCCCGCACATTCAGATATAAATCTTTCTGGGCTAGTTTGCTCATCCCCTACTTTTACCCAATCTAGGTGACTATGATGTTCAAGAGGAGGTGCAAGTCGAGGATGGGAATGCGTCCGAGTGATGAGCGTTCCAACTATGAGTCTAGTTATAGTAGTTTGCTTTGAGTGTTAGATTCATGTAGTAGGAAGTGAGGTATTATGTACTTTTCTTTTTATTGAGTCTTAGTCATATACTAGTTCTTAGATGAATATGAGATTTGAATACAATTTCCATTGAGTTCAATATTTGGGCCCTATGATGATGTTGTGTTGTTATAAACTTAATGCGTACTAGCCAGAGGCTAATTTACCGACTGTTCACGTCTCGGGATATCGACTCGAATTATTCTGCATTTATAATATCCGCTGCGTAATTCTCGGGACGTGACATCTGAGAGACACAAGATTATCGCAAATGAACTCTCTCAGATCACCGCAAGCTCTCAAAGGCAATGCAATATTCTACAGAGAGCATGGAGCTACAGAAAGTTGGAATGGACGAGCTAGCTCTTATTGTTCTACAGGCGACTAAGATCTTCAAGCTCCTCAAAGATTGAAAGAGTTATATTATGCTTGGCATCACCAGTCTTCTTTTATCTTCTATAAAAATTTGAACGTTGAAGTATCTGTTGAAATATTCGTTGGCTCACATCTTCATGCACGTTGAAGTGTCTAGTTCGAAGGAAGGAGCAAGTGAGCCTGCAGCCACAGATAGACACACATACTCAAGGAAAGATTGTCTGAATCTTCTATCCTCTTGTCAGGTTGACAGGTCCATCTTTGCGACGTGCGTTTCCACCGAAAATCCTGCACACAATAAATACTGACACCTAGAGAACTTATCCTTGTCTAAACTGTAAGTCAACATTAGTGGCTGTGCTGTGTGAAGATACACCAGAAGGGAAATACCATTCTGTCATGTGACTTTGTGTGTTATAGGAAAAATAGGTAAAAGATATAGTAGAGGTTTTGTACTGTCACAATAAATGTTAGAGAGTAAGGGATACAACATTCTTTTGCGGGAAAACTTGAAATCCACAAAGATTTGAAATTCATTTGAATATTATGTGGAATGGAACTAAAGAATGTTTAAGAATGATTTAAACGAGAGTGCTTGACAGCTGTCAAAAATGTAATCATTAATGGTGTTTAGACAGACTGTAACCAGAGAGAGTCGATGTTGACATTAAATCAATGATATAATCATAAGACAAGTGAGAATGTAATCCATGTTGAAATCAAGTCGATGTGAGCATAATCCCTATATTAATGAAATCAATGTTTTGTACAAGATCGTTGTTTAACTGAAGTCGATGTGCTGGGAAATCGTTGTTAGAAACAAAGTCGATATAAGCAGAAGTTGTTGTTTCATATGAAGTCATTGTTCTACTGAAATCGATGTTTAAGTGAGGCGAAGTCGATGAAACAACCAAATCGTTGTTTAAGTGAGACAAAGTTGTTGCAATGAAATCGATGTTGTGAAGTAGTTGTAACAACCAACTCGTTGTTTAAGTGAAACCAAATCGATGTTTCTATGAAGTCATTGTAGCAACGAAGTCGATGTTTAAGTGAAACAAAATCGATGTTTCTATGAAGTCGTTGTAGCGACGAAGTCGATGTTTAAGTGAATTAAAATCGATGTTTCTATGAAGTCTTTGTAGCGACAAAGTCGTCATTTAAGTGAAACAAAATTGATGTTTCTATGAAGTCGTTGTAGCACGAAGTCAATGTTTAAATGAAACAAAATCGATGTTTCTATGAAGTCGTTTTAAGACCGAAATCGTCGTTTTCGTAATGAAATCGATGTGCTTCTAAAGAAGTCGGTGTTCTATCAAAGAAGTGGATGTGTACTTAGATAGAACATATGCAGTGAACTGCAAATAGCAGTGTGTGTATACAACTTACAGATTTTACTTGAATTATTGCCTGTGGATAAACTTCAGAAAATGTTGTTGGAAAATATTTTTCAAGGTTTTGTTAATAACCAAAAACACATATAATTAATAACAAATTACATGGAGATGGACTGATCATCAATCTCCCCCTTTTTGGTGATGACAAAACATAGAGAGTTGCACATATAAAAGACTGAAATTTAATTTGCTGGAAATTTTTAAAGTATGTATTTCAAAATATTTTTCTCCCCCTTTTTGTCATTAAGCAAAAAGAATTAGATAGACAGAAGATAAAATGGGAGATAGACAAAGATAAATGGAGCCAAAAAATGAAATTTCATTCATTAGAGGGGGTAGGCATGCAGAAGGCAGGAGACAATCTAGAAGTATGGCGAGTTATGATCTGCCAAGCTTGAACTTCCTGCTCTTTAGAAAGATTTCTAAAAACACCCCAACTAATATTATAAGAGGGCCCCATCTCTGGACTAAATCTCTTGATGTGGAGTAGCCTCTGGTCTTTCAATGAAAGAGGTGTAGTCCTGATTGCTAAGGGATGATTTGTAGGGTCCAGTAGTTCCAAAGCTGGCATGTTGAAGAAACTTGTCAATGGAAAGAGGGTAGTGGAGCTTGTGAGCGAGCAAATCCTTCTTCAAGTCCATAAAGATCTTATACCTCTCAATCCAGATAGAGTAGGGATCTTACACCAAATTTATGGAGTTGAGGTCCATGAATTTTTCTGGAGTGAGAATCAACAGATTTGACTTGTGCCGGGAGGAATTCAGTTGCTCATGCTGGAGGGCAGTCTCAGGATAAGCTTTGCACCATTCAGAGTTGTCAAATCTTTCAGACTCTGAGAGGATAGGTGCAAGGACAGTTGACTTAATGAATCCTCTTTGATATTATCTGAAGATGAATCTATGGAAGGCAAGAGGAGTTTCCTTCTGAACAAATATCCTAGCCATAACTCTTGCAAATCATTAAAAAATGATAGGACCCACTTCAGATTCCATAAAGAGAAAGTGAAGCTTTGGGAGAAAAGCTACTTCTGAAAATTTCAAGGTGGCAAAATCAACTTGAAGAGGGGTGTTCATAGGATTCTCTGTGCAGAGTAGAGCTATGGCTCCTCTGAATTGACCAAGCTAGACCTCTGGCATGCGGTTGACAAAGCAGTGGTGTTGGTACATTTGGAATTGCCTGATGAGTTTGATCTCCTTCTGAATGAAGGGACCCCAAGAGTCTTTATGCTAGCAGACAAACCACTCTGATAAGGTGAGAGGGTGATCTTTGGGTGGAAAAATGTTTATCCTGGTAACCTCAAATTTTCTGTAGAGAGCTTTGTTGGCCCTAGCCCACTGATCCTCAGTCTTGGACTCAACAATGGATAAGATTTTGGCTTGTTCAGCTTTGGGAAGACCCGAAGTAGGAAGAATGATGTTTAGATGTTCAGAAAGGTTAAGGTAAGGAAGACTAAAAGTGGCTACAAAAGTGCACTTTTGGAGATATTCAACATATAAGGTTCTCCTTCGGTTGACTACAAAAAGAGAATACCACAGAGGAGGAAAGAGAGTTTGATTGGAGGGAAAAACAAGAGCCGAAGAGGTCTTTCTTTTCTTAGATGCAGGACTGGAGGAAGGTTGGGAATTAGTCCTGTGAATGTGAGCAGAGACAACAAGAACTGTGCGGAGGATGGCTTCTTCAAACTCATCCTTGATGTCATGCCCAGAATGAGGAATGACACTAGATGCTTCAGGAATGATGGTAATAAAGGAGGGTGGAGTAGGTAGATGAAAGGAAGCAAAAGATGAAGTAGGAGGTTGAGTGGATGGTCCAACAGATGAGGGACCTGCTGAGGAAGGACCAGCAGAAGAGGATGAGGCTGGAGGGGCCTCAGAGGTGGAATGAGGAATGGAAGAGGAAGAAGGAGGTGATGAAGAGGTGACAGTAGAGAAAGGGGTAGGAGAAGATATGTGTTTAGGAAGTGGTTTCTTGAAGGTTTTAGGTGCAGAAGGGGCAGTGAAGGATGTTGGTGGAGAGGTGGGGGCTAGAGTCTGAAGATTGGGAGAATCAAAAGGCCCTGGAGGCACAACAACATCCTCTATAGATACTTGAGGCCCAGTTGGCTCTGCCACTGACTCCATTTGCACAGATGGCCCTGACTCTTTCAAGGATGGCCCTGGTGGCCCAACTTCAGAAACTGATGGCCCAACTTCCTCTGCAGATGGCCATGGTGGCCCTGATTCTTCAACAAATGGCCCTGATGGCCCTGTACTTACCTCTGGTACAGACTGAGTGGGAGCAGGAGGGGCAGGGGCTGACAACTGCACCCTCACCAAATCTGATAAATCTGTTACTAGCTTCTTTAGGTTACCCAGCTCACATTTCATCTCCTGGAGCTCATTTTTGACTATTCCAATCTCCTTAGCTCTAGTGCTCTAACTAATGAAAATAGAGGATACATCTGATTGCAAAGAGCACAAAATCTCCCCATGAACATTCAGTCTATCAATGACTGGCTTTATGTGCACATGATTTTTCTTCTTTCTTGATCCGTGGTGTGCCTTCCTGGTGTGCAAGGGAACTTTAGGAGCAATACCTTTACCTCTGACTCCTGAGCCAACAGTTGGCTCAACATCTTCATCTGAGGTGCTCTCAACTACACCTTCCTAAACTGATTTGCAGGGGCACTAGCTGTAGGCTCTCCCTGAATGTATAGATCTCGTTGAATCTCAGGCTCCCCCTGAGCTGGGGCATCTTCCATCTAAACATCTTCAGTGTGGCTTGGTGCCACAACTTCTACAACTGTATCTTCATGCCTCTCCTTCAGTGCAATTTCTACTTTAGGAACATTGGGGGTTTCTAGTGTATCCATATCTTCAAGCTCCCCCTCAAACTCAGCAACACCTTCAACAAATACTTCTTCAACAATGGCAGGTGAAGGGACTATAGGAGGGACAATTTCTTCAATAGATTGCCCAAGGGGCTCAATGAGTTCAAGTGCAATGTCCTGAATTCTTCTTTTAGAAGCAGGAGACTCCTCTTCTCTGACTGTTGCTTCTACTTCATGAACTGGAGGGTCTTCAGGAACTTCTCCAAAGATAGCTTCACTGTCTGCTACTGAAGTCTTGGTCAATTCATTTCCAATGAAGGAAAATCCACTCTTCTTCAGGTTCCTTGATCTGATTGGCTGACCCATTTTATCCATCAATTCTCCTTTCAAATCTATATTCAGGTAACTGAAAATTCTTATCAGAATATGAGCATAGGGAAGGGACACTACTAGCTTGTTCTTCCTGTCCCAAATTGTTTCAGTAGCGGACTTCATTCTTTCTATAATCACCTGAGCCATATTTATTTCTTACTTTTGAACGGCCAAGAACATCATGTCTTCATCTCCCTTGGTACATGACGAAAAAGTGTCACTCCTTGGCACTAAGATTTGACAAACTATGAAACGAAGAATCTTGTTGAATGCATTGAACTGATTGATATCTATTTTCCCATCCTTCAATTTGTATTCAGTTCCTATAATCCCTAGCCCCTTTGCATGAATGTCCACGGATTCAACCAAACTTTGCCCGACTGTGGACACACGAAACAGCCTCTCCAACAAATCATAAGTGATGTGAATGGATGTACCTTTGACTGTGGAGGTGAGAGAACCATCTTCCTCTGTCTTCAAACATGTGTAGAAAGCCTTCGCCAGATGCAGATAACTAGGTTCTAAGACTGTACGCATCCCTATCAGCTTCAACCTCTGAACGGCTTCGACCACACTATGCATCCCATGCTTCTCCAGGTCTGCTAGATCCACTGCCTTATTCCCACAATGCTTGGTCTTCACCGCTAAGTATCTCTCCTGTTGATTGGCCATAAGAAAGGCAACACTGTAACCACCTACGCTGCCGGAGCTCCCAGAGGTGGCCATGGAATCGAGCAAGGTAGGGTTCTGGAGGATTGTAGGAGAAGGAGAAATAGAACCCCTCAAGAAATTTGAGCGGGAAGGAATGGTTTCATCGAAAGCACAGAGAGGTTTGCCGGAGTCGATGTGGGTTTGACAGGCATTCAAGTCGAATGAGATAATAGAAAGAGAGAGCGAATCGGTGAAGGAAGGATTATCGTCATAACGGAGGGACATAAAGGCGCTTTTTGAAACGACGGAGCAATAAATGCAGATAACGGCAAAATAGGAGAAGATAACGCAAGTAGAATGGATTTACTTAAATCTAGCGCGGAATGATAAATCTTATCCTGAAATTTATTATTTTATTTCAGTTACTTACAGATATATCTATTATAAATTGCACATGCCTAGCTCCCTTCTGAGAGACGTAAATCTCTCTTCAGGTAAGGCTTTTGTAAAGATATCTGCTAACTGATTTTGAGTATGTACACATGAAATATTAATATTACCATTAGCTACATGATCTCTAATAAAATGATATCTAACCTCTATATCTTTCATCCTGGAGATTTATTGCACTTGTGTTGTCACACAGCAATGGGATGGTCTTGATGTGCAGTCCATAGTTTTCAAACTGTTGTTTGATCCATAAGAGTTGAGTGCAACAGCTCCCAGCATCTACATATTCAGCTTCAGCTGTTGATAGTGCTACTGAATTTTGCTTCTTTGAAGACCAGGAAATCAAGCATCCTGCAAGGAATTGACAACCACCACTAGTGCTTTTTCTATCTACTTTGCATCCAGCATAGTTAGCATCTGAATATCCAACTAAACTTGTTTCACAAGATTTAGGATACCATAGACCTAAGTTAAGAGTTTTAGCTAAGTATCTAAAAATCCTTTTAACATATATTAAATGAGATTCCTTAGGATCAGACTGATATCTTGCACACATGCATACACTAAATAAAATATCAGGTCTACTAGCTGTTAAATAAAGCAATGACCCAATCATACCTCTGTAAAGTTTCTGATCGACTTTCTTACCTTCCTTGTCACTGTCTAACCTGGTGGATGTGCTCATTGGAGTGGACAATGGTTTAGCATTATCAAACCCAAATTTCTTCAATAGTTTCTTGGTGTATTTTGCTTGACAGATGTGTGTACCTTCATTGCTTTGCTTGATTTGTAATTCAAGGAAATAGTTGAGCTCTCCCATCATGCTCATCTCAAATTCTCCCTGCATAAGCTTCTCAAAATACTTGCACAATGATTCATCAGTAGATCCGAATATAATATCATCTGCATAAGTTTGCACAAGTAATATATTTTTGACATTTGATTTAATAAACAATGTGCTATCCACGTGTCCTCTAATACAACCATGATTTAGTAAGAATGCACTAGGTCTTTCATAGCATGCTCTAGGTGCTTGTTTTAAACCATATAATACTTTATGCAATTTAAAAATATGATTTGGAAAATCTAAATCATCAAAACCAGGAGGCTGTTCCACATAGACTTCCTCCTTTATGTAACCATTCAAAAATGCTGATTTAACATCCATTTGAAAAAGTTTTAAATCTAATGCAGATGCATATGCAAGTAATATTCGAATAGCCTCTAGTCTAGCCACTGGTGCATAGGTTTCATCAAAATCAATGTCTTCCTCTTGGGAATAGCCTTGAGCAACCAGTCTAGCTTTGTTTCTAGTCATAACACCAGCTTCATCCAATTTGTTCCTGAACACCCATTTGGTGCTAATCACAGGATGATCTGATGGTCTCGGAATAAGGGACCAAACTTGATTTCTTCTGAACTGATTAAGTTCATCTTGCGTGGCTAGAATCCAAGATTCATCAGACAGTGCTTCATTGACTGTCTTCGGCTCTATTTGAGATACAAATGCTAAATAATCATAGGGAATGATATTACCTCTTGTTCTTACCCCAACTGATGGATCTCCAATGATGTTATCAATAGGGTGATCCTTTTTGTACCTCCATTCTTTTGGAGGATCATCATGGATAATATCCTTCTGTTGTAGTTCTTCCAAGGGTGGATCTTCACCATCCTTCACTACAAGAAAAAGTGGGATTACCGACGGACTGAATCCATCGGTAATCCGTCGGTATTCCGTCGGAAAATGCACCTTCCGACCGCTTTCCGTCCAATACTCGTCGGAAACTTTCCGTCGGAAATGATTGGTCAGAACTTTCCGACGGATAATCCGTCGGCATTCGGTCGAAACCTCCGACAGAATTAAACCGTCGGTAAAGGCGTCAGTATTTGCCGACCGAAGTACCGACGGTCCTTAACTGTCGGTAATGTATATTTTCCGACGGATACTATCCGTCGGCCAATCCGTCAGTATTATGCCGACGGACCTGCCGACGGTATATTTCCGTCGGTAATTTATCAGTTCCGACGGACTTATATCCGTCGGCGAATCCGTCAGTATTGTCCGACTGCATTACCGACGGTATTTTTCCGTCGGTAATATATACTTTCCGACGGAAACGTAGCCGTCGGAAAATCCGTCGGAAAATACACATATTTTTTTTTAAATACATAAAATAAAATACATTGCTACAATGTCAAACCTGCTACAATATTCATAAATTTAACAAATACTAACAATCAACATAAAATCATAAGATACAATAAATATAAATCATATAGCATAATGAATACAAAAATCAACATAGATCTGCTGGATCGTCTGCTGTCCCTGCCTCGTCATCGTCTGGAGCTGGATCCTATATTAAAACAAATTAAAATGAGAAACATTAATAATAAATAAAAGAAATACAGTATTTTCAAAAATGAAATTTAAAACATGTGATTATTTCTCTAACTTAATACAATAATATTTTTAGATCCATCATTTTCTTGGGTGTTTTTAGATCCATCCTTTGAATGCCCAACCCAATCCGGGGATCCAAATTGGATTCCGTCAGTTTCAACACGTCACTTTAACCCACCTGGTCGTGTCGGAGAAAACGGCACGTCGATCCGATCTCTATTTGGGATTTTGGACCCCGGGTTGTGTGTTTTAACTTTTTATATATACTTGGGTGTTTTTAGATCCGTCCTTTGAATACCCAACCCAATCCGGAGATCCAAATTGGATTCCGTCAGTTCCCACACGTCACTTTAACCCACCCGGTCGTGTCGGAGAAAACGGCACGTCGATCCGATCCCTATTTGGGATTTTGGACCCCCGGGTTGTGTTTTGACGCTTTAAATATACTTGGGTGTTTTTTAGATCCGTCAATTGAACGTCCGACCCAATCCGGGGATACAAATTGGATTCCGTCAGTTCCAACACGTCACTTTAACCCACCTGGTCGTGTCGGAGAAAACGGCACGCCGATCCGATCCCTATTTGGGATTTTGGACCCCCGTGTTGCGTGTTTTGACCATTTATATATGCTTGGCCGTGTTTTAGATCCGTCCTTTGAATGCCCAACCCAATCCGGGGATCCAAATTGGATTCCGTCAGTTTCTACACGTCACTTTAACCCACCCGGTCGTGTCGGAGAAAACGGCACGCCGATCCGATCCCTATTTGGGATTTTGGACCCCGGGTTGCGTGTTTTAACTTTTATATATACTTGGGTGTTTTTAGATCCGTCCTTTGAATACCCAACCCAATCCGGAGATCCAAATTGGATTCCGTCAGTTTCTACACGTCACTTTAACCCACCTGGTCGTGTCGGAGAAAACGGCACGTCGATCCGATCCCTATTTGGGATTTTGGACCCCCGGGTTGTGTTTTGACGCTTTAAATATACTTGGGTGTTTTTTAGATCCGTCAATTGAACGTCCGACCCAATCCGGGGATCCAAATTGGATTCCGTCAGTTCCCACACGTCACTTTAACCCACCCGGTCGTGTCGGAGAAAACGGCACGCCGATCCGATCCCTATTTGGGATTTTGGACCCCCGGTTGCGTGTTTTGACCATTTATATATGCTTGGCCGTGTTTTTAGATCCGTCCTTTGAATGCCCAACCCAATCCGGGGATCCAAATTGGATTCCGTCAGTTTCTACACGTCACTTTAACCCACCCGGTCGTGTCGGAGAAAACGGCACGTCGATCCGATCCCTATTTGGGATTTTGGACCCCCGGGTTGCGTGTTTTAACTTTTTATATATACTTGGGTGTTTTTAGATCCGTCCATTGAATACCCAACCCAATCCGGAGATCCAAATTGGATTCCGTCAGTTTCTACACGTCACTTTAACCCACCCGGTCGTGTTGGAGAAAACGGCACGTCGATCCGATCCCTATTTGGGATTTTGGACCCCCGGGTTGTGTTTTGACGCTTTAAATATACTTGGGTGTTTTTTAGATCCGTCAATTGAACGTCCGACCCAATCCGGGGATCCAAATTGGATTCGTCAGTTCCCACACGTCACTTTAACCCCCCGGTCGTGTCGGAGAAAACGGCACGCCGATCCGATCCCTATTTGGGATTTTGGACCCCCGGGTTGCGTGTTTTGACCATTTATATATGCTTGGCCGTGTTTTTAGATCCGTCCTTTGAATACCCAACCCAATCCGGAGATCCAAATTGGATTCCGTCAGTTTCTACACGTCACTTTAACCCACCCGGTCGTGTCGGAGAAAACGGCACGTCGATCCGATCCCTATTTGGGATTTTGGACCCCCGGGTTGTGTTTTGACGCTTTAAATATACTTGGGTGTTTTTTAGATCCGTCAATTGAACGTCCGACCCAATCCGGGGATCCAAATTGGATTCCGTCAGTTCCCACACGTCACTTTAACCCACCCGGTCGTGTCGGAGAAAACGGCACGTCGATCCGATCCCTATTTGGGATTTTGGACCCCCGGGTTGCGTGTTTTAACTTTTTATATATACTTGGGTGTTTTTAGATCCGTCCTTTGAATACCCAACCCAATCCGGAGATCCAAATTGGATTCCGTCAGTTTCTACACGTCACTTTAACCCACCCGGTCGTGTCGGAGAAAACGGCACGTCGATCGATCCCTATTTGGGATTTTGGACCCCCGGGTTGTGTTTTGACGCTTTAAATATACTTGGGTGTTTTTTAGATCCGTCAATTGAACGTCCGACCCAATCCGGGGATCCAAATTGGATTCCGTCAGTTCCCACACGTCACTTTAACCCACCCGGTCGTGTCGGAGAAAACGGCACGCCGATCCGATCCCTATTTGGGATTTTGGACCCCCGGGTTGTGTGTTTTGACCATTTATATATGCTTGGCCGTGTTTTTAGATCCGTCCTTTGAATACCCAACCCAATCCGGAGATCCAAATTGGATTCCGTCAGTTTCAACACGTCACTTTAACCCACCCGGTCGTGTCGGAGAAAACGGCACGTCGATCCGATCCCTATTTGGGATTTTGGACCCCCGGGTTGTGTTTTGACGCTTTAAATATACTTGGGTGTTTTTTAGATCCGTCAATTGAACGTCCGACCCAATCCGGGGATCCAAATTGGATTCCGTCAGTTCCCACACGTCACTTTAACCCACCCGGTCGTGTCGGAGAAAACGGCACGTCGATCCGATCCCTATTTGGGATTTTGGACCCCCGGGTTGCGTGTTTTAACTTTTTATATATACTTGGGTGTTTTTAGATCCGTCCTTTGAATACCCAACCAATCCGGAGATCCAAATTGGATTCCGTCAGTTTCTACACGTCACTTTAACCCACCCGGTCGTGTCGGAGAAAACGGCACGTCGATCCGATCCCTATTTGGGATTTTGGACCCCCGGGTTGTGTTTTGACGCTTTAAATATACTTGGGTGTTTTTTAGATCCGTCAATTGAACGTCCGACCCAATCGTGTTGGACGCCCGGCCCAATCCTAAGTATATGAAATTAATACTAATACTGACCTGAGCTGCTGGCTGTGTGGGGCGTACTCCCTGCATTATTGACATGAACTGCTGAACCATATCGCTGAACTGCGTCTGTAGCTGTAGCCGCTGCGTCTCTATCTGTACTTGCTGCGCCTGTAGCTGTACCCGCTGCGTCTGTAGCTCTTCCCGCTGCGTCTGTAGCTCTGTACGTAGCTCCTCCCGAATGATGCCTCTAATGTCTTCTACACCACTGACGGGCGGCGCAGAAGATGAACTCGCGTGTGCCGGAGAAGAGATCGAACTGGCATATGAGGACAACACTCGATGAGTATCCAGGCTGTCCCCAAAGCCGTACACTCGACCCTTCCTCGGCACTCCCGCTGCCTCGACCCAAGCGTCCGCATCCAAATCTGGCTGGGGAGTGCCCTCTGTGTAGCGCTCCGCCATCGTCCTGTCGATCGTCTCCTGTAAAATAATTTAAAATTAAATTATTGAAAACAAATTACTTTAATATCATAATTGAATTCATAATTTAAAGCTTGACTTACAGCAATCGTGCGGGCACTCTCGGTAACATAGTCATCCGTCCCTTCCGCTTATGAGTCCGGTCAAATAACTCGCGGAAAGTAGGGGCACGCTCCAGGTCGTGATGCTTAGAATTCAACAAAATTAGTTAGTCTCACAATAATAATCATATGTATATATGAATCGAACAATAAAATACTTACCAATTTTTGACTGTGGGTCGCATAAGATACGGATCCACTAGTATGCACATTCTTCTCCGGTTGAGTTGCTCTGTTGCGTATTGCCGCCTGTGACCGCTGCTGCCATGGTCCAGCAGCCCAACGCGCGCAAAGGGACTCCCAATAGTCCGTCCGCAGCCAAACAGGGCCGTAATCCACCCAAGCCATAGGATCCCGGTTCCCTGTGGTCTTGATTGCCTTGTCCCGTGCCTCCCACATCGACTTTCTTAAATTAGTCTGGGCCGTAATCTCCCAGACGGCTCGAGCCCGAGGGAGATCCTCGGGTCTCGTGAACGCGAACCTCCGCTGTAAAGAAATAAAATTAATCAACGTTCTGCAATAAACCTAAATTAATAATAATTGAATAAATGACTTCAACTCTTCTAAAAAATAAAAATACCGTAAACATGTCAAATAATAAATCCCGGACTGGCACCGGGAATTCTCTCCATGCATCCACTGGTCCTGGAATATGTGCGTGGATCAACGTCGTAATATAGCGGGAAGCAGGACTGGGATCTATCTTCCCCCTGCAATTCCACATTAATTTTCTACATGAAATGTATATCCTAAATAACAAATACAGTAACATTGAGATGATGAACTTTACCCTGAGATCCAGCATGGTTGTCGTCCTGGTAGCTGAGGCCCCTCCTCAGCTGCTGGATGCTGGCTCTCCACCTCTGTTGAAAACAATTTAGTACACTTTTATTGTATAAATTGCAAGAGACCAAACATACTAATCTATTGAAACATATGTTTACCTTGTGGTGAGGAAGAAGACGAAGGTAGCGTGGACGGGGAGGCATTCCCTGCAAAATTTCATACACATTAGAAATTATGAATTTCAAATAAACAACAATGTAGAAAATTACCTGTCGCTGGGACGACGGGCGTGGACGGGGAGGCATTCCCTGCAAAATTTCATACACATTAGAAATTATGAATTTCAAATAAACAACAATATAGAAATTTACCTGTCGCTGGGACGACGGGCGTGGACGGGGAGGCAGTCCCTGCAAAATTTCATACACATTAGAAATTATGAATTTCAAATAAACAACAATATAGAAATTTACCTGTCGCTGGGACGACGGGCGTGGACGGGGAGGCAGTCCCTGCAAAATTTCATACACATTAGAAATTATGAATTTCAAATAAACAACAATGTAGAAAATTACCTGTCGCTGGGACGACGGGCGTGGACGGGGAGGCAGTCCCTGTAAAATTGTATGTACGTTAGTTCTCGTGAAATCAATATAAACAATATAACCCATATGGTTTTTTGTGTACATATGCATATACCTGTCGCGGACCTGGAGGCAGACGTGGACGCGGAGGCAGTCCCTCTGCCAACGGACGTGGCAACCCTCCGACTGCGTCCTCCACGTACCATATCTCTATTGATACAAATAAAGATATAGCAAGTCATCAGCACTCAATTTGAAGTAGCAATTTATTATGAACATGTAATGAAAAACACCAATTTCTTACAAAATATGCAGTATATTATCTATATTCATCATCAGATGCTGAAGACATGTTTAATTCAGCATCATCTTCATCATCATCCTGGAATTCATCCTCATCATCTTGGGAGTCTTCCTCCACATCAGACTCCACCTCCCGCTCAGCGACATTTGGGTCAACTTCTTCTTGTTCGTTATCCTTATGTAAGGAAATTGTTTCATTTATATCATGAACATTGTACTGCGTAGAAGCTGCCAACTCTCGTGCGTCACTCCGATCTGATTGGAAAAAGTTGTCATTAACACCTTCGAGCTCATCATCAGTCGGGAGAAGCTCATACTCAGGGAATAGTCTTGATTTCACTCTACATGCAGCCCACCAATCTCTTAATTTGAGGGATGTATAATTTGAATAATAAACTTGTTGGGCTTGTGCCGCCAGGATGAATGGCTCATATGTACTCAATTTGGACTTATGCTTCACATCGATTAATCCATATGTTGTGTCATGACGAATAGATGTCGGGTCAAACCAATGACACTTGAACAGAAATACATTGTTGTCTTGTCCCAAAAATTGCAGTTCAATGACTTCTTCGAGAATGCCATAATAGTCAATTTCATTTTCATTATAGGCACTTCCCTTCACACATACGCCGCTGTTCATCGTAGACTTATTCCGTCCATAATCTCTCGTGTGAAATCTGTATCCATTCACAATGTAGCCTGGATAGACACGTACAATCTTCGAGGGGCCAAAACTAATCTGTTGTACTCTAGAATCGGGAATGAAGCCTTGTTCAACCTATTATGAGATAAATAGACAAACATTGAATAAATGACTTCAACTCAGTCTGCATAAAAACATAACACTTATGTTTCAAAATAATTAGACACATACTCGAGATCTTAACCAAGTAGGAAAAGACTTCTCCCGTTCCTTTTCAACCTGCACGTCAGTTAGACGTGGATTCTGTCGCTGAATGACCGAGTCAAACTCTCTGCAATGTAAATGTCACACAACCGTTAGGTTCTGCAGTAATGCACGCAAATGATGACGAATAAGCGTGGAGAGCTTACTGAATGTAAGGGTCTAGTTCTTCGCAATTCATGAACACGTAGATCTCCGCAGCTACCAACTCTCTGTCTTGGAGTGCGCGAGTAGATGAAGATCCGAACGCCCGTCCGGCACACTTGAATACAGAGAGTTGGTCTGACACGTCGGAATCTCCACCATCATCATTACGTGGAGGTTGAGTTCTTCGGGTTCGTATTTCCGTGTCAAAGTACATCGAACAGAAGTTCGATATCTCCTCAATGAGGTACGCCTGAGTAATGGAGCCCTCAACTTGTGCTTTGTTACGGACTTTCATCTTAAGATCGTGCATGCACCTACGACAATAATTCAAATGCATACATAAGTAATATAAAAGATCGTCGTAATGGCAATAAATTGAGATGTAGAAATATACCTCTCAAACGGATACATCCATCGAAATTGTACTGGTCCTCCGACCCTTGCCTCATATGGTAAATGGATGATCAGGTGCTCCATTGAATCAAAGAATGCTGGAGGAAATATCTTCTCTAATTTGCAGACTGTCTGAATTATATTTTGCTCTATATTTTGCAAGTCATGAATTTTGAGTTCTGATGCAGATAAAATCCTGAAGAATTGACTCAGCTCAGTCATTGCTCCCCATATTTGTTTCGGCAACAACTCACGAAAAGCAAGAGGCATCAGTCTTTGCATGAAAACATGGCAGTCATGACTCTTCATTCCGTATATTTTTCCCTCGTTGACATTTACACAACGCGCAATATTCGAGACATATCCATCCGGAAATCTCAATTGCTTTAACCATTGCAACACTTCCTTAATCTGTCTGGCCCCAAGCACATATGCAGCTTTAGGTTGCACCACTTTTCCTTGAACATGCTGTAGCTCTAGTTCTGGACGTTTGCAAAGTACTTTCAAATCAACCCGTGCCTTGACGTTATCCTTCGTTTTACCTTTGACGTCCATAACTGTGTTGAACACATTATCAAAAACATTCTTCTCTATATGCATGACGTCTAGGTTATGACGTATCAAAAGTGTTGACCAATAAGGCAATTCCCAAAAAATGCTTTGCTTCACCCAATTGTGATCCTTCCCAAAGCCAGGGATTTGTCGGGTACTACCAGCCAGTTGTGTTACAGTCGGTAAGTTCTGGACCCGCCTCGCCATATTTCCACCAGACACCCGTTCCATATCTACGTCCTCCATCACAGTTGTATTTTTAATAAAAGAATCCTTTTGCTTTCGGAAAGGATGGTCACTGGGTAGAAACCGCCGATGACAATCGAACCAACAAGATTTTCCCCCAGATTTCAACACAAATGATTTAGAATCCTCCATGCAATAAGGACATGCCAACCTCCCATGTGTGCTCCAGCCAGATAACATGCCGTAGGCTGGAAAGTCACTTATTGTCCACATTAATGCAGCCTTCAGATTGAAATTCTGTTTTCTGGATGCATCATAAGACTGCACACCATCTGACCATAACAATTTCATCTCATCAATCAACGGTCTGAGATATATGTCTATATTCTTTCCTGGACTTTTTGGACCCGGAATCAGCAATGAAAGGAACAGATTCTCACGCTTCATGCACATGCCTGGCGGAAGGTTATACGGTGTTAAGAATACTGGCCAACATGAGTAAGATGCCACCGAGCCTCCGAAAGGATTGAAACCATCTGTGCATAAACCAAGCCGTACGTTGCGTGGATCCCTTGAGAAGTAAGGATGAGTACGGCTAAAATGAGCCCAAGCTTCACCATCGGCAGGATGACTCATTTCACCTTCGTCGCGACGGACTCTTTCCGCATGCCATGTCATATGTCCAGCTGTCCTCGAGGACATGAACAATCGCTGCAATCTGGGTGTGATAGGAAAGTACCGCAATGACTTATACGGAACATCCTTCTGCTTTGACTTGTCCCCTCTCTTGGGCTTGAACCTATCATGCTTACAAATACACATGATGTCTTATCTGCATCCTCTTTGTAGTACAGCATACAGTGATTCGGACATGCATCAATTTTCATAAAACCAAGCCCCAAATCATTCACCATCTTCTTCGCACGGTAAAAGTCAGCAGGTAACCTCTCTGATTGAGGAAGCATGCTCTTGACCAGTAAGAGAAGTCGGTCAAAACAACTCTCGCTCATATGAAATTCAGATTTCAAATTCAATAGCTGCGACACTGCAGACAACCGTGTATGCTTCTCACAACCATCCCATAATGGCTCATCAGCATCTCGAAGTAACTGATAAAATCTCTGAGCTGTATCATTCGGCACTTCTTCATTTGTTTGATCTTCATGAATATTGAACTCCGGACCAGCAGCATCGACAACCATGTCTACGTACGTACTTGTGGAGGCAAAGTAATTAGCTGGTGCAGACGACTGAATATTCAACTCACCATGACACGACCATAACTCATAATGGCCAACAAATCCTCTCGTATACAGATGATGCTGCACATCCCATGTCGATATCCACTTTCTGTTCTTACAAGCCGAACACGGACATCGAATGTTACCCATCGGATCGACTGCTACTGAGGAATTACTCAATGCAAACTGAATAAAACTGTCAACTCCGTCTTTAAACTCCTCGGTGACAACTCCATTCACCATTCCACGGTACATCCATGACCGATTCTCATAAGACATTGTTCCTACACAGATTAAATGTCATGTCACAAGTTAAAATCCAACAGACCCTCACATCGTTCGAGTAAGTCAAAATGAATAGGTAGGATATATTATTAAGATTATCACTTTTTACCCATCTGTGAATATTTGATCGCACTCAGATGACCATTTACTATGTGTTTGTATTATTTGCTGAAAATTTCGGCAGCATCTCCTCACACCTCTCCGATATACCAAAAAATTTTATTGATTTAGATATTTTCTTAAACACTTACTAATAAGTGGTTAAGAAAATATTCTAAATCAATAAAGGTATATCAGAGAGGAGTGAGTAGACGCACCCGAAATTTTCAACAAATAATACAATCACATAATAAATGACCACCTAACTCCGATCAAACATTCACAGACTGTCCAAAACGGGACAATTCAAGACTTTGAGTTAGATATACACGTTCTCATTATTGAAAATAAGACTCGTGCACATCAATCTCAAAGTCTTGAACGGGAATGTTCATTGACACGGGCTTAACACGCTCTCGTGATGTGTGTGCAGTGAAAAATTACTATACATGCATAGATCAAATTTAAAACCCAAATAAATATGAAAGGAATATGATAACAAAATCATACATGTGAACAAGTGCAATAATAAACCAAATTCATACATACATGTACATGAATTACATATAAACATGTGCAATACTAAAGAAATACATTAAAATAAGATGTGTAATACTAATCATTAAACTGAAAGTGAACAATTAAACATAAAGAAACTAATATCTAGAAGGAAGAGTTTGTACTATTTTTTTTCCTAAATTGGGATGTGTAAATTAAGTTTATTTTGATCTACTCCTCACTTAGTTGTTATGAGGAGTATCTATGTAATTAAACTTCCGCGTTATGACGATATGAATGGATAAGTAAATATTACCTGTTGTGCCTGTTTTTCTGTCACTCCCGATAAATAGCCTTTTATTAGGACGTGACAAATTCTCCCTTCCTTTAGCCTCTCCTCCACATCCAGCAAGCCTCAGCAACGCATTAGGGTCGGCCATGAAGAGGTTAGGGTGTATGTAAGCCTCTAGTGTTTCCAATTCCTACTACAACTTTAATTCCTATTAAATTCTGAGTTTCCCTTGCCACTGGCCATCTATCTATCTATCTATCTATCTATCTATCTATCTATCTATTTATGTATATACATGTATGTATAGATGTAGAGGTAGATAGGAATTGGGTTTCCCTTGCCACTGGCCATCTCTACGGAGCCAATAGACGATGAGCACTTTGGGAGACACCCCTGCCCCCCCTCCTCTCTCTCTCTCTCTCTCTCTCCCTCTCTCCTTTGCGTCCTTTCGTTTTGCAGTGGTCTGTGTTTTTCTCTCCCTTTTCCTTTTGACTACGACCATCTGTTCTACTTTCTCTTCTCTTCGTTTCACTGGTCTTTTATGCCCCCAGACAAGTCACACTAGCAAGTTGGGTGCTGCTCAAAAACTTTCGAACTAAATTAACTTGTTGCACTTGCAATTAGCACGTCGGTCGACACAAGATACAATATAATAGATGTTGCAGCCCCCTCATGCATTTTGTATCTGCGCAGACATAAGATAGATAATTTTGCAAATGCAGTAAGTTGTTCTCAGAATTTGGAGGAAGAACATTTACTTTTACTACGTTTGAACTCTTGGTCTGATCTAAAGGCATCCCATGCGCCTAAGGGAATGTGTGTGTGTACACGTGTGTGTGAGAGAGAGAGACAGAGAGAGAGATTAAAAGGATACTAAAAAATCCTTCTTTAACCCTTTTTTTCCCGTTTCCTTTTCCGTTTCCTTACAATTTCTTTAGTTCAGTACTTTAACCTATTATACTCTTGGTTACTTGCAACAGATAAAGTATGGCATTCCCCATATTAGAGGCACTCATCAAAACTCTCCCTCCATATTAGCTGCTTCAAAACCATAAGCTAAAGTGTGGCATTCCCCATCAACTAAAGTGAGGCATTAAAGTTGGTGATAATAGCTTCTGGATAGTTAATGTAATATTATATTGTGAAATTATTATCTCAATATTTTAAAAGTTTTTGTCATCATGTAGAGTCTATTAATATTATATACTATATTTTATGATGTAATATTAAACATATTTAGATTTAAATAAGACGTATGCACCAATGTTCTCCGCAAAATATTTACTTAAGAACCAAATGGGTAATTACGATTTTTATTTTTACATAAAAATTATTTCATAGAAAACTATTTTTCAATGAAAATATTTTACATGCAATTAAATGGACCCTAAATTAAAGCTACTGAGCACATCGCAGTGGTGGGAGAATGGCCCTCTATGTAATTAGCACGAGGATCTCCAAGTATTGGATGAACATATTTATATAAGTCGGTATTTTTTGGTGCTTAACACGGTTTTGCATCAGTACACTAAACAAATGGCCAAATCTGAAGAGGAGCTGTTTCACTAGTAGATCCAATTATGAAGTCGAGAAATTTATTTTGGGAAAAAAATTACAATGCAACTCACCTATATATTAATTGTTCTCCTAACTAAAAATATTGTGATCGATGTATATACGCTTCAATCAATTAACTTTATCTACATCTATACATACATGTATATACATAAATAGATAGATAGATAGATAGATGGCCAGTGGCAAGGGGAAAAGGGCGCCCGAGAGAACCTGCAGCCACATGGTCCACATCGAGTCATGTCTTCCTCCCTGGAGCTCATATGCATCCAAGACAGGTCGATCATGTGCAAACTCTTGTGTGGATAGGTGGAGGGGATCACCGGGGGGGGTTGCACAGGAAGGGGGGGAGGGCGGTGGCGGTGGGGGCGCAGAAGGGAGAGGGGTAGTGGCAGGGTGGGGGGGGGGTTGCACAGGAAGGGAGGGAGGGTGGTGGCTGTGGGGGGTAGGAGGGGGAGCGGTAGTGGCGGGGTGGGTGGGGGTTGCACAGGAAGGGGGGGAGGGCGGTGGCGGTAGGGGCGCAGGAGGGGGAGGGGTAGTGGCGGAGTGGGGGGGGGGGGGGCGGTCGGGGCGGAGGGCCGGCGGCGGCGCGGCAGGCGGCGAGCGGCGACGGTCGCGGCGACGAGAGAGAGAGAAAGAGAGAGAGAGAGAGCGGGAGAGGGAAAGAGAGAGAGAGAGAGCGGGAGAGGGAAAGAGGGGGGTTTCGCGGGACAAGGTATAGTAGAGTTACCGACGGATATTCCGACGGACATATGTCTGTCGGCATATCCGTCGGTATGTTTTCATTACCGACGGAAATTTTCGACGGAAATATTTCCGTCCGAACTACCGACGGATATTCCGACTGACATATTGCCGTCGGAATATCCGACGGACTTACCGACGGAAACTAATCCGTCAGAAATTTCCGTCGGTAATCCCGCTTTTTCTTGTAGTGCTTGATGGTAGATTCTTTCAGCTTCTGGGTAAGTTTATCTGCATCTTCATCATCACTTTCATATTCCTTTCTTAAGGAGGGGTTAGATTCATCAAAAATAACATGCACAGTTTGTTCAATCAATAAACTTCTTTTATTAAAAACTCTATAGCCTTTAGGTTTACAAGTATACCCCATAAAGATCCCTTCATCGGATTTGGGATCAAGCTTACCTATGTCTCTCTTATCATTGTTGTGAATGAAGCATGGACATCCAAAAGTTCTGAGAAGGCTGATCTTAGGCTTCCTTTCCTTGTACAGCTCATACGCAGTCTTCTTCAAAATTGGCCTGATCATTACACTATTTATAATGTAACATGATGTATTTATGGCTTTTGCCCAGAAGTATCTTGGAAGGTTATATTTAGATATCATGGTCCTGGCTATATCCAACATGGTTCTACTCTTCCTCTCAGCTACTCCATTCTACCGTGGTGTTCTAGATGCTGAGAAATTGTGTTCTATATCTTGATCATTACAAAATTCTTCAAATCTATCATTTTGGAATTCTCCTCCATGATATAAACGAATACTTATGATGCTTAACTTTTATCTTTTGAACAAGTTTGCTGAACTTCACAAAACTCTCAAATGTGTTATCTTTATGCTCAAGGAATGATACCCATGTAAATCTTGAATAATCATCAATTATAACGAATCCAAAGTTCTTTCCTCCCAGGCTATTAGTTCTCATTGGTCCAAACAAGCCCATGTATAGCAGTTCTAGTGGTTTGGAGGTAGTGACCAATGTCTTGGATTTGAAGGAAGATTTTGCATGCTTTCCTTTTGTACATGGCTTACACATACTGTCCAGTCTTGAGTTTATCTTCGGCAAGCCTTCTACTAGATCATGTTTGACGAGTTTTCTTATTCCATCCAGGCTGCAGTGACCTAATCTTCTATGCCATAGTTCAGCATTCTGCTCTTTGCTTGCTGCTAGACAGATGTCTTGATCCTTTAATTCTTCTAGATGTAGTACATATAAATTCTTTTCTCTGTTGGCTTTGATGATAGTTGCACCATCCTTGATGATCAAACACTTAGATTCCTAAAACTTGATCTTGTAACCCTTGTCGCACAGTTGGCTAATGCCGATTAGATTGTGCTTGAGTCCTTTGATGCATAGAACATCTTCTATCAGGATTCTATCTTGGCTTCCAATGGATCCGCAACCAATTACTGACCCTTTTCCATTATCACCATAGGTTACTGTACCTTCTTCATTTTTTATGTGCGAGAACAGTCTTTTGTTTCCTGTCATATGCCTCGAGCACCCACTGTCCAAGTGCCACTTTAATGCTCTAAGGCTTCCCTGCAATAAATCAATGAGATTTAGGTACCCAAGTTCTTTTAGGTCCTGGTTGGTTAGTTTCTTCACAGTTTCTTTTGGGAATCCATTTTAGGTGTTTAGTAGTACAAGTTATTTTAGTGTGACCTAATTTGTTACACTAAATGCAGCAACAATATTGTTTATTATCCTATTTGGCTTATGGTTCTTGTTTTTATTTGTTTTATAATTAGTATTTTGTTCAGCTACGAATTTTGGTATTGGATAGATTTTAGGATGAATTACAGTTTCTTCATTATCTGGTGGGATATATCCTAAGCCATACTTTTTCCTACCTGATCTTCTTGCTTCTTTTAATATTAGGGAAGATTTTCCATTTGTGAATTTTTCAATTGTGGCTGATAAATATTCATTATCTTTTGTTAGTGTATTAACTTTATTTTAAGTTTGCTTATGGTTTCCTGATTTTCTAAGTTTGATATCTTTTCATTTTTACTCTTATATTTTCGCATAGCAGTTCATTTCTTCTTTTTAGTTCAGAGATTTGTTTGTCTAACTGTTCAGTTTCAGATTTTAGATCTGAGTTTGTTATTTCGAGACAAGCATAATTTTTCACAGTTGATTTTAACAGTTTACAGACATCTTTATATTTACTATATAATTCATTAAAAGCATCTTCTAAACTATCTGAATCTGATTCATTGCAAGAAGTAAAGGATGAGTCAGAAGTTACCTTATCATCAACATTTGCCATGAAGGCCAGATTGTCCTTTCTTATTCTTCTTCGCTGGATCTTGACTCACTGTCTGAGTCACTTTTGTTCCATGCAGTAGTCATGGCTTTCTTTTTATACTTCTTGAATTT
Organism: Colocasia esculenta; assembly: GCA_014218235.1. NCBI lineage: Eukaryota > Viridiplantae > Streptophyta > Magnoliopsida > Alismatales > Araceae > Colocasia > Colocasia esculenta. The sequence continues at coordinate 77,449,476 of CM024761.1, read as the reverse complement.
ATTCATATTTGTCCTTCTTCTTGAATTATGTTTTCTTTAGTTTTGGACACTCAGCCTTGATCTATCCAGGCTTCTTGCACTCGTAGCATATCAGTTCAGATCTCTTGACTTCTTAGCCTTCAGATCTTTTGAAGTCTCTGCCTTTCTTGAAATATCTTCTTCCTAACTGGAATTTCTTTTTATCTAGAATGCGCTGCAGTCTTCTGGAGAGAAAGGCTTCTTCATCTTCACTGCTTTCATTGCTTTTGTCACTTTCTGATTCACCATCAGATGTGTCTTCTATGGACTTGAGAGCATTGTTGTGCTTCTTCTTGCTGGAGGATTCTCCGAGCCTTTCCATATTTATCTCATGAGCCATCAAAGACCCAATGAGCTTTTCAAGTGACATTCTCCTAAGATCGTTGGCTTCTTCTATGGCTGTTACTTTTGGAGTCCATGAGGTTGGTAGGGATCTTATTATTTTCCTTACCATGTCTCCAATTTCATATGGACCCAATGAGCTTTTCATGTGACATTCTCCTAAGATCGTTGGCTTCTTCTATGGCTGTTACTTTTGGAGTCCATGAGGTTGGCAGAGATCTTAGTATTTTCCTTACCATGTCTCTAATTTCATACATTTTTCGAAGCCCAGCCAAACCGTTGGTGATGTCTATGAATCTACTGTACATTTGAGAGATGGACTCTCCAGACTGTATTTGAAATCTTTCGTATTGAGCTACTAGAATATCTATCCTTGTTTCCTTTACCTTGTCAGTTCCTTCATATGTGAGTCTCAACTTTTCCCACATTTCCATAGTTGACTTACAGGCTGAAATCCTGTTGAATTCTTTCTTAGTGACCAAACAACACAGTATACTTATAGCTTTGCTATTTTGAGATATTTTCTTCTTGTCTTCGTCTGTCTATTTGTCTCTACTGTTGGTGACCAAGAGATCTCCTTCTTCAACAATTGGCCAAAGTTGGAAATCGAGACCTTGAAGGAAGAACTCCATCAATGTCTTCCAGTAGTTGTAATCTTCACCGTCGAATAGAGGAGGCCTGTTAATGGACTGACCTTCTGCATGACTGTGAGCTACCATTTATCTTTGCTCTTCAGATCGTGAGATCTACTTACTTGAAGAGACTTGGCTCTGATACCACTTGTTGCCTAGATAGCAAGCCCAGAGGGGGGGGGGGATGAATGGATTGCTAAAAATTCTTCTTTTAATAATTCCTATAAATAAACACACTTGACAGACAATACTAAGATCAATAGTTAGAGTTAGTGTTAATCAAAATGAAGAGAAACAATCACACAGACAACATGAAATTTTATCCTGGTTTGGATCTCCTATCTCAAGGAGTCTTATGTCCAGTCCCCAAACAACCCCTTGGGATTCCACTAAACATGAGTATAGTCCCCCGTTAGGACACTTACACATCTAGCAATAGCTGGTCTTCTCTTCTTTACCAGAAGAGGGATCGCTCCACCTGATGCAACAGGTCTTCTCTTCACACCCGAAGTCACAGAAAAGAATTGAAAGAGAAAGGCCCCAGGACTAAGCTTATAATCACTGCTTGATCTGAGGAGAAGTTTGAGAGACACAAGATTATCGCAAATGAACTCTCTCAGATCAACGCAAGCTCTCAAAGGCAATGCAGTATTCTATAAAGAGCAAGGAGCTACATAAAGTTGGAATGGACGAGCTAGCTCTTGTTGTTCTACAGGTGACTAAGATCTTCAAGCTTCTCAAAGATTGAAAGAGTTATATTATGCTTGGAGTCACCAGTCTTCCATTATCTTCTATAAAAATTTGACCGTTGAAGTATCCATTGAAATATCCATTAGCACACATCTTCATGCACGTTGGAGTGTCTGGTTCGAAGGAAGGAGCAAGTGAGCCTGCAGCCATTAATGCTCGGATAGACACACATACTCAAGGAAAGATTGTTTGAATCTTCTATCCTCTTGTCAGGTTTACAGGTCCATCTATGAGACGTGCGTTTCCACCGAAAATCCTGCACACAATAAATGCTGACACCTAGACAACTTATCTTTGTCTAAACTGTAAATCAACATTAGTGGTTGTGCTGTGTGAAGATACACCAGAAGGGAAATGCCATTCTGTCATGTGACTTTGTGTGTTATAGGCAAGATAGGTAAAAGATATAGTAGAGGTTTTGTACTGTCACAATAAATGTTAGAGAGTAAGGGATACAACATTCTTTCGTGGGAAAACTTGAAATCCACAATGATTTGAAATTCAGTTGAATATTATGTGGAATGGAACTAAAGAATGTTTAAGAATGATTTAAACGATAATGTTTGACAGCTGTCAAAAATATAATCATTAATGGTGTTTAGACAGATTGTAACCAGAGATAGTCGATGTTGACATTAAATCAATGATATAATCATAAGACAAGTGAGAATGTAATCCATGTTGAAATCAAGTCGATGTGAGCATAATCCCTATATTAATGAAATCGATGTTTTGTACAAGATCGTTGTTTAACTGAAGTCGATGTGTTGGGAAATCGTTGTTAGAAATGAAGTCGATATAACCAGAAGTCGTTGTTTCATATGAAGTCGTTGTTCTACTGAAATCGATGTTTAAGTGAGGTGAAGTTGATGAAACAACCAAATCGTTGTTTAAGTGAGAAGAAGTTGTTGCAATGAAATCGATGTTGTGAAGTTGTTGTAACAACCATGTTGCTGTTTAAGTGAAACCAAATTGTTGTTGCAATGAAATCGATGTTGTGAAGTCATTGTAACAACCAACTTGTTGTTTGAGTGAAACCAAGTTGATGTTTCTATGAAGTCATTGTAGCAACGAAGTCAATGTTTAAGTGAAACAAAATCGATGTTTCTATGAAGTCGTTGTAGCGATGAAGTCGATGTTTAAGTGAAACAAAATCGATGTTTCTATGAAGTCGTTGTAGCGACGAAGTCGATGTTTAAGTAAAACAAAATCGATGTTTCTATGAAGTCGTTGTAGCGATGAAGTCAATGTTTAAGGGAAACAAAATCGATGTTTCTATGAAGTTGTTGTAAGACCGAAATCGTTGTTTTCCTAATGAAATTGACGTGCTTCTAAAGAAGTCATTGTTCTATCAAAGAAGTCGATGCGTACTTAGACAGAACATATGCATTGAACTTTAAATAGCAGTGTGTGTATACAACTTATAGATTTTGCTTGAATTATTGTTTGTGGATAAACTTCAGAAAATGTTGTTAGAAAATATTTTTCAAAGTTTTGTTAATCACCAAAAACTCATATAATTAATAATAAATTACATGGAGATGGACTGATCATCAATAATATCTTAAACATTGCTACTAGCCAATATAAAATTGTTATTATAGGGATTCCTACATGGAACTACGCTATAGAATGCCCCTATGGTTATGGTTCACCTACATGAAACTGACTACTTGAAACCATGGGCAATGGATAAAAATATTGGAGGTAGACATGTTCTACTGGAAATGGTAGAGAGAACTTCCCTTGGTGTTGCACAATGACGAAGACTTTATCACTATTTTGCCTAGGTGATAAGTGAGTGTTATATGACTACATGATTTCTATTAATAGTGGGGCTATGTCTTGGCAACTATACATGTTACATGATAATGTGTACAAGCTATATGATAGTGTCTACATGCTACATGATATTGTCTACATGTTACACATCATATGAATTGTTTACATGTTATATGATGATACCCTCATGAAGTAATAAATGTACGTGAATTGAGAATGCCATATGATAATGATTCCATTATAGATTTCTTTATTTTTGTACTATCAACATGCTATATGTGGGTGAATTCACTAGAATGTTGGATATATAATTTAGTTATGAAATGCTTTCCTTTACTTGTTAAGTGATCATCTTGTACTGCTTTTTGGAAAATGTGGATAAGGATTGATAAATGATTTAGAATACATTGACAGGAAGGAGCTATATTGTACAAAGGCTAAGTGATTGGAATATGTATATCATGTTTTAAAAAGTAGCTATATGATAGATCTTGGAACTATTTTTTCTTTTTTCTTGCTGAGTCTCGTAGACTCACACTTGATTAACCTTTTAAGAGAAGCTGAGGACATTGGCATTGAGGAGTTAGTTCACACTGACTCTGAGCATGAGGACGTGGAGGCTTAGATTGTTGTTGTGAGAGTGTTGATTGAGTGAACTTGTATGTGAGAATAATTTGTAATTCGACAATGTATTATTTTATGGATTTGTGGACTTGTTATCATTGGACTATGTTAGTTTACTCTCTTTATGCTTTAGACTTGGTATTTGAATACAAATGTTAATGGAAAATTCCATTCTGCTGCTATGATTGTTGTTATATAGCTTGTCATTTGTGTATAACTCAACTAGAACCGATTATGTTGGATGTTTCCACTATAGCGCCACCCTTGGACCCGATGTGAGTTTGTACAATTGTACTATTTCTAAGAGGGGCTGTATATTCGTAGATGTGGGATCAGATATTCAGTGATGGCAGAATCTAGAAGGGGTAGAGGTTCAATAGATTTGCAGCGAAAACTAAAGTAATTAAAAATTACCTCTAAATTAAGAGTTCTATCTAATTAAAATCCCACAGATCTGATACACTGTGTGATTAAAGTGTGTGAAACATTTAATCAAACAATATGTGTATGAACAAATTAACAAGTAGTGTGTAAGCGAAATCCCTATACATGCATCTAGCACAGAAAACAGATCAAACCACAGTGCACAAGGGATTTTTAGGTGGTTCAGAAATCACCTCCAGTGACTCCTACGTCCGCCCCTCACAGAGTAAGGCCACACTACTCAAAACTGAGCACAACGCACACACACTTAAGCTCGATGGCTTAAACCACACATACACTTGAGCATGACGGCTCAAACCACACACACACTTGAGCACAATGGCTAAGAAACACACTTGAGCTCGACGGCTCAAATAACACATAAGCTAGATCAAGTTCACAAGAAACCAGATCCTCTAGCACTGATCTGATTCACATACTTACATGCACACTGAAATCTGCACAGAACACATGTATAGATCTCACGAGCACTCAAAGACAAATCAAGATGAACCCTCCAATATTGAAAAGTAGAAGAGAGATGAATTGGATGTTCCTTGTTGAAGATTATCTGCTACAAGCTTGAATTGAAGATTCTTGAGAAGATTCGATGGAAGCCTTCTTCAATTCACTATGCTCTGTTTCAGATCTGATGATTCTTCTCATTGCTTCTTCTTCCTCTACTACTCTTCTCCTTCTACTACTACTTCTTCATCTTCATCATCTTCTTCTTCTTCTTTTGCTCTGCTCCTTTTCTTCTGGCGGTGCTCTCTTGCCTCTTTTTGGGCTCTCACTTTTAGGGTACATCCTTTTTTCTGGCCGCACCAGCTAGATGCCTTTGTCACAAAGGACAAGGCCATATTTATACCCCTTATTATGTGAACTAGGACTTGGGAATGCGTGAGTACCAAGTACCCCAAGTATGACACGTGCCAGTCACATTATATCTTGCACAGATAGCATCTTTAAGTGTTCAGGTGAAAAAGACAATCGATGTTAAGTTGATTAATAAAGCAATCTATGTTATGACAATCTTTCATAAACATGAGGTAATCGATATCTAACATGAAACAATTGATGTTTAAGTTGATTGGAAACCGATATTAAGACAATTAATGTTTAAACATGAAATAATCGATGTCTAACATGAAGCAATCGATGTTTACGTTGATTGGCAATCGATGTTAGGACAATCGATCTTAAACATGAGGTAATCGATGTCTAACATGAAGCAATCGATGTTTAAGTTGATTAGCAATCGATGTTTAAACATGAAGTAATCGATGTCTAACATGAAGCAATCAATGTTTAAGTTGATTGACAATCGATGCTTAAACATGAAGTAATCAATGTCTACCAAGAGGTAATCAATGTTTAGGTTGCTTAGAAATTGATGTGTAGACAATCAATGTTTAAACATGAAGTAATCGATGTCTACTAAGAGGTAATCTATGTTTGATCAACTGTTAAGGTCGACTATCAGAAAGTCGAAGTCCACATCGACTATAAAGAAGTCGGAGTCAGACATCGACTTTCAAGAAGTCGGAGTCATGCATCAACTTCCAAGCTGAAATTGTGATTTTTTCATTTCAATGTGGCCAGTCAGTCTATGAATTGCAATCATGACTAAAATGATATGCAGCATGAAGGCACTTAAGTTCATCAGCAAAATAATGACATTATGATATCAATCAAATGAATGATTGTGTTGACACAAATACTCATTATATTAGGAACAATTCACTGCAAATCAATCATGTGTTGACACTAGACATGATTGTGTTGACACAAACACAACATATGTGTCGACACCTGAAGAGCATGTGTCAACACACCAAGGCAGCAAACTTGCAAGATGGTTCATAAACTCTGATATGTTCTCTGTGCATGGCCAAGAGATACTGTGATTGAAAGTATTCACAATATAAACTATGATTATGTCATCATCAAAACATAACAAATCAATTATCATCAAAATAATAATTATGGTTATTCACATAACCATAACTCTACATTCTCCCCCTTTCTGATGATGACAAAACATTCTAAACAATCTCAATCAATTGAAATTTCTCCCCCTTTTTGACAACAACAAAAAGACAGCCTCTCCCCCTTAATCAAGGACAAGTATAGTCACTCTCATGGCAAAAACACTCTCCCCTGTGATGGTAGCAATGGTGTAAATGGAAACATGAGAGCACACATGTGTGATACCAAAGAGCTGCAATAGGTGGTGTAACACCCTAATAAGAATATGTTAAATAGACTAAATCAACAAACTACTAACAACTTGGACTAGTCATTTTCAGAGCTCGAGCAGGAAAAAAAACTCTGAAGTTAAGCGTGCTCAGTTGGAAGTAGTCCCAGGATGGGTGACCATACTGGGAAGTCTACCAACTAGCATGGTTGTTGGGTCAGTTTGCTGGTTGCGTCGTCACAAACGGTATCAGATCCATGCTCCGCCGGAAGTGCAAGAACTAAGTGCTACACAAGGCAAAGTGTTATACTATGGGAGCCACTTCTTGAGGCCATAATGGCGCAAAGTGCTACATAGTGGGAGCCACCTCTTGAGCCTGTGGGGGCCACCTCTAGAATCCTGCTTGCGTGGGGTTTGATTGTGTGCTATATGTGAGCAGCGACGAGGACGTCTCTTACATAAGAGGGGTAGATTGTAACACCCCATAAAAGAATATGTTAAATAGACTAAATCAACAAACTACCAACAACTCGAACTTGTCATTTTCAGAGCTCGAGCATGAAAAGAACTCTGAATTTAAGTGTGCTCAGTTGGGAGTAGTCCTAGGATGGGTGACCTTACTAGGAAGTCTACCAACTAGCATGGTTGTTGGGTCAATTTGCTAGCTAGGTCATCAAAGGTGGAGATCAAAGTATAAGTGACATGAAAGCAAGGAAAGGAATTGGGAGATGAATGTATTAGAAATGGGAGATGAATTGGGAGCCACCTCTTGTGGCCATAATGGCGCAAAGTGCTACATAGTGGGAGCCACCTCTTGAGCCTGTGGGGGCCACCTCTAGAATCCTGCTTGCCTGGGGTTTGATTGTGTGCTATATGTGAGCAGCGACGATGACGTTTCTTATATAAGAGGGGTAGGTTGTAACACCCCATTTAAGAATATGGTAAATAGACTAAATCAACAAACTACCAACAACTCGAACTTGTCATTTTCAGAGCTCGAGCAGGAAAAGAACTCTGAATTTAAGCGTGCTCAGTTGGGAGTAGTCCTAGGATGGGTGACCTTACTGGGAAGTCTACCAACTAGCATGGTTGTTGGGTCAATTTGCTGGCTGGGTTGTCAAAGGTGGAGATCAAAGTATAAGTGACATGAAAGCAAGGAAAGGAATTGGGAGATGAATGTATTTGAAATGATCAGAATCAATGAGATCTTAGATATTAAAATATGAGAGAAAAAATATTGTGTCTTTCGATTGTGCAACAGAGTTTAACAGCAAAGACACATTAATCACAACATATGTCAAACTTTTAATGATCCGAATACATTTAAAAAGATGAAGCAAATGTCATTGAAGGTGACCTACATGAGTTGACAAAAGTGTTTATCACATGAGTTGAGAAGCTAAACAGTTAACACAATGTAGAATAATAACTTTAAACTCAATTATCATCAACTTCATCTAGGTGAATGCACATCTTGTTCTTTTTATACTTTGTATTTTGCTTTCTGTCATTTTTGTGAGAGAGAATACAATAATAAATTTGTTAAATCACACCTTTCAGTGCAAGAGGTCACATTTACTCAATGCAATATCCCTTGATTACTCAGTGGTGTAACCTTCATTATCTTATATAGAGTTGAAAAAATTTGTTTATCACCTTCTGACACGAGCCAAAACACTTGTTAGGTGAAATGAGTCCAGTTACTCAGTGATGAAATGAAGTTTTCATTGTTCTGTTTGTATTTCTCTATCTTTTGTTGTACTTTTTGTTTGAAATTTTTCAGGAACATATTTACATTGATTAGAATAGGCATGATCATGAGTAAAGAAAGATTATTGTTAACATGTGGTTGAGATAAAGCTTCAAAACATACACATGTTAAACACTAAAGCTACTCATGTGCCTACAAGTGTTTTGCAACTCAGTTTAAATGAGTTCAACATTAAAAATTGACATAAACTTGTTATTAGATTGTATCTTTAAGACTAAACTGAGTGCACAATTATTTTAGTCTTTATGTTTGATATCTCTCATATAGAAATATCATAAACATTCATTTATCCTGATACAAGACTTGAATAAAAGGTATGGCATGTCAAGGAGATAGAATCAGGAGATGAATGGAAATTGATTTTCAAGCATGAGTTTGAGTGGATGTTATCATGATGCTTTAAGAAAGAATCAACTCCCCCTGAATTTGTGAATTTTAAAAATTAGATGAAGATGTGTCGACATAGGATTCTTAGTATGTCGACACAAGATCAAGAAAAACTCAATCAAGAACAGCTAGTGTTGACACAAGTCCAAAAGAGTGCCGACCTGGTTATGAACAAAAACAGTTGGTGTCGATAGAAGATCAATTCTGTGTTGACACACTTATGATAAAAAACAACTGGTGTCGACACATGTTCAAATGTCTGTCGACACAAGAGCATCAAAACTCAATTAGAAAGCAGCAGTAAACAACTCATGTTGACACATATCAAAAGTGTGTCGACCTGGTTTTTTATCAAAGTCAATTTTTCTGATTTTTTCAAATTCCAACAAGTTTTGAGTTTTATTGTGCAGCATTTTCAAAGACATTTTTCCCTTTTTAAATTTACTTCCCCTTAGCATGTTCATGATATGAAAAAGTTTGTAAGCGCTTCAATCATGATTATGCAAAGAATCATGGGCACAATTATGCAAGCATGATGACACAACATGATTCTAATTGCTAGGACAAATTATTTTTGGGGGTAGTACCAAAACACATTTTTCATTATTTAGATAAAATTCTAAAAAGTTATTCCAACTCAAGCAATTCAATTCTAAAATGATATGATATTTTATCTGAACAATCTTCAATTATTTTTAAAAGATTTTACCTGTGTTCTCCAATCATTTCCTGCATTGCAAAGCCAATGTCTTGGATCCATTTACAATGTATGGCTGTAAGACTCATTAGCTTGCTGATCAAGCTGGCTTTGGGACCCACACTTGTTTGGGCCCAACAATGAAATCAATGTTAGATTGCAACAATGATTTCTGAATCAAAAAGGATTTTATTTTTGACATAGATGCAATTCTTTCATTAATGGAACTCTCAGCAGCATTAGTTCCAGATTTTGTTTCTTAGTTTTATTCAATGCATCTATGTTTTCATGAAATTTTCTATTTTTTTTATTTTTTAATATAGAAGGCATAAGACTTAATTTGTGCAACAGTTCATATTTTTATGTACACACAAAATTAAGATTCCTATGCCAACAGTCCCTACAAATGTGACCATGTTTATGACATGTGAAGCATTGGACTGGTTTGGCATGTTTATAGAAATTTTCATTTCTACACCAGTAATGTTTGAGAAGATGATCAGATTTATTGCAATTAAAGCAAATAAGATAATTTCTTACCTGATACTTACCTTGGCGTGAATGTTTATGTTGGAAGACTCTTTTTCTTTGTGAAGCAGCACTTAATAAAGATGGATGAGGCTTTACCTTTTGATAGCTCCTAGCTTGATGTGAACGTGGAACTTGCCTTAGAGCTTTCCTTGTTTGTGGAGAAGATGGAGGAATCCTATGCAAAGTCTTTTGTTTCCCAGTTTCAATTTTCTTGTTTTTAACAGAAACATGATTCTTCTTCTTAGTAGCATTTTTATCCTTTTTATCATTTTATTTTTGAATATGTTTTTGAACAAGAACTTTCATTGGTTTTTCATTAGGGATAGTGGAGTTCTTATTCACAGTATCTTTAACAAATGTTATTTTCTTTTTCTTTTGATTTTTATTTTTTACAGTAGCAAGACTTATGTTTGTACAGTCTTAAGTTCATTTTGAAGCTTCTGTTTTTCAGCTTTTAATGCCACAACTTCTTTTTCTAAAATTTGAAATTTGTTCAGCATGACATTCAGTCCATTCTTCATTCTGTTATTTTCATTTTCAAATTGTGCAATTTATTTTTCCAAATCAGCAATTTTGTTACTTCAATTGCTACAATCACTGGTTAATGGACTGTCATACAACATGCATTCATTCTTCTTTTTCTAGATGATCATTTTCTTTAGTAATTGTCTGCATTTCTCATTTATTTGATGATCAGGAGCCATATTCAAAATCTATTTGTTTAATTGATCATTGTCAAATTTGAAGCTCTGATTAAGATCAATCAATTTTTCATTTTCATTTTCCAGATTGATGACTTTAGATCTCAATAGTTCATGGCCATCTTTTAATTCACTCAATTTGTTTTCACAAATTTTGATTTTATCTTTCAGACTTTCTTTTTCAGAATTCACTTTTTGAACTTCATTTTTTAGATTTTCATTTTCTTCTGAAAGATCTTTATTGTTGTTCTGAAGCAATTCAAATTTATTTTTCAATTTTTTTTTATTTTCAGACTTCTTTCTCTTATTTTTCTTGCACACATGTTGACAAAATTAAAACAATTCATCATAAGACATGCCTTCATTTGAATCAGAATATGAATTTATGTACATAAATGGGTTTGGAATTGGTTTAGCTAAACCTTGTAGACCCATTTGATTTCTTGGATTTAGAAGAAGAAGGATGCTCTGAGCTCATTGAATGTGCTATGAGAGTTTGATTGTTTCTTGAACTCTTTGAACTAGATGAGCTTTTCTAAGCCATTAAGTACTGGTTTGAATTTGTCTTTTCTTTCCTTCCAGCCTTCATGAAGGAATCCTTCAAATTATATTGTAATTGTGAGCATGTGGACGTCTTCGAAATTGTAGCAGGAAATTCATGTAAGTTGAGATATCTACCAATTTCAGTAGATCTGCTCATTATAGACAATTCTCTAAAACCAATAAATTAGATTAAACAGAAATTAGATCTAATTTTAGAGCATTTGGTTTGATATTAATTGTAGTAACACTCCTGATCGCTAGGTCAACAAGTGAGCACACAATTGGAGATCAATTCAAGCAGATCAATGATGTTTCAGAAAATCAAATTTGAGAACCAAAAGCTTAAAATTACCAAATCTTAGATCTATCACACCAACACAAATGTATAGTGCACCTACTCTGATTCCAAATCGTTGGATCAGAACAATTATTGACATAATATGATTAGAAGCATAAGATGCACTAGATTTACAAAAGAAAATTCGATGTACAGAGCATTGACTCTGATGTCAATTAAAGGATCACTTTTGATTGTCAAATCAAATCATATCACAAGAGCCAAAAAGAAGCAATCAAATCAAATCAGAGTCAGACATCAACCTACTCTGATTCCAAGTGTAAGATTAGAGCGATTAAGCATACAACAAGATTTAACAATGAAGCTAAAATAGATCTGCCAAATCACAACCGATGAACAGAGTACTAGGCTTTGATACCAATTGTAAGATCGGATATTCGGTGATGGCAGAATCTAGAAGGGGGGGGGGGTTGATAGATTTGCAACTGAAACTAAAGTAATTAAAAATTACCTCTAAATTAAGAGTTCTATCCAATTAAAACCCCACAAATCTGATACACTATATGTGATTAAAGTGTGTGAAACATTTAATCAAACAGTGTGTGTGTGAACAAATTAACAAGTATTGTGTTAGCGAAATCCCTATACCTGCATCTAGCTCAAAAAACAGATCAAACATCAGTGCACAAGGGATTTTTTAGGTGGTTCAGAAATCACCTCCAGTGACTCCTACGTCCACCCCTCACACAGTGAGGCCACACTACTCAAAATTGAGTACAATACACACACGCTTGAGCTCGACAGCTCAGACCACACACACACTTGAGTACAAGACTCAAACCACACACACACTTGAGTACAATGCACTACAAGGAAAAATAGTTTTAGCGACCTACAACATCGGTCCCTATTCGGTCACAATTCGGTCACTAAAATAATTAGTGACTGAATAGGGACCGAAGTTGTCGGTGAAGAATTTTTTGTCACAATATTGTGACCAAAAATTTTCGGTCACTACTTAGTCACTGATAGTGACCGAAATAGTGACTGACACATTTCGGTCGCTATGAGCGACCGATTGCTTCAGTCACTATTTTTGTCAAAATATAGTGATCGAAATAGTGACTGAAATGTTCGATCGCCATCAGCGACCAATAGATTCAGTCACTATTTTAGTCACAAAATAGTGACCAATATAGTAACTAAAAATAATCGGTCGCTATAATTTGACATAGAGACCGATAATTTCGGTCACTAATCGGTCTCTAATGTTTTAATTTTTTTTTAAGAAGATACAATTTTTTTAACAAAATAACATGTGCATATAATAAAAATAAAAACTATACTATGACAAATGTCAACAATAATAAAATTTCCATAATATGTCAACAATAATAAAATGTCAATAGAATGTCCACAATAATAATACATAAAATATCCACAACTATACATAAAATGTCCATAACAATGAAAAGAAAATCATTAATCCTCGTCCTCGTCTCCTCCGACGCCACACGATGAAGTAACCTACAATAGATATATAACAATAATAAATTAATATTAAATACAACTATAAGCAATAATTTATTTAAAATTTTAGAATTTATTTTTCTATATAATTCACTCACTTTTAAACTAAAGTAACTAGCTTAATGTAAATTCAAGCGCTGAGCTCAAACCGGGAGTCGGATTTGAACTCCGTCAGTTTTTACAAGTTACACTCATCGCCCCGGTCGTGTTGGAATAAACTGGAGGCTGATCGGATAATATTTATAATTTTGAAACCCCAAACCTAGCTAAGTTCTTTCTTTTTAAATGAAACTAAACTAAACTAACTTGCTTAATGTGAATTTGAGTGCAGAGCTCAAACCAAGAGTTCGATTTGAACTCCGTCAGTTTTCACAAGTCACAACCATCGCCCTGGCCGTGCTGGAACAAACCGGGGGCCAATCGGATTAGTATTTATAATTTTGGACCCCCAAACCTAGTTATGTTCTTCCTTTTTAAACAAAACAAAACAAAACAAACTTATTTAATGTGAATTTGAGTGTTGAGCTCAAACCGAGAGTTCGATTTGAACTCTGTCAGTTTCTACAACTCTCATTCATCGCCCTGGCCATGCTGGAACAAACCGGAGGCCAATCGGATTAGTATTTCAAATTTTTGACCCACAAACCTAAGTTCTTCATTTTTAAACTAAACTAACTTGCTTATTGTGAATTTGAGTGCCAAGCTCAAATCGAGAGTCCGATTTGAACTCCGTTAGTTTCCATAAGTCACACTCACCGCCTCAACTGTGCTGAAACAAACCGGAGGTCGATCGGTTTAATATTTCTAATTTTGGACCCCCAAACCTAAGTTCTTCATTTTTAAACTAAACTAACTTGCTTAATGTAAATTTGAACCTCGAGCTCAAACCGAGAATCTGGTTTAAACTCCGTCAGTCTCGATAAGTCACACTCATTGCCCCGACCATGTTGGAACAAATTGGACCCCCAAACCTAGCGAAGTTCTTCCATTTTAAACTAAACTAAACTAAACTAACTTGATTAATGTGAATTTGAGTACTGAGCTCAAATCGAGAGTCTGATTTGAACTCGATTAGTTTCCACAAGTCATACTCATTGCCTCGATCGTGCTCGAACAAATCGGAGGCCGATCCGATAGTGATTAGAAAATTGACTGTTAGAATAGAGAAATTAAAATAAAATTAATTTACTCACATCAGGGGCCCATGCTGATGTCGATGGCGCTGCTTGAGGAGGAATGCTGACCTGCGAGAGGGCCTGGGAGATAGCTTGGGAGAGCTACTGCGTATGCATCGTATAGACCAGAGGAGACTCTAAACCAGAGATCTCATCTCGAATGAAGCCCATCATCTCACTGGAAGAAGTACCTGGAGCACCAATTGTGGTGAATGCACACTCGAGGCACCAGATAACACCCTGCTCGTGTCCATACTATGCCCAAAACTGTACACATGGTCTTTCTTTAGGGCACCAGATGCCGCAACCTATACCAGAGGATCTAACTGCGGCTGCTCCTCCTCCCCGACATACTTCTTTGTCATTTGCTGGCTATACGAATCCTACAAAAAATAAAATTGACAATTTAATATTAATCTCTAATGGGAAAAAATAAATAATGAATAGACCGTAAATACTTACCACAACCTCTCGGGATCTATCGCTATGTACTAATCTGTCCCCTTTTTCTTATGTGTCTTATCAAACACCTCCTAAAATGTCGGTGGCCATTTTAGCTCCTTTTCCTATTTCACATAAAAACATTACATAAATGAGTACCTATATAAATAAAATATACCACAAATGGACATATGACTTAGCAATCTGAACTGATGGGTCGCAAAGGAGACAGACCCACTTGTATGCTTGTTGGCCTCTGGATTGGCAGCCCGATTCACTTTCATTGTTGTGGAGGTTTCTTGCCATCTCTCTGCGGCCCATATGTTGCACAGACTTTGCCAGTACTCTCTCCTCATCCATGTCGGTGTGCGCTCCCTCCAAACAGTCAGGTCTGGACTCTTACAAAATCTCTGTGCATTTTTTTCTCGCATTATACAACAAATGTTTAAAATTTGATCGGGCGGTGGTCGTCCATATTGATCGAGACCGCGACTCATCCGAAGGATGCGTGAATCGATGATTGCTCTACACAGATAAGAGTTAGTTTGCTGAATGTAGGAGTAAGAAAACAAGTAGATTATAATAAGAAATTACATACCATGAACATCTGATACAACAACTCCTGGATGTCCATCAGGGAATTGTTGAATCTATGAATAGGCCTAGGAAAATGTGTCTGAATTGATCTTGTGATGAATTGAGACGCTTGGGCAGGCTCTATTTTATCCTGTAATTATGTAACTTCTAGAATGAATTTATGAACTAAATAATTATCCTTTATAAAAATATATATAAATTTATTACGTACCCATTTATCCACACCTCCTGTAGAGTGCCATCATAAAAACTTCCTCCCCCCTCCTATAGACTGACAGCATCCTCTACCTCTGGCACCGTAGATGCGCCTGCCAAAAAAATTGGAGGTGCGGACGCACTCGGTCCTGTACAAAAATTTGACAAACAGAAGCAATGTACAAGAATATAAAATGTTAAAGCATATAAATAACGACTATACAAATACTAACAAATTTAAATATAAATACCTGCTACCGTAGGAGGAGGAGGCGTAAACTGACCCGAGCCTGTAGAATTTTAATGGCATAAATAATACAAGTGAATCAATGCACAAAGAAACTACAACTTTAAATGTACATACCTGTCGTGGGGGTAGGAAACATAGGAGGCATGGGAGGACACGATCCTGTGAGAATGATAAAGAAATTAGCAATATATAATTACTTACAACTTCAAAACAAGACTTATCTGCACCCAGAGGAGGAGACGCAGAAGGACCAGAAGCTATAACAATTTAAATGACATAAATAATATGTATAAATAATGCACAAAGAAAAATACAAGTTTAAATATACAATGTTAAAGAATCTAAATAACGATTATACAAATACTTACAAATTTAAATATACATACCTACTACCGTAGGAGGAGGATGCATAAACTGACCCGAGCCTGTAAGAATTTTAGTGGTATAAATAATTCAAGTGAATCAATGCACAAAGAAACTACAACTTTAAATATACATACCTGATGCCAGAGGAGGAGGCACAAAAGGACTAAAAGATGTAACAATTTAAATGGCATAAATAATATGTAACTTTATTGAACAAAGAAAAATACAACTTTAAATATACATACCTGATGCCGTAGAGGAACCCCTCCCACTACTCAGTCTCCTCCCAAAACTGGAGCCCGATCGTGCTCCACGCACCATATCTTCATAAGGAACATCAAAATTCATGTTCATTAGTCAATTGCTTATATTGAAAGTGGGAAACTTTAAATATACTTAACATATGTGAAAAAATTCTACCCATTTTTAAATGATATCCATTTCCTCCTCAGATGATGACGATATATCTAATTCAGCCCCATCTTCATCATCATCGTCACAT
Source organism: Colocasia esculenta (assembly GCA_014218235.1). Classification (NCBI taxonomy): domain Eukaryota; kingdom Viridiplantae; phylum Streptophyta; class Magnoliopsida; order Alismatales; family Araceae; genus Colocasia; species Colocasia esculenta. Next base: position 77,432,724 of record CM024761.1, on the reverse strand, counting down.
TCATCACTGGTATATTCCTCCTCCTCATCAGAATCTTCACTAGACACCTGACCTACATCAATATTTATTCGTCTTCTACTACTCCCTTTTATCTCATGTGGATAGACTTTTTCAACCTCATTTGCTTTAGACAAGCAAATTTGCTCTTCAGATTCGTCTACTCCAGTATGAGATGTCAACTCTACATCATCAACCAAGTCTTCTTGAAAGAATTCAGTGTTGACCTCTTCAAATGTTTAATCAGTCATGTCTAATTCATAATCAGAGAATAGTCTAGACTTAACTCTACAAACTGTCCACCAATCATTTCATTCTTTATTCATAGATGATGGATAGCTTGTATAGTACACTTGCTGGGCTTATGTGGCTAAAATGAACGACTCATAAGTATTCAATTTGGGCTTATGTTTAAGCTCAACAATCCCATGCATTGTGTCATTTCGAATGGAATTCGGATCAAACCAATGACACTTGAATAAGAATATATGATTGTCTTGTCCTAGATATTGCAACTGTAAGATCTCCTCTATAATACCATAGTAGTCATATTTATTTTCATTGTATGAACACATATGTTGATGTTCATGGTAGACTTACTCTGCCTATAGTCTTTTGTGTGAAATCTATACCCATTAACAATAAATCCAGGATAGTTCTGTGTGATGTTCGATGGGCCATAGGCTATCTGATGAACTCCTTCATCAGTAATTAAACCTTGTTCAATCTACGTATAGAGAAGACTAGTTAAAAAGTGAACATAACTTATCCTTTGTAATCTTTGAGCATGTACACTTACGTGTTTTCTTAGCCATAAGGCCAATGACTTCTCTTGTTCTTTTTCAACCTCATAATCACTGAGATGTGGATTTCTTTAAATTATTTCTAAATCAAATTATTTGCAATGTGAATGGAAGACCACCTTCAATGGCTAGAAGTAGGGCAAAGAAGTTATATAAACAATAAATTGTGAGTTCAGGACTTACTCAACATAACACTCAAGCTCAGCACAATTTAAAAGAATATATATCTCTGCGGCACATAACTCTATATCATCAAGCATTCGAGTTGAAGAACGTCAGAATGCACGTCCAGGATGATTAAATATGGAGAGTCGATCTGAACATACGAATTCCCCCCCCCCCCCCCCCCCCCCTATCATCATTTCATGGAGGTTGAGTACGAAGAGTTTGTATGTCTACTTCAAAGTACATCGAACAAAAGTTTGAGATTTCTTCTATAATGTATGTCTCGGCAATAGAACCCTCCACTTTTGCTTTATTTTGGACTTTCATTTTGAGGTCATGCACACCTACATCAACAATGTACAAGACAAATGGCAAACATATCATACATAAGGTGTGTAATTCTAAGAAGAAAAAAGTTCATCTTCACATATACCTCTCAAATGGATACATCCACTTATATTGTACTGGCCCTCTGACTTTAGCTTCATATGGTAGATGTATGAGCAAATGCTCCATCAAATCAAAGAATGCAGGCAGAAATATCTTCTCCACCTTGCATACGATGGTGACCACATTCATTTCAATGGTTTGCACATCCTCCCGTCTGAGTTTTGATGCACACAAAATCATGAGATATCGACTCAGCTCTAACAATGCTCCCCATAGAGACTTCGGCAACATATCACGAAATGCAATTGGTAGCAACCATTGCATGAACACATGGAAGTCATGACTCTTCATTCTATATATTTTTCCCTCAGTGACGTTGACAGAACGAGCAACATTAGACACATAACCGTCAGGAAATCTCAACTGTTTCAGCCACTGGCACACTTCCTTTACTTGTTACCTCCAAGCACATAAAGTACTTTTAGTTTAATTGATTTTTCATTTACTTCTATAAGTTCTAACTCTAGACATTTACAAAGCATGGAAAAGTATAAATGTTCATTCCCGTTGTCCTTTGTTTTTAGCTTTTATGTCCATAACGATGTTGAGCACATTATCAAAGACACTCTTCTCGATATGCATCACGTATAGATTATGCCGCACAAGAAGAGTTGACTAATAAGGTAGCTCCCAGAAAATGCTTCTCTTCACCCAGTTGTGCTCCTTCCCAAAACTTGAAAGGTGACGTGTACTGCACATCAGTTGTGTGATATCTGGCAATTTTTCTACACATGCTGCCATATGATGACCGGACAACCTCTCAAATATAATTTCATTTCGATCCATTTTGTTCTTTAGGAATGTATATTTTTGTCTTCTGAAAGGGTGATCAGCTGCTAAAAACTGCTAATGGCAATCAAATCAGCATGACATCCCACCATGTTTAAGTACAAAGGATTTGGTATTATCCATACAGTAAGGACATGTTAGCCTCCCATGTGTGCTACAACCAGATAGCATTCCATATGCAGGAAAATCACTTATCATCCACATCAATGCTGCCCTCATGGTGAAAATTTGCTTTCTAGATGCATCATAAGTGTTGACCCCTCAGTCCGTAATAATTTCAACTCATCAATCAATGGTCTGAGATGGATGCCTATATTTTTTGTAGGACTTTTAGGATCAGGAATCAATAATGATAGGAACAAATTTTCTCGCTTCATGCACATCCTCAGAGGAAGGTTGTATGGTGTCACGAACACTAGCCAACTGGTGTAGGAAGCCACTGAACCTCCAAATGGATTGAATCTATCAGTGCATAAACCAAGCCTCATAGTACATGACTCCCTTCAGAAGATAGGATGAGCATGGTTGAAATGAGTCCAAGCTTCTCCATCTGCAGGGTGACTCATAATATGTAGGGCCCTTAAATTTTTTTTCTTCTCTTATATAGGTGTTTGATTGTGTGAGGAATTGTGCTTGTGTATGTAGATGTATAAATATTATTTGAGGTATTGTTATAGATATATGTATATATAATTGTATTGTGCATATAATCTATTTACATTGCATGTATTGTAAGTTATATATATTTGTCTTGTATATATATATATGGTTTTGTAGTTTTATGTTCTGTGCAGACGACCTGTTGGCGTCAACATGAATTGACGTTAATGATGAGTCAGCGGCCACATCGATGGACGCCAACTCCATATTGGCGGCTGGTGATGTTGATGTTAACCTCTCTGATCTGTTACATTTTCAGATATGGAAACGCCCCCAAAAATGTCGCCCCTTGTTTAGGAAACCGTTCTCCAACGGTAACCTAGCCTACCCTAAGCGCGTCTTCGACCCTAACTCTATAAAAGACTAAGTTTGGGGCGCTGTTGGGTCCTTTTGGCTCTTTTGTCAAAAACCCTAATTTTCATCTGCGAAACCTGAACTTTGAAACAGTGGATTCGGCGATTTGAATCATTATCCGGTGTTCTTCTTCGACTGGGAGGAAGGCTGGACATCGAAGAGCATCTTCCCAACCCCGGTGGACCTTAAAGACCATCTCAAAACCCGGATTTGGAGGATTTCGGGGACTCTTTGGCTCACGCCGAGGAGGGCATCTCCGACTTGATTCGCTGTTTGTAGATTTGTTTGAAGGCAAGTAAACCCTCCACATTACTCATACATGCGTCTAGTAGGTCCTAGGTATTTTTTCTAGAATTTATTCGAGTCCTGGAACCCCCTCTTCCTTCGACTTTTGAGTTCAGTCTGTGTTTTGCACATACAGGAACTTAACGGCACCCTTTGCTACCGTTAAGATCCTAGGTTAGCGGCTATTTATGTTGCCGTTAACTGGGTAAGCAGCCACCCCCTTGCCGCTGAGTTCTTCAGGCAAGAACAGTGGACTGTCTGCCCCTTTAAAATCTATTTTTCAGATTTCTGCACATGTGGATATACTTTAAAATTTATCTGCTATGTAGTACATTAAGGATATGATGTTGTGAAATTTTGTGGAATTTTTGTTACACATTTTTATTTATTAGAATTTTTCCAAATAACCGTCAGACATGTTTTGATCTTGTAAATTTCTGTTTATATGGTTTATGTGGAATTTAAGTGTCATAGAATTTATGAGTGATGTTGCTAGATGTCAGATCATGCCATAAAAAAATTGGGAATTTTCTGCTATCTATGTAAATGAATATATTTTCTGAATTGTAAAATAGTAAACCTATATTATTAGTGTTAATTCTCAAATAATTTGTATGAAAATAGTTAAAAATCCCAAAAATTTTGTATGAATACAAGACTGTCATATATATGTGTAGGATGATTTATGTACCTGTAACAAGGTAAATCATGCAAATTTAATTGTTCATAAATTATGCAGTATCACTGTTCTAAATTTCATAACTAGTGTGTACTTCCGAAAAATATGAAAATTTTCATGTGGGATGGATGATCTATAAATAGTCTTCCATTAAAATTTCAGGTGACTTGGACAACAGTAGGCACTGAATTCATTATTTCATCATGAAAAGGTCAATTAGAGCATGTTTAGAGTAATTAATGATAACCCAGTTAGTTGCAACATGATTTGGATCAAATTATGAATGTTTAACTTTGCAAACAGTAGTACCATGTTAGGTAAACCTGAAATACATGATTATATGTGAGCATGGAACATGTATTTAAAACAGTGTATAAAATGTGCGTTTTAAAATGAGAAAAATGTGTAAATGTGCCTTGAGTGACACTGCTACCTTAGAGGGCTGAGGAGCTGTACCGTAGTAAAGTCCCTACAGGAAGGTTCATATGAGTAAGTGAAATCCCATGGGCATTGGGATAAAATCCTGGAGGTGGACAAGTACTCCTGGTTAGGGTGGAAAGTGCTTCTCCCGGTTCTGTGCAGTAACTATGATTGATCACTAAAATGCCTAGGTGATAGATATGTGTGTGATGTGATAAGTGTTTGTCCTTCTAGAGGTGGTTCGGACTATGTGTCACAGTATATAATGATGACAATGTGAAATTGCATTTATGTGAAAAGTGAATGTATAAATTGTGTAAATGACTAAGTAAGCATATGGATGTGTAAATTATTGTGTTGACATGTGAATTTGTAATCGTGTTTATAAATGCGGTAAAATTTTGTCAAAACAACAAGCTTATTATGTTTATAAAAGTGATATGCATGTGGAAAGGTACATAAAATCCATGTTAGGAACATTTTTCCTTTATCTGTAAAATTCCATGTTCAATTGCCATTATGATACAACATGAATGAGAATCTAGAAAGTATGTTAGAAATTGTGTAGAAAGCATGTGATAGGTTTATTATTGTGATATGAATATAAACCATGTACTATGGGTCATGAATTTGATAGAAGTATCATGTTAGGTTTTCTTAAAGATTGTTTAAGTCCATGAACATGTACCTGTGAAATTGTTAAAGAGTAAATTGCCATGTGATGTATGTATGCTTAATGTATGGGAAATTACTTGCTGAGTCTTTGGACTCATTCTTGCTTCGGCGTACAGGTGCAGGTGTCTCTACTTCATCTGAAGAGAGCGAGAGTAGGAGATTGCTTGCGGAGATTTACTTTATTGTATTTCCTTTTCATAGTATGTAATAAAGGAGGACTTGTACTACATTGAATTCATGTAATTTATTTAGCGGCAAGTTGTGGACAATGTACTTCATTTTAATTTCTCAGTTATGAAATAGTTAGTCTCTTTTTGTACTATATAGACTGTGGATAAATGTTGATGATGGAATAAGATATTTATTTCTAGTTTATTTTATTCCGCTATTATGTGTTCATATTTATGTACATCTCGACCTAATAAATGTTATGGGTAAATGTCCCACTGTGGCAACGCTCTCTATATCGACGTGGGTTGGTATAACCGAACCGGTATAAGGAGGGTCGTCACAGAGATTAGTATCAGAGAATGGTTGAGATAGTACATGAGTATGCTTATACCATCATCTTCATTATATTCTAAGTCTCTATAGATTGTCCACATAGTTAAATAAATAGTTAGAAATTAGATAGTCTAGTTTCTAAAGTGTGATTAAAACATTTTGCAGGTTATGGCTTCACGTGGTAGGCGTGGTGTTCCTGCTTGTGAGGGTGAGCAGAGGAGAGAAGAGAGAGTTGAGCCTAGGCATGAGGATCAGGGTGAGCAGCAGGCCCTAGCACCCCAGGGTCCTGTGCTTCCCCCACCACCACCAGTAGACTATGGAGTGTTCATGCATGGATTAGTGCAGGCCATGCAGACGCAGGCCCACACCCAGGCTGCACTCCAGGTTCAGCTGGAGGCTCAGTAGGCTCAGGTTAGAACGATAGATAGAGTAGTTTATTGTACATGATGATATGGATGATATGTTTATTATGTTGCTATGCTATATATGTGTTGCTTATGTTGTTTGTTGTAGCAGGCTCAGGTGCTAGTTCCTCAGGCTCAGGACCATGGTGGACCCTCCATCATGGAACGGTTCAAGAGCGATCCACTGTTAGCTGAGAGTTGGTTGAGGGAGATCGAGAAGATCTTCCGAGCTATTAGGTGTGCCGACAATGAAAGAGTCACTTTGGCCACCTACATGCTACAGGTATGTGTTGTTTAAATTATGCATATAGTTTCTCTGAGTTTAGAGTATTTGGATTAGTCCTTATGAGTGGTTTTGGCAGGAGCGAGCCGACGTGTGGTGGTCCTTGTTACTTTGTACTCGATTCGAGGGCGGTGCTGTAGCTGTGTCTTGGGACGAGTTCGTGAGACTCTTCCGAGCCAAGTTCATTCCAAAGCACATCTAGGACAAGATGGAGCAGGAGTTTCTCTCTTTGACTCAGGGCTCCATGACCGTACTGGAGTACGAGGCCAGGTTTGCCGAGCTATCCAAATATGCACCCCATATTGTGACTGATGAGCGCAGGAAGGCGAAGAAGTTCGTGATGGGTTTGAAGCCATCACTGAGGACGAGGTTGGTGGCATTTGACCATCGTAACCTCGATGAGGCGCTTAGTGCTGCATGTCGGCAGGAGGGAGAAATGGAGCAGTATCTTAAGGAGAAGAAGGCTTCGTAGAAGAGGCTAACAGCTCCGTTCCAGAGGCAGCAGAGAAAGAAGGCGGCATATCAGTCACCGCAGTGTCCCGCGGCATCAGAATGTCGTCAGGTATCTTCTCAGCATTCCCCCAGTGGCAAGAAGGAGTGTCCTCATTGCGGAAGGGCACATGGTGGTACGGAGTGTTGGAAGTTGGCGGGGAAGTGCTTGAAGTGCGGGAGCAGTGAGCATAGGATTAAGGATTGACCCAGGCTTCAGTAAGGAGCACAGCGTGGAGCGGCACGAGCCCCAGCAATAGCAGCAGCAGTGCCAGTGCCAGCGACAGGACGACCAGGGAGACCTCGAGCCCCAGCTCAAGTGTTTGCGTTAGCTCGTGAGGACGCCGAACAGGCGGAGCATGTCACCGAAGGTATTTTCTTTTCATGGGTGTGCACGCTCAGGTTTTGTTTGATATGGGTGCCACTCACTCATTCATTTCCAAGCATTTTGCTAGGTAGTTAGCTTTAGAGTCATATTAGAGTCTGAGGAATTAGAAGTCCCTCTGTCTGTGCACACACCTGCGGGCATAGTATCGACTAAGAAGTGTATTCCATCTTTACCGGTGTGCATTGAGGATAGAGTCCTATAAGGGTGTTTCTTCATGCTTATGATGAAGGACTACGATGCTATTCTTGGTCTAGATTGGCTAGAGGAGCACTATGCGTTAGTAGATTGTCGTGGAAAGAAGATTGTTTTCCGCATTCCTGGTGAGGATGAATTTTCTCATCCTTTGCCCAGGAACTTTGCGGGAAAGTTTGTCATCTCTGCCATGAAGGCAATGAGAATGGTGAACAAGGATTGTGACGCTTTCCTTGCCAGCGTGGTATTAGTACCCAAGGCTGATGAGTCACCTACTCTTGCAGAGATTGATGTAGTGCAGAATTTTCCAGATGTCTTTCCCGATGATTTATCTGGATTGCCACCGGCTAGAGAGATAGAGTTCACTCTAGAGTTGCTTCCTGGCACCTCTCCTATCTCGAAGGCCCCTTATCGGATGGCACCTGCGAAGTTAGTAGAGCTAAGGAAGCAATTGCAAGATTTGTTAGATAAGGGATTCATACGCCCTAGTGTATCTCCTTGGGGCGCACCTGTATTTTTTGTGAAGAAAAAAGATGGGTCACTTAGGTTATGCATTGATTATAAGAAGCTAAACCAAGTGACGGTGAAGAACAGGTATCCCTTACCTCAGATTGATGATTTATTTGACCAGCTGCAGAATGCATCAGTCTTTTCTAAGAACCCGTTATGGACATTATGAGTTTTTCGTTCTTCCGTTTGGTCTAACCAACGCCCGTGCAACGTTCATGGATCTCATGAACAGGGTGTTTAGACCTTATCTAGATAGTTTTGTTGAAGTTTTCATCGATGATGTGTTGGTCTATTCTCTGGATGTGGCCACACACCGTCAACATTTGAGGATAGTATTAGAAGTTCTCCGTGAGCACAAGCTGTATGCAAAGTTCAGCAAGTGCGATTTTTGGTTGCGCGAGGTTCATTTCCTTGGGCATGTTATCTCTGGTGCGGGTGTAGCAGTTGATCCAGCGAAGGTCTAGGCTGTTATGGATTGGGTGATTCCCAAGACCCCTTCAGAGATTAAGAGTTTCCTTGGTTTGGCGGTTATTATCGGTGATTTATTGAGGGATTTTCATCCATCGCCGCCCCATTGACTCAGCTGACCAGGAAGGGAGTGAAGTTTGTTTGGTCCGAGGAGTGTGAGAGTAGTTTTCAATTATTGAAGACTAAGCTCACTTCGGCTCTAGTGTTAGTTTTGCCGAGTGGTGTAGAGGGTTTTGCTATCTACACGGATGCATCTCAGATTGGCCTTGGCTGTGTATTGATGCAGCAACGAAGGGTAGTAGCATATGCTTCTTGTCAATTGAAGAAGCATGAGCGTAACTATCCGACTCATGATTTGGAGCTTACGACAGTGGTGCATGCACTGAAGATCTGGAGACACTATCTTTATGGTGTCAGATTTGAGGTGTTCACTGACCACAAGAGTCTGAAATATATTTTCTCCTAAAAGGAATTAAACTTGAGGCAGAGAAGATGGATTGAGTTTCTGAAGGACTATGACTTCGACCTCCAGTATCATCTTGGAAAAGAGAATGTCGTAGCGGATGCCCTTAGTAGGAAGAGGTCATCGCTCCAGTAGAATTGGAAGATGTTGGAGGATGCGGCGTGTGCGATGACTGAGTTAGAGCCATCTTTGTGTCAGCCTTTTGTAGCTTAGTTGTCCATTAGGTCTTCGATGTTGGATGAGGTGATCGAGTAAAAGAAAGCCGACCCTAAACTCCAAGAGTTAGTGGGCAAGGTGGGCATTGCTCGAGATGAGGATGGCGTAATTAGATTCCATCACCGTGTGTGTGTTCCCGATATTGTAGATGTCCATGAGCATGTCTTAGCAGAGGCTCATAGGTCAAGAATCTCTATTCATCCAGGTAACACTAAGATGTACCATGATTTGAAGAGATCTTTTTGGTGGTCTGGCATGAAGAAGGATGTAGTGGAGTATGTATCTAGATGTCTTGTGTGCCAACAAGTGAAGGCCGAGCGGCAGCGACCATCTGGTCTTATGCAGAAGATGGAAATTACAGTATGGACGTGGGAAGCTGTCACTATGGATTTTGTTTTGGGTTTGCCTCGATCTAGACGGGGTAATGACTCGATATGGGTAGTGGTAGATAGATTCTCGAAGACTGCACATTTCTTACCTATGAAGAAGAAGCAGTCAATAGAGAGTTTAGCTAGATTGTATATTAGTAGTATTATTAGATTGCATAGTGTTCCGAAGTCGATCATTTCGGATCGAGATTCGAGATTTACTTCGAGGTTGTGGACGGGTCTTCAGGGTGCATTAGGTTCAGAGCTGAAGCTCAGTTCGGCGTTTCATCCCCAGACAGATGGACAGTCCGAGAGGACTATCCAGACGCTCGAGGATATGTTGAGGGCGTGTGTTCTAGATTGGAAGGATGATTGTGAGCACCATTTATGTAACACCCCAGAAATTTAGTGATTTAAAAATTTAGAAATAAAGGAGAATAAATAAATTCCGTATAAATTGTTAACGCGGAAAAATAACCCGACCATAAATTAAGTAAACATGTTGGAGAGGCTTCCAACATCATGTATTAATAACCCATTAACAATATTGGGCCAATGGAGCACATTTAGCCCAAGGATAAAAAATTGGGACAAGAAATTATCCAAAAAATTCGTGTATGTAATTATGCAATAATTAGATAGGGTAATTTAGGGTTAAAATTAGGGTAATTAGTCATGCAAGGTAAGCCAAAACCGGATCTAACCCTAAGAGGTGGTTTCCTAAACCTTTGCTACCTCCTTTGGGTGAGAGAATCCCAGATTTCTTGGAAAGCAGGGAGCAGAATTCATAGCCCCTTTCCTAGTCCCGTTAGGACTTGTAACTACACCCTAAATCTATAAGAACTTGTCCTTTAACTCTTGGGGAAGGTTTAGCAACAAGTTGGGGTCGTTTCGAGGCGGGCTAGGGCATCAGAGAAGGAGGAGAAAGGCTGGGAACCGGAGCTTCATTCCCCTTCATCCTCTGCTGCGCCCAGAACGTTGACCGGTCTTAGATATTCATAAAGATAGGTGTTCTTGGGCCAAGATTAAAGAAAACCAACACCATCATGTAGGTCTTTGAGTCTAGGTTCATTTGCACTTAGTTTGACTAAATTTCATGGAGTACACTTTGTGTATTCGTAGTTTTCCCTAAGTCGCGCACAGTTAGGGCTTTCCCCGTTCTTCTTATTATGCATGTGATTTAAGACCGAACTAGACTAAACATCCTTCATGAAAGTTTGTCTACTTGTAGTCACGATCATCTTTTATGTTTGACGTTTTGTCCAAAAGTCTTTCGTTAGAGAGTTATAAGTGTGGTAAGAGAGTCACTGCATGATACTTTGATTTGGGGCTGCACTTAGCTTTATGTTCTTCACATGTTTTCTCGGGATTTGAGACCGAATTAGATCAAACTGCCAACATCAAAGTTCTTCTACTACTTCTCATCGTCATATTTCGTGTTGAACATTTTGTCTAAATGTCATTCGTTAGTGAATTATAAGAAGGGCAAGTACACCGCTGCATGAGATGTGTTTTCGGGTTACACTTGACATATATGTTTTTTTCTGGGAAGGCCTCTAGAGTCGACACTACCTGATCTAATGTCGACACACTGTCCCAAATCAGCTCAAAAGGTGTTCTGGGAAGGTCTCTAGTGTCGACACTACTTGATCTAGTGTCGACACACTGTCTCGAATTGGCCCAGAAGTTTTCTGGGAGGGTCTCTAGTGTCGACACTACCTGATCTAGTGTCGACACAATGTCCCATATTGGCCAGAAGGTTTTCTGGAAGATGTCTCTAGTGTCGACACTACTTGACCAATTCTGCATTATTTTGCCTTGTGTTTGCAGCATTGTGTCGACACCAGTAAGGGGTGTGTCGACACTACCTTTGCAAAAATATTACATGTCTTGGGTCTGATCATTACATGATGTCTACTAGCATGTGCATGATGTTATATACTATGCATGGACCTAAAAGGAATCAACCCATTGAAAAATGGTAATGATACAAATATGATTCTAATGGGTAATTTTGATTGTTCTTATGTTCATTGGATTATCTTGTGATCTTACCTATTGTCAACTGATAAGATAAGAATATGATGTGAATATGGGGATGAATACATGTTAGTATGGACTCGTTATTGAAGTTAATATCATGATTTGCATACGAGTTTCAATAGTTACATGCTTTTCGGTGTTAAGTTAATTATCTGTCCATATGCATACATGTTAGGAAAGCACATGTTCCACATACGATCTGTCTTTAGAAACATCCTCATGTCAAGACATTAATGGATTATGAAACATGATACGTCATTATACTGCCTTCTGTTCTCTTGAGCTAATTGCCATACTTTGACTCTATGAATGATCATGTTCCTTTTACTATGAGCTTGCCATTGAAACTCTGTGGCCATAATATGAGTATGTTTGTTCGGCACAATATGGGACTTCGGTCCATTTGACTAATGCCTGTGCAAAAAAGGGGCCTGGTCCGGTCCTGGGGAGGAGCACCCCAACGTACTTGTTAACCACGGGAGTATGGACTTCTGGTGCTTGGCATAGCACAACGAATAAGAAAGATTAGAGGAAATGTGCCTTCGTTTGATATGATAAGTTTGATTTGATCTGATATGATAAGATTTGATATGATACGTCTGTTCACGTGAATATGTGATATCTGTGAATATGGCCAAATCTCTTTTGATACGATTCTACTCTTGAAATATCTCTTCATTGTATATGCAACTCGACATTTGATCTGATATGATATCCGTTCTATTCTGCTATTCAATCTGTTAGTATTGCATACATTGTCATCATATTCAGGTGCATATCTGCCTATTTAAAATGTTAATCATTTATACTAGTGCCCGCACAATATTGAGATGTAAATCCTACTGAGCTAGTTCGCTTACCCTATCATCCTGCCCTTTTTCAGGTAATGATGAGGAACCAGAGGAGTCGGATGGGACAGGGCAAGAGTGATGAGCACCCGCTCTATGAGGAGTTGATAGTTTAGGAATAGATATTTGAGTGGTCTATGTAATAGTGATACTTTTCTGGAAGTTTTATTGAATAACAAACCCTTTAGTTGGTTCTTTCTTATGTAAGGTTGTATCTAGTTGAGTGGAATGAAATAAAGTATACTTTTGGGTGATCATAATATAGCCTCAAATGTGTTATTATATTCAATTGTGACTCTATGTTACTCAACTGTGATATGCCTATTTATATCGTTCACGCCTCCCGGTATTTATTCCGCTGCTAAATATCGGGGCGTGACAGTTGGTATCAGTGCCCTAAACTTTAGGGTCTAAGGGAATAGGAAAATAGGATGAAACTAGATCACACGAGTCAAAATTTGTCGTACCTAATGCGAGCTTGGGTAGAACCATGGGAATGGGAGTCACATGTGATATATTTAGATGACTGACTTATATTATTATCTTGAAGGTATTTATTACCTCAATGGCCGCTGAACGTGCCCAGGCTAGGAGCATGCAACAAACAATACAGAACTTGACTCAGGCTATCCTGCTAGCCACCCTGGGTGGAGGTAACTGCGGAGCCGGTGATCTCCATCGGAATTTTTGGAATATGGATCCACCTAGGTTTGAAGGGAGTACTGACCCAGATGTTGCTGAACACTGGGTTAAGGAAATTGAAAGGATATTCAGGGTCATGCAATGCACAGACCAGAACAAAGTACTACTAGCGACTTTCCAATTGGAAAAGGATGCCAGGGCATGGTGGGAGTCAGTTGAAGGAGGTATCGTGGAAGGTACACTTACTATTCTTTCCCGACCCATATATGTTCTCTTTGATACAGGAGCTATGCATTCCTTTATATCTCAAACATTTGTTGATACCCTACCTGTGAAACCCGTCCCAATGAAATTCGGAATAGTTGTGTCAACCCCGATTGGTCCTAGTACCAATCTTACAAACCATATGCCATTTAGTGAAGTGTTGATTGACACCCAAAACCTACCAGCAAATTTAATATGTATGGATATGGAGGGGTATGATGTGATACTCGGAGCAGATTGGTTGTCTGAACATGGGGTTAGTATCAACTGCAGGAGAAGTCAGGTAACCTTTAGCCACTACCCAAAACTAGTGTTCACAGGGGATAGAAAACGCAGGAGATTGTCACTTATCTCTGCACTACAAGCCGAAAGGATGTTAAGGAAAGGTTGTATGGCCTTTCTTGCTGCTGTTGTCATCACAAAGAAGGAAGCCAAAGTTGAGGACATCCATGTTGTCAGCGAGTACGCTGACGTTTTTCCAGAAGACTTGCCAGGAATTCCTCCTGAGCGAGAGGTCGATTTTACCATCTAGTTGGTCCCTGGAGCAGCACCAATATCTAGGGCACCATATAGAATGTCTCCTGCAGAATTGAAGGAATTAAAAGAGCAACTGATGGAACTGTTAGAGAAGGGTTTCATCCGACCAAGTACATCACCTTGGGGTGCACCTGTCCTCTTCGTCAAGAAGAAAGATGGGTCGATGAGGCTATGCATAGATTATAGACAACTAAACCAGTTAACTATCAAGAACAAATACCCTCTGCCAAGGATTGATGAGTTGTTTGATTAATTATCTGGAGCTAGATACTTCTCTAAAATAGATCTCAGATCTGGTTATCATCAATTGAGGATCAAAGGAGAAGACATTCACAAGACAGCTTTCCAAAGCAGGTATGAGCATTATGAATTTATTGTTATGCCTTTCGGACTAACAAATGCCCCTACAGTTTTCATGCAGTTGATGAATAGCATTTATCGCCCATATCTTGATAAATTTGTGGTGGTATTCATCGATGATATATTGATCTATTCCAAGACAAAGGAAGAGCATGAGGAGCATTTGAAGATTTCATTATAGATTTTAAGGGAGAATAAATTATATGCCAAGCTAAGTAAAGTGAATTTTGGCTTGAGGAGGTATCCTTTTTAGGGCATGTGGTAACCAAGGATGCTATCGCTGTTGATCCATCAAAGGTTGAGGCTGTTCTGAAATGGGAAAGACCGACAAGCGTCACAGAGATCAGGAGCTTTCTAGGTCTAGCAGGATATTACCGAAGGTTTATAAAGGATTTCTCAAAGATTGCAGTGTCGTTAACCAAGCTGACCCGGAAGGAAAATCTGTTTGTGTGGACCGATGAATGTGAAGAAAGCTTTAACAACTTGAAGAAGTGTCTGACTACTGCTCCTGTCCTCGCCTTACCCACTGAAGAGGGAGGATTTGAAATTTATTCAGATACTTCTGGAACAGGTCTTGGATGCGTCTTAATGCAACAAGGGAAAGTAATAGCTTATGCCTCAAGACAGTTGAAGATCCACGAAGTGAACTACCCGGTCCATGACCTGGAGTTATTAGCTGTAGTATTCGCCTTGAAGATTTGGAGGCATTATATCTATAGTGAACAATTTAAAGTCTTTTCTGACCACAAGAGTTTGAAATACTTGTTCTCACAGAAGGAGCTTAACATGAGACAAAGGAGGTGGTTAGAGTACCTTAAGGACTTTGACTTTTCCATTCAATATCACCCTGGGAAAGCCAATGTAGTGGCAGATGCTCTAAGTAGACAACCAGGAGCTATGCTAGCTAGTATGATGCTGGGCGAATGGAAGTTACTGGAGCAATTTGCAAGCTTGAACTTAGACATGGGAAAGAAGGAAAAACAAGTAATGATTTCCAATCTCCAGATACAATCCGATCTACTGACCAAAATCAAGAAGAAACAGGGAGAGGATCCATTCTTAGTTGAGATCAGGGAGAAGCTAGAACAAAGACCTGACATTACTCTATCAGCTGAGGGAAGATTGCTATTCCGAGGTAGAACATGTGTCCCTAATCATGGAGAACTTAAGAAGAGGTTATTAAATGAAGCTCACCAGTCCAAGTACACGATTCATCTTGGATCAACAAAGATGTACCAAGACTTAAAATGGTCGTACTGGTGGCCAAACATGAAGAGGGATGTGGCCGATCATGTGTCATACTGTTTAACATGCATGAAAGTCAAGGCCGAGCATTTTCGTACAGCTGGTGGACTGCTACCACTAGAAATCCCGGAATGGAAGTGGGATAGCATCGGTATGGACTTTATCATGGGATTACCCAAGACTAGAGGTGGTATGGATGCAATTTGGGTAATAGTTGATCGATTGACTAAGTCGGCTCACTTCTTGTTGATTAAGAGTACCTGGTCAGTGGATGTATTGGCTGCACTATATGTTAAGGAAGTAGTCAGATTGCATGTGGTTCTAGCTAGCATAATATCAGATCGGGACCCTAGATTTACTTCACACTTCTAGAAGGGTTTACAAGCAGCAATGGGTACTAAACTAAACTTTAGTACTGCCTTCCATCCTCAGACTGATGGACAAACCGAAAGGACCAATCAAATTGTGGAAGATATGCTTTGTGCTCTGGTGCTGGATTTTAGAGGTCGATGGGATGATCAGTTGTACCTGATGGAGTTCGCATATAACAATAGCTATCAGGCAAGTATCAAGATGGCTCCATTTGAAGCCTTGTATGGCAGGAGTTGCAGATCACCCCTTTGCTGGGAAGAGGTTGGGGAGAACCAATGGGTTGGACCCGACTTAATTGAGGCAACTGTCAGAAAGGTTCAAATTATCTGGGAATGTCTAAAGATAGCACAATTTAGGCAGAAGAGTTATGCAGACAAGAGAAGAAGAGAACTAGAATTTCAGGTTGGCGAACATGTTTTCTTGAAGGTCTCACCTTCAAGGGGAATATAAAGATTTGGGATCAAAGGAAAGTTGAGTCCCAGATTCATCGGACCATTTGAAATTCTGGAAAGGATTGGTCAGGTGTCGTATAGACTTGCACTACCTCCACAACTGGCGAATGTGCATAACGTGTTCCACATATCCATGCTGAGGAAGTACTTATTCAATGCCGACCATGTAATCGACCACGAGGACTTGGAGATTCAGGAGGACCTGACTTATGAAGAGAAACCAATCAAACTGTTGGATCAGAAGATTCAACGACTCAGGAATCGTACCATACCTATGGTGAAGGTCCAATGGAGTCGAGACGGAGTTACTAACGCTACCTGGGAAATAGAGGAATGAATGAAGAAAAACCACCCAGAACTATTCTCAGGTACAAACTACACCATTATGTGTAAATTTCGGGACCAAATTTCTTAAGTGGGGGAGGATGTAACACCCCGGAAATTTAGTGATTTAAAATTTTAGAAATAAAGGAGAATAAATAAATTCCATATAAATTGTTAACGCGGAAAAATAACCCAACCATAAATTAAGTAAACATGTTGGAGAGGCTTCCAACATCATGTATTAATAA
Organism: Colocasia esculenta; assembly: GCA_014218235.1. Taxonomy (NCBI): domain Eukaryota; kingdom Viridiplantae; phylum Streptophyta; class Magnoliopsida; order Alismatales; family Araceae; genus Colocasia; species Colocasia esculenta. The sequence continues at coordinate 77,415,827 of CM024761.1, read as the reverse complement.
CCCATTAACAATATTGGGCCAATGGAGCACATTTAGCCCAAGGATAAAAAATTGGGACAAGAAATTACCTAGAAATTTGTGTATGTAATTATGCAATAATTAGACAGGGCAATTTAGGGTTAAAATCAGGGTAATTAGTCATGCAAGGTAAGCCAAAACTAGATCCAACTCTAAGAGGTGGTTTCCTAAACCTTTGCTACGTCCTTTGGGTGAGAGGATCCCAGATTTCTTGGAAAGCAGGGAGCAGAATTCGCAGCCCCTTTCCTAGTCCCGTTAGGACTTGTAACTACACGCTAAATTATAAGAACTCGTCCTTAAACTCTTGGGAAGGTTTAGCAACAAGTTGGGGTCGTTTGGAGGTGGGCTAGGGCATCAGAGAAGGAGGAGAAAGGCTGGGAACCAGAGCATCATTCCCCTTCATCCTCTGCTGCGCCCAGAACGTTGACCGGTCTTAGATCTTCATAAAGGTAGGTGTTCCCGGGTCAAGATTAAAGGAAACCAACACCATCATGTAGATATTTGAGTCTAGGTTTATTTGCACTTGGTTTGACTAAATTTCATGGAGTACACGTTGTGTATTCGTAGTTTTCCCTAAGTCGCGCACAGTTAGGACTTTTCCCGTTCTTCTTATTATGCATGCGATTCAAGACCGAATTAGACTAAACTTCCTTCATGAAAGTTCTTCTACCTTAGTCACGATCATCTTTTATGTTGGACGTTTTGTCCAAAAGTCTTTCGTTAGAGAGTTATAAGCATGGTAAGAGAGTCACTGCATGATACTGTGATTTCGGGCTGCACTTAGATTTATGTTCTTCACATGTTTTCTTGGGATTTGAGACCGAATTAGATAAAACCCCCAACATCAAAGTTCTTCTACTAGTTGTCCTCGTCATATTTTGTGTTGAACGTTTTGTCTAAATGTCATTCATTAGAGAGTTATAAGCAGGGCAAGTACACCGCTACATGAGATGTGTTTTCATGTTACACTTGACATATATGTTTTTTTTCTGGGAAGGCCTCTAGTGTCAACACTACCTGATCTAGTGTCCACACACTGTCCCAAATCAGCCCAAAATGTGTTCTGGGAAGGTCTCTAGTGTCGACACTACTTGATCTAGTGTCGACACACTGTCCCAAATTGGCCCAGAAGTTTTCTGGGAGGGTCTCTAGTGTCGACACTACCTGATCTAGTGTCGACACACTGTCCCATATTGGCCAGAAGGTTTTCTGGAAGCTATCTCTAGTGTCGACACTACTTGATCTAGTGTCGACACTACTTGACTAGTTCTGCATTATTTTGCCTTGTGTTTGCAGCATTGTGTCGACACCAGTAAGGGGTGTGTCGACACTACCTTTGCAAAATATTACATGTCTTGGGTCTGATCATTACATGATGTCTACTAGCATGTGCATGATGTTATATACTATGCATGGACCTAAAAGGAATCAACCCATTGAAAAATGGTAATGATACAAATATGATTCTAATGGGTAATTTTGATTGTTCTTATGTTCATTGGATTATCTTGTGATCTTACCTATTGTCAACTGATAAGATAAGAATATGATGTGAATATGGGGATGAATACATGTTAGTATGGACTCGTTATTGAAGTTAATATCATGATTTGCATACGAGTTTCAATAGTTACATGCTTTCCGGTGTTAAGTTAATTATCTGTCCATGTGCATACATGTTAGGAAAGCACATGTTCCGCATACGATCTGTCTTTAGAAACATCCTCATGTCAAGACATTAATGGATTATGAAACATGATACGTCATTATACTGCCTTCTGTTCTCTTGAGCTAATTGCCATACTTTGACTCTATGAATGATCATGTTCCTTTTACTATGAGCTTGCCATTGAAACTCTGTGGCCATAATATGAGTATGTTTGTTCGGCACAATATGGGACTTCGGTCCATTTGACTAATGCCTGTGCAAAAAAGGGGCCTGGTCTGGTCCTGGGGAGGAGCGCCCCAACGTACTTATTAACCGCGGGAGTATGGACTTCTGGTGCTTGGCATAGCACAACGAATAAGCAAGATTAGTGGAAATGTGCTTTCGTTTGATTTGATCTGATATGATAAGATTTGATATGATATGTCTATTCACGTGAATACGTGATATCTGTGAATATGGCCAAATCTCTTTTGATAAGATTCTACTCTTGAAATATCTCTTCATTGTATATGCAACTCGACATTTGATCTGATATGATATCCGTTCTATTCTGCTATTCAATCTGTTAGTATTGCATACATTGTCATCATATTCAGGTGCATATCTGCCTATTTAAAATGTTAATCATGTATACTAGTGCCCGCACAATATTGAGATGTAAATCCTACTGAGCAAGTTCGCTCACCCTATCATCCTGCCCTTTTTCAGGTAGTGATGAGGAACCAGAGGAGTCGGATGGGGCAGGGCAAGAGTGATGAGCACCCGCTATATGAGGAGTTGATAGTTTAGGAATAGATATTTGAGTAGTCTATGTAATAGTAAAACTTTTCTAGAAGTTTCATTGAATAACGAACCCTTTAGTTGGTTCATTCTTATGTAAGGTTGTATCTAGTTGAGTGGAATGAAATAAAGTATACTTTTGGGTGATCATAATATAGCCTCAAATGTGTTATTATATTCAATTGTGACTCTGCGTTACTCAACTGTGATACGCCTATTTGTATCGTTCACGCCTCCCGGTATTTATTCCGTTGCTAAATATCGGTGCGTAAGAATTTACCTCTTGTGGAGTTCGCATATAACAAAGTTTCCATGCGAGTATTGGTATGGCTCCATTTAGGCGTTGTATGGTAGGCCTTGCAGATCTCCTTTATGTTGGGCAAAGACTGGGGATAGGCAGCTGATTGGTCCGGAGTTAGTTTAAGAGACTTTGGATAAAGTCCAGTTGATTAGGAAGAGGCTTGTTGTGGCATAGGATAGGCAGAAGAGCTATGCCGACAACAGAAGGATGGATTTGGAGTTCAAGGTAGGTTAGCATGCCTTTTTGAAGATTTTGCCTACTCGAGGTGTAGTTAGATTTGGCAGGCATAGTAAGCTAAGTCCTAGATTCATTAGCTGGTATGAGATTCTCAGACGATTGGGCAACGTGGCATATGAGCTAGCTTTACCCCTGGCGTTAGCTAGTGTTCATCCTGTTTTCTACGTATCTATGCTCATAAAGTATGTCAGAGATCCATCTCATGTTCTTAGCCACGAGCCAGTGGAGATACAACCAGATCTTTCTTATGTGGAGCAACCAGTAACTATTCTTGACCAGAAAGTTCAGCATCTCCGGAACAAGAGCATTGCGTCGGTGAAAGTGTTTTGGCGCAACTTCTCGTGAGAGGATGCTACTTGGGAGCATGAGGAGGCAATGAAGAAGAAGTATCCTCAGTTATTTGGGTAGTGTCGATCTAACTTCGAGGACGAAGTTTCTTTAAGGGGGAGAGGGTGTAAGGCCCTTAATTGTTTTTTCCCTCTTATATAGGTGTTTGATTGTGTGAGGAATTATGCTTGTGTGTGTAGATGTATAAATATTATTTGAGGTATTGTTATAGATATATGTATATATAATTGTATTGTGCATATAATCTATTTACATTGCATGTATTGTAAATTATATATATTTGTCTTGTATATATATATATATATATATATATATATATATATATATATATGGTTTCTGTAGTTTTAAGTTATGTGCAGACGACCTTGGCGTCAACATGAGTTGACGTTAATGGTGAGTTAGCGGCCACATCGATGGATGCCAACTCCATATTGGCGGCCGGTGATGTTGACGTTAACCTCTCTGAACTGTTACGTTTTCAGATCTGGAAACGCCCCCGAAAATGTCGCCCCTAGTTTAGGAAATCATTCTCCAACGGTAACCTAGCCTACCCTAAGCGCATCTTTGATCCTAACTCTATAAAAGACTCAGTTTGGGGCACTGTTAGGTCCTTTTGGCTCTTTTGTCAAAAACCCAAATTTTCATGTGCAAAACCTGAACTTTGAAACCGTGGATCCGACGATTTGAAGCATTATCCGGCGTTCTTCTTCGACTGGGAGGAAGACTGGACATCAAAGAGCATCTTCCCAACCTCGGTGGACCTTAAAGACCATCTCAAAACCCGGATTTGGAGGATTTCGGGGACTCTTTGGCTCAGGCCGAGGAGGGCTTCTCTGACTTGATTCGCTGTTTGTAGATTTGTTTGAAGGCATGTAAACCCTCCACATTACTCATACATGCGTCTAGTAGGTCCTAGGTATTTTTCCGGAATTTATTCGAGTCTTGGAACCCCCTCTTCCTTCGACCTTTGAGTTCAGTCTGTGTTTTGCACAGACAGGAACTTAATGGCACCTTTTACTGCCATTAAGATCCTAGGTTAACGGCCACTTATGTTGCCGTTAATTGGGTAAGCGGCTTCCCCCTTGTCGCTGAGTTCTTTAGGCAAGAACAGTGGACTGTCTGCTCCTTTAAAATCTATTTTCTGATTTCTGCGCTTGAGGATATACTGTAAAATTTATATGCTATGTAGTACCTGAAAGATATGATGTTGTGAAATTTTGTTGAATTTTTGTAACACATTTTATTTATTAGAATTTTTCCAAATAACCGTCAGACATATTTTCATCTTGTAAATTTCTGTTTATATGGTCTACGTGGAATTTAAGTGTCATAGAATTTATAAGCGATGTTGCTAGATGTCAGATCATGCCATAAAAAAATTGGGAATTTTCTACTATCTATGTAAATGAATATATTTTCTGAATTGCAAAAAGTAAACCTGTATTATTAGTGTTAATTCTCAAATAATTTGTATGAAAACAGTTAAAAATCCCAGAAATTTTGTATGAATACATGACTGTCATATATATGTGTAGGATGATTTATGTGCCTGTAACAAGGTCAATCATGCAAATTTAGTTGTTGATAAATTATGCAGTATCTCTGTTCTAAATTTCATAATTAGTGTGTAGTTCAAAAAAATATGAAAATTTTCATGTTGGATGAATGATCTATAAATAGTCTGCCATTAAAATTTAGGTGACTTGGACAGCAGTAGGCACTGAATTCATTATTTCATCATGAAAAGGTCAATTAGAGCATGTTTAGAGTAATTAATGATAACCTAGTTAGTTGCAGCATGATTTGGATCAAATTATGAATGTTTAACTCTGCAAATAGTAGTACCATGTTAGGTAAACCTGAAATACATGATTATATGTGAGCATGGAACATGTATTTAAAACAGTGTATAAAATGTGCATTTTAAAATGGGAAAAATGTGTAAATGTGCCATGAGTGACACTGCTACCTTAGAGGGCTGAAGAGCTGTACCGTAGTAAAGTCCCTACAGGAAGGTTCATATGAGTAAGTGAAATCTCATGGGCATTGGGATAAAATCCTAGAGGTAGACAAGTACCGCTGGTTAGGGTGGGGAGTGCTTCTCCCGGTTCTGCACAGTAACTAAGATTTATCACTGAAATGCCAAGGTGATAGATATGTGTGTGATGTGATAAGTGTGTGTCCTTCTAGAGGTGGTTCGGACTATGTGTCACAGCATATAATGAAAACAATGTGAAATTGTGTTTGTGAAAAGTGAATGTATAAATTCTAGACCTTGGTGATCTCCCTCAGCTAGATGTACCTGATCCTGCTCCAATGCAACAATGACAACCTCTTGTGAATCTAGATTTAGCTTCATGAACTTCACAATGTGGTCCAAATCATACATGTGAAATCTGGCAATCTTTTGGAGCTTTGCGCCTGCAAGAGGAACACCTAACATCTGAAAGATTGAGGATAAATGAGTGGCATATGGCAAGCTCCTTCTCAGCTTAGGTATTGTCACTTCATGAATCAACTGACAGAAAATAGAAGCCAAATTGATCTTCACTCTTTTAATCAGACAAAACATTATGCATCTCTGTAAACTTGTCACTCTCTGCCTCCCTCTTCCTTGAGGAGTTAAGATGGTTGTACACCAATGGTGCAAAAGTCTATGTGCGGGTGGAAATCTATTGGCATTCAGATGTGAGATTTTTGCTTGATTCACATCAAGAACATTGTGTGGTTGACCTGTTAGAACAGAAAAGGCCTCATGTGCACAAAACTTGATGTCCTGAGGATTGTAACCCGCATTTGGTAACTCCAACAATTGACTCACAATGGCATTTGTGAGTACAATGGGAACCCCTCTTACATTTGACTCAAGAGAGTGCTTTTTGCTAACAAGGTTTCTGAAAAACTCTTTAACCAAAAGAGGGTAGTGTGTACTATGCACACTCACAAAGTCTGTCCATCCTTGAAAATCCAACATTTCAAGAAGTTGGCACCAAGTTGGACATACCTTCATCATGAACATTGATGATCCTTGGATGCAGAAGAGATTTTTTTCCTATGATCATCCTTTTTGCTCTTGAGGGTGTCTGATCTTCTTCTTCATCATTAGAATCAACAGTATCATTCTCTGATTCTTCTTCTTCCTGTACTCCTTCAGAAATATGCTCTTCAGGATTTCTATCATCATCTCCATCTACATTTTCTTTTTCTTCATTGAGCTCTTGTTTGCATTTTCTTCATCTTCCTCGACTAGCAGTTGGTCATAGTTATCATCTTCAATTTCTTCTGAGGACTCTGACTCACTTTCACTGGATTTCTGTGACGCATTTGACATTTCTTCCTGCTCATACTGATGATCAGAGCCATTTGCCATTTTCTGGGAATTAGGGCTTTCTCCATGAATAGCCTGAGAGCCATGTTGGCTGGAAGCATTCTCCTCAGAACTTCTTAAATTCCAGCTTTTTCTTACCCTTGGCGAAGTTCTTTTCCTTAGGCGTACGAGGCTGTCAGAATCTGCGGCTTGTGAAGGAAGGAACAACAGACTTCTTCTCACGAAACACAATTCCTCTTGCAACTTTAGCTTGCTGTTCTGAACCCTGTGACTCAACTTGCTTCCTCTTCCCGCTGCGACGAGGTTGAAGTTTGGGATCCATGTGAGAAGGAGCAAGATAGCTAGAAGAGATAGGAGCAGAGATGAAGTTGCAGAAGAGATGGTTTTTATGTAGAGAGTTGAGGAGAAGGAGGGTTTTTTGTAAACACCTTTTCGGAATAGAAGCATCCGAAGAGACGTGACTAAAAAGGTGTCGACCTGTTCTAGGAGTAACATGGTCGTGTGGAACAATATAGAGATAGCGTGTTCCAACACCAGAGATAGAGTAACGTCGACTCTATGGTTGATACTGTCGACACAAAAGAATTTCACTATGATCCACTAAACTCATTGAAGATTCTGGAGAGGTTAACAGTAATTACGCACTTTTTACACTCTTTCTCATTGTTTTTCAGATCTATGGTTCCAAAATTATAAATTTTCACATTAACCACATAAAAATATTGAGGAACACATATGAATTAATAACAGATTGGAAGAAAATTCCTTCGATAAAGAATTTGCATCAGTATTAATCCATTTACTCATTAAATGGAACAAGGTGTCCTTGGAAGAATATTCTAGCAAACTGAAATATGTTTAAGAAGTTACCGGGTGTAATCACGGGATTGTGCTCCCCTTTGAAAAATATGTGTGTGAAGATGAAAGAACGTACCGTGATCGCCACCAAGTAGTCGCCCGAGGGATGTACGGATGAAGGGACGGCTGACTACGTTGGAAAAGGAAGAGAAGAGAGAAAGCGTACCTGTGAACGTGACAAGATGATCGCCACTATGCTTGTACCTGAACGCGATAGGAAGAACGGCGCCTTCTTGGTCGCGATAGACTGATTGTCGCCTTCTTCTTCAGTGGACGGAGATTGAAGGTTCTGATCTTCTTGCTCCTCAGCCGGCCGAGGGGCAAGAGCCTCACACCTCTCTTGTCTTTAGGTACCTGCCAAGATCATGAAAACATGGGAAAACCCATTAGAAATTCGTGCATGAAGATCTATTCAAGGAAAAAAATAAGTAAACATGCACTATATTGGAGGGAACTCACAAGATTGGGGTTTTTAACCCCTTTCGGTGTTCAAGATGGGTGTGTGGTATGTGTTCTAATGAAAATCTACTAAAATAAACTATCTATGCATGCATGAATGAAGAGAAATAATGAAGAGAAAGGGAGAGAGAAAGTGTAGCCGGTGGGAAAACACCCTGAGGGCTCTTCTTGGTCGTCTGGAGGGGAAGCTCTCTTCTTCGGAGTTGGAGCTCTCTCGCAAGGGAAGCAGCAGATGCCGGCCTTGCCCAAAAAGATGGAGAATTCAGGGTTTTTTGGGCGATTATTCCCAAACTGGCTCTGAGAGGAATAATGGGCAAGAGTCCGTGTTTGGTTATGTATGGCTACGCCTGTGCGATTGGATCTCGGAAAGGAGGGCATTAGGAAGGTCTCCCCAAAATTTTGAAGGATTTGGACGTGATTTGGACGATCAAAAGGGGAAATATCCATGTATGGTATGTATCCAAGTTAGGCTCGAAAAAAATGTTCTGCATGAGGTCCAGAACGCGACGGCCTTCTGGTCTCTATCAAGAATGCAACGCCCCGATACGTCGCCTTCCTTACATGGAAGGTTACTTTAAGTTATTTTGGTGATTTTTTCAGGGAATTAAAATGCCTATTTATGATAGCGACATATCGAGGTGTCGTCTTCTTGAACGCGATAGTGGGGTTGTCGCCTTCAGGGACTTTTTAGCATGTGACCATGCAAAGTGTCCAATCTCCATGCGCGGCCTTCAGAATGACGTACGGTTTGAAACACCAGACTCTTGACTTAGAGAGCTATGGTAAAGAGGATTAATTTTGACTAGGAAGAATCCACCAGGGTGATGAACTAATGAAAATGATGTCATGATCGGAGAAAGCCAGCTTGACAATGATGAGCCAACGTGGGGCATCGATGATATGACAAGGGATTCTGCTCGACTTATGGGTCAGAAATGGGTGTCTACAGATTGCCCCTCCTTGATGCCTGCTTTGCAAGGGAGTGGAACGATAGTGGAGCGAAGATGGTATGAAATGACGATGTAGCGGAGTGAAGCGAAATGAGCTGAAAAGTGTGCATCAAGGTAAAAAGACACCCATTCTGAACGAATAAGCAGCGAGAATTATCCGGCTATCCTTCGAACATGGCTGGGAACAGAGTGCGAGAATGGTTCCAATTTGGGACGAATAAAGATCAAAAGAAAATAAATGATCAACTTCCTGATTCAAGAGGTACCCTGGCTATCTTTAGCGTGCAGGTTTCGTTCATTAGGGGATAGGTGCTGCCCGACGGGTCGATTCGACTCTGGCCTTCGAGCGATTCAAGACTAATGAGCGGATCGGGGATAAAGGAATGATTGTTATAATGAATGGGGATGAGAGGAATCCTGAATAGGAACCATACTGGCCAACTGAACCGAGCAAAAAGCTCGAGGAAAACTTTCAAATTCGGAATGGAATAGAAATCCTTGTCTGAGGAATGAGGATCTGGGTTGAAACATCATTGAGAAGCTGACTTTGACAAATCATGAAGCATGAAGCTCAAAGTCCTAAATGTTGCATGCTGAGCTAAAGAAAAGAAATCATCAAAACAAATGCAAAGAAAAGGAGAAAATAACAAGTATTCAAGGATAATATTGCTAGACAATATAAGCAGGGGTCAAGACACTTTGCATCCCCGACGTGCGATAGAATCCATCGTCCCCGAGTCATATCACCTAACGGCTTATCCAGCGATTAGCAGTGTGCACCTAGATCATCCTTGTTTTTGGTGAAGGGGAACTCAGATCCCAGAACACACTGAGAACCAGCCGGTCCTTGAGATGATATAATAGCATAGATACCTTACAGTAATGCAGAGGGATTAGGGTTAGAAATACTTACATGTACTTACCTGACGAACCGTCTCTTTTGATTTTTCTGATTTTCTTATTTTTATGGATTTCCTGCATTTTCTGATTTTTATGGGTTTTCAATAATTAAAGCAGTAAAGAAGATATGATACAAAGTGAAATGCACCCAATGAAAAAGCCTTAAAGCATAAGTGCAAACATCATAGGAAGCAATCAATCAACAATGATCTGAAAGGAAATGGGCAAGAAATTGTACATTTGGACAGAACGCGATAGGGGGTAGGTCGCTACCCTCTTCATGAGAAGGCGACGCTGCCTGTGTCTCTACCCTGAAGGCGACATATCGACATGTCGCAACCACAGGATTCTCAGCCCGAGCTCAAAATCTGCAACCTGAAAATTGCGATTAGACTCCCACTTGGACTCTTAAAGTTTCTAATCAATGTCCCACTCCTATTAGCTCTACTCTACCCTTTCCAACCAGGAATAGGAGTCTTATGGCTCTATAAATAAGGGTGGAGAGAGGCCAAATTCGCAGCCCACCCTTCTCTCTTCTTCTTCTTCAAGCTCTCAAACTCTCATGGCCATGAACAGAGCTCCAAGTGCTTCTATGGGTGAGGAGGCTCCCTACGAAGGTCTGAAGCGAGCCCGGGCGACCTATGATGCTCTCATGAGGTTGACGGACGTCCCCAACCATCTGAGCAAGAGCAAGGAAGTGAGAGAGGTAAGTTGGTTGATGTTTTCAAATTTCTGTGAATTTTCCTGCGAATTTCTTCATTAATTTTGTTCTTCTTCTTCCTCCCTTCTCTTTTGCCTTTTTTTCTTCTCCTCTAGCTCTTCCCCGGCTCCCGCCGCTATTCTAAGCTAACGTGGATCACCCCCATGATAAAGGCCTTACCCATGTTTGTGATCCGGTTCTTGAGAGAGTGGGGTTTGGGGGGTGTTTTGATAGCGGCCCACAACTACCACAAAATTTCTTTCGATTGGCATAGCATTACGGCCTTGGTAGAACTTTGGCACCCACAAACCCATACCTTCATTTTCCCCAAGTTTGAGGTGACTGTCCTTCTAGAGGAAGTCGAGGCATTTTTGGCTCTCCCTAAGACCAAGCGAGGGGACGAGCAAAGTATTTGCTATACCGTGGAGCCCATCAGCCCGAAGCTTATTTTAGGTGGGTTTATGATGGATCCCAGGGATGTACACACCATGATTAGCCCCCAATTCATTCACCTTGTGCCGTTGTCTAAGTGGGTCATATCCCAATGTAAGAACAAGAGTGTGGACCACCGGGAGATATGCAAGGTCGTGGTTGTTTTCTTGTGTGGGGTGGTCCTCTGTCCGTCCGGGGATCACCTCATAGACTACGCGAGTTTAAGCGCTATTAGCGGGGTATGGCAGGGACTTTCCCTCTCTCATGCAGTCTTGGCCTACCTCTATGCGGGTCTTACCTCGGCCTCCATGGGTGGTTTTCTCTATGGCTCCATGATCCTTTTGGAGTGTTGGATGGGAGTGAGGATAAAGTTTAAACCCGTAGACAACCCCACTACCGATAGCCGGATTTTCGGGTGCCATCCACTATGCTTCCTTGGCGGGGCGGCCAAGTTCCCCGATAGAGTTGTGTGTAGGACAGCAGATAAGAAGACAAGGAGCGCATGGCGGCACTATTTCAGCACCCTTATGGTGGAGCACTTTGCCTTGGGCATAGCGGCACTACGCGGAGCGGAAATCCGGCTTCCTCTCGGGCGCAGATTGGATCTTCAACTTGTGGGGAACATGGCAACAGTGCTCTACAGCCCACAACGGTGCTACCTTCAGGTTGGGAAACCAAGGACCAGGGTACTCCCGCTGTCTCACTTACCTCCTATGAAGAAGCAGTGCTTGGGAGATCCGGAGGACGAGTAGGCTGTGCGAAGTGCATTGGCCTTATGGCGGGCATGCGCGATTCACGTACTACCACCAACGCTGGATGAAGAACGGGAGACGTACCAAGCGTACCTCTGAGAGCATGAGAAAATCCGGCCACTTGGGGACTATGAGCTTGAGAGAGAGAGTTGATTGTATTTTTGAGAGTTTTGGAGGGACTTGATGTAGTGAAAGTGAGAGACATGTTGCTTTTTCTTCCTTACGACCTTTATTTGATGTAAACATTGGAAATTTATTATGGAAATTGAATTTTCCAAGGGTTCTGCTCTCTGACCAAGAAGGCGACATAGGGGGTGTCACGACCTGGAAGGCGACAGGTCAACGGGCACGACCTATAAAGTGAACACGACATGGGTGTCTGTCGCGACCTAATAAGAAGGTGACAAACCCGTTGTCGCATTGACTGGGCCAAGAGGGGTTTGAATTTGGGGCCCAGCGCCCCTTCTGTCTTGCGCTTTCTCCTCTTCCCTTCTTTCTTTCTTCTCCGGTGACCGAAGCCCCCCCTTCTTTTTCTCCGGCCGCTTCCGGCCTCCTTCCCTCCGGCGATCTCCGGCGACAACGACGGCGGCGGCGGCCCCCGCCCTCCTACCTCTTCCCCCCGTTTCCTTTTTCTCTTCTCCCCTCTCTTTCCCGGTGGTGCGGCGATGGAAGGTGGTGAAGGCGGGCAAGGTGGAGACGGCGGCGGCGGTAGGCGACGCACGAAGAAGACCATATGGCGTCGCCAAGCGGACATGGCTCAAGAGGACCCCCCGGCCGTGCCGATGGAGGAAGACATCGCGGTGGTGGTGCCGGGCGAGGATGAAGCGATTGGACCCAAAAAGGTAGGTCTCCGAGACCTTAAGCCATGTGTGTGGGATGGGGAGAGTGTTGTGCACTCTTATGTAGGGCTTTTGCCCGAAGTGAAACAACCGAGAAATGGGTTTTTTGCCCATCCTCGGTCACCCTGGAAATGCGACAACATGGCTGTCGCATTACCAGTGGGAAGGCGACAGACCCCCCTGTCGGCTTTCAGAAGGCGACGGGTCGACCTGTTGCCTTCAGGAATCTGAAAGCGACGGTCCTCTCGTCGCCTTCAGAAGGCGACAGGGGCCTTGTCGCGATGACAGGACTGAGACCTTTGGGTGGTTTTCCTGGCTGACTTTCGTGCTCATGATGTTTGCTTTGCAGAGTGAGTTATGGTCCCAACTGGGGTGGGCCGTCGTCCGGGCAATCTATCGGGGATTGCCGGACTTCCAGAGGGCCCGCTTGGAGGAGATGGGGTTCGACCCCTTTCTACGTTTGGATGAGTTGACGCCCAACGTGGAGCTCATTCAGGCATTGAAGGAGTGGTGGGACCCCGAGTGCCACGCTTTCCTCTTTCTGTGGGGTCATATGATCCCTACGTTAGAGGACGCGGCACGGATCACTGGCCTACGGGTGGACGGCCAGGCGGTGACCGGGGTCACCTACACAAGCTACCAAGAGTTGGCGGAGAGGCTCCTTGGGTTGGAGGTGACGAGGGAGAGATCCTCCCTGGTGGCGAGGATGAGGCTGTAGGCGAGCCTCGGGGTGGCGGATGCACGCCACCAGATTGGAGAGGGCCCGGCGGAGTACATTGCCCGACTGACAGCGGATGCCAGAGCAGTACTGGCGGAGGAGGAGGGAGCGGCAGCGGACCGCGACCTGAGGTGCTTCCTGATTCTTATGATCGGGAAGTTGATTCTGGGGACGAGAGGGGACCCAGTCAGCTGCAGATGCCTGCCCCGGCTGGAGGACTTGTCCAGCGTAGGCAGTTACGCATGGGGTGCGGCCCTCCTGGCCCACCTCTTCGACAGTCTGGGCACCTCCAGTAGGGAGACAGGGGTAGCCGGGTTCTTCCCACTCCTTCAGGTACACTCCTTTTCCTTACCCTTTACTGCTTTTCTCCTGCTTATTTTGATTAAATGTGGTACTGACTGAGTTATTTTGCAGGTGTGAGCATACTATCACCTCCCCTCCTTGGGTCGTGGTGTATCGAGGCGACCCGGCGCTGTGCCCCTTTTACAGCGCTGGTGGTTCCACCAGGACAAGCAATCACTACGGCTGCAGGTGACACTGATTCATGATGCACTGGACACGGTTCCCTTCGGCCATGTAAGTACTTCTAGCCTTAGCACCTTTCCTTTCCTTTTTTGACAAACGACTGACATATTTTTTGCTTGTGGTGTGCAGGTTGAGTGGACTCCCTATGTCGGGGAGGATGACACTGCCCAGCCGTGGGTGGAGCGGGGCCGTCCCTACTTCGGTAGGGACACTTGGCTGCATGCATTTAACACCGTGGTGCCGCTCCACCACCGGCTAGTTGCGCACACATTGGGACTCCACCAGGCGGTGGTGGAGTTCCCGACTCGACAGAGGCCATGGGAGAGACTGGGCCGGAGCTTCCGCGGGATCCAGCAAGAGACTGACTGGACAGTTCGGGTCCGCGAGCAGCTCACGGACTGGGAGCAGCGGGGGAGAGAGGTGGCTTTAGAGGCCACGAGCGATGAGGATTTCTTCCATGCCTATGCACGGAGGTATGGGGCCCAAGTTTATAAGGGGTCTTAACGACCAGTGAGTTTTACTGCTTTTAATCTCTTTTAAGTTCTCAATTGATTACATGATTGACTTGACTTTTGGTTGCAGTTTGATCTTGAGGGGCAGATTGCCTCGCTCGAGGGCATCCTCCACTCTACCATTCAGTAGAGGGATGACCTCTAGGCGATCGTGACCCAGCTGGTGAGTACTTCATACCCTACCCCTTCCACTTCTAGCTTTGGATGACTGACTCTTCTTGTGTTCCTTTGCAGCGAGAGGAGTTGGATAGGGCTCAGCAGATGGTGGGAGGTGATTCTTCCTCCCGAGAGGATCCTGGTCGTTCCGTGTTGGAGGGCCAGTTGGCGGCGGCAGTGGCCCGAGCAGAGGATGCTCTCGCTCAAGTGCAGGAGTGGGTAAGTTATCAACTAGATGCCCCTTGACTCTTTGTTTCTTTTGGTGTTTTGACAAGATATTTGGTGTTGCAGGAGGTGGAGCTGAGGGATGCCCTGGCGCGGACGACCATGCTAGAGGCGGAGATGGCGGAGCTGCGCCTACGCCCGGAGGCAGCGGAGGTGTCGAGGAGGCACCAGGAGGCTGAGGAGGCGACGAGGTGGCGCCAGGAGGCTGAGGAGGCAACGAGGTGGCGCACCGAGGCGGGCAACCTACGCACCTAGTTAGGAGAGGAATGGCACCGCTGCGAGCTGCTGCGGTCCGAGATGAAGGGCCTTGAGAGGGCTCTAGCTTTGGTCGGACGCAGCCGCTCGTCGGCTAGCAGAAGCGGCATTCCGAGCGGGTCCTCCGGGCATTATTTGACTGGTTACTCTGGACGGCGGAGGAACGAGGAGGAGGCACGACGGCGTGAGAGAGCGCCGGAGGGGAGCGAGACTGGACCAAGGGTGATGGCCCCTCCGTCTCCCCACCCGCCTGAGGGTACAGGGGAGAGTGGTTGAGGGCTTGTACTTTTGCCCCTTTTTTTTTGCTATGATGATGATGTACATGTATGATATGGAATGGATCCCCTTTTGTTTTATGATTTGCGACTGAGTGAGAGTGAGAGAGACAGGTGAGATGCGAGTGCCGCCTTCTTTCTTTTGCGCCCTGCACACTTGGACAACGACAAAACCAGTTAGATCTGTTCTTAGGCTTAGCCCCTTGCTTTAGAATGTGACGAGTGACCAACCTTGATAACTAGTCAAGGTGCTAAACCTTATTAAATAGGCAAAAGACATAAATAACATGCATGAGTAGATGAGTGGAGTGGTTGAAAACATTTTTTTTGGAATTTTTAGAATATTCGGTTTTTTTTTTAGTTTTGAAATATTTGATTTTTGTAGTTTTGAAATATTTGATTTTTTTGGAGTTTTGAAATATATATTTTTTTAGTTTTGAAATATTTGATTTTTTTTAGTTTTGAAATATTTGATTTTTTTGGAGTTTCGAAATATTTGATTTTTTTGGAGTTTTGAAATATTTGATTTTTTTGAGTTTTGAAATATTTGGTTTTTTTGGAGTTTTGAAATATTTGATTTTTTCTTAGGTTTGAAAGATGCCTAAAGTCGGTCGTTAGCCCTTCCTGAAATAAGATGAGCGAGACGGAAGGTACTCGCCACCCTTGGGCCACAACACTTAGACCGGTTCGATCCACTGGTTTGGAGTCTTGATCACCTCTGGTTCTCGCCACGGACCTCACTAGGCTGGGACGTGCGTTGAGGGGTGACAATGCCTCGGGAAACTACCCTTAGTTGATGTTGCGACTAGTTAAGAGATACCTAAGAGGTGATTCGGTTTTATAGGGAGAAATGGAAGATTATTTAAGGAAAGTCGTGTAGGTTTAGGGATGTTGGGTTCGACTACTTCCTACAGCATACCTTCAAAGATTGGGTCTGTTGTGGAGGAACTTTATGGTCTTTTGCTATGGACTTGCATTATTTGGGGCATGCGTACGACCGAGCTCATGAGCGTCCCGCGGGGACTTTTCCACTCTTTGCCATGCCCCTATCATTATGGATTTCTTTTTCTTTTGCTTTTGTTTCTTTGCTTCTTTGCCCTTTGTTGTTTTGACCGTCCCTGTTTGAGACTTGCTCTCGTCAGGATATGCTTTAGGTTGACGACCTTGCCCTTACAACCCTTTTGCCCCTACACTTCACCGATTAGAAGAGAATGACCGACGCATCGCTAGAGTAGGACCCACATAGTTGCGACATCCGCCAAGTGCAGTTACCCGGGCATGCCGTGTGTGTGTGTTAATCCTAACTTAGAGTGACCCTTGACGATTAGGGAGGGACTTTAGGCTTTCAACACGGGGTTATTCCCCGATCTAAGTGTTGTGGCCTCACACCTATAGACCTAGGGATAGAATCTTTTGAGGTGCAACCCATTTCACGGATGCGACAATTCAACGCCCTCAGCATTAGTTAAGCGATAAGCATTTCCGGGGTAGACTTCCCTCACAACATACGGACCCTCCCAATTAGGTTGCAGTTTGGACCTAGGACCTCCGGGTTTGATAAAAATGCGTTTCAAGACCATATCACCCTCTTGAAATTTTCGTTCAATTACCTTCTTTTCGAACGACCTTGAGATTCGCCTCTGATATGAGAGCACATGGTCGGCTACCATAAGCCGCCTTTCATCTAAGAGTTCCAATTGGACTAGCAACGCCTCTCGACGTTCGTCAAGATTATGTTCCTTATCTAATTGAACTCTTAGTGAAGGGATTAGGATCTCGTATGGAACTACCACCTCCATCCCATAAGTGAGGGCGTACGGGGTTTGTCCCATAGGAGTACGGACAGAGGTACGGTAGGCCCATAGAGCCTCTATTAGCTTTTCTGGCCAGTCGGCGAATTTATGCAACAAACAGGTCTTCTTCAAGATTTTAAGAAGGGTTTTGTTAGTTGCTTCAGCTTGGCCATTGCCTTGTGGGTAATACAGAGATGAATGATGCAGAGTGATGTTGTATTTCTTACAGAGGTCCTGGAGTTCTTGTGAGATGAACTGTGGCCCGTTGTCCGTGACGATGCTGCTTGGCACTCCGAACCGCGAGATGATATTCCTCATGATAAAGAGGCACACTATGGATGCTTTGATTTCTGTGAATGCTTCAGCTTCTGCCCACTTGGTGTAATACTCAGTAGCTGTTAGGATAAAGGATTTCTGTTTGGTTTGAGCATTAGGATCACCAAGAGGGCCAACAATTTCGAATGCCCACATGGAGAATGGCCAAGGTGTGGAGAGTGGATGGAGTGAGGAGGAAGGAGCATGAATTTTATCAGCGTGGAGTTGACACTTGACACACCTACGAACGTAGATGGTACAGTCTTCCTCTAGGGTTGGCCAGTAGTAGCCCTGCCTAATGATTTTCTTTGCAAGTATTTGACTATTGACGTGCCCTCCGCATTCACTAGCATGGGCCCCTTCCACCACATTCCAAGCTTCGTTATCAGTAAGGCATCTCAGAAGGACTCCGTTAAGAGCTTGCCTGTAAAGAACTTCTCCGACAACTATGTACCTTAAGGTGGCTCTTCTGATGGCCCTGCGATCTTCTGTACTTGCCCCTTCGGGATATGTCCCATCCTTGCAGTATTGCTCGATCTCAAAATACCAAGGCAGCTCCTCTTCATCTAGGATTTCCTCAAGCTCAGTTAGCATGACTTGCTGCGCCCCTCTCTTCCTAGCCTTCTCTTCTAGGGTTGCCCTAAGGTCATTGAACCAAGGGTCCTGGGTAGATGGAACATCAAGCCGTTGGACGACAATTGTCTCAGTCCGATGACTCATAGGGAAGGATAGAGAGGAGGCTAGCGACACCAGAGCGTCGGCCAGGATATTTTGGGAGCAACGAGTATGGATATAAATGAGCTTGCGGAACTGCCTTGCCAACAGTGTGACCAGATCTTGGTATGGCTTAAGCTTTGGGTCACGAGTGCGGTAAGTTGAGAGCACCTGCCGTAGAACAAGCTGAGAGTCTCCTATGATTCTGAGGTGTGATGCCCCCAGCAGGTAAGCATGCTTGAGACCAGCGAGGAGAGCTTCGTACTCAGACATGTTATTAGTGGCGGGGAAGGTGAGTTGATATGCGAAGGGGATGGTAATGCCTTTCAGGGTGAGCAGCACGGCTCCAATGCCCCGTCCCTGAGAGTTGAGTGCGCCATCAAAATGGAGGGACCAGAAGGGGTCTCTGATGATAACCGAGAGCTCCTCATCAGGGAATTCTTCTCGGAGGGAGTCGCTGTGAGGGAGTGGAAGATGGGCAAGATGCTCCGCGATGGCATAACCCTTGACGGCCTTTTGGACCACAAAGGAGATGTCGAACTGTGAGAGGAAACTCTGCCAACGTGCAAGCCGATCAGAGAGGACAGGCTTCTCTAGAAGGTATCGGAGTGGATCCATCCTTGAGATCAACTTGACCTCTTGGGCAAGGAAGTAGTGCTTGAGCTTTTGGACTACCCACACGAGCGCGGCACAAGTCTTATCCGTGGTGGTGTACTTGGATTCAGTGGTGTTGAAGAGCCTAGAGAGGTAGTATGCTACCCTTTCTTTGCCAGATTCATCGTGTTGTGCAAGGACAACACCTAGGGAGTCCTCAATGACTGAGAGATATAGGATTAGCAATTTTCTAGGTACAGGAGGCTGCAAGACTCGAGGATTCATGAGATAACTCTTCAGCTCATCGAAGGCTGCTTGGTATTTGTCATTCCATTCAAACTTTGCCCCTCCTTTTAAGAGATCATAAAACGGGCAGCATCTTTGGGAATGCTGGGAGATGAATCTTCTGATGAACTGTAAACGCCCTATTAGCCCTCTTACCTGTGAGATGTTCTTTGGAGGCGGCTTTTCTACTATAGCCTTGGCCTTATTTGGATCGATCTCAATGCCCCGCTTGAAGGATCGAAATGAATGTGTGGAAAAGATCTAGAAGGGGGGGGGATGAATAGATCTTAGCCACTTTTGCGGAAGCTTAAGCAATTTGAAAACTATTTAGAATCAGAGGCAATGTTATCAGTGAAAAACTACAGATCTGATTAGATTTGAGTGAGTTGAAAAACTTAGATGTGAAGCAAGTTGATTAAGTGAATTAAAACAGATCCTATGCAAGCATCTAGCGGATGAATCAATCAAACCACAGAAGACAAATGCACAAGGATTTTTAGGTGGTTCGGAAATCACCCAAGTGATTCCTACATCCACCCCTCACAACCCGTGAGGCTTCACTAACACAACTGGGCTACACACCCAAAGGAGCCTAACAACTCCAACACTTCAGAGCATACAACTCACACAACCTCTAGAGCAAGACTACTCTAGAAACACAGAGCAAGACTGCTCAAACCAACCCTGAGCTTACAACTCAAACTGAGCTCGACGGCTCACAACACCCTGAGCACAATGCTCACACTGAAACTGCTAGACACCAACTTAAGACTAAGATCCTCTAGCAACAGATCTAGTCGAAGTTTGAGAACTCTAAAGAGAGTTATGCAGAAGCACTTGCATAATCTCAAAAGATATCTCAGAAGAACAGAAGAAAAGGTAAATTGAATTGAGATGCTTCGTTCTTCAGTGTACTCCCTTGTAGAAGCTTGAATTGGGAAGGAACTTGTGAAGCTTGAAGTCCAAGTCGATGCTCTGCAATCTGAGAAGTTGGATCTTCCTAGAATTCTTCACCCAAGAAGTCTTCTACAGGATCTGCCTCCTTGGAATGCTTCAGAGAAGTCTTCAGGAATCAAATTCCAATTCCCACACCTTGAATTGGTGGGAATTGGTCTTCTGGAAGCACTTGGAGAGCAGGGGAAGGAGACACGAGCTCTTCTTGGCCGCCAGGAGCTTCTTGGAGGCTCTGAGAGAGTTGGGTCCTTCTCACTTGTGAAGGCTGGCCGAAAAGACACTTTATATCCTTAGGATTCCAAAGATACCCTTTTGGGGTACAAGGGCACGCTTTCCTAGGAAGATTCTGATCGCCCTAGAGGGACACGTGGCAGCCATCAACTTTTAGGATGAAAAGTTTCCGTAGTGTGTCGACCTGCCCTGGTGGTAGTGTCGACACACTGTCCAGAATATGTAGAAGGCTGTTCTGGGAAGAGGGTCCCGTGTCGACCTGCTCTGAGAGTGTGTCGACCTGCTATCCCAAATCTGCAAACTAGCTGTTCTGGGAACTGGGTCTAGTGTCGACCTGCTCTGAGAGTGTGTCGACCTGCTGACCCAATTCTTCAAACTGGCTGTTCTGGAAACGGGATCTAGTGTCGACCTGCTCTGAGAGTGTGTCGACCTGGGTAGGCTTGATTTCTGAAAAACTGCCACTCGTGTCGACACACTCTTGACATGTGTCGACACAGTCTCAACATTTTTACACATTTTGCCTTTGAATATGTGTTGATGTGTCGACACCATTGATGGGTGTGTCGACTCATCTTTTGCATAAAAATGTTTGTACCTGAAAATGAACACATATATCATTAGTTAAATGATTTGTCATGACCATAAATGATAAATGTGGTTTGAAAAATACTTTTTGAACATGAATTTCAGGTATGATGTTTTTGACATGTTTCAATTAAATTGCTTTAAGAACACTTCTTGTCATCATCAAAATAGGAGGGAAATGATATGAATTTGCATTCAACCCAACAATCTCCCCCTTTTTGATGATGGCAACATTAAATCCATATTTCAATGTGGTTTTGATGAAGTGTGATTTTAAGCAATTTTTGATTGTTTAAATTTTGTTTTCCTTTTTGTTCATACTTGTCAAGGACCTTTTGATGTTGTTCAGTAACAATTGATGATGTGTTTGTGAGATACAGTGTTACTTGAAATTAGAAATTTTGTGCACACAAGTCAAACAATTGGACAAGTATTCAAACACAAAGACAAGATTTGCATTCAGAATCACAATACTTTGCATTGAAGCCAAAACAACCATTTCATTTCATTCAAAAGATCATTACATCAAAATATTACATTCAAGTCATTCATTCTTCTCCCCCTTTGCCATTATCAAAATAAATGTACATTAGGTAGAAGATGGAGGAGGAGGAGGAATTGGAGCAAGAAGAAGTTCAATGTCTGACAGTCTTTTCTCCATTAAGTTCAGGCTAGACTTGATTTGATCTTGAATGGTTATCATTTTTGTGCTCAAAAGTGTTCCATTCGATCTGAATTTTCTAGCAAAGTGGCCTGAAGTCTGGTTAGATCAGCTGCACTGTGTTGTGAGGAAGATGATGAGCCAGCTGACCAACCAGGTCTCTGCATTATCTTGAACTCCTTGGTCAAATCTGTAAGCTGCCTGTCAATGTGCTCATTGAAGTTCCTCATACTTTCTAAATCATCCACAAAATGAGCAAATGACAATCTGGTGCTGGAAATCTCATGCAATGTTTGCTTGGTGTTGAAGACATCTGCTTGGGAATTTGCCAAAATTCCCTGAAGAACTTTCTCCAACTTGTCTTGATGCTCTTTTAGCTCAATATAGGAATCTCCCAGAGTGCCTATAAGTCTGTTAAATCTTGAGCTGCATAATCTGAAGCTGCCTTCTGCTCAATAAATTTTGCTGACACTGTGTTCTCTAGTCTTTGAACTCTCAATTCAAATTGGTCTGACATTGTTTGAATGGTGGAGTTCAATGTATCAAATTTGGCATTGAGGAAAGAGAACAATTCTGGTGGAATTGAGGACCCACCAGAAGAAGTGGAAGATTGGAATGTAGAGGGGAAATGTGGAGGTTCAAAAGATGTGGCAAGGAAGAGGAAGGATCATCCTGAGGTGGAATAGGGGTTTCAAGCTGAATGCCACCTTCAGGAGGGATATGAGGCTGGTCCTCATCCATTAGAGGCTGATCCTCTGGCAAGTGAACTTGTTCCTCTTGAACTTGAGGCTGATCCTCATGAGGTGGAGGCTGATCCTCCTGATTTTGGTCTCCTTGAGCTGGAGGCTGGTCCTCTTGTGCTTGGGGCTGATCCCCTTGCTGGTCCTCCTGGCTTGGGGCTGATCCCCTTGAACCTGAGGCTGGTCCTCCTGAGCTTGAGGGGCCTCAACCACAATTGGTCCTCTTCTAATCTGATTTCCCTCCAATCTAAATCCCATAAACTTCTGGATATTCTTAAAAGTGTAGATGTTTGACTTGGGAATGGATTGGGATTTTTCATTTTCCAATGGCACACCAAAGTGCTTGAACACTGAGGTCAGATGTGCTCCATAAGGAAGTGATCTCTTTAGGTCTGTCCTTGTTGTTTCAGCTATGATTTGATAGAGAATCACATGGAGGTTGATCTTGATGTCTTTCACCATGCAATAGAGGATGAACCTCTGAATGTCTGTCAACCTATCCCTCCCACCACCTTGAGGGGTAATTATGGTGGTCAAAATGTGGTGGATGACCCTTAACACAGGTGGAAAGGTATTTGCATTGAACCTGGTTACATAGGTCTGTTTGGGATCTGATTCATCTGCAGGAAGGCCTGTCAAGATGGAGTATGCTTCATGTAAATCAAATTCAAACTCATGGTAGTCTGCCCCTTCATCTGGTACTTTGAAAATGGAGGCAGCTACTGCAGTAGGCATGTCTATGGCTATTCCCTTGACTTTGGATTCATACCCTTCGTCTGTGCAAGTGAGGTTCTTGTAGAACTCTCTAACTAGTCTTGGATAGCAGACTTGAAATTCAGAAATAAAGGGTATCCAAGATTGAAAGGAAAAGTAGGTTTGAATTTCAGGAAGGGAGTCTGCTAGTTGGATGTCTGAAAGGTCTAGTATTCTTGGCTTCAAAATCAACTTGGCTGCACTTACGGATTCTGAGGGAATATCCTCTTGAGACTCAGAAGAAGAAGAGGAAGATGATTCCTCAGGATGGTCAGAGGAATCGCCCGAAATCTCTGGTCTAGGGTTTGAAACATTACCACCTCTGCCTGAAGTGGAGGTCCTGCCACGCTTGGAAGCCCTCAGAGGTGCAGAAGAAGAGGCAGGATCATTTCTCCTCTTTGTTCTTCTTTCCATCTGTTCAACTGGAACCTGTGCCGGAACTGGCCTTGAAGAGGCCGCTGATCTTGCGCCACGGCGGGGACCCAACTTGCGGACCATGGTGCAAGAGGAGTGGAATTAGGAGAGGAAATGGAAGAATGGAGAGATGATGGAAGGGGGATGAGAGCTAGAGAGAAATTTGAGAGGAATTCTTGCCGGAAAGGAGTGGAAATGAGGCCGTCGGGTCGACCTGACGCCCAAAAAGAGATGCAGTGGTACACTGCCCCGCAGGAACAACAAGGTTTAAGGTGAACCCGAAAGGTTTGAAAAGGGTCTGGCAAGAAGGCAGTGTCGACACATGAGGAGGTGTGTCGACCTGACTGGTGTGTCGACACGGGTCACAATGTGTGTCGACACAGCCTTGATGAAAATTGAATTTTTGAGAGGAAATTTTTGAGAAATTTGGGGACATCTTTATAATGATAAATAATGAGAGGAATTATCATTTCAAGGATTTTTAAGAGGCCTAAAAATTCATTTGTTGTATTTTGCAAAAATTCATCACAGTTCAAGTGTTTCAAACAATTTCCAACAGGATATTAGCATTCCAAGACTTGAATCAACAAAATGATAAATTGAGGGATATAATGTATCTAACAATCAACCAAAAACTACCATGTTTCTCAATTTTCAAGAATTAAAGATATCATCTAGACTAAATACAGTTGTGTTGAAAGTAAAACACAAACTTAAAGAACAACTTGATGAAGGAGGAAGATGATTCTTTCTAAACAAATCTCCAATAATTTTCATATTTTTGTTCTTTTAACAAACTATCAAATGATATAAATCTCTTTCACTCAAGTACTAGTGCTTTTTACACACCATAGTCCCTGGATACTTAAGATTTAATCATTGTCAAGTCTCAAAGGGGTAAATGATGACCTTTTGACATGAAAATATACGTTTTGTAGACGCCAATATTTCCAGTTACTCAGTCATCATCAAAAAGCATAGCACATAATTGCTTAAATTTTGAAGTTATTTTCAATTTGGATCCCCTTTGAACAGAGTTAGCAATAATGCCTCATGACATACATAGCACTTCATTCATTGTGAAGGTGTGCAGTTTCTCAGCACAGATGCCATTGCTCTGTTGGATTTTACAAGATTTTGGAGAGTTTGTGAGATAGAATTCAAATACATCCAGTCATCAGTTGCAAACAAGGAAATGTTTTAAGTTCAAGGCACAAATTGTCATTTAGTTTAGGAAGAGATCTGAATTTCTGTGGATTGAGAGACATAGTTGTAAGTTGATTAAAAAATATATATATATCACTCAAGGTTCATTTTGTGACTCTAGACTTTAGAATGAGGACATCATGCAAGGAATTGATGAAATGCAAGAAGGGTTTTGAAATTTGCAAAAAGATGACTTGTGAATTTTCTAGCTCCCCCTGAGATGATGATTTCAACCATTTTTCATCAAAATAAAGATATGCATTTTTGAAATCAGAAAGAGATTTTCTTCTTGGACAACAAGAACTTCTCCTCACCAATTGCATATTCATTTCTTGGTACTTGGCGGAGATAAGCTCTCACGCATAGTGAAAGTGTCCAGACAAGCATAACCTGTCCTTCTCCAAGTCACCATTTGATATACCAAGAGATTTCAATACAATAAGAGTTGTAGAATTCATTGCCAAAAGGAAATGGAAGTGAAAACTGTGCAAGTTTTGAAATCAGAAAAGAAATTCTCTTTGAACAATAAAAGCTCCCCCTCAACTATTGCATATTAACTTCTTAGTACTTGGCGGAGATATGTTCTCACGCATAGTGAAAGTGTCCAGACAAGCATAACTTGTCCTTCTCCAAGTCACTATTTGATATACCAAGAAGTTTCAACACAATCAGAAGTGGAGAATTTATTGTAAAAAGGGAAATGGAATTGAAAGTGAGAGAGATATGAACAATGTAGCTTGAGGAAGCAAGAGTTATGAAATGCAAAGAACTCCCCCTTAGACAATGCATAGCACTCAACCCAAACCTTAAGAGAGATCAAGAAGGTGGACATTTACAAAGACCAAGTTCTCTCCTTAATGATGAAAATCTGTTTTCAGGAAGGGGTTTAGTGAATATGTCTGCAATTTGTTTTTCAGTTTCAATAAAGTGGAGTTCAAAAGATTTCTTTGCAACCTCATCTCTCAAGAAATGATGCCTAATTTCAATGTGTTTTGTTCTGGAGTGCTGAATGGGGTTTTTAGACAAATTTATGGCACTAGTGTTATCACATAGGATGGGTACACACCCTAAATCTTGGTTGTAATCAAGAAGTTGATGTTTCACCCAGAGAATCTGAGTTCCACATCTACCTGCAGCAACATACTCAGCCTCTGCTGTTGACAGAGCAACTGAATGTTGCTTCTTAGAAGCCCAAGAAATAAGGCACCCACCTAGAAATACACACAAGCCACTTGTGCTTTTTCTATCTAACTTACACCCAGCATAATCAGCATCACAATAGGCAAACAATTCTAACTTGCAACCAGCAGGATACCAAATTCCTAAGTCACATGTTCCAACAAGATATTTAAAAATTCTTTTCACAGCAAGCATATGACTTTCTTTAGGATTAGATTGGAATCTAGCACATAAGCACACACAAAACTGAATATCAGGTCTAGAAGTAGTAAGGTAGAGCAGAGAGCCAATCATACCTCTGTAGGTCTTTGGATCAACTGACTTACCAGATGGGTCTTCTTCTAGCTTAGCATTTATTGCAATGGGTGTGCTTGAGTGTTTAAGGTTCTGAAAGTCAAACCTTTTCAGTAGCTCCTTGACATATTTGGTTTGACTAATGAAGATTCCTTCAGTTGTTTGGTTCACCTGCAATCCCAAAAAGAATGTTAAATCTCCCATTAAGCTCATTTCAAATTCATTCTTCATTTGATTTGAAAATTCAGTGCAAAGGCCTTTATTAGTTGATCCAAATATTATGTCATCAACATAAATTTGGACAACAATTATTTGATTTTTTACTATTTTTGTGAACAATGTTTGATCAACATTACCTCTGGAATATCCTTTCTCAAGTAAAAAGGAACTCAAACGATCATACCAAGCTCTTGGAGCTTGTTTAAGACCATAGAGTGCCTTATTAAGCTTGAAAACATGGTTAGGATATTTTTCATTTTCAAATCCAGGAGGTTGTTCAACAAAAACATTTTCCTTTATATATCCATTTAGAAATGCACTTTTGACATCCATTTGAAAGACTTTGAATTTCATGGAGGATGCAAAAGCAAGGAAAATTCTCACAGCTTCTAGTCTAGCTACAGGGGCATAAGATTCTTCAAAGTCAATTCCAAATTCTTGGTTATACCCCTTTGCAACTAGCCTAGCTTTGTTTCTTATTACTTGACCAGCTTCATTCAATTTATTTCTGAAAACCCATCTAGTGCCAATCACAGTTTGGTCACTAGGTCTAGGCACTAATTCCCACACTTGATTTCTTTCAAATTGATGAAGTTCATCATGCATAGCATTAATCCAATCAGAACTGGATAAGGCTTCATCAATTGACTTGGGTTCAATTTGGGAAATTAGAGCTAGTGAGTCTTCTTCAATGTTTTGCAAGAAGGATGATCTGGTCCTAACTCTATCATTTAGTTGCCAACTACACTGTCTAATGGGTGATCTCTTAGAAAACGAGGTTCAAAAATTACCTGTTGAGAAGTGCCCTCTTCTGGAGCAATATTACCTGAACCACTTGAAGATGGTGAGTTGTTGTTCAGGTTCTCTTCAATGTTGTTAATCTCCTCAACGGTTGGTGAAGAATCCACAATGAGGTCATCCTCTTCATTGTCTTGTTTTTCCCTGCAAGATTTAGAATCATTAGTGGAAAAGGAATTTTCATCAAAAATAACATGTGGTGATTCTTCAACAGTTTTGGTTTTCAATATGTACACTTTGAAAGCCCTTGACACTTCTGAATAGCCAAGGAAGATAGCTTCCTGACTCTTAGCATCAAACTTGTCAAGGTTTTCTTTGTTGTTATTGTGTACAAAACACTTGCACCCAAAAGTTTTGAAGTAAGCAACAGTTGGCTTTTTGTTTTTCAACAATTCATAGGGGTTTTTCTGATCTTTGGTCTGACCAAGGCTCTGTTTAGGATGTGATTGGCTGTGTTAACAGCTTCAGCCCAGAAGGATTTGGGCAGATTACTCCCTAAGAGCATGGATCTAGCCATTTCCACAAGAGTTCTATTCTTTCTTTCCACAACTCCATTTTGTTCTGGAGTTCTAGGTGAAGAAAACTTGTGAAATATTTGCAATTCAGCACATAGATCAGAAAAGGATGTGTTATCAAATTCACCCCCATGATCAGTTAAAATGTTTTTAATTTTAAATGGATAAGTTGTTAAGATAGTGGTACAGAAATTCCTGAATTCAAGGCATGCATCACTTTTGTGGGATAGAAAAATAACCCAGGTAAATCTAGTAAAGTCATCAATGATTACAAACCCATATCTCTTGCCACTTAGGCTTAGAACTCTTGTTGGCCCAAAGAGGTCCATGTGAAGAAGTTCTAGTGGCTTAGATGTGAGTACTTCATTGAAGGCTTTAAAGGATTTCCTAGTTTGTTTTCCTTTAGCACAGATCCCACAAATTTGACCTTCAACACTAGAAAAAGATTCAGGAAGACCTTTAACCAGATTCAATCTTAACAACTTATTCAAAGTTCTGAAACTTGCATGGCCAAGTCTTTTGTGCCAAGTCCATGCAATTTCATCTTTATTTGCAACAAAACAAAGATTTTCAGAAAAGTTTTTATTAAGGTTGATCATGTAGACATTGTTTTCTCTTTTTCCACAGAATTTGATTTTGTCAGTTGATGAATCAATTATTTTGCAAAAATCAGATTCAAACACAACTTTGTGACCTTTGTCACATAGTTGGCTAATACTGAGCAAGTTATAATCAAGTCCATCAACTAACAAAACATTATCTACTGAGTTTGAAGAGGTTTGACCAACCTTACCAGATCCAATGATCTTTCCTTTATTTTTACCTCCAAAGGTGACTGACCCTCCCTCCTTTTCAATTAGACAGGAAAATTTGGCTCTATCTCCAGTCATGTGTCGTGAACACCCACTATCAAGAAACCAAACATTGGTGTTGGGTGCACGACCTTCCTGCACAAAGATCAATGGAGAGAAGATTTTGGTACCCAAACAGAGTTGGGACCATCAGTATGATTTAGCACAGATATCAAATCCTTTCTCACCCAAATTTGATTTGTTTTAGATTTTTGTTTTGTTACTTTGGTGTTTTCAGCCTTTTTCTGTTTGTTCTTTCTTTTGGAATGAAAGCACCAAGATCTTTGTTTTTGGTTGGAGGAGAGTTTTTCACTTGAAAATTTGAGTTCAGAGGAGGAGGTGGAATCCATGGATTGTGTTGGTACATCCAGAAATTTGGATAAGAGTATTGAGGATAATACCAACAGGGATTTTCATACCATTGGTTCCAAGGATTAATCCAATCTTCTTGAAGTGTTGTCTTGGAGGTCCAAGGTTTTTCATGGATTATTTCTTTTCCCTTTTTCTTATTTTTCAGATTTTTATTTGAATTTTTTTTTTTGGTGTTGAGCAGGTCGACCTCTCCTGTACAGGTGTCGACCTGATAGTCTTCTTTTGTTTTTGGGTTTTTGATTTGTTTTGAGTTTTGTTTGGGGTTTTGTTTGCTGTTTGTTGAATTTCAGTGTTTTCCAGATTAGGACCCTTGACAAAATTAATTAGTGGTGCTTTTCCCTTTTTCTCACCAGATTTGTCTTTTTGGGGTTTCTTCTTGTTGAATCCTAATCCATGAGATGTGGTTGTCATGTTGGATCCTAGCAATGCCTCTAGGTTATCTTGGCCTTTTGTGAAGGTTTGGATAACCTCCTCCCTTTCCTTTAGCTGGTTTTTAAGAACTTCAATTTCTTCAATTTTCTGTTGTTTTTCTTGTTTTTCAATTTCCAGCTTTTCATTTAAGTTTCTGAATTCTTGGGAGGCCTTTTGAGAGGCAAGTTTCAGTTCATCAATTAGGTTTAGGAGATTCTCTTTTTCTTCAAGCAAGTCTGTTACTTCAGATTCCAGTTCACAGATTCTATTGTTTGAAGATTGATTATGGTAGAGATTTTCAATTTTCTTTTTGATGTGTTTATTTTCTTTTCTCATTTCAGAATATCTTTCAACTAATTCTGCATACACATCCTGCCAATCTTCAACACTATAATCTTCAAAGGAAGTATTTACCTTTCCATCTGTGCTGTTGGCCATGAAGCAAACTTCCTCACTCTCTGAGCTTGAGGACTTCTTCTCTTCTTCTTCCTCACTTGTGTCTTCATCAGACCAAGTGGCTACCATGGCCTTTGGCTTCTTATATTTCTGGAATCTCTTGTGCTTTTCCTTTTTGTTCTCAGGACACTCTCCCTTCATGTGTCCTGGCTTGTTGCACCTGTAACAGATAACATTCTCATCAGGTTTATGATTCTTATTGAAATTGGAAGAGGAAATATTCTTCTTACCTGAGGGAAATTTCTTTTTCCCAGTCATTTTCCCTTTCCTATATTTCAAAAATTTCCTGAATTGTCTGGTCATGAGGGCAATCTCATCCTCATTCGACTCAGATTCTTCAGAACTTGTTTTATCCTGATTTTTATCTTTGTTGCTTGAAGAGGCTTTGAGTGCCATAGGCTTGGTCTTAATGATGTGTTCTTCATTTCTTTTTAAGTTTATTTCATATGTCATTAAAGATCCAATCAATTCATCCAAAGAAATTTTGGACAAATCTTTTGAATCTTCAATAACAGTGGCCTTGGTATGCCAAACTGAAGAAAGTGAACGCAAAATTTTTCTTACCAAGTCTGCATCAGTATACTCCTTACCCAAAGCCTTGAGTCCATTGACTATCACCATGAATCTGGCAAACATTTCAGAAATAGATTCATTAGATTTCATCATGAAAAGTTCATATTCTGAAACTAAAATATTTGCCTTGGTCTCCTTGACCTGAGATGTTCCCTCATAGAGTAATTCGAGTTTATCCCACATCTCTTTGGCAGATTTGCACATAGAGATTCTCGAATACTCCTTGGGATGGACAGCACACTGAATCATGTTCATGGCACTATAATTCAGTGTAGCTTTCCTTATCTGTTCCCTTGTCCAGGTATCTTCTTCTCCCTGGTTCTCATAGGGACCCACCTCAACTACTTTCCAGATCTCATAGTTCTGGGCCCTCAGAAATACTTGCATTCTGTTTTTCCAATAAGAATAGTCCAAACCATTAAAGAATGGTGGCCTATTTATGGAATGGCCCTCAGCTATGAAACCCTTTGAGTCCATGACACTTAAGTAAATGCACAGAGAAGAGTTAAACAACCAAGCAAACAAACAAGCAAACAATCAAACACTCAATACTCAGAAACAAAAAAAAAAAACTGCTCAGTTCAAATCAGATCGATGTAAACCCGCTCTGATACCAATTGAAGGATCGAAATGAATGTGAGGAAAAGATCTAGAAGGGGGGGGGATGAATAGATCTTAGCCACTTTTGCGGAAGCTTAAGCAATTTGAAAACTATTTAGAATCAGAGGCAATGTTATCAGTGAAAAACTACAGATCTGATTAGATTTGAGTGAGTTGAAAAACTTAGATGTGAAGCAAGTTGATTAAGTGAATTAAAAACAGATCCTATGCAAGCATCTAGCGGATGAATCAATCAAACCACAGAAGACAAATGCACAAGGATTTTTTAGGTGGTTCGGAAATCACCCAAGTGATTCCTACATCCACCCCTCACAACCCGTGAGGCTTCACTAACACAACTGGGCTACACACCCAAAGGAGCCTAACAACTCCAACACTTCAGAGCATACAACTCACACAACCTCTAGAGCAAGACTACTCTAGAAACACAGAGCAAGACTGCTCAAACCAACCCTGAGCTTACAACTCAAACTGAGCTCGACGGCTCACAACACCCTGAGCACAATGCTCACACTGAAACTGCTAGACACCAACTTAAGACTAAGATCCTCTAGCAACAGATCTAGTCGAAGTTTGAGAACTCTAAAGAGAGTTATGCAGAAGCACTTGCATAATCTCAAAAGATATCTCAGAAGAACAGAAGAAAAGGTAAATTGAATTGAATGCTTCGTTCTTCAGTGTACTCCCTTGTAGAAGCTTGAATTGGGAAGGAACTTGTGAAGCTTGAAGTCCAAGTCGATGCTCTGCAATCTGAGAAGTTGGATCTTCCTCGAATTCTTCACCCAAGAAGTCTTCTACAGGATCTGCCTCCTTGGAATGCTTCAGAGAAGTCTTCAGGAATCAAATTCCAATTCCCACACCTTGAATTGGTGGGAATTGGTCTTCTGGAAGCACTTGGAGAGCAGGGGAAGGAGACACGAGCTCTTCTTGGCCGCCAGGAGCTTCTTGGAGGCTCTGAGAGAGTTGGGTCCTTCTCACTTGTGAAGGCTGGCCGAAAAGACACTTTATATCCTTAGGATTCCAAAGATACCCTTTTGGGGTACAAGGGCACGCTTTCCTAGGAAGATTCTGATCGCCCTAGAGGGACACGTGGCAGCCATCAACTTTTAGGATGAAAAGTTTCCGTAGTGTGTCGACCTGCCCTGGTGGTAGTGTCGACACACTGTCCAGAATATGTAGAAGGCTGTTCTGGGAAGAGGGTCCCGTGTCGACCTGCTCTGAGAGTGTGTCGACCTGCTATCCCAAATCTGCAAACTAGCTGTTCTGGGAACTGGGTCTAGTGTCGACCTGCTCTGAGAGTGTGTCGACCTGCTGACCCAATTCTTCAAACTGGCTGTTCTGGAAACGGGATCTAGTGTCGACCTGCTCTGAGAGTGTGTCGACCTGGGTAGGCTTGATTTCTGAAAAACTGCCACTCGTGTCGACACACTCTTGACATGTGTCGACACAGTCTCAACATTTTTACACATTTTGCCTTTGAATATGTGTTGATGTGTCGACACCATTGATGGGTGTGTCGACTCATCTTTTGCATAAAAATGTTTGTACCTGAAAATGAACACATATATCATTAGTTAAATGATTTGTCATGACCATAAATGATAAATGTGGTTTGAAAAATACTTTTTGAACATGAATTTCAGGTATGATGTTTTTGACATGTTTCAATTAAATTGCTTTAAGAACACTTCTTGTCATCATCAAAATAGGAGGGAAATGATATGAATTTGCATTCAACCCAACACCGCTTGCTGACTATGAACCCTAGCAATTTTCCTGATGATACCCTAAACACGCATTTCCTTGGATTCATTCTTAGTTGATACTCTCTTGACCTCTGCAACACCTTGGCAAGGATTTCGGGGTGTTCTCTCCTGGTTCTTGACTTCACCAAGATGTCATCCATGTATACCTCTACATAGACATGTATCATGTCGTGGAAGATGGCCATCATCGCCCTTTGATAGGTAGCCCCAGCATTCTTTAGTCCGAATGGCATGACTACATATCAGTATGTTCCCCAGGGCGTGGTGAAGGATGTTTTCTCTTGATCGAGATAGACGGATTTGGTTGTAGCCTGAATACCCATCCATGAGCGAGAGGGTCTCGTACCCAGCAGTGTTATCAATTAGAACATCAATATGAGGAAGCGGGAAGTCGTCCTTGGGACATGCCCTATTCAAATCCCTGAAGTCGATGCAGATTCTGACTTTGCCATCTTTCTTCATGACAGGGACTATATTTGCCACCCAGTTCGGATAGAGCACTACCCTGATGAATCTAGCCTTATGGAGTTTGTCTACTTCGTCCTTCATCTTCAGGGCCATGAGTGGGTGGAATCTTCTAAGTTTTTGCTTGATGGCCTTTGCCCCATCTTTCAGTACCAGTCAGTGCTCCACTAGCGAGGGTTCTAGACTGGGCATGTCCTCATATGACCAGGCGAATATATCTTTGTACTCCCTTAGGATTTGCACCAGTTCCTCTTCTTCATCAGGAGGGAGGTTTGCTGAGATTATCACAATCCTTGGATCTTCTTCTGTTCTGAGGTTGACTTCCTTAGTAGGTTCATCCACTACTGTTGTGGGCTCATCAAATCTTCTTACTCCACTGGCATATTTTTCGGCAGCATCGTCTACTTTGCTATCCTCTTCATCGATCGGTCCTCATCATTCATGATCTCATAGACGCCAAATCCATCGTCTATAAAGACCCCGTCCTGCTCAAATTCTTCTTCTAACACCAACGCTTCTTTCGTGAACTCCTCTATCAGTAGCAACGCTTGACATCATCGAGCTAGCTCTTGAAGATATCTCTGGGGAATAGTCTTACCTCGCTGCTTCCTAGGGCGCTGCTTGGATTTGGTGGACGCTGGGTCGACCTGATTCTCCACCCTAGGCCGACCTAAACTAAGACTAGACTCAACTACCCTAGACTCTTCTAGACTAGACGACTCTACAGGACTAGGGGAGGACATGGTGTCCTCAAAGAGGATGGCCCCTAGTGAAGGAGCAGGAGGGGAAGCCCTAGTCGAGGGGTGCCCCTGATCAGGAGGATGAAGGAGGTATGCTGGCTCCTCGACCTCAACGTGCATTTGAAAATTGGCATTTTTTTTTTTGAGATTAGTAGAGAGCATGCAACAGGAGAGAGCGACCTCGTGGTCGCTCGGGTTGGTTTGCAAGGCAGAGAGGACTGCTGGTGGGAGGTCGGGTGTGAGGAGGCTATGTGAAGCCGTCAGGAGCTGGGGAGTCAGCTGGATGAGCAGGGGAGGAGAGGACGGGACAAGGCTGGGAAGGAGAGAGTCCAAGAGGGACGGGTGGATGGCTAAGCAGGTGCCCCTCCAGAGTTCATCTACTGTCTTTCCCTCTTCATAGGGAAGGTCTGGCTCTCCTATGTCTGTGGTGTCACTCATGAGCTGTCTCTTACATGTGATGGCAGTGGGTGGATCTAACAGCTCTGTCGCAGCTGGCGGCCACGTCCTTTCTTCTTCCCAGAACAGACGGCTGAAGGCTATGGTGATGTCTTCTATGTCAAACCACCTGTACCATTCGGCCTCTGGGTCCCCTGTCTTTCTCCTCTTGTTTGGACGAAGGGCTTCTAATGCTCTATAGGTTAGCAGAGGGGCCATGTGCCGAGAGAAGTTTCGGCCATGTACCTCGTGCTGCGATAGCTGTGCCTCCACTACCACGGTATTGTATCCAGGTTGGGTAGGCCCCCTAATGAAATGACACCAGAGTGTCCATGTGAGTGGTTCGCGGTCGGCCTTGAGAGTGGATGTGCTGCATGACCATGGTTTGGACTTTTCTCTATAACCCAGACCCCATCGGCTTTTCATGACAATGTCCGAGATGGGCTTGATTTTGCCTTGCAGTTCTGCCCCTAGGCCCTTGCCTTCTTCATACCCCAGCTTCATCATGATCTGCCACCCCTTGGTGCTTAGTGGCTCCTTTCTTTTGACCGCATTGACTCGTGCTAGATTGGTCTCTCTTTTGGACTGGAACGAGTAGCTCCAGGGGTAGTTGATGTCCAGCACCGAGACCACAGGTTTGTTGGTGGGCCACACGGCTGGGAGGTGGGTGTCATGGATGGCGTCTACTGAGTGGGTAGTGGCTATACTCTTGACTTTGATGATCCGTCCTTGGAAAGAGAATTTAAGGCACTGATGTGCGGTGGACAGTACTGCCCCGAGTGCTTCTAGCCACGGACGCCCTAGGATAGCCTTGAACATGGGATCAATATCGAGGACATAGAAATCCACCGTGACGGCGAGCAGTCCAGTTCAGCCTACACCATTACAATGCCATGGCAAGATCATCTAGAGTTGTCATAAGCAGCTATGGTGGTTGGTGTCGGCCTTAGCATTCCTTCTGACATGTCGCAGGCTCTCAGGGTACTCAGTGAGCATACATTTTTTGACGCCCCCGTGTCGACCAGTGCTGCTCCTACTGCCACATGGTTGATGACTAGAGTTACGCAGAGTGGGAGCCTCCTGGCTTCTGGAGGTGCTAGTTCACTTTCCGCAAAGGTAATTGCCGGCCCACGAGTCACCATGGCTAGTGCACTCGGAAGTTTGTCAGCCAGCATGTCCTCATTTACCACTACCTTCTGCAAGAAATTCCTCAAGGCCTCCTGGTGCTCCTTGGATTTCCTTATCAACTCCAGTATGGAGATCTTGGCAGGCACATGATCTAGGTGCTTGAGGATGTCATAGTGGGTTCCTGGTAATGGCTCAATCACCCCCTCGTCTTGTGTCTGCTGCTGAGCTTGCTATTGTTGAGGCAGTTGCAGGACCTGTTGGGGGTTGCTCTGGCTGGTGGAGGTGGTGGAGATAGGTGGGTACGGACGGCGAAAGACTCGCCCGCTCCGCAGGGTGGTTGGATGGGTAGCTGGTTGTCTGGCGGAGGATAGCGTAGCAGCAGAAGGTTGGTCCGACCCAGGTGGTGGTAGGATAATGGGTGAGGGAGTAGATATGATGGGTGGTAGAGGTACGAAGATAGGTGGAGCGAAGGGTAAGATGATGGGTGGATTAGCGACTGACGCGGATGTTGAACCGACGGGCAGTATGACGGCGCTGGCCATGGAAACTAAAGGAGGGATTGTTTGAGGAGCCGTGATGGCTAGTTGCATTGTTTGGGATTGAAGGGGATACTGGTGGTTAATGACCATCATCTGCTGAACATCGATCTCATCATCGTACGTCCAGTTTGCTTGAGGAGGACGGTGGTGGACGATGGGATTCACCTGGGCTGGTTGCTGTGGTGGGTTGGGAGCTGGTGGATGGTTTGGTAAGGGGTTGTGGATGATACCGAGGTCCTGCGACGGCTGTTGTTGTTGAGGGGGTGGTTGGCGCTGCTGCCTCTGTTGTTGTTACTGCCTCTGCCTTTCCTGGATGTCTCCGATCACTTGCCAGAGGGCTATCCAATCTATTCTGTTCTGCTCATGCAAGTCATACACCAGATCCTTGAATGTGAAGCATTGGTCGATGGCGTGACCGGGCTGTCGGTGGAAGACACAGTACCGAGTTTGGTCCACACTAGGGTTTAGAGGCCTCTCGGGAGGGAGTCTAATGGCTTCTGTGGAGAGCAAGGCCAAGAATATGTCGGAGAGTGTCTCCTGCAGTGGCGGGTAGTGGGTTCTCCTTGGTCTTAAGGGACGCCTTTGCTGAGAGCCATCGGGAGGTGGCACTTAATTGTATTGGCGTTGATGTTGCCCTTGCGGAGGATGGGTAGGGTTCTGACCCTAGGCAGTATAAGGCTGGCGATTTTGGCTCTGGCCGGCAGGGTTGAACGCGCTCACTTGCTCGTTCACTTGGACCCCCTCAGTGACCGGCCCTTGAGGCTTTCTTTGGAACCGGGACTTCTGGGGTTCGAACATGGAGTGGATGGGGGAGTCTTTGAGCTGGGTCTGGATAAACTGGGCCCGACTGTAGAGTTGATGCATAGTGGTGATGTCATTCATCGCCAGGATGTTTCTATAGGCATGGGTTGCGTTGGCAATGATGATCTTCACCTTCTCTCCCTCCGGAAGGTACCCCGAAACCCGCGTGGCCATTTGCCTCCACCTATCGGCGTATGCGGCAAAGTCCTCATCTGACTTCATCTTTTCGGCCATGAGATCCGTAAGAGAGTATTCGGGCCCCACCCTGTCATGGAATTGTTCGAGGAATTTGGACTTCACAATAGCGAAGTCCTCTGCATCCTCAGGTAGCAGGGAGTAAAACCAGTCTAAAGCATGCCCGTCCAGCGACCGGCGAGAACAGATAGGCCATTAGGCGGCGATCATGCTGGTAGGGTGCGGACTCATAGATGAAATCCTTGATGTGTATGTAGGGGTTGCTTGAGCCATTGTATTTGCGGTACTTTGGCAGCTCGGATGGAGAGGGGACCCATAGGCCATTGAAATTGGGCATGTGCACGTCGTGGTGCTGCCTAGGGTCGACTTGCTTTTGGAGCTCTTGGAGCTCCTTCTTTATGGATGCCCACTCGGACATCATGTCCGGAGCGGTGGATGGTTGGGCGTACACTGAAGAGGCATGGGATGTTGGCCTGGCACGTGGCTCAGGATGATGGGGTGAGTAGCAGGGACGATATGGGGGAGATCGGGGCCTCGACTCACAGGGATGGTAGTGATCCGATTCGAATGGAGTGAATCGAATGGTCCGCGGCAGGATAGGAGTGTTGTCGGCTTGTCCCATGATGACATGGGGGCCGGAAGTAGCTGCCGCGCGGCGTGACGCGCCCGCTCTGGGTGAGGGTGATGAAGTGGCCTTTCCTTTGAGGGCCGTCATGAGGCTCTGGATCTGGGACTGATCAAGTTGGGGAATTAAGCGCAAAAGCTGAGCAGCTTGAACATACGACTGAGGAGGATGGATGTTTTGGGACGGACCACCATCGTCGTGATGGTGACTCTCGGTGGTATGGACGGTAGCGACCCCAGGCCGGGCCGACTCCTCGAGGAGGTCATGATGAAGGGACTCCTGGTAGTCCTAGGAAGTATAGAAGGCAGTATCTAGATTCTCATTTCTATAGATTGGGTTCAGGTACGACTCCATATTTGGAAAGTGAGCGCACCGAGATGGGGAAAGCCTGTCCAGACTTGAGAGAGAAGACCTAACTTAGACAGACGCCTAGTTTCCTAAAGAGACAATCCTATGCAAACAAAAGGAAAGAGAAAATGTCTCACCCAAAACAAATAGTTGGCAATGATGATGGTTTCTTTTACTTGGTTCAAGTTTTCCTTTTAATGAATTGATTTTTAGCAAGTTCTCTCCAAACAAGGAAAGGTTTCCTAATGGGAGAAAGCTTCCGACTTCGGGTGGGACTAAGATTTCTCAACCTTGCCAAAATGAAAGAGACTGAACCCTAGGTGGTGATAGGTACAACCAGCCCGGCGACCGTGTGGGAATCCACGGTCAGCGGGGACTTACGGAGGCCCTCAAGCGAGTGCTCTAGTCAGACACAAGGAATATGTGGCCGAGAGAGCGGGCGTCGCTGAGGAGGAAAACCTATACTACAGATATGGAAACGTGTATGCAGATCCTATGTGCACCGGAGTGCATGCAAAATTCTAACCTAAGACTAACAAAACAGAAATTAGGTCGGCCTACTCTCAGAAGAAGAAGGCGACGGGTAACCTGTCGTGACGACGATCACGACAAGAGGCATTCCTTTGTCGCGACGAACACCGCGTCGTGTTCTTAACAGACACAGGAATTCAAAGAAATCTTAAACAAATGTACGGGCAGAGGATGTACCTGGTCACGACGCTCCTCCTGTCATTTCCTTTATTGCGACGCTTCGGACGTCGCTTTTCCTCACAGCACAACAGAACGCAAGAAAGGGACGAGAAAGGCACTGTGTACTAACCTGATCATGACGCGCTCCGCGTCGCTACCTTGATCGCGACTCTTTGATCATCGCCTTCTCACCCAGAGCGGAAGAACTCCAAAAACTTAAAGAAAGTGAACGAAAGGGAAAAAACTAAAAACACACCACACACATGAAGAAATAAGAAAGGAAGGGAAAGACAAGAGCAAGCATGATGGGCACTAGATGTCCCACCGTGATCGCCAAAAGGTGTAATCATGGGACTGTGCTCCCCTTTGAAAAATATGTGTGTGAAGATGAAAGAATGTACCATGATCGCCACCAAGTAGTCACCCGAGGGATGTACGGATGAAGGGACGGCTGACTATGTTGGAAAAGGAAGAGAAGAGAGAAAGCGTACCTACGAACGTGACAAGATGATCGTCGCTATGCTTGTACCTGAACGCGACAGGAAGAATGGCGCCTTCTTTATCGCAACAGACCGATTGTCGCCTTCTTCTTCAGTGGACAGAGATTGAAGGTTCTGATCTTCTTGCTCCTCAGCCGGCCGAGGGGCAAGAGCCTCACGCCTCTCTTGTCTTTAGGTACCTGCCAAGATCATGAAAATATGGGAAAACCCATTAGAAATTTGTGCATGAAGATATATTCAAGGAAAAAAACAAGTAAACATGCACTATATTGGAGGGAACTCACGAGATTGGGGTTTTTAACCCCTTTGGGTGTTCAAGATGGGTGTGTGGTATGTGTTCTAATGAAAATCTACGAAAATAAACTATCTATGCATGCATGAATGAAGAGAAATAATGAAGAGAAAGGGAGAGAGAAAGTGTAGCCGGTGGGAAAACACCCTGGGGGCTCTTCTTGGTCGTCTATAGGGGAAGATCTCTTCCTCGGAGTTGGAGCTCTCTCGCAGGGGAAGCAGCAGACGCCGGCCTTGCCGAAAAAGATGGAGAATTCAGGGTTTTATGGGCGATTATTCCCGAACAGCTCTGAGAGGAATAATGGGCAAGAGTCCGTGTTTGGTTATGTATGGCTACACCTGGGCGATTGGATCTCGGAAAGGAGGGCATTAGGAAGGTCTCCCCAAAATTTTGAAGGATTTGGACGCGATTTAGATGATCAAAAGTGGAAATATCCATGTATGGTATGTATCCAAGTTAGGCTCGGAAAGGATCTTCTGAATGTGGTTCAGAACGCGATGGCCTTCTGGTCGCTATCAAGAACGCAACGCCCCGATACGTCGCCTTCCTTACATGGAAGGTGACTTTAAGTTATTTTGGCAATTTTTTAGGGAATTAAAATGCCTATTTATGATAGCGACATATCGAGGTGTCGTCTTCTTGAACGCGACAGTGGGGTTGTCGCTTTCAGGGACTTTTCAGCATGTGACCATGCAAAGTGTCCAATCTCCATGCGCGACCTTCAGAATAACGTGAGGTTTGAAACACCGAACTCTTGACTTAGAGAGCTATGGTAAAGAGGATTAATTTTGACTAGGAAGAATCCAATAGGGCGATGAACTAATTAAAAGGATGTCATGATCGGAGAAAGCCAGCTTGACAATGATGAGCCAACGTGGGGCATCGATGATATGACAAGGGATTATGCTCGACTTATGGGTCAGAAATGGGTGTCTACACCAAGCAGTCTTGACTTTTCAGAGACATGAATTTCTTGAATACCATTTTTTTTTATTACAAATGAACAATCTGATCTCTTTCATTTTTCATGCAAGAACCCATATTTTGTACACACCAGAGCTTCTGATTACTCATTTCGGAAATTCATTTTGCTTCAGGAATAAGTAAGATGTATCTTTTCATGTGAGGAAACATGTTTATCCAACACCAGGATCCCTAATTACTCAGATTACATCAGATTCATTTTGAGATCCTGAGCGGAAATAACTAGCTCATTATGACATGCAATGATATTCTGATTTTACAAAAAATTTGCAGTTTCTCAGAGCATAGACATTGTTCTGCCATTTGTAGAAGAATCTTTTATCAACAATTTTGTTTCGGGGTCAAGTTAAACAATATATTTCAGAAAGCTTGAAAATCTGACCAAGAAAGTCAAGTTACATGAATTTTCAAGGTTTAATAGAAAGGCCCTTCTTACCAAAAGAACTTCTTTCTGCACTATTAGTTAATTGATTTGAATTCTTCAAAGAATTTTCTAGCAGTTAATTAAAGAATTTATAACTCTTAAACCACAATCTTTCAAACTCTGAGATAAAGGAATTTTCAAAAATGTGTAATTGAAATCAACTCATCCTGAAAAAATGCTTAGAATTTGCTTCTCATAATGAAATTACTTCTTTTCAGGGAAAAAGGATTCTTGAATCAAGAAGAATAGTTAACCAGAGAAGAGCTCCCCCTCAATGAGTGCACAACGACCTTTGGTACTTGGCGGAGACATATACTCACGCATAGTGAAAGAATTCAGACAGGCTTGACCTGTCCTTCTTCAACTCACCATTTCATATACCATATAGGCCAATGCAACGACTGAATCGAGGATTTTCTTTGCTGGAAGAAAGAGGAATTTATTTACAGAATAGAATCAAGGATATGTGAATTTACAGAATTGACAGGAATTTTGGTGTGAAAAAAAACAGTGTCAACACTATTATTGAAAGAGTCGACCTAACCAACTATACAAACACTGATTGCACTTCAACCATTACAACTGACAAGCTGATCCATCAACCAATGACCATCCAAATCTCTTCTTTCTTTCATGACAAGATTCACATAGAAATGTAGCAGCAACCAACATGAACTTAATTCAGTACTATCATCCATTCAAACACACTACCACAACAATTTCAAACACAATCATTCATGGATCAAACAACACAGCCCAAGTTCTCTTCTTAAACAGGAAAATTTTTCATTGCATAAGGTTTTGTAAAAATATCAGCAACTTGTTTTGAGGTTTCAACAAAGTGCAATTCAAATGAATTTTTGCTAACTTCATCTCTTAAGAAATGATGCCTTATTTCTATATGCTTGGTCCTAGAATGCTGGATTGGATTTTTTGCTAAGCAAATTGCACTTGTGTTATCACACAATATTGGGACACATCCAAGATCTACTTGGTAGTCTTGGAGTTGATGTTTAATCCATAAAATTTGTGTGCCACAACTCCCTGCAGCAACATATTCTGCTTCTGTAGTAGAGAGAGCAACATAATGTTGTTTCTTGGAAGCCCATGAAACTAAACATCCTCCAAAAAATTGGCAATAGCCACTAGTGCTCTTCCTATCTAACTTACAACTAGCAAAATCCGCATCAGAGTAAGATATTAAATTAAAATCACTGAATGCAGGAAACCACAAGCCCAATTCTTGAGTTCCTGCAAGATATCTGGAAATTCTCTTTGAAGCACTCATATGGGATTCTTTAGGACAAGCCTGAAAACGAGCACACATGCATATTGAGAATTGGATGTCCGGTCTAGATGCTGTTAAATAGAGTAAGGAGCCAATCATACCTCTGTAAATTTTTAGATCTACAGGGTTACCTTTCAGATCTGCATCTAGACTCACAGTAGTGCTCATGGGAGTTGACATTGCTTTAGTATTTTCCATCTTGTATTTTTTCAGCAAGTCTTGAATGTATTTGGACTGGTTTATGAAGATTCCTTCATTTGATTGAACAACCTGCAGTCCAAGAAAGAATTTGAGTTCTCCCATTAGACTCATTTCAAATTCATTTGTCATCAATTCTGAAAATTCCTTACACAGGGAGGACTTTGTTGGTCCAAAAATAATGTCATCAACATATATTTGGACCACCAAAATATCATTTCCTTGAATTTTTGTAAAGAGTGTTTGATCAACGTTACCTCTTGTATACCCTTTACCTGTAAGGAATGAGCTCAAACGATCATACCATGCTCGGGGAGCCTATTTCAGACCATATAAAGCTTTGTCTAATTTAAATGCATTGTCAGGAAGGTTAGTGCATTCAAAACCAGGAGGTTGTTCAACAAAAACTTCCTCCTTAATTAAACCATTAAGAAAAGGACTCTTCACATCCATCTATTGCAATTTGATACCATGAGCACAAGCAAAGGCAAGCAAGATTCTAATTGCTTCTAGCCTAGCTACTGGAACTAAATGCCACACTTTATTTCTCTCAAATTGATTAAGTTCTTCATGCATTGCATTTACCCAATACACATCTTTTAAAGCATCATCTATGTTCTTAGATTCAAGTTCAGACACTAAGGCCATTTGATCAAGTTCAGAAATTACTTTAAAATGAGACCTTGTCCTAGGGGGGTCAAGAAAGTTACCAATGATGCTCACCTGTGGATGATCTCTCAGCATTCTTATGTTTATTTGATCTGTTTTCCTGACTTCATTTGCTGAGCTCTGTGCTTCACTGTGGTCTGTACTTCTTTTGATTGGTTCTTCCTTTTCTTCTTGTACTTTAGAGGTTTCTCCTACCAGAAACTCCCCATCTTGCTCTTTTTTGCATAAGCCAACATTAAATTCATCAAATGTAATATGAGGAGATTCTTCCACAATTTGATCTTTAACATTAAAGACCCTATGGGCTCTAGAATGATCAGAGTAGCCAAGGAAAATTCCTAAGTCACTTTTGGCCTCAAATTTGTCCAAGTCATGTTTATTGTTTATTAAAATAAAACACTTGGTTCCAAACACCTTAAAATGTGCAATTGATGGTTTCTTACCTTTCAGAATTCATAAGGAGTCTTTTTGCAAGAAGGTCTTACCATTGCACGGTTTATAATATAACAAGAGGTGTTAACTGCTTCAGCCCAGAATTTCCTTAGCAGACCACTCTCAATCAACATGGTTCTTGCCATTTCAACAAGGGTTCTGTTTCTCCTTTCAACAACTCCATTTTGTTCAGGAGTTCTTGGTGATGAAAACTTGTGGATGATTCCTTCCTTCCTGCAGAAATTTTCAAAGTCAGTGTTCTCAAATTCACCACCATGATCGGACATGATTGAAATGATTTTGAATTTTCCTTCCTTTGCAACTCTTTTGTAAAATTCATGAGATTCAGTGGATGCATCATTTTTGTGAGCAAGAAAGAAAACCCAAGTGAATCTAGAAAAGTCATCAACAAGAACATATCCAAATCTTTTTCCATTCAGACTGTTTGTCCTTGACTTTCTAATCTACTTTTGAAGGATTTTCTGGTTTGCTTACCTTGAGAACATGCTTCACACAATTTCAAGTTATGTTTGAAGGAGATATCAGGCAAACCATTAACCATATTGAACTTGACCAGTTTATGAAGTATACTGTAGCTAGCATGACCTAGTCTACGATGCCATAAACATGCTAAGTCATTTTTATTTACAGTTAAGCACAGATTGGTGTTTTCAGATTCATCAAGATCTACCATATACACATTATTTGCTCTTTTTCCAATAAACTTAACAACATCATAATCAGGTTCAAAGATAGTGCACCCCATAGAATCAAACATTACCTTGTGACCTTTATCACACAATTGGCTTATGCTCAAAAGGTTATACTCCAGGCCTTCCACTAGAAGAACTCCATCAATCGAGTTGGTTAGATTCCTACCAACCTTACCTGAGCCAATGATCTTACCTTTATTGTTACCTCCAACTGTAACATGTCCAGCCTTCTTTTCGGATAAAAGACAGAACTTATCCCCGTCATATGTCTTGAACAGCCACTATCTAAGTACCACAAGTTCTTCTTAGCTGTAAGACATACCTGCACAATGCCTTCAAAAACAAGAATACGGGAAAGCAGGTCTTTTGGAATCCAGCTTTGTTTATTCACCTTTATGTTATTCTCATTCATGAAATTATGCTATTTTTCATTTTGTTTCCGGTTTACATATTGTTTTGAAGCATTTCCTTTTGTGTTTTTTCTGTTAAGCTTTTTCTCTACATTTCTAGAGTAAGATCTAAACTTGGTTTGATTCCCCAGCCTTTCAAGATGTTGAGTTTCATTTCTTCTGACGAAACCATAGGCATGTGTCGACACTCTGAAGGGATAGTGTCGACCTGAATGATTCCATTTAGATCATTTCTGATTATTGATGTAAGTGGATCTTGATTTCTCATGAGCCCATCTGGTGGGAGGCCAATTTTGAAATGATGTTGACCTTCTATTTGTCCAATTTCCCAAATTTTGTGATTTTTTGTACGATGGTGTCGACCTATCAAAGATATAGTGTCGACCTTGCTAGACAGGTGATTTCAGCTTTTTGTTCTTTTGAAATACTTGTTCATTTTCAGCTTTTGTTGTCTTTCTTCTATTTGTTTCTTTGTTGTAAACCAACTTTACTTCTCCATCATGTTTTG
Organism: Colocasia esculenta; assembly: GCA_014218235.1. NCBI lineage: Eukaryota > Viridiplantae > Streptophyta > Magnoliopsida > Alismatales > Araceae > Colocasia > Colocasia esculenta. The sequence goes on along the minus strand of CM024761.1, from coordinate 77,370,906 downwards.
TATCCTTTCCAATTTTCACATTTCTCTGTCATGTTGAAGTGGAAGCTTCAGATGTTTTTGAAGAAATGAATGTTATAGTTTTCAGTCCTACTTCCTTCTTCTTTGTGGGATTAAAACCTAGCCCTTCCTTGTTAAAGTTTATTCTTGTGCCTAGAAGAGCTTCAAGATTGTTCTTGCCACTCACAAAATTTTCAAGAACTTCCTGCCTTTTGTTTATTTCATTTTGCAGAACTTCAATTTCCTTTTATAGTTCAGTGTTAACATTGTGTAAGGCTGCATTCTTTTTAGAGACAAGAGCTATTTCATCAAGAATTTCAATATTTTGATTTTTCAATTCACTTACAACTTCTTTTAGATCATTTATCTCTTGTCAACACTCTTTTTCTTTTTCTTCTGTTAAGATGTTCTGAGAGGAATGTTTCAGTTTCTTTTTGAGCATTTTGTTTTCCTTTTTAAGAGCGTCATACTGGTCCATAAGTTCGAAGTAAACATGCTCCCAATCTCCCAAACTGAAATCCTTAAATAGGGAACTTACCTCTTCTTCTTCTTCAGTTTCTATAGCCATCAAACAAAGCTTTGAATCAGTGTCCTCAGCATCTGAGCTTTCCTCCTCTTCATCTTCTTCTTCTTCACTCCAGGTACCAACCATAGCCTTTTGCTTATTTTTATTCCATCTGGGCTGAGTTTTCTTCTGAACCTCAGGACATTCAGACTTGACATGTCCTGGTTTCCTGTAATTGTAACAAACAATTCTATCAGTCTTTTTACTTGCATTTGCTTTAGGTTTTGACAAAATGTTGTTGTATGGTTTCTTTTTCAGAAAACATTTGCCTTCTTTTCTCAGAAATTTCCTGAACTTCCTAGTCATCAAAGCAAACTCACCTGAGTCATCTTCAGAGGTGGTTGATTCACTGTCTTCGGTAGCCTCCTTGGTGCTAGGACTTGCTTTAAGAGCAAGAGGTTTCTTCTTCCTTAGATCATCCTTAGTTCTTTTTAAACCCAACTCATATGTCATTAAAGAACCTATCAACTCATCTACAGTAGTTGTGGATAAGTTTCTAGATTCTTCAATAACAGTTGCTTTAGTATGCCAAATCGTTGTTAATGATCTATGAATTTTTCTAACTAATTCCTTATCTGTGTAAACTTTACCCAAAATTTTCAACACATTAGTTAGCAAAGTTAATCTACCATACATTTCAGAGATAGTTTCATCATGCTTCATACGAAATGCCTCATATTCAGAAACTAACATGTTGGCCTTAGTTTCTTTTACCTCAGACGTGCCTTCATATATTACCATAAGGCGATCCCTGATCTATTTAGCACTTGAGCACGATGAGACTCTTGAAAATTCAGTGGGATGCAGTGAGCACTGCATAATATTCATTGCACTCCAATTTGCATTTAACTTCTTGATCTCCTCTGGAGTCCACATCTCTTCATCCTCGGACAACTCATAAGGTCCATTGTTCACCACTCTCCATATTTGATGGTCTTGAGCTCGCAAGAAAACTTGCATATGAGTTTTCTAGTACGCATAATTAGTATAATCAAAATAGGGTGGTCTATTCACAAAGTGACCCTCAGCAATGTAACCCCTAGATTCCATCATACACAAATCTCTCCTGGTCATGAAACCAAATAAATTGGAGAACCAGGCTCTGATACCACCTGTTGTGTGTGAAACGATTATCTAGAGGGGGGTGAATAGAGAATCTTCTCCAATTTTAACACAAATTAAATTTCAAGGATCTAATTTTGATTCAGTGACTTAGATGCTCAACACACAATGCAAGGCTAGCACAAACCACATAAGAGAAAGAGGAGTTTTAAGGTGGTTTGGCTCCATTGAGGAGACCTACATCCACCCCTCACTAAATCAGTGAGGTACCACTAACAGAACCTCTAACAGAAGTTCTCAAACATCCGCTGATTCACAGCTTCTTCCCAACCGCTGCCTTACAGCTTGAAAGCACAGCTGATACACAGCTTCAATACACCGCTGATACACAGCTTCAACTCAATTGATCTATTCACAACTCATGAATGATAAATTCAAACTACTTCACCAAGAAGCAGACATCACACAGTTCAAATGCTCAGAAGAAATTCAAAAGAATGAAAGGGAAAATTGCTGGAATATAAAGAGAATTCATCAAACTTCCTGCTCTAGATCTGAATTCGTATTGCAGCTCTTCTGGATTTCAGATTTGATTTCCCATCTGATGAATTCATTAGAGAATTGCCTCAATTGGTTCACAGGAATTAAGATTGGAGAAGCTTTCTGATCCACTGTTCCAGTTAACTCAGCACCAGCTTTTGAAACTTCAGATCATACTTGATTCAGCATCGCTTCCATCCGATCATAGTTCCAATTCAAAAATTGTGTCGTCGTGCTGCTTCAGAACCTCTAAATTTTTCCTTATCCTCTGCTCAACTCTTTTTTCTTTTTTTTTTGTTCACCGCATTACGCAGGCCCCTTTTTTCTTGTTACGAACTGGAGCTTCTTCTCCCTTTTTACCTGATTACGTGGGATTCTGTGCCATGGGCCCCTCAACAGATTCGCCCAAAAGTGGAGGAATCTTTTTGCCGCCAAGTATCGGTGCCTTCCAGAACAGGTGACATGTACAGAAAAAGTTCTAGTCACTTCGCCTTGGATCACGTGCTCGTGTGATAGCATCTGCACACTTACAAAAATTCTAAGTGTAATAGAGTCGACACTTTCAGGGACTAGTGTCGACACACACACTTCAATTTGAAGAGAAGCACACTTCTCAGACTCCATAGACACGAGTCAAACCTGAGATCTCTAAGATATCCACTTGTACTTCCTTTTGAGTTGGTCTGATAGACTATTAGTGTTGACCTTAGATACAATTAGTGTCGACCTTAGATTCAATTGTCTCCAAGGTGAACTCTGCCTTTGCTTAGTGTCGACCTTATCACCACAGAGTGTCGACCTTATCAAAGTTATAATTCCTTGAATTAACTTGAAGACAACTATGGTGTTAACATGCTCTCTGAGTGGTGTTGATCTGATTTGATCTCAACCTGTCATTACATCATCCATGGACATCTAGTGTCGACCTAAGTTCCAGATAGTGTCGACCTTATCTGATAACTTCTCACTTTTCTTTGTTCCAGTTGAGTTGTACCTACAAAACAAATGACGTGTGTCAATTGTCTACACATTTTCACATGTTGATATGACATCATCAAAACCAGGGACACAACACAATGGCAGCATACCTCAACCCTGAGGTACCACAACACACGGCGAAAACAAGTCGGATCAGTCCTGAGAGAAACCCTCACCAGGACAATGGCCAACAGTTCTGGAAAACCTCACCAGAACCCAAGCAGCCAAGCGACGCACCTCAACCCAGAGGGCAATGCAGCAGCAACAAACCAAACAATAGAGACCTCACCAAAGAGGCAATACAGCAGAAGACTTCAACAAGCACAGAAGCAGCCCTAGAGAGAGGAACTCTCACTAGGACAACAACAACAGTTCTGGGAACCCTCACCAGAACACAAGCAGCTAAGCGATGCACCTCAACCGAGAGGGCAACGCCGCAACAACCAGAAACGAGCACAACATAGTTCTGGGGAATCCTCACTTCCACCAGAACCCGCAGAGAAGAACTCCGGGAGCACCTCACCAGAGTTCGCAACCAGCCAGCACAAGGTCGATAACAACCACAGACAGGTGTCACAGCGCTCAACCAGCGGTGCGACACAGCACACAAAGCATCTACTTAGCTCGAGCAAAGACGCTAACTGAGCAGAGCACAGTGCCCAACGGCGCACAGGCGCATAATGCTGAATGCACATCCAATAAGGACACACCCCAACAACAAGGGGACATCCAACAAGGACACACCCCAACAACAAGGGGACTGCCAACAAGGCAAAGGCACCTTCGACTGGATCCGCAGACCACAACCCTGCACCGGTGAATGCCACACCACATGTAGGCTCTCTCAGCCTTCGCGACACACCCACACGGACGCGCAGGTCGATGACGAACCCAACCGCAGCACGAGCGAACTAGCAACTACACTCGCGCACGCGCAGCCAGCAACATCAGCGACACTCTCTTGCAGCTCACACTCGGACCCTGCTGGAAAGCTAATCACCTGCAACAAAGACCAAATGCTCACTTAAAAGAAACTCTACATGGACGGGTCAGTAGCGTACTAGTATCTTTCTTTGGGACAGCCATAGTTTTTAACTCATTATAAATCTCGTTGGACCCCCGAGCTCTCTGATACCACTATAATGACCCGAGCTCCCGGACCCCCGCCAGGGACCCCCGAAGGTCGCGCCGCCACCCACGGATCCGAAGACCTAGAAGGGTTATAATTTAGTCTAGTGAGATAAGCAATGAATTCAAAAAACTATAACAAGAAAGTTTGTACATTAATAATGAAATTATGTACAACATGTCCCAAATAAAAGTACAGGTACAGAAAGAAAGGTGCAGTCCTTAAGGGGCATACCCTGAGAACTTGCAAAAAGGCCACTCTCAACTCACGCTAAAAGCGCTCACACTCACAACTCACACTGCTGGCAATGCGCGGTGCAACCCACTGCTACCACAACCGTCCGGCAATGAACTATTGCGACAGCGAGTCCTACCTGAAGAGAGTAGAAGGGAAAGGAAGAAAGGAAAAGAAGGGGAAGGGGCACCGGCCAAGGCTTTTAGCCTTCGGCCCTCCCAAGACACGACGGGGTGGGGCGTCGCGTTACCAACCGTAACGTGGCGGTCGCCCAGACCACGACCAGATCGCGCCCATCGGGGGTGCCGCGACAGCCCGACATGACAGTCTGCCACTCTGATAGGCGTCAGATGACAGAAAAGTGGAAAGCAGTCATGACCGTTGACCGGGCATGACAAGAACGTGACAGCAAAGGCGGTCGCAACAAGGGATGACTGTCGCGATGGGCGCCTCCATCGCGACACTGACACGTCGCCCAGGCCGGGCACGACAGCAGTCAGTCATCCAAAACGCGGGCAAAGGGAACCGGAAAGCCCGAGATGTTACAAGGTTTGAGGACGGAGCTGTCGAGGTAGCATAGGATGAGTTCGTGAGACTCTTTCGGGCCAAATTCATTCCAGAGCATATTCAGGACAAGATGGAGCAGGAGTTTCTTACTCTGACTCAGGGATCCATGACCGTACTTGAGTACGAGGCCAGGTTTGCAGAATTATCAAAATGTGCACTTCACATTCTGGCTGATCAGTGCAGGAAGGCAAAGAAATTCGTGATGGGCCTTAAGCCATCACTTAGATCGAGGCTGGTGGCGTTTGATCATCGTACCTTGGATGAGGCCCTTAGCGTTGCGTGTAGGCAGGAGGGCGAGATGGAGCAGTACTTTGAGAAGAAGAAGGCATCACAGAAGAGATCTGCACCTCCTTTCTAGCGACAGGATAGGAAGAAGACAGTGTACCAGTCACCGTAGCGTCCTGTGGCAGCGAGCAGTCAGCAGGTAGCCTCTCAGCGGTCCCCTGGTAGTAGGCCTAGTGACAAGAAGGAATGTCCTCACTATGGAAAGGCACATGGCAGTACCGAGTGCTGGAAGATAGCAGGGAAGTGCCTAAAGTGCGGGAGTAGTGAGCATCAGATCTGGGATTGTCCCAGGCTTCAGCAGGGAATCCAGCGAGCAGCACCAGCCCCAGTAGCGGCAGCAGCAGCAGTGCCATCTACATGAAGACCAGGAAGGCCTCGAGCCCAAGCTCGAGTGTTTGCCTTAGTGTGAGAGGACGCAAAGCAGGCGGAGCACGTCACGGAAGGTACGGTTCTTTTCATGTGTGTGCACGCTCGGGTTTTATTTGATACGGGTGTCACTCACTCGTTCATTTCCGAGCGGTTTGCTAGGCAGTTAGCGATAAAGTCTAGTGTAGAGGCTGAGGAGTTAGAGGTCCCTTTGTCTGTGCACACACCTGTGGGAACGGTGTCGACTAGAACTTGTATTCCTTCGTTACCTGTGTGCATTGAGAATCGAGTCCTTGATGGGTGCTTCTTTTTGCTAAAGATGAAGGACTATGATGCAATTCTTGGTCTGGATTGGCTAGAGGAGCATTATGCCTTAGTATATTGTCATGGAAAGAAGATTATTTTCCATATTCCTGGTGAGGATGAGTTTTCACATCCATTACCAAGGAACTTAGCGGGAAGGTTTGTCATCTCCACCATGAAGGCGAGGAGAATGGTGAACAAGGGTTGTGACGCCTTTCTTGCCAGCATGGTATTAGTACCAAAGGCTGATGAGTCACCTACCCTTGAGGAGATTGATGTAGTGCAGGAGTTTCCAGACATTTTCCCGATGATTTGTCTGGTTTGCCACCGGTTAGGGAGATAGACTTTACCGTAGAGTTGCTTCTGGGAACCTCTCCTATCTCGAAGGCTCCATATCGGATGGCACCTGCGGAGTTAGCTGAGTTATGGAAGCAGTTGCAGGATTTGCCAGATTAGGGATTTATTCGCCCTAGTGTATCTCCTTGCGGCGCACCTATTTTATTCGTAAAGAAGAAGGATGGTTCACTCAGGTTGTGCATCGATTATAAGAAGCTCAACCAGGTGACTGTGAAGAACAGGTATCCCTTACCATGGATCAATGATCGATTTGACCAGTTGCAGAATGCATCGGTCTTTTTCAAGATTGATTTGCGGTCCGGCTATCATCAGTTGAAAATTAGAAGCGAAGATGTGTCTAAGATGGCCTTTAGGACTCGTTATGGACATTATGAGTATTTAATTCTTCAGTTTGGTCTGACCAATGCCCCTGCAGCATTCATGGATCTCATGAACAGGGTGTTTAGAGCTTATCTAGATAGTTTTGTCATAGTGTTTATCGATGATGTGTTGGTCTATTCTCTGAACGAGGCCACACACCGTCAGCATTTGAGGCTAGTGCTTGAAGTTCTCCGAGAGCACAACCTGTATGCCAAATTCAGCAAGTGCGATTTTTGGATGTGCAAGGTTCATTTCCTTGGGCATGTTGTCTCCAGTGCTAGTGTAGCAGTTGATCTAGCGAAGGTCCAAGCTATATTAGATTGGGAGATTCCTAGGACTCCATCGGAGATTCGTAGTTTCCTTGGTTTAGCGGGTTATTATCGGCGATTTATTGAGGGATTTGCATCTATCGCCGCCTCTTTGACTAAGCTAACCAGGAAGGGTGTGAAGTTTGTTTGGTCCGAGGAGTGTGAGAGTAGCTTTCAATTATTGAAGGCTAAGCTAACTTCTGCATCGGTATTGGTTTTACTGAGTGGTGAAGAAGGTTTTGCCATTTATTCGGATGCATCTCAAATTAGTTTAGGTTGTGTGTTGATGCAGCAGGGAAGGGTAGTAGCGTATGCTTCTCGCCAATTGAAGGAGCATGAGCATAACTGTCTGACTCATGATTTGGAACTTGCGCCAGTGGTTCATGCACTGAAGATCTGGAGACACTATCTTTATGGTATCAGATTTGAGGTGTTCACTGACCATAAGATCTTGAGGTATCTCTTCTCTTAAAAGAATTAAACCTGCGACAGAGGAGATGGATAGAGTTCCTCAAGGACTACGACTTCGACCTTCAGTATCATCCTGGAAAGGCGAATGTTATAGCGGATGCTCTTAGCAGGAAGAGATCATTACTCCAGCAGGATTGGAAGATGTTGGAGGAGGATGCTTGTGCGATGACCTTGTTAGAGCCAGTATGTCAGGCTTTTATGGCTCAGTTGTCTATCCGATCTTCGGTGTTGGATGAGGTGATCGAGCAGCAGAAAGCCGACCCTAGACTCCAAGAGTTGGTGGGCAAGGCGGGCATTGCTCGTGATGAGGATGGTGTGATTAGGTTCCATCACCGTGTATATGTTCCCGATATTGTAGATGTCTGTGAGCTTGTATTAGCAGAAGCTCATAGGTCAAGATTCTCTATTCATATAGGAAACACTAAGATGTACCAGGATTTGAAGAGATTATTTTGGTGGTCCAGCATGAATAAGGATATAGCGGATTTTGTATCCAGGTGTTTAGTATGCCAACAAGTGAAGGCTGAGCGGCAGCGACCATCTGGTCTAATGCAGAAGATGGAGATCCCTATATGGAAGTGGGAGACCATCACTATGGATTTTGTAACAGGTTTGCCCAGGTCAGCTAGGGGAAATGACTCGATTTGGGTAGTTGTTGATAGATTCTCTAAGATTGCACATTTCTTGCCTATGAAGAAGAAGCAGTCCGTTGAGAGTTTAGCTAGGTTGTATGTTAGTAGCATTGTTAGGTTGCACGGAGTGCCGGAGTTGATCATTTCGGATTGAGATCTGAGATTTACTTCGAGGCTGTGGAAGGGTCTTCAGGATGCTTTGGGTTCTGATTTGAAGTTTAGATCGGCGTTCGATCCCCAGATAGATGGACAGTCCGAAAAGACTATCCAGTCGCTCGAGGATATGTTGAGAGCGTGTGTGCTGGATTGGAAGGGTGATTGGGAGCGTCATTTACCACTTGTGGAGTTCGCATATACTAACAGTTTTCATGCGAGCATTAGAATGGCTCCATTTGAGGTGTTGTATGGAAGGCCTTGTAGATCTCCTTTACGTTGGGAGGAGACCAGTGATAGGCAGTTGGTCGGTCCAGAGTTAGTTCAGGAGACTTCAGATAAGATCCAGCTTATTAGAAAGAGGATTGTTGCGGCGCAAGATAGGCAGAAGAGTTACGCCGACAACAAAAGAAAGGATTTAGTGTTCGAAGTTGGCAAGCATGTCTTTCTAAAGATTTCGCCTACTCGAGTGTTGTTAGATTTGGTAGGCATGGCAAATTAAGTCCTAGATTCATTGGCCCGTATGAGATTCTCAAACGTTTGGGTAGCGTGGCTTATGAGTTAGCTTTACCCCCGGAGTTAGCTAGTGTTCATCATGTTTTCTGCGTATCTATGCTCAAGAGGTATGTCCGAGATCCCTCTCATGTTATTAGTCATGAGCCAGTGGACATCCAGCCAGATCTGCCGTATGTCGAGCAACCAGTAGCTATTCTTGATCAGAAGGTTCAGCATCTCCGAAACAAGAGCATTGCATCTGTGAAGGTGCTATGGCGGAACTTCTCGCGAGAGGAGGCTACTTGGGTGCTTGCGGCTGCTATGAGGAAGAAGAATCCCCAATTGTATGAGTAGTGTCATTCTAACTTCGAGGACGAAGTTTGCTTTAAGGGGGAGAGGGTGTAAGGCCCTCGAATTTTGCCCTTTTAGTTTCGGCCATGTGTTGTTTAAATGCCTTATGTATAGTACCATATATATGTATGTATATGTATATCTATTTATTTCTATACATATGTATATATGTGTTTAACTATGGTGTACATATTACTTTTATTTAGTTGTGCATATAGAAATTAAATTGTACATTACATTGCATACATATATATATGGTGTAAGCATGGTTTATTGCATTTCTGGATTTTGGCCGTAGTGCATGTTAACGTCAACATGCATGGACGTTAGAGGGTAGTCGACGTCCAGATCGATGGACGCCAACTCCCAGTAGACGGCCAAGTATGTAGACGTCTATTTCACCAAATTTCTACAGTTTCAGATCCAGAAATGTCTGTGATTCTTTTGCCTCCTGTTTAGGAGACCGTCGCCCAACGTTAGGATTCTACCCTAAGTGCGTAACCCGACCCATAGGTTGCATAAAAACACCCTCTTGCGGTTAGAATAGGTCTTTTTGGCTTTTTGTCAAAACTCTAGAAACTTTGTGCGAACCTGAAACTTTGAGGCTCTGAATCTGGAGACTCGGTGCGTTTCTAGGCGATCTACATTGACTGGAAGGAACTTCGAACATCAGTAAAGCTTCCCCAACTCCGGCGTGCTTCATCCATCAACACAGAAGCCGAATTAAGGGGAGATTGGAGGGCTTCTGGATTGGCCGAGGAGAGCTTCTCCGGCAAATTAATCACATCTAGCATTTTCTGTGTGGCAAGTAACCATTGTACATTAACCCTACCCATGTCAGCTAGGTCCTAGGTATTTTATAAAATTTTCTCGTGTCCTGAAACCCACCATTCACCATTGTTTCTGTATTCAGTCTGTATTTGCACAGACATGTATAGACACCCGATTCTGGATTATAAGTTGAACCACATTTCTTGTTATCTTAGTAAGCCCCTAGTTGGTCACTCACCTTGAGCCCACCATTAGCCTTGCTTTGAGCCCATTAACAGCCCAATTTCCATGAAAATCACGTCCATTATCTTTTAAAGAGTCCATGAGCCCTAATGATCATTATCCTCCTATGTGATTGGCCAATAATTCAAGAATAATCGATTTCATTTAACACGACGGGTCGTAGCGCCACGTTACTCTCTGTCGCGACCCCTTTGGCCGCCACGACAGCCCATGCATATCCATGCACGTGACCTCATTGTCGCGTTCCTCATGGCCGTCGCGATCATTCTTATCACGCCCCTACGATGCGTCGTGACTTCAGCTGCGTGAGCTGGCCTCTGCAACCACCTCCTATTTATCGCCTTAAGGCCTTATCTCTATCCATTTGAACCTCCCAACCCCCATGGCTGCAGTTTGGGGCTAAGGGTCTCCTTGGGAGTCTCCCTATGACTCTACCCACGATTTCTAATGACATTTATCCTCTCATATGGGTATGTATCACCTAATAATGGGATTTTCTCTCTCATTTTCTATATAAGCAAGCCCGTTTTCTTCAGAGAAGGGGGGACCCCGAGTTTCACCCCGAAGGGCTGCCGAAATTTTCTGTGAGCTGGACTTACTTGAGATCAACCCTTCCCCTCTCATTTCCACACATTCTTCACACCAAGCCATGACAATCTCTTCATCAATGGAGCTTGGTGAGTGAAGAGGGCGACCCCACCACCATTCCTCAGTATCTGGAGCATCTGAGGACGTCCACCACGCCAGGGAGTCACCCCATACGGGGCTCCTTCTTTCCTCTTCCTTCTTCCTCTTCATTTCATGCATTTTTCTTATTTTTCTTAGATAGGACTCATTTCCCTTTTTCTTCCCACGTTTTCCATATACCCAAGGGGTTTAAAACCACCCCCAGGTCCGTTCCCACCATGCTTCATCTCTTCTTTTCATTTTTGGATGGATACTATGCTTAATATGTTCTAACAGGGTTCCTTTCCTTATTTTTGTTGTTTTGGCAGGTACTCAAGATAGTTCTCAAGAGGAGCTCTTGTCCTCTAGCCGGCCGGAGGGTAGGAAGAAGGTCCTTGCACACTTCTCCTGCACTGCAAAGAACGTGACCGAGGACGGCGACGCGACACAGAAAACGTGCCCCTATAGAGCATCGCGAAACCAGCTTCATCGCGACGGGGTTCCCCGTCACGACCTCAGGTCAGTATGGTGTTCTCTCTCCTTTTCCTAGATTAGTTAGCCCATGTTATTTCTATTCTTAGGAAACTATCTAGGTGGCGATCACATCCTCTTTTCCATGTCTTTATATTGAGAACATATTTGCGTGTATTGGGGGGCACACAATCCCCGTGATTACACCTTTTTGGCCATCACGGTGGGACCTTCAGTGCTACCCTCGTGAGTCTAGTCTGCTTGCTTGCCATGTTTCCTTGTTTAGATATCTTCTTAGAGCCCTGTTAGGTTTTTGTTGTTTTTTTTTTTTTTCTGCATTTCTGCTCTCTGTTAGTGTCGCGTCGTAGCATGGGGATGTGATACTATCGCGTCGTCCTAAGAGGACGCAACAGCAGATCATTGCCTCTCCTCTTCTCTCTGCCTTATTCTGCTCCTATGAATTCTTGTGTGCCAGTTCCATGCCTCTTTGCAATCCGTTCTCATGTTTTTGGATGTTAGAATCCTGCTAGGGTTCGGGTTTTTTCCATTTCCTTCTATTGTAAGTTTTTGGGCTCTTTCACGGCGGATTGTGAGACACGACCACATCGCACCGTGGGGGAACGTCGCGTCTGTTGGGTTAAGTGTGAAGAAAATTATTTTCCCCTCATATTTTGATGATGACAAGATGTGATTTTAATGCACAATAATTGGAACATGTTATATGCACCACAAATGTTATGACCACATTTGAAAAGCATGTTTCCAAACACATTTATTACTTATATTCATGATAAATCAATGGACTAATGATGTACATGTTTATTTCTCAGGCACATACAATTCTGTCAAGGGTAGTGTCGACACACCCCATACTGGTGTCAACACAATGCTCCAAGCCCTAAGCCAAAAGATGAAGAAATGGTCAAGTAGTGTCGACACAAGATTAAGTCAGGTCGACACTAGATCCAGTTCCCAATGAGCCCTGTCAACAGGCCTGGATAGTGTGTCGACACTAAACCAGATGGTGTCGACACTAGAGACCTCTCCCAGAAGGCATGTTTTGCAGTACTCTCCAGTGTGTCAACACGAGATGAAGTGGTGTCGACACTAGAGACCTCTCCCAGGGAAGTTAGTCTGCCAGTCTGGGATAGTGTGTCGACACTAGATCAAGTCAGGTCAACACACTCTAGAAAGTTTGTGACTTAAAGTCTCTCCTAGACACGTGGCACCCTAGGGAATGGGTGGATCGGCCTTGGATCATGTGCCCACGACCCCCAAGGGTACGTTTGGACATTTTGGTATAAATACTCTCCTAATTGGCCATCCAACCAAGAGAGAGCCTCCAAGAGCCTTCCAGAAATCTTTTTGGCGGCAGTGAGAGTTCTCCCAGTTCTTGCTCCTCTTGTGCTTCTTCAACCCAATTTCCACATCTCCAAGCATAAGAAGTGAAGATTGATCTAAGATGAAGCCATGTGATCAACTTCCAAGGATGCAAATCGAGTAGAAGCAGACCATTGTGAAGAATTCAAGGAAGATCCCAAAGACCAAGTTGCAGAGCATCGGCCTGGGACTTCAAGTGATCGAGCCTCTTCACAATTCAGCCTCTACAAGGGAGTCTTCGTGAAGAACAAGGACTTTTCACCCTATTCCTCATTTCCCCTTGTCTCTTCTTAGTCATTCTAGAGATTGTGCATGAACTGTTGCATTAATCTTCTTGAATGAACCTCCTTAGATCAGATCATTGCTAGAAGATCTGAATCTTTATGTTTATGATCTAGAAAGTGGTTGTGAGCCTGTGTGCTCAGTGTTGAGTCGTCGTACTCAGTTATGGTTGAGCAATTGTGCTCAGGTTCTAGAGTAGTCTTGCTCTAGAGGTTGTGTGAGTTGTAAAACTCTGTGTTGGAGTTGTCGGGCTCTTGTGTGTGTGGCGTATCCAAGTTGTTAGTGGATCCTCACTGTGTGAGGGGTGGATGTAGGAATCACATGGTGTGATTTCCGAACCACCTAAAAATCTCTGTGCAGTGGTCTGATTGTGGTTTGAATTTACCTTATGTTAGATGCATGCATAGGATCTTTCGAATTCACATCTAATTAACTTGTTCACACACTCCTTTTGCACAACTCACTTAATTTCTCTTCAGATCTGTGAAATTCGTTTTCAAATTGTCTCTGATTCAAAGAGTTTTTCAAAATTGGCTAAGCTTCCGCAATAGTTGGCCCAGATCTATTCAACCCCCCCTTCTAGATCTTGTCCACATCATTTCTCGATCCTACAATTGGTATCAGAGCGGGTTTACACTTGATCTGATCTGATCTGAGTGCTTTCTGATTGTTCTGTGTGTCTTGATTGTTTGCTTGTTTGTTTGCTGAGTATTTCTTCTTTGCACCATTTAAATTGTTTCAATGGATTCAAGAGGGTTCATGGCTGAGGGTCACTCTATTAATAGGCCACCCTTTTTCAATGGGACTGACTACACTTATTGGAAGAATAGAATGCAGGTCTTCCTAAGAGCCCAAAACTATGAGATATGGAAGGTAGTCGAAGTAGGTCCCTATGAGAATCAGGGGGAGGAAGAGACCTGGACTAGGGAACAGATTAGGAGGGCCACTTTGAATTATAGTGCCATGAACATGATCCAATGTGCAGTCCACCCTAAGGAGTACTCAAGAATCTCAATGTGCAAATCTGCCAAAGAGATGTGGGATAAACTTGAGTTACTCTATGAGGGAACATCCCAAGTGAAAGAAACCAAAGCTAACATTCTTGTCTCTGAGTATGAATTGTTTATGATGAAACTAATGAGACAATTTCTGAAATGTTTGCCAGGTTTATGATCATTGTCAATGGACTGAAGGCCTTAGGTAAGGATTATACAGATGCTGACTTGGTAAGGAAAATTCTACGCTCTCTCTCTTCAATTTGGCACACAAAGGCCACAGTCATTGAAGATTCTAAAGATTTGTCCAAAATCTCTTTGGATGAATTGATAGGATCCTTGATGACTTATGAAATTAATCTAAAAAGAAATGAAGAACACATAATTAAACCAAGCCAGTAGCATTAAAGGCCTCTTCTAGTAACAAAGACAAAAACAGGAGAAAACAAGTTCTGATGAGTCTGAGTCCAATGAGGATGAGCTTGCCCTCATGACCAGGCAATTCAGAAAATTCTTAAAATATAGGAAAGGAAAATTTTCTGGGAAAAAGAAATTCCCATCAGGAAAAAGAAACACTTCCTTTTCTAATGCCAATTCTAATAGGAATCAGAAATCTGATGAAACTGTCATTTGTTACAGGTGCAACAAGCCAGGACATATGAAGGGAGAATGTCCTGAAAACAAGAAGGAAAAACTCAAAAAGATTCACAAGTTCAAGAAGCCAAAGGCCATGGTAGCCACTTGGTCTGATGAAGACTCAAGTGAAAAGGAAGAAGAAGAAAAATCCTCAAGCTCTGAAAGTGAGGAAATTTGCTTCATGGTGAATAGCTCAAATGGAACGGTAAGTACATCCTTCGAAGACTATTCAATGGAGGACTGGAAAGAAAACAAGCATCTCAAAAAGAAAATGGAAAACATCATGAATAACTATTCCTCAAACAAAAGAATTTGTGAATTAGAAAATGAGGTAGCTGAACTTAATGAAGAAAAGGAAAATTTCCTGAACTTAATTGATGAGCTTAAGCTTGCCTCTCAAAAGGCCACCCATGAATTTAAAGAACTGTCTGAAAAGCTGGAGATGGAAAATAAAGATAAACAACAAAAGGTTGAAGAAATCAAAACCTTAGAAATCCAACTAAAAGAAAAAGATGAAGTCATTGAAACCTTTACAAAAGGTAAAGACAATTTGGAGGCCTTGCTGGGAGCTAAAATGAAATCAATTTCTCATGGACTAGGATTCAATAAACAAAAACCTAAGAAAGACAAATCTGGTGAGAAAAGAGATAAAGCACCATTGATTAAATTTGTCAAAGGCCCTAGTCTTGAGAACACTGAAATCAAGCAAACATCAAGCAAAACAACAAAAATTTCAAAAACTCAGAACCAAAAGAAGTCAACCAGGTCGACACAGTTACCTGACAGGTCGACACCAGTCCACAAGAAGAAGGATTCTGTGACTGCTGTGTCGACACCAGTCAAGGAAAGGTCGACCTGCTCAACATCAACAAACACAAACCACAAAAACAAAAATTCAAATAAAAATTTGAAAAATAAGAAAAATTCAAAGGAAGTCATTCATAAAAAACCTTGGACCTCCAAGACAGCATATCAAGCTGAATGGACCAATTCTTGGAACCAATGGTATCACAACCCATGTTGGTACCATCCCCAATTCTTCTATCCAAATTTTTGATGTACCAACAAAACCCTTGGATTCCACCTCCTCATCTAAACTCTCATGTTCAAATGAAAAACTCCCCTCCTACTGAAAACAAGAACACTGGTGTTTTCATTCCTAAGGGAAAGAATAAATTGAAAAAGACAAAGAACACCACTGAAACAACTCAAAAATAAAAAACAAATCAGATTTGGGTGAGAAAAGATTTGATGACTATGTTCAAACATTCTGATGGTCCCAACACTGTTTGGGTACCAAAATCTTCTCTCCACTGATTGATTTTGCAGGAAGGTCGTGCACCCAATTCAAATGTATGGTTTCTTGATAGCGGGTGTTCACGACACATGACTGGAGACAAAGCCAAATTTTCATTCCTGATTGAGAAGGAGGGAGGTTCAGTAACTTTTGGAGGTAAAAATAAAGGAAAGATCATTGGATCTGGAAAGGTTGGTCAATCTTCCTCAAACTCTGTTGATAATGTTTTGTTAGTTGATGGTTAGATTACAATTTGCTGAGTATTAGCCAACTATGTGACAAAGGTCACAAAGTTGTGTTTGAATCTGATTTCTGTAAGATAATTGACTCATCAACTGATAAAATAAAATTCTTTGGAAAAAGGGAAAACAATGTTTACATGATCAACCTCAATAAAAACTTTTCTGAAAATCTTTGCTTTGTTGCCAATAAAGATGAAATTGCATGGACTTGGCACAAAAGACTTGGCCATGCAAGTTTCAGACAATGAATAAATTGTTAAGGCTGAATTTGGTTAAGGGTCTTCCTGAATCTTTTTCTAATATTGAAAATCAAGTTTGTGGGATTTGTGCCCAAGGAAAACAAACCAGGAAATCTTTTAAAACCTTCAATGAGGTACTCACATCTAGGCCACTAGAATTACTTCACATGGACCTCTTTGGCCCAACAAGAATTCTAAGTCTAAGTGGCAAGAGATATGGGTTTGTGATCATTGATGATTTTACCAGATTTACATGGGTTATCTTCTTGTCCCACAAAAGTGATACTTGCCTTGAGTTCAGGAATTTCTGTACCACTGCCTTAACAAATTTTCCATATAAAATCAAAAACATTTTGACTGATCATGGGGGTGAGTTTGAAAACAAATCCTTTTCTGATTTATGTGCTGAACTTCACATATTTCACAAGTTTTCTTCACCAAGAACTCCAGAACAAAATGGAGTTGTGGAAAGAAAGAATAGAACTCTTGTGGAAATGGCTAGATCCATGCTCCTTGAAAGCAATTTGCCCAAATCCTTCTGGGCTGAAGCTGTAAATACAGCAAACTACATTCTCAATAGAGCATTGGTCAGACCAAAAATCAGGAAAACCCCTTATGAATTGTTGAAAGATAAAAAGCCAATTGTGTCTTACTTCAAAATCTTTGGGTGTAAATGTTTTGTACACAACAATAATAAAGAAAATCTTGACAAGTTTGATGCTAAAAGTCAGGAAGCCATCTTTCTTGGCTATTCAGAAGTGTCAAGAGCTTTCAGAGTGTACATTCTCAAAAACAAAACTGTTGAAGAATCTCCACATGTTATCTTTGATGAAAATTCCTTTTCAACTAATAGTTCTAAATCTTGCAGGGAAAGTCAAGACAGTGAAGAGGATGATTTCATTGTGGACTCTTCACCAACTGTTGAGGAACTTGAAGACATTGGTGAGAACTTGAACATCCAGTCACCATCTTCAAGTGGATCAGGTAATGTTGTTCCAGATTTAAGTACCCCTCAACAGGTAATTTCTGAAAATAGATTTTTGAGAGATCACCCATTGGAAAATGTGGTTGGCAATTTGCATGATAGAGTTAGGACTAGATCATCATTCCTGCATGTTATTGATGAAGACCCACTAGCTCTAATTTCCCAAATTGAACCAAAGTCAATTGATGAAGCTTTATTAAGTTCTGATTGGATCAATGCAATGCATGATGAACTTCATCAATTTGAAAGAAATCAAGTATGGGAATTAGTACCTAGACCTAGTGACCAAACAGTCATTGGCACTAGATGGGTTTTCAGAAATAAATTGAATGAAAATGGTCAAGTCATTAGAAATAAAGCTAGACTAGTTGCAAAGGGGTACAATCAAGAATTTGGAATTGACTTTGAAGAATCATATGCCCCTGTAGCTAGACTAGAAGCTGTTAGAATTTTCCTTGCTTTTGCATCCTCCATGAAATTTAAAGTTTATCAAATGGATGTCAAAAGTGCTTTTCTAAATGGATACATAAAGGAAAAAGTTTTTGTTGAACAACCTCCAGGATTTGAAAATGAAAAACATCCTAATCATGTTTTCAAGCTTCATAAGGCTCTCTATGGTCTTAAACAAGCTCCAAGAGCTTGGTATGACCGTTTGAGTTCCTTTTTGCTTGAAAAAGGATATTCTAGAGGAAATGTTGATCAAACATTGTTCACAAAAATAGTTAATAAACAAATAATTGCAGTCCAAATTTATGTTGATGACATAATATTTGGATCAACCAATAAAAGCCTGTGTACTGAATTTTCAAATCAAATGAAAACTGAATTTGAAATGAGCTTAATGGGAGACTTACAGTTTTTCTTGGGATTGCAGGTTAACCAAACAAATGAGGGGATCTTCATAAGTCAAACCAAGTATGTCAAAGAACTTCTGAAAAGGTTTGACTTCCAGAACCTCAAGCATTCAAGCACACCCATTGCAATTAATGCTAAGCTAGAAGAAGACTCACTTGGTAAGTCAGTAGACCCAAAGACATACAGAGGTATGATTGGCTCTCTACTCTATCTTACAACTTCTAGACCTGATATTCAGTTTAGTGTGTGTTTGTGTGCTAGATTTCAATCAAACCCTAAGGAAAGTCACATGTTAGCTGTTAAAAGAATTTTCAAGTATCTTGTTGGAACATGTGATATTGGAATTTGGTATCCTGCTGGTTGCAAGTTAGATTTGATTGCCTATTGTGATGCTGATTATGCTGGATGTAAATTAGATAGAAAAAGCACAAGTGGCTTGTGTTTATACTTAGGTGGGTGCCTAATCTCTTGGGCTTCTAAGAAGCAACACTCAGTTGCTCTATCAACTGCAGAGGCTGAGTATGTTGCAGCAGGTAGATGTGGAACTCAAATTCTTTGGGTGAAACATCAACTTCTTGATTATAACCAAGAGTTAGGTTGTGTTCCCATTCTATGTGATAACACAAGTGCCATAAATCTGTCTAAAAACCCAATTCAGCATTCAAGAACAAAACATATTGAAATTAGGCATCATTTCTTAAGGGATGAAGTAGCAAAGAAATCCTTTGAACTCCACTTCATAGAAACTGAAAAACAAATTGCTGACATCTTCACCAAACCTCTTCCTGACAGTAGATTCTCATCTTTGAGGAGAGAGCTTGGCCTTTGTAAATGTCCATTTTCTTGATCTCTCTCATTGGGTTTGGGTTGAGTGTTAGGCATTTTCTGAGGGGGAGTTCTTTGCATCATCATTATCCTTTGCTTCTTGATTCATATTGTTCATATCTCTCTCAATTTCACTTCCATTTCTTTTTGACAATGGATTCTTCAACTCACATTGTGTTGAATTTCTTGGTATATCAAATGGTGACTTGGAGAAGGACAAGTTATGCTTGTCTGGACACTTTCACTATGCGAGAGTATATGTCTCCGCCAAGTACCAAGAAATGAAAATGCAATTGTTGAGGGGGAGCTTTTGTTGTTCAAAGAGAATCATTTCTGATTTCAAAATACTTGCATATCTTTAGTTTGATGAAAAGTGGTTGGAATCCTCATCTCAGGGGGAGCTAGAGAATTCACAAGTCATTTCTTTTGAAAAATTAACACTCTTCTTGAATTACATCAATTTCCTTGCATGATGTCCTCATTTAGGTGTCTAGAGTCTCAAAATGATTCTTTGAGTGATCTACTATATTTTTTTGTCAACTCTCATCTATATTCTTCAAAACTACAGAAATTCAAATCTCTTTCAAAGACTGAAAGATAATGTGTATCTTGAATTTAAACATTTCTTTGTTTGCAATTGATGTTGGATATAAATGATTTCAATCTTACAAAACTCTCCAAAAATGATAATTCAACAGAGCAATGGCACATATGCTGAGAAACTACACACCTTCACAATGAATGAAGTGCCATGTATGTCATGAGGCATTACTGCTATCTCTGTTCAAAGGGGTTCAAAATCAAAATACTTAAAAAAAAAATTGCTTTTTGATGATGACTGAGTAACTGGAAATATTGGCGTTTGATAAACGTATATTTTCATGTCAAAAGGTCATCATTTACCCCTTGAGACTTGATAATAGGTAAATCTTTAGTATCCAGGGACTATAGTGTGTAAAAAGCATTAGTTCTTGAGTGAACAAGATTTATCACATTTGATAGTTTGATTCAAAAACAAAAATGTCTATCAAAGGAGAATTGTTTAAAAGAATCATCCCTATCCATCATCAAGTTGTTTTTACAAAAACTTGTTTACTTTCAACACACTTGATTTCACTCTAAAAGATTTTTTATTTCTTTGGATTTGAAGAATATGGTAGTTTGTAGTTGATTGTTGGATGTATTATATCCCTCAAATTATCATTTTAATGGCTCAAGTCTCTGAATGATCATATCCTGTTGGATGTTGTGTAAAACTTGAATTGTGTTGAATTTCTGCAAAATATGACAAATGAATTTTTAGCCTCTTAAAAATCCTTGAAATGTTAATTCCACCCATTGTTTATCATTTTAAAGGTGTCCCCAAGCTCACCAAATTTTCCCATTCTCACATCTCAACTTTTCATCAGGCCAGGTCGACACTACCCCCATCTAGTGTCGACACACTCTTCAGCCAGGTCGACACTAACCTCTTCTAGTGTCGACACATACCCCTGCCAGGGTGATTCAAGTCGTGGGCGCCGGTTAAGGGTATTCTTGTTCCTGCGGGACATTGCACCTTCGAAACCCTTTTTCTATGCAAGGTCGACCCCATGGCCGCCTTCCACCTTTGAATACGGCAACCATTCCACCTTCTTCCCTCCTCCAACCCATCCTTGTCCTCTTCCTTTCATTCCTTCCTCTCCATCCTCTGCTCTTCCACTCCTCTTGCTTCCATGGCACCCAAGCAAGCCCCTCGCCGTGGAGCAAGGTCCAGGGCCACAGCTAGGCCCATTCCGGCGGAAGAAGCACCTCCTACTGAGAGGAGAAGCAAGAGACGCCATGACCCTGCGGAGCAGCCAGGGCCTTCCTCTGCATCTCCTTCTTCTGCCAAGAGAGGTAGGACATCCTCTGTTCGAGGTAGGGGGTCCGCAAACCCTAGACGAAGGATTTTGGTTTCTTCTCCTGACGCTTCTGAGGAATCGTCCTCTTCATCTTCTGAGGCCACCCCTTCCAAGTCGGTTAGTGAAGGGAAGATGATTTTGAAACCTAGGGCAGTTGATTTGGCGGATACTCAGTTAGCAGCTGCATTTCCAGAAATTCACAGTTTCTTCTCATTCCAGACTTGGTTACCTTTTATCTCTGAATTTCGGATCATTTATCCTCGTCTTGTACAAGAATTCTACATGAATTTGGAATGCACTGATGACGGTTATAAGTCTGAGGTCAAAGGTGTTGTGATTGATATGCCCACAGCATTAGCAGCCACCCTATTTAAAATTCCAGATGAAGGAGCCGATTACCACAGTTTTGAGTTTGATCTTCATGAAGCTTACACTATCTTGACTGGATTGCAAGCTGATGAGTCTGATCCCAGGCAGACACATGTCACCAAGTTCAACACAAACACCTTTCCACCTGTGTTGAGACTTATCCATCACATTCTCACCACTATCATCACACCTCAAGGTGGTGGCAGGGATAGACTCACGGATATTCAGCGGTTTGTGATTTATTGCATGAAAAAGAACATCAAGGTCAATCTCCATGTCATAATGTACCAAATCATTTCTGAGACAACCAGGAAAGATCTCCATAGATCTCTTCCTTATGCAGCTCACTTGACTCCAGTCTTTAAGCATTTCGGTGTGTCTCTAGATAATGAGAAATCTCAGTCAATTCCTAAATCAAACATCTACTGCTTCAAGCATGTTCAAAAGTTTATGGGATTCAGGCTTGAGGGTGACCAAGTGAGGAGAGGGCCAGTAGTTGTTGAGGCCCAAGTTCCTGAGGCTCCAGAGGCAGTGATACCACCTCCTGAGGACCAGCCTCCAGCTAATGAGGACCAGCCTCAAATTCCAGAGGAACAGCCTCTAGCTCCTGAGGATCAGCCTCACATTGAACCTGAACTTCAACTACCCCAGGATGCACCTCTCACTCCTCCATTTCACAACTCTTCACCCACTCATCTTGCCAAGGATACTCATACCTTCACTCCCCAACCTCAAACTCAAACCTCCTATGCTTTTGGTGGACCTTCTGTACCACCAGAATTATACTCATTTCTGAATGAAAAATTTGATGCCTTCAACTCTTCCATTCAGAAAATGACAGAGAGTTTTGAATTGAAGGTACAGAGGTTGGAGAATACAATGTCTGCAAAATTCATTGAGCAAAAAGTAGCTTCAGACCATGCATTACAAAGGTTTAATAGGTTGATTGGAACCTTAGCAGATGCTTCTGTTGAGCTGAAGGAGCATCAAGATAAGTTGGAAAGGGTTCTTCAGGGAATTTTGGAAAATTCTCAGGCTGATGTGTTCAACACCAAGGAAACACTAACCCAGATTTCCAAGACAAGATTATCCTTTGCTCATTTGGTTGATGACCTGGAAAGCATGAAAAATCTGTCAGCTCACATTGACAGTGAAATGACTGACCTCAAGAAGGAGCTGAAGAACATCAACAAATATGGTCTTGGCAGTTCATCTTCTAGTGCACAACCTTCTTCAGTTGACTTGTCCTCACTTCAGTACACCATGTCTGATAATAGTCAACGGCTGGAAGAAATTGTTCACACTAGACTATCGACCATGCAGAAGCAACTTCATACAAGCCTTCATGCTATGGACTCCAGACTTAAGTCCATTGAAGCCATTCTCCTTCCCATTCCTCCTCCTCCTCCTGCTTAATGTATCTTATTTTGATGATGTCAAAGGGGGAGAAAGATAGAAAGTTTCTTTTGGAATGATGTTTTTCTATTTGGTTGATTGTAAAAATTTTCTGAAATGTTTCCTTCTTTGTGAATGAAATGACATTTGCTGGTTGAAATGAAAAGAAACATCTTTTTATTGAATGTGATTGAATTTTGAATGAATGTCATGAATGTGAATGTGAATGAATGGATGCTTGTCAAGCTGCTTGGCTTTTTGTGAAAATAGTTCATCATTAGTAACATTGTGTCTCTAATGTGTGCAAATTTCAAATGTTACTAAAATATTTTCAAAGGTCTTTGACAAGTGTGAATAAAAAGGAAATGAAACATAGCTCAATGTCTATCAATGTTTTTCAAATTGAGTGATTGAGTAAGTAAAAAGCTTAAAATCACATTTCATTGAAACTTTGAATTTTCATATGAACTTAATGTTGCCATCATCAAAAAGGGGGAGATTGTTGGGTTGAGTGTGAAGACAATTCTTTTCCCCTCATATTTTGATGATGACAAGATGTGATTTTAATGCACAATAATTGGAACATGTTAGATGCACCACACATGTTATGACCACATTTGAAAAGCATGTTTCCAAACACATTTATTACTTATATTCATGATAAATCAATGGACTAATGATTTATATGTTTATTTCTCAGGGACATACAATTCTTCAAGGGTAGTGTCGACACACCCCATACTGGTGTCGACACAATGCTCCAAGCCCTAAGCCAAAAGATGAAGAAATGGTCAAGTAGTGTCGACACAAGATCAAGTCAGGTCGACACTAGACCCAGTTCCCAGTGAGCCCTGTCAACAGGCCTGGATAGTGTGTCGACACTAAACCAGATGGTGTCGACACTAGAGACCTCTCCCAGAAGGCCTGTTTTGCAGTACTCTCCAGTGTGTCGACACGAAATGAAGTGGTGTCGACACTAGAGACCTCTCCAAGGGAAGTTAGTCTGCCAGTCTGGGATAGTGTGTCGACACTAGATCAAGTCAGGTCGACACACTCTAAAAAGTTTGTGACTTAAAGTCTCTCCTGGACACGTGGCACCCTAGGGAATGGATGGATCGGCCTTGAATCATGTGCCCACGACCCCCAAGGGTACGTTTGGACATTTTAGGTATAAATACTCTCCTAATTGGCCATCCAACCAAGAGAGAGCCTCCAAGAGCCTTCCAGAAATCTTTTTGGCGGCAGTGAGAGTTCTCCTCCTTGTTCTTGCTCCTCTTGTGCTTCTTCAACCCAATTTCCACATCTCCAAGCACAAGAAGTGAAGATTGATCTAAGATGAAGCCATGTGATCAACTTCCAAGGATGCAGATCGAGTAGAAGTAGACCATTGTGAAGAATTCAAGGAAGATCCCAAAGACCAAGTTGCAGAGCATCGGCCTGGGACTTCAAGTGATCGAGCCTCTTCACAATTCAGCCTCTACAAGGGAGTCTTCGTGAAGAACAAGGACTTTTCACCCTATTCCTCATTTCCCCTTGTTCTTCTTGGTCATTCTAGAGATTGTGCATGAACTGTTGCATAATCTTCTTGAATGAACCTCCTTAGATCAGATCATTGCTAGAAGATCTGAATCTTTGTGTTTGTGATCTAGCAAGTGGTTGTGAGCCTGTGTGCTCAGTGTTGAGTCGTCGTACTCGATTGTGGTTGAGCAATTGTGCTCAGGTTCTAGAGTAGTCTTGCTCTAGAGGTTGTGTGAGTTGTAAAACTCTATGTTGGAGTTGTCAGGCTCCTGTGTGTGTGGCGTATCCAAGTTGTTAGTGGATCCTCATTGTGTGAGGGGTGGATGTAGGAATCACATGGTGTGAATTTCGAACCACCTAAAAATCTCTGTGCAGTGGTCTGATTGTGGTTTGAATTTACCTTGCGTTAGATGCATGCATAGGATCTTTCGAATTCACATCTAATTAACTTGTTCACACACTCCTTTTACACAACTCACTTAATTTCTCTTCAGATCTGTGAAATTCGTTTTCAAATTGTCTCTAATTCAAAGAGTTTTTCAAAATTGGCTAAGCTTCTGCAATAGTTGGCCCAGATCTATTCAACCCCCCCTCTAGATCTTGTCCACATCATTTCTCGATCCTACAGCGTCTACAGGTATGCATTGTTTGTTAATGCTTTGATCCATGTGTCGATTTCTGGGTGATTCACTACCTCTACTAGGATAACCTCATGGTTTCATGCTTATATCATGTGCTAAGTTAGTCTGTGTGCTTTGTATTTGTGACTGACTGCTGTTCTCGGGACTCTGTTGGTATCGCGGCATGCCGCCTTGTCGCGATAGGGTCGCGGTGTACCTGGCCGCCATGACTCCTTATATTGTAAGTTGTCGGACGAAGAAGCCTGGAAGGTAGTGAAAGGATCTCATTCCAGTGAATGCGGTGGGCATGTGAATAGTCAAATGTTGGCTAAGAAGATTCTTAGGTAGGGCTACTACTGGCCAACCCTAGAAGAAGATTGTGCCATCTACGTCCGTAGGTGTGTTAAGTGCCAAGTCCATGCCGACAAAATCCATGCTCCATCCTCCTCTTTGCATCTGCTATCTTCCCCTTGGCCTTTCTCCATGTGGGCCTTTGATATCATCGAGCCTCTTAGTGATCCCAATGCTCAAGTAAAACAAAAATCTTTCATTCTCACTGCTACTGAGTACTTCACCAAGTGGGCCGAGGCAGAAGCAATTGTAGAAATCAAAGGGTCAACCATGTGCAATTCATCATGAGGAACATCATCACACAGTTCGGAGTGCCAAGCAGCTTCGTCACCGACATGGACCTCAGTTAATATCACAGGAGCTTCAGGACCTATTTAAGAAATTTAATATTTCCTTGCATCATTCGTCTCCATATTATCCATAGGGCAATGGCCAAGCTGAAGCCACAAATAAAATGCTTTTGAAAATTCTAAAGAAAACTTGTGAGTCTAATAAATTTGTTGATTGGCCAGAGAAATTGGTCGAGGCTCTGTGGGCCTACCGCACTTCCGTCCGCATGCCCATTGGGCAAACTCCTTTCTCACTTACTTATGGGAGGAGGCGGATGTCCCACCGAGTCCTCATTCCTTCACTAAGAGTTCAGATGGACAAAGAACTTAATCCCGATGAACATCGAAAGGCATTTCATACACAGGTAGAACTCTTAGACGAACGGCGTTTAGCTGCGGCCGATCATGTACTTTCATATCAAAATAGACTTTCAAGATTTTTTCAAAAGAAAGTAATTGAACGCAAATTTCAACAAGGAGACATGGTTTTAAAGTGAATTTTCATAAAACTTGGAGGTCCTAGGTCCAAGCTGCAGCTAATTGTGAAGGTCCGTACGTCGTTAAGGAAGTATACCCTGGGAACGCGTAAAAGCTGATAATGCTGTGGTGAGGAGCTCTCTCACCCGTGGAATGGTTTGTATTTGAAAAGATTCTACCCTTATAAAGGTTATCTATAGGGGCACCCCTTTCTAAAAGAGCATTGACTATTTTGAGCTTCTCATCCTTTATGATTGTTGGATCACTCCTAAGTTTAGTCACCACACACACTACACGGCCACCCATAGCCGAAGTCCCTTAGACAAGAGTGCTCCGGCCTAGCCCTTGCGTAGGAGGGGTACAGGCTTGTTATCTTCTTATTTAGATAAAGGTTTAGGGGTAAAAGGATTGATTAGTTTGTAGACTAGGTAAGGGGGAGTTGATCATGTGCAAATGAACTCTCAAATAGAGACAGTCTATGAAAATATGCAAAAGAAATATGTAACGAACAAGAATAAATGAGTCAAAATATGAGGAATAGGAGCATGTCAAAGAGTGGCAGTATAGTTCCCCGTGGGACGCCCTTGAGCCCGGTCATACGCATGCCCTAAATAAATGACCATAAAGTCTCTAGCCAACAAACATATTTCACATGAAACACTCCCCCTAACCGAGTCACACAAACCAACGCCTTGCACCCCGACGCCATGTCTTTCTATCTATATGTCTACATGTCTTCCTAAAAGACCGAATTCCCCTCTACACTTGGTCTATGTAGGAACACCGATGGCTAGGAGCAATCGGCTGTGGGAGGTCCAAAAAAACGAATGCACACTACACCTAGGGGTTGTTCGACAGTCAGAAGAAAAAGGAGACTCATAATTGCTTGCTCAAAAGCGAAGGGTACCACTATAGAAAATCCCAAAAATCCAAAAAATCAGAAAACCCCACAAATCCAAAAAAATCAAAAAAACCCAAAAAAAAAAAAAAATCAAAAACCCCAAAAATAAAATAAAAATCAGAAAAACGCCAAAAATCTAAAAAAAATCTGAAAAACCCAAAAAAAATCAGAAAAACCCCAAAATCCAAAAAAAAAATCAGAAAAACCCCATAAATCCTAAAAAATCAGAAAAACCCCAAAATCCAAAAAATCACAAATCCCAAAATAAAAAAAAATCACAAAATCCAAAAATATAGATATCATTTTCTTTTTAGCATGCATTATTTTTTTTAATTTTCCACCTATTTAATAAGGCTCCACCCCTTGACTATCACGAAGATCAAATCACTCCTTTATTTAGAGCAAGGGGTTCACCAAAGAGTAAATCTAACCTGTTTTTCTAAGTGTGCAGGGACGAGATTGACGAGCGATACAAACGTTGTACTCAGTTCATTTTCCACTCTCTTTCTTACTCTCTCGTTCATTTGGATCTCATCTCACTCATGTCAATCACATTCAAATGAAATGTAAAAATCCACTAGTAAGAGCGATATGTACAAAGATAAGGGGGAGTTGGCTCACAAGCTCCTCACTGTCCACCACCACTCTCCCTAGATCCCTCACGCCTATCGGGTGGTGGTGGCATCTCACCACCACCCCGACCGCTCCTGGCACTCGCCTCCCCTGCCAGACGTCTCTCCTCCTCCTCATTCCTCCGACGGCCAGAGGAGTCTGCTAGATACTGCCTCACGGAGGCGCCCGTCGCCCGGCTAGCACCGCTCGCACCGCTCCTGCTCCTGCTCCGGGACTGGCCGATCGCCGTAATCATCTCCTGCAGACTCCGAGCTAGAGTCTACTGAGCATGCAAGTCGAAGAGATGTCGTGTCAGCTCTGCTTGATCCGCAGCCGGTCCCTACGTACGCAACCTCTCTAGCTCTGTGGTCATCTCGATCGTCTGGAGGCGTAGCTGATCTCTCTCTGCTGCTATGCTATCCCCCTCCCTCTCTAGCTCAGCTGCTCGGTTAGTAGTGGTCCTCAGTTCGTCCACTTGCAGGAAGTCAATTCAAGGTCAATGTGAATAAAATCTCAATTTTCAAATCACTGGCACACCTACCCGCCCTGCTAATGATGTGCTCAGCCTCCTCAGCTCTCCTCACTGCACCCGGCCAGCCGGTCTGCTAGATATCCGACTGGGAATCCTCTGCTGCTCTGGAAGAGGAGGCACCCCCCTGTGTCCTCCTCACTCAGTCTAGCTCTCTTTGCTGCACATTTAGCACACTTTTTCAAATCAGCTATGAAATTGGTAAGGTGCTGAAGTCTAAGTAAGTACTTACCAGCTCCTCTACCTGTCACGCCCCAATATTTAGCAGCGAAATAAATACCGGGGGGCGTGAACGATACAAATAGGCGTATCACAGTTGAGTAACGCAGAGTCACAATTGAATATAATAACACATTTGAGGCTATTATGATCACCCAAAAGTATACTTTATTTCATTCCATTCAACTAGATACAACCTTACATAAGAAAGAACCAACTAAAGGGTCAATTATTCCAATAAAATTCAAGAGAATTGCACTATTACATAGACTACTCAAATATATATTCCTAAACTGTCAACTACTCATAGCGGGTGCTCATCACTCTTGCCCGGCCCCATCGGACTCCACTGGTTCCTCATCACTACCTGAAAAGGCAGGATGATAGGGTGAGCGAACTAGCTCAGTAGGATTTGCATCTCAATATTGTGCGGCACTAGTATATATGATTACATTTTAAATAGGCAGATATGCACATGAATATGATGACAATGTATGCAATACTAACAGATTGAATAGCAAATAGAACGGATATCATATCAGATCAAATGTCGAGTTGCATATAGAATGAACAGATATTTCAAGAGTAGAATCATATCAAAAGAGATTTGGCCATATTCATAGATATCACATATTCACGTGAATAGACGTATACATATCATCTATCATATCAGATCAAATCAAACATATCATATCAAACGAAGGCACATTTCCACTAATCTTGCTTATTCGTTGTGCTATGCCAAGCACCAGAAGTCCATACTCCGCGGTTAATAATATGTTGGGGAGCTCCTCCCCAGGACCGAACAAGGCCCTTTTTTTTGCACAGGCATTAGTCAAATGGACCGAAGTCCCATATTGTCCGAACAAACATATTCATATTATGGCCACAGAGTTTCAATGACAAGCTCATAGTAAAAGGAACATGATCATTCATAGAGTCAAAGTATGGCATTAGCTCAAGAGAACAGAAGGCAGTATAATGACGCATCATGTTTCATAATCCATTAATGTCTTGACATGAGGATGTTCTAAAGACAGATCGTATGCGGAACATGTGTTTTCCTAACATGTATGCATATGGACAGATAATTAACTTAACACCGGAAAGCATGTAACTATTGAAACTCGTATGCAAATCATGATATTAACTTCAATAACGAGTCCATACTAACATATATTCATCCCCATATTCTTATCTTATCAGTTGACAATAGGTAAGATCACAAGATAATCCAATGAACATAAGGACAATCAAAATTACCCATTAGAATCATATTCGTATCATTACCATTTTCAATGGGTTGATTCCTTTTAGGTCCATGCATACTATATAACATCATGCACATGCTAGTAGACATCATGTAATGATCAGACCCAAGACATGTAATATTTTTGCAAAGGTAGTGTCGACACACCCCTTACTGGTGTCGACACAATGCTGCAAACACAAGGCAAAATAATGCAGAAT
This sequence comes from Colocasia esculenta, assembly GCA_014218235.1. NCBI lineage: Eukaryota > Viridiplantae > Streptophyta > Magnoliopsida > Alismatales > Araceae > Colocasia > Colocasia esculenta. Next base: position 77,341,193 of record CM024761.1, on the reverse strand, counting down.
TGGTCAAGTAGTGTCGACACTAGATCAAGTAGTGTCGACACTAGAGACAGCTTCCAAAAACCTTCTGGCCAATATGGGACAGTGTGTCGACACTAGATCAGGTAGTGTCGACTAGAGACCCTCCCAGAAAACTTCAGGGCCAATTCGTGACAGTGTGTCGACACTAGATCAAGTAGTGTCGACACTAGAGACCTTTCCAGAACACCTTTTGGGCTGATTTGGGACAGTGTGTCGACACTAGATCAGGTAGTGTCGACACTAGAGGCCTTCCCAGATAAACATATATGTCAAGTGTAACCCGAAAACACATCTCATGCAGTGGTATACTTTCCCTACTTATAACTCTCTAACGAATGATATTTAGACAAAACTTTCAACATGACATATGACGAGGACAACTAGTAGAAGAACTTTGATGTTGGGGGTTTGATCCAATTCGGTCTTGAATCCCAACAAAATATGTGAACATAAAGCTAAGTGTAGCCCGAAATCACAGTATCATGCAGTGACTCTCTTACCATGGTTATAACTCTCTAACGAAAGACTTTTGGATAAAACATCCAACATAAAAGATGATCACGACTACAAGTAGAAGAACTTTAGTGAAGGAAGTTTAGTCTAATTCGGTCTTGAATCATGTGCATGATATGAAGAACGGGAAAAGCCCGAACTGTGCGCGACTTAGGGACAACTACGAATACGCAATGTATACTGCATGAAAATTATTCAAACCAAGTGCAAATGAACCTAGAATCAAAGAACCACATGATGGTGTTGGTTTTCTTTAATCTTGGCCTGAGAACACCTATCTTTGAATGCTATTAACTCTCTACAGATTTCTGGGTTGATGCAGAGCGAGGTTGAGGAAGAGCACGTTTTCCCCAGCTGTCCTCCTCTTCCCCAGTGCTCCAAACATGCTGCTCATGACCCCAACTTGTTGCTAACCCTTCCCTAAACGTTTTGTGAGGAGTTCTTATAGTTTTATGGTGTACTTACAAGTCCTAACGGGACTAGAAAAGGGGCTGTGAATTCTGTTTCCTACTTCCCAAAAATTCTGGGATTCTCTCACCCATAGGAGGTAGCAAAGGTTTAGGAAACCTCCTCTTAGGGTTGGGTCCGGTTTTTGCTTACCTTAGATGACTAATCACCCTAATTTTAACCCTAATTTGCCCTCCCTAATTATTGCATAATTACATACACGAATTTCTAGGTATTTTCTTGTCCTAATTTTTATCCTTGGGCCAAATGTGCTCCATTGGCCCAATCTTGTTAATGGGTTATTAATACATATGTTGTAAGTCTCTCCAACATGTTTATTTAATTTATGGTTGAGTTATTTTTCCGTGTTAACAATTTTCCGACTTACTTTCATAATTCGGTTAACTTGGTCACGTGTGACGTACACCGACCAATCAGATTTTTCGTTGCACGAATTCCTTCGTGGAATACTTAGGGATAATATTTGGGGGGTTTATAATTTTTACAGAATTTTCCGATGTGTTTTCTCACGTACGATAGTGGTACGTAAGTTCTATATCATTCCGATAATACGAAAGTTATTTCCTTACAATTTTCATACCTGAATTTGTTCATGTGACTTAAGTTGTCCATTGATCCGATTTCTTTTATGGACTATCCCCACATAGTTTGGAGTCTACCATAAATTTCTCATTTAGTTTATGATCTCATTTTTACACCTGATAATGGGTTGTCCAACTTATTTTCGAATTACGACAATAAGTCACAATAACTCTTAAACATACTGCAAATGAATTTATTGACCCAAATTTTTTGATTGGTCATTAGAGGATATTATTTGAAGTCCATCTATGATTTTTATTTAATTTTCTGGCTCCTCTAGGTATGTGTGATAATGATTTCCGACTTATTCCTGATTACGACACCCAGTCGTAAAAGCCTTAAACTTGGACCATCTGATTTTCCTTTGCATGAATTTCTTTGTGGATCATTAGGGAGTTATTTAGAGTTGAACTATGGTTTTTATGAAATTTTCTAATGGGTTTTTGTATGTATGATGTTGACACGTGCATTTTCGCTATTGCACAAATATTGAATTTATCGTATTCGATTTATTTCTAATTTTCCAATTACCGAATTTTCGGGGTGTTACATCACCTCTCTTTGAGCAGCCTTGCAATCTTGTACCGCCGAGTGGAGCAGGGCCCGGAGCGAGTGATCTCTCCAGTCACGTCTACCTGCAAAGCATCACGGCTGTCAGCTCAATTAAATCAAAGAACAATTCAAATAATCTGACGTTGTTCGGTAGACTCTCGCGCCGTACTTTAAGGCAAATGCCTATAAGTACACGTCGTCCGAGGTGGCCTCCGACCAGACCCGCTTTCCCTTGCACTCCCAGTCGGCTATCTGCTCGCGGGCCCTCTCATGCCAGTCGGTAGTGTCGTGGAGTCCCTGAAACCTCTGACCTGGCTTAGGGGTCTGATCACGGCTAGGAAACTCCACCACACTCTGACATAGGCCAAGAGACCTCTGAGTCAGATAGTGGTGAAGAGGTTGCACAAGATTCAGAGCATGGATCCACACCGTCCTACCGAAGTAGCGGCAGGCCAACTCCAACCAAGGTTGTCCCTCGTCTGTCTCCCCCAGGTATGGTTGCCACGCCACATGCACATCAAGCACATATCATTAGTAGCCAGGCAATTGAAAGCAGCTGAAAATGCAATTTAATAAAAACACTTACATCTATCTGGGGGTAGGCGTCGATGGCATCCTGGAGGGATGCCAGCTGGTCTCCCAGCGGGTGCGTGTCATGGCACGGCACCCAGCAGCGGGAGAGGGGCACGGCGCCCGATCGCTCTAGTACTCCCCTCCACAGGCCAGGGAGGTGGAGGTAGGCCCAGACCTGCAAGAGCATGAAGCTACAATCAAACCAAACTCGTAATATCAAGAGGCAATTTAAGTGAAGGGCAAGTGAAGAAGTGTGTACCTGGAGGAAGGGCTAGAAGCCGCTGATCGCTATCTGCCGGTCGGAGGAGCCCAAGCTCTCGAACTGATGCGCCAGGAACGCTGCTCCCCACGCATAGTCACCCACTTGGCCTAGATCCTCCAGCAGCGGCAGGCAATCGGCAGTGTACTAGGTTTCCCATCATGGAAAACAAAAGTCTACTGAAGAAGAGGGTGAGGAAGCGACGCAGATCCAAATCTGCCTGTGGTCCCGGCTCGCTGGCTAGGATCTCCTCGCAGCCTCTCCTTAGCCGCTGCAGCTGCTCATCCACCGACTCTGCTACCCTCCTCCTAGTTTCTAGCAGTCCAAGACTCTTCTGCAAATCAACTCTAGAAAGGAAGGAAGACCTCTGCCCTACAGTCAAATCTAAGAGCCTATGGCCTAGATCTCGGTAGCAAGGGTAAGTGAACCAGCTCACCGGATGACCATGCACCCTCAGTCCGGTGATCCTGCTCACGTCCTCTAGGTTGGGGATCATGTGTCCCCATGGAAACACGAATGCAGTCGCCTCCGTGTCCCACCTTCGGCGCAAGGCCTGGGTAAGAGGGGCATCCGCCCTCATCCACTCCGTCCGTAGAATCTCCCCGAACCACATCTCCTCGATCCTCTCTCTCTGGAACCCCGAGAAGGCTAGAAACACTACTAAAATTACGATCCAAGAAACCCGGACCCTCATCTCTCCCTGTAAACACAAAACATGCAGTTAATCAATAAAAGTGTTAACTTTGGGGGTTGTTCGGCTGAGGTTACGGCGGTTTAGTCCACCGCGACCTTGTCACATCGTGGCGGTGCGCCGCGACCCTGCCTGTTGTGTCAGACCTTTGCGTCGCGACATTGTCGCACCGCACCGATGCACCGCGACAGTGTCACGGCCCATTGACCCATCACGACTACTGATGTCGCGTCGGGGCGACCCGTTGTGTTCTCAGACGTGACTTGGCCGGAATTCCCCTTGTTTTGGGGCGGTTCTCTTGGATTTTTCACCCTACATTAGGCCCTCTAGGGGCTTCCCCACACATCCACAATCACAATTGAAGCGATTAGGGTCGGGGAACTTACCTTTTTCATCGCCTCCTTCCGAGCCGCCGCCGCTGCCTCCACATTGATCGTCGGGGCCTCCTTCTCCGCCATCTCCACTTCAGGCACCTCTTCAATAGCCAAAGGAGCCTCCTCGCGCCATCGGGCGGTCCTCATTACCGGCTGCTTCCTCCTCCCATCGTTTGGCGAATCGCCGCCGCCACCGCCTCCATTGCTTCCTCCCTCCATCACTAGCACCTTGAGAAAGTGAGGAAGAAAGAGAGAAAGTGAAAGCGGAAGAGAGTGCAGAAAGGTAGAGGATCGCCTGGGGACAAATCGCCGGAGCAAGAGAGTTTGAACGCACAAAGGGGGAAGAGGAAGGGCTTTAGCATTTTTTTTTTCATTTTTTTGAATCGCCGGTTGGTGTCGCGGTGCTCACAGATGTCGTGTTTATATCGCGACGGCTATGTCGGCCGTGACCTTGTCGCGACCGCCCGCCCCATCGCTACCTTAAGGCAACATCTGTAGAGGTCGCGACTTTGACAGTGCGCACAAATTGAACAAAAGTCTAATTTCACTAAGTCAAATAATCAAATACATTGTCTAATTCCCCTACAATCAATCAATGGTCTTTTCTGCCCTAACTACCACTTGATACAATGTCTATCTATCTAAGCTATCAAGTCACTGGTGCAACTGGACGGATCCGCTCCAGCATCCCGAGGTACTCTTGGATCACGTCTTCGTCCTTGCCCACCTCTGCCGTGATGATGCCCGTGGCACAACGCCTCCCAGTGGACGATGGCGTTCCGCACGTCCCGTTCATCCTGCTCATCTCCCCTCTTTCCTCACTTGAATAGGCGGGTAGTGTGAAGAAGGGGACCACTGTGGCGGGCCGCTCCACATGTAGATAGCAACAGTCCTGGGTTATAGATGGTCCGCGCCTCATTGCCCAGAAGTCGTAGCGCCAGTCCGGGACACTGCGGTAGGTAGACCATCCTGTTGTGAAGGAAGCGTGGGCGCATGTCAAACTCCATCACGGTCATCTTCTTGAGATAATCACTCATTCCTTTCACCCTTATTTAATTTCCCAGAGGATGCTCCCGCATTGATAGGCACTACTGTGTAGAGAGAGCGACCTCCTCCCCGCTCTGGTACCATGGGGCCTAACATTGTCTCCACCTCCTCCAGCAGGATAGTAGCCTCGAACTTGGAGAAGATGAACATGTGGGTTTGTGGATGCCACAGCTCCACCAACGTCGTAATGCTGTCCCACACGTGCACGATCTTTTGATATTGCTTTGCTAGAATGAATGCAGTAGACAGTCCCCACTCCTTTAAGTGATGAATGGACGAAGGCGGGAGTAGCTCTATCATTGGGGCTAGCCACACTTTGGAGAATCTCCTCTGGCCAGGAAGAATTTATAGAAGAGTAGAAAAGAGAAGATTGAGAGCGGGGGAAGGAGAGGAAGAACAAGAAAAAAAAAAAACCACAAAGCATAAAATCAAGCTAAAGAAGAGATCACTTACTTAAGCTCTGAGCGTGTGCATATGTGCCCGGGGATGGAGGAAAGCTGCTGAGCTCAGCATGAAATCCCGGGCCGCCTTGGGACCAGCATAAGGAGGGATGTCTTCTTGAAGGCAGAATAAGATCCTTCATGACTGCAGGAGAGAAAACTAAAGAAGATAGGGGTGAGAGCGAGCTGCGGGATTAGCACCCTAAATAGCCCTATTTATAGAGCTCTGGGGGGAGCCATCCCATAATAATCCCGTAACTAAGTGTTAGGATAAGATTAGAAAAGGTCTAGGAGTCCTAATAGAAGTCTAAAGGTCTTAGGATAGAGATAAACATAGGTTTCTTGCATTTTTTGAGTTTGATCAGAGTTGCGACGCCACGATATGTCGCGACAAGGTCGCGACATGGCGGTGCGACGGACTATGTCACGGACCCCAAGGTGTCGCCTCTCTATCTTGTGTGTTTATTTTCCACATTTGTGCATACATGTATTTGCTTATTCGATTGTTGTTTTATGTATATATTTTCATTTTTGTGTTTATTATGTCTATTTTGTCAAAAAAAAAACAAAACAAAAAAACTCAGAAAATTCACAAAAGGGACATCATAGGTAAGTATTCCTTTCCTTACTCTCTGCATCTATATGGTATTCTATCTATTATATCATTTTAAGGACCGGCTGTTTCTCATATGCTCTGGGATTTGAGTTCCCCTTTACCAAAACCGTGATAATCTAAGTGTACATTGTTAATCGCTGATAGGCCATTGAATAAGTAAGTTCAAGGATGATGGATTCAGGCCTACACTGCGTTTGTGGGTAGTCTCTTGACCCGTTCTTTCTTTAGTTACTTAACACTATTATCCTTGATCTATTTTTTATTTTCTCTTTTCTTTTGCATTTGTTTTGATGATTTCCTTTCTTTTAGCCCAGCATGCATCATGTAGGTCTTTGAATTTTCATAACTCATCCCTAGCTAATGGTGAGCTCTTGTTGAGTGCCTAATCATTCTTCATGTTTCAAACAAGAAGTCCTATTCCACTCCGAACCGGATGGTCTGTCTCCGAGTAAGTTGCTCTTGTCAGTTTGTTAAAGAATTTCCCTGTTTGGATTCTCTATCCAATTTTCATCCTATTCCTTTGATCCGTTTTGGTTGCGAACCGCTCCAGTTACAGATTCATGAGTTACCTGCCTGGAACACACATGTCCCTCCAAAATGAAACCTGCAGGTCAATCGGCTAGGGTACCTCTCATCGAGGGTTGATCATCCATTTCTTTCTCCTTCTCGTCTAGACTCGTGCTTTTCTCTGCATTCTACTCGAGCAGCTAACTCAAGCCTGTCACGAAGATTCTAATTGCTTGTTGGTTAGGTCGGGTGTCTCTTTACCTTGACTCCTATTTTTCAGTCCGCTACGCATCATTTCTGCTTCGTCGTCACTTCATGACGCCTCCACTATACTTGCGCTGCGTTCCCCTGCAAAATGAGAGTCAAGGAGGGGCAATCTGTAGACACCCGATTCTGGCTTATAAGTTGAACCACATTTCTTGTTATCTTGTAAGCCCCTAGTTGGTCACTCACCTTGAGCCCACCATTAGCCTTGCTTTTGAGCCCATTAACACCCAATTTCCATGAAAATCCCGTCCATTATCTTTTAAAGAGTCCATGAGCCCTAATGATCATTATCCTCCTATGTGATTGGCCATAATTCAAGAATAATCGATTTTATTTAACGCGATGGGTCGTAGCGCGCGTTACTCTCTGTCGGGACCCCTTTGGCCGCCGCGACAGCCCATGCATATCCATGCATGTGACCTCATTGTCGCATTCCTCATGGCCGTCATGATCATTCTGTCGCGCCCCTACGATGCGTCGCGACTTCAAGCCGCGTGAGCTGGCCTCCGCACCACCTCATATTTATCTCCTTAGGCCTTATCTCTATCCATTTGAACCTCCCAACCCCCATGGCCATGGTTTTGGGACTAAGGGTCTCCTTGAGTCTCCCTATGACTCAACCCATTATTTCTATGACATTTACCTCTCATATGGGTATTTATCACCTAATAATGGGATTTTCTCTCTCATGTTCCATATAAGCAAGCCCATTTTCGTCAGAGAAGGGGGACCCCGATTTTTACACCCGAAGGGCTGCCGAAATTTTCTGTGAGCTGGACTTAATCTCGAAATCAACCCTTCCCCTCTCATTCCACACATTCTTCACACCAAGCCATGACAATCTCTTCATCAATGAGCTTGGTGAGTGAGGAGGGCGACCCCACCACCTTTCCTCAGTATCTGGAGCATCCGAGGGCGTCCACCACGCCAGGGAGTCACCCCATACGGGGCTCCTTCTTTCCTCTTCCTTCGTCCTCTTCATTTCATGCATTTTTCTATTTTTCTTAGATAGGACTCATTTCCTTTTTCTTCCCACGTTTTCCATATACCCAAGGGGTTTAAAACCACCCCCAGGTCCGTTCCCACCATGCTTCATCCTTCTTTTCATTTTTGGATGGATACTATGTTTATATGTTCTAACAGAGTTCCTTTCCTTATTTTCATTGTTTGGCAGGTACTCAAGCTATTTCTCACGAGGAGCTCTTGTCCTCTGGCCGGCCGAGGTAGAAGAAGGTCCTTCCACACTTCTCCCCGCACTACAGAGAATGCGACTGAGGACGGCGACGCGACACCAGAAAACGCGCCCCTATAGGGCGTCGCGAAACCAGCTTCATCGCGACGAGTTTGCCCGTCGCAACCTCAGGTCAGTATGGTGTTCTCTCCGCCTTTTCCTAGATTAGTTAGCCCGTGTTTATTTCTATTCCTATGCAACTATCTAGGTGCGATCACATCCTATTTTCCATGTCTTTATATTGAGCACATATTTGCGTGTATTGGGGGGCGCACAATCCCCGTGATTACAACAGGCACAATCCCCGTGATTACAACAGGAACTTAACGGTGGCATCTGGTGCCGTTAAGATCCCTGGTTGGCGGCATGATCTCGTGCCGTTAACCTATGTTGGCGGAAGCACCTATGCCACCAAGTTCTTCTAGTTTTACAGGATGCATTTTGTGTTAGATTTTCCGGACTTTTGGATATGTATACATGTTGTGGATATTTTGGGTTAAAACATACAGTAGATCATGCCAAGTGGTTGGGTCAAATTTTTGTCAATTGTACTATTTATTTGAATTTCTGAAACGGAATATTGAGCATATTTAACCTTGTTTAATTCCTATTTATTAGATCCATGTTAAATTAGGGTTTCAGAAATTTCCTCGCGACTGTCTGATACTTGTGTCCGGTATTGGTACTGTTGAATATGACTATTATGCTGTGATTCTACTTAAGAGAATTTAGTGATAAATGTACTTGTAATCTGTTAATTGTTATTATTAATTTATAGATCCGAAAATATGAGAAATTGAGCATGTGATAGTTTATTGCTGGAACATGTGATCAAAGTTTCATTGTAATTGGAAAATAGTAGTACTGCCAGAGTTAATGAGAGAAAATGACCATGTTAAGCATGCCAATGTTAATTGTGCAAATTTTCAGTCAATACAGCATGATTAGGTTTGAGTTTATGAACTGATTAACACTTGTGAACACTAGCATCATGTTAGTATAAAATTGAACCTTATGTAATGTGTACAAGTAAGTGCAATGGTATTAATTGATGCATGTGAAAGCCAAAGAATGTGAATAATGTAAATTGAGTAAATTGTGCCATGTGTGACACTGCTCCATAGAGGGCTGTGGAACTATACCGTAGTAAAGTCCCTACGAGAAGGTTCAATGTGTGTGTTCCTACGGCAATAGGGATGAAATCCTGGAGGTGGACAAGTACCACTGGTTAGGGTGGAGATGCTTCTCTCTGGTTCTGCACAGTTAACCAGATCCATTACTGTGTTGCCTATGGTGATGGATAAGTTGTATGTGTATATGTGTGTCCTTCTACTGGTGGTTTGGACTATGTGTCACGGCAACTAAGTGTAAAATGTGAATATGTGTAAGTGATTGTGAAATGTGCATGTGTAATGAGCATGTGAAAGGGTAAAGTGAATATGTTTCATGTGAACAAGTGTAAACCATTGTGAATATATTTGATTTATGTTAAAACAACAAGTAAAATGTATGTATCATTGTGTGTTAAATTCATGAGAATTAAAATAGATCCATGCTAGGTGGTGATGCTTACTTTATGTGTAGTCCTTGCTTAAATTGTATACATTGTAATATGATTTCAATGAATTTGAATCGTTTAAGCATGTAAATTAAAATTGTAGAAAGCACGTTATAGGTTTTATACTTAATTGTTGTAAGTAATATGAAGCATGTATCATGTGTCTCTAATGTTATAAGTTCCATGCATGTAATTTAAATGTATGAACCTACTACATTGTTAATTACTTCCATTGAATGTTAGCATATGCATATGATGTGTGTAAAGATGATGTATATGGATTGCTTGCTGGGTCTATTCAGACTCATTCTTGCTTCGGTGTACAGGTGCAGGTGTCTCCACTTCTTCCGAGGAGATAATTAGGAGCGACTCCGAGCGAGAGGAGTAGCTTTATTGTGGAGATTCCTTCATTATACTTTTATTTTCAAAGTCTATAATAAATGAACTTTTGTATTCATTTGAATAATGTGATTTATTTCAGAATTGTAATTGTGGACATATGTATTTGTTTTAAACACTATACGGACTGTGGATAGAATGTGGATGTGGGATAAGAATATTTATATTCTGCTGTTTTCTTTACTTTATATTCTGTATATCTCAATCAAATGTTAATATTGGGTAAATGTCCCACTGTGACGACGTTCATTATATCGATGTGGATTGGTACAATCGTATCGGTATAAGGAGGGTCGTTACACAATGTAACGACCGCTAACCAAGGTCATGACACACACATGACTCCCGCAAACAACAGAGCCGAGCACCAAGCGAAAGCAACCCTCAGCGCACCTATCGAGACCACGCAACAACAAGGTGAGAACGACGTCTCACCACAAGCACGGCCATCTCAGACCTTCGCAAGGTCGAGGGCCCACAGGCAGAACCACCCCGGACTCCGGACACACCACGAGGTCAGGAAGCCACACACGCTGGTGCCACCACGGACTTGCACCCAAGAACGGGACTACGGAACCAAGAGGACACCGAAGCAGAAACCACCAGAAGCACGGGTCAACAAGGCCAAACCAACAATGCCTAAGAAAACTAGGCACGACCAGGCTATAACCTCTGTGCGGGCTAAGGCAACGAATAACACTTGCAAACGTCAAGCGGAAACACCGTCACAACAATAGCAACCAAGTCACCGCCACTGGCAGCCAAGAGGAGGACACACCAGCCACTCCCTCTGGTTGCTAGCTTGGCTCCTGCCTCCGCCTCCCTGGAAGAGCGAGACAGAGCCACCATAGAAACACCACAACACAACAACAACCGCAGCCTGGCCAAGCCGCGGACCCATGCCTGATGTGACTGTCCTGGATATTTATGCTCATTAAGGCTCCATATCCAGATCCGCCTCCCGCGAACGGACCGAAGTCACACAAGGGATATCTCACACAAGTGTCCAGTAAGAATATAAAAGACAACTACACAGTATAAGACACAAGAAAGTACATGTGCTCATACCTGCATATAACAATTTACAACTGTCCTATTACATTATTACATGTACAATTAAAAAGTACAACTACCTGTGGGCATACCCCGAGGGAGCACGAGCTCACACAACACTATATGCTAGAACAACTGCTGCAAGCCAAACACACGACATATCTGAAAGAAACTGTAGGGGAGTGAGCCTCAACATCACAGGCTCAGCAGGGGCTACCCAAAAACCTCAACAACTAACGAAGAGACCTCAACCCCAGAGGTCTCATTGGCAACACTAATAGCCAAACCATGACATGCTCACATATTACAATAAATAACAACTAAATATAATCATGATAGTAAACATAAAGGCCCGGAAGTAATGTGGGACTACAGGACTAGTACAATACTACTAGTTCGCCCAACAACTAAAGTGCCTAAACCACAGTCTCACCGGCACACTGTTACAACAACTGGTTGCCTAAGCTATAAGCCACACAGGCGAAACACTGCCCGGATTACAAGTTTCATAGGCGAACCTCAAACATTTGAGTAATAGGACTGCTAACTAAGAGCTGGTCCCTTATACCCCAAACCACACTACGTCGGAAGCTACACACGAGATAACAGGACTGGCTACCAGGAAGCCAATCCATAATACACTAAAACCATAATTGGAATCTTACCCGAGAAAGGGGAAAACACCACGAGTGGAAAGTCACACCACACGACCTTCACGGAGCACAGCTCCTTCACAATTCCTGAATAGACTGGTACACTATGTACCACGAAAAACAAATAACCATAAAGGGAACGGGTATCTACCACCAAGAGGTACCACCACAAAACAGTACCCATATAGGGTACAGGTACCTATTACCACAAGGTAATAGCACGGAAACCGCAAGTAAACCAATGTCGTAACAGGGCACACCATAGCAAGTTAAAGCACATTTGGTGAGTCAACTCACCAACCATAACCAAAACTGTGTCACCACTCGAGCACACCACAAGCCACAACCGCAGTCATAACTGTGCCAACACCAGGACACACCTCGAACGGGTCAAACCTCGACTACGAGTCACAAACTCACGAGCCACAGCCAGTGGCAAAGCACGAGTCGGAAAGGAACGACGTCACCACACAGGAATGAACTACTGGCTGATCATCCCAGTATCCAACCCGGACAACAAAACACAAGAAAAACCTCTCAGTCTCGCAGTCACAGACGAAAGGTCCAACTGCCACTCCACAAGAACAAGTCAAACAACTGTGGAGGCCAACCAACACCACACCTGCAGGCACATAGCTACAGGTTCATGCCTAGCACCTCTAGGGACTTTGGCCTAAGCTTCCTAAAGTGAGGCACTGGAAAACAGGACTAGCTGGGGACCAGTGTCGACTACTGGTGTCCGTACCCCCAACTACGAGCGCGCTACAAGCGACTAAAAACAAGCTCTAGGAAGTCGATGTCCCACTGCCGTCTTTTCCTCAGCCGGACGTGCACTCAAACACAGGAGTGAGGGTGTCCAGGACAGACGACACAGACCTCGACGGTACAACACAAGTACTGGGACAAACCTCAAGCACAACGAACACACGTGCCTGGCTCACAAAAGCCTGGGGTACCCGACTAGAGAGGCATTCTGGAATAGGCGCCGGACCACCACACTCGGCTAGCACAAATCACGACACTTACATGTTCCATCTTTAATACAAACCACAATACATATGTGAGGAATAGTTTGTTCTAGTCACTCGTGACTCACATGCTAACTTACACCATAACACACATAAACCATATTAATAATAACACCACGGCCTATCATCGGTCACCTTGTGACCCCCACTGCCACACTAAACACAGTACACAATAATCACGTAATAACCATACTTATACTTTACTAATTATCCATCGAGGATAACTTATAAAAGATCCTAAAGGATCAAGACTAGGTTCAAACGTGAACCTCACCGCCACTAAACCACGGACTAACCACAATAATTAAGATACAATAGACACAATAACGTACAATGTGCCATGCACACACAAACCACATGCACGGCATTCAACCATGTAGACACCACGTGTATAATACACCAGCCAGGTGCACCACACGTCATTCACATAAACAACATGTCCAACACATCGACAGTATGCTCCAAGAGCGCTACAAGTGCCAACGCACCACACGTACTACGTAAACACCAAGCCGATTACGTACATAACATATTAACCACGTAAAACATGCCCACCTTGTGAGCAATACGCTCTATGAGCATAACAAGTGCACTGGCTCTACCTATCATTACCATGCACAACAATTACGAATAATCATTTAACCACAACACTAAAATCATACATGTCCAGACCTCTCAGCTGAGGTCGCGACAAGGGGTCAGGTCGCCTTCAGAATGCAACGCCCCGACCTGTCGCAATAGGAAACCCTATCGCGACGGGTCGGCCTATCGCGACCTTGTCCTGACGGTAAGGTCTGTTGCCTTCACAGGCGCAAACCCTAATACGGGAGAAACTCCAGGGATCACCATTCCAAACCATTCAAAACATGATTAATTCTCATTTTAAATGCTTTAATGGATACCCTAGCATGCTATCTAATGTTCTTTAAGCTTTAAACGAATCAAATCAACACCACGAGCATTCCACACAATCAAACGAGGTAGAAACACCCTACCTTCGCGAAGAACATAAAAACAGGAGTTCTCTCGGCGTTCCCCCGCTCCACGCAACGTCCTCGCGGAGAGAACATGCCCCACGCATCTCCAGAACCTCGAACCGTCCGGAAGAACCCCACAGCAACTCCCCCTGGCCGAGCTGAGCTTCCCTTGCTCTGTTCGGCTGGGGTTCCTTAAAAACGCACAGCAATTGAGAACGTGACGCAGCCCTACGTCGCTACCTAAACGCGACATAGGCGACCCTCGCCTTATCAAGCCCAACGTCAGCAGGCCACCCGGCGCACGACACTTGGCACGCATGCAAACGTCGACCGCTCAACAGCGGTAATAAGAACGCGACCACCAGGGCTGTCGCGTTCAGAACGTGATGCACACCCCTGTCGCGTTCACAGGCAGAAAACCTGTGAGCGCTTTGGGCCCAATGGCCAGCTCACCAAGCCTCACAACATGCGTAACACCTGAAACTCAAACTCATGGGCCACACATCGGCTACCAAACCTACTAAACACGGATCCACGATGATCCGAAAAACGTGCCGCATTACATTACTATCACCTAAAAAGAACTATCGTCCTCGACAATCAACACAAACCACACTAAAACGGACTATCACTTAAAGAGAAATAAAATCGTATATAGAACAAGAAGGATACTCTTTCTCTACATCAGCCTTTCAATTTATCTACGCTAACTGACTCATCTGTCCATTTCCATCCTTGCTTTGCTCTTTTCTTTTCTTTCAATTCATTTCACAATTACTCTATTCTGTCGATTCCATTACCTTTCCTTACCTTTCAATTGTAGGCGATTCTACCTTGCCAATGGCGCTTATCTCCTTGGACTAAACCTACTTTCACATTTTCTGGGCTGTGTTTGCAACATTTCTTTCCGGGCCATTTCTTTCTGCTCAAATCCTTTCATTTTATTCCACTACCTTTGGATGTTCTTTCGTGCTAAACCTTACTTAAATTCTCGAGTTTCTTAATGCCATTCCATTACTCACTTGACATTGCTAGCCATTATTCTGCTTTATCTGCATTCACATACTTAACTGTCTAACCTGTGAGTTGCGGTCCCACCACGCTTCCGCTGCGCCACTCTGATTATATAAAATATTTGACAAAATATTTCATAAATTCTGCTTCCATTACTATTCACAATTGCTATGCACTTTCACTATTATTCTGATTCTGGTTAAATTTAATACAGATTGCTTTACTTGCTCAATCAATACTGGAAAGCAATATCAAAATTTCCAAACTACTTTCTACAATACTTCAATTCTAATTGTGCCACACCTTTTAAAAATTCGAATTCTACCATACCATTACATTACTAACATACTTTATTTTTCATATTCCTTTTTTACTTCAATTTACATCCTCTAGCTGACTAACCACATTATTTCCATCATCTCTTAAAACATCTGCTTTCATCTTTGTGGCGCTGCATTCTTATTTCAAAAAAAATTTTTATGCTGCTTAACTGACTTTACGCACATTAACTTTATTTCAATCGGGTGCCATCTGACCTTAAATCGTTCATTGTTTATCTGATTGCACTTTTTTCTTTCTATACCTGACGGTTTCAATTTTCATTCCGCCATGCTCAGATCTGCACATTATTCCTTAACTATCCTGCCTTTTATTCTTATATCAAATTTTAAAATACTGTCTCGAGAAAACACTTCTGCTTAAACTAACCCACTTTCTGTGTGCTACCATACAAACTCTTATTGGTCACTTCCTCAATCCTTCAGTTACATCTATTCCATAATCTATCATGCTCTTTCTTTTTCAAATTGATAATCTGCCAACTGTGTCTTTTTGTTTTTTTTTGCCATGTATTCTTCTCAATTATTCTATTACTTAGCTATTCGTCCTGTACTGTACCATTCACACAATAGTTCATACAAACACTCTTCATTGATGACTGTCAAAGCTATAATTTGAAGTCAATCTCTTTAAATATCGTAACTAGCTCTGCCTGATTTCTCTATACCACTTAGCTTAATATTGCTCAACGGCTTCATAGCTAATCCATTTCTTTTCATTCTAACCTGCATAACTCTATCTTACTCTGAACATTCTTAATCTTAGCTTCAATCTTTTTCAAACACAAGCTTTACCTTTTCTCTGCTGAAACTACATTCAATTGCTAATCAACAATAACCTTATCTGTAACACTGTATTCCTTAACGAACCAATCTGTGCAATTCTCATAAATTGTTACTTGCCAAACTAATATCTTTCTTACAGAGTTGACAAAAAAGTCCACTATGCACTGATCATCTTTTACCCTCTCTTTGCTTAACTGACCACCTCTGTTCAGACCTCTAATTATCAAAACACCCTTATCCTCATCGGGCGATCATAATTCTTTGTTCTTCTGTTTACCCACACTTCATTTGAAGTCAACCTGTCTCACTTAATCATTCTAACCTTGCTAGAGCATTAATCACATTATTACTCAAGCTACTTCTCAATTCTTACTAACACAAATCTCAAACAATACCTCTGCCAAGGCCCTCATCTGCAACTTATCACACACACACTATTCCTTACTAGTAGCATTCTGCTGATCTATCATAGTAACACCCTATACCTGTCTCTGTTAACTTTGTACTTTACTAACATATATCAGGCATATCCCTCTCAGGGCACTACTTTACCTTTCTCCTCTAATCTCTGCAACTAAAAACCTTTAAATACTATACTCTATCTACACCCTGGCACACTGGGGCAACCACACAACTTATGCCACTATCCACGCTGTGGCTCAACAACTGCTCACAACTGCCAATTTAACAAACAGAAACACACAGTTTACGTGGCAAAGCTCACGTAAAAACTACTTTATATCACACAAAACCATAGACTCACTACCAGCAGTGGACATTAATCCATGTATTGGGACTTTGTAACTTCAATGTCTTTTCATATTCTAACTGGACCATGCTGTGATACCAACTGTGACGGCCCTGGATATTTATGCCCATTAAGGCTCATATCCAGATCCGCCTCCCGCGAACGGACCGAAGTCTCGCAAGGGATATCTCACACAAGTGTCCAGTAAGAATATAAAAGACAACTACACAGTATAAGACACAAGAAAGTATATGTGCTCATACTTACATATAACAATTTACAACTATCCCATTACATTATTACATGTCCAATTAAAAAGTACAACTACCTGGGGCATACCCTGAGGGAGCACGAGCTAGCACAACACTAACTGTGCTAGAATGCTGCTGTAAGCCAAACACACGGCATATCCTGAAAGAAACTGTAGGGGAGTGAGCCTCAACAAGTCACAGGCTCAGTAGGGGCTACCCAAAAACCTCAACAACTAAACAGAAGAGACCTCAACCCCAGAGGGTCTCATTGGCAACATTAATAGCTAAACCATGACATGCTCACATTATTACAATAAATAATAACTAAATATAATCATGACAGTAAACATAAAGTCCTCGGAAGGAATGTGGGGCTACAGGACTAGTACAATACTACTAGTCCTCCCAACAACTAAAGTGCCTAAACCATAGTCTCACCGGCACACTGTTACAACAACTGGTTGCCTAAGCTATAAGCCACACAGGCGAAACACTGCCCGGGTTACAAGTTTCACAGGCGAACCTCAAACATTTGAGTAACAGGACTGCTAACCAAGAGCTAGTCCCTTATACCCCAAACCACACTATGTTGGAAGCTATACATGAGATAACAGGACTGGCTACCACGAAGCCAATCCATAACACACTAAAACCATAATTGGAATCTTACCCGAGAAAGGGGAAAACACAACGAGTGGAAGGTCACACCACATGACCTTCACGGAGCACAGCTCCTTCACAATACCTGAATAGACTGGTACACTATGTCCCACAAAAAACAAATAACCATAAAGGGAACGGGTATCTACCACCAAGAGGTACCACCACAAAATAGTACCCAAATAGGGTACAGGTACATATTACCACAAGGTACTAGCACGGAAACCGCAAGTAAACTAATGCCGTAATATGGCACACCATAGCAAGCTAAACCACATTTGGTGAGTTAACACTTACCGACCACAACCAAAACCGTGCCACCACTCGGGCACACCACAAACCACAACCGCAGTCATAACTGTGCCAACACCAGGACACACCTCGAAAGGGTCAAACCTCGACTACGAGTCACAAACTCACGAGCCACAGCCAGTGGCAAAGCATGAGTCGGAAAGGAACGACGCCACCATATGAGAATGAACTACTGCCTGATCAGGCTAGTATCCAACCCGGACAACACAACACAAGAACAACCTCTCAGTCTCGCAGTCACGGACAAAAGGTCCAACTGCCGCTCAACAAGAACAAGTTAAACAACTGTGGAGACCATCCAACACCACACCTGCAGACACACAGCTGCAGGTCCATGCCTGGCACCTCTAAGGACTCTGGCCTAAGCTCCCTAAAGTGAGGCACTGGAAAACTAGACTAGCTGGGGACCAGTGTCGACAACTGGTGTCCGTACCCCCAACTACGAGCGCACTACAAGCGACTAAAAACAAGCTCTGGGAAGTCATTGTCCCACTGCCGTCTTTCCCTCAGCCGGACGTACAACTCAAACACAGGAGTGAGGGTGTCCAGGACAGACGACACAGACCTCGACGGTACAACACAAGTACCGGGACAAACCCTGAGCACAACAAACACACGTGCCTGGCTCACAAAGAACCTGGGGTACCCGACTAGAGAGGCATTCCTGAATAGGCGCCGGACCACCACACTCGGCTAGCACAAATCATGACACCTACATTGTAAGGCCCTCGAATTTTGTTGTGTTATTTTTCGTGTAAATAATTCATACTTGTGTATGCATAGATGTACATATCTACGTATGTATTAACTAGTTATACTTATGTATGCATGTGTGTAATTAGTTGTAAATAGTATATGAATTGCATGGTGGTAGTATGTACATGATAGTATGTGTATGGCATGTATATATGTATAAGTTAAGCATGGTTTCTGCATGTTTTAAGTTCTGGCCGAAGGGCCCAATTGGCGTCAACATGGATGGACATCCATGATAAGTCAGCGTCCACCTCGATGGACGCCAATACTTAAGTCAACGGCCATTGATGTGGACGTTAAGATCTCTGACCTGCATGCGTTGCAGACCCCGAAACGCCGGGGGCAAGCAAGCCCAGCCATTGGGGAGATGTCCCCAACGGCTAGCAGACCTTCACATCACCTCTCCGGGGTTCCCCAAACCCCTCTCCTTTAAACCAAACTCCTTCTGCACCAGAAAGAGTTCTCTTGACTCATTGCAAAGAGGAGAGAAACCCTAGCTCAAAACTGGAGGAAAAACTAAACTTGGCAAGCTTGAATCCGGCGACTGAAGGCTGCTTCCGGCGATCCACTGCTACTAGGAGGGAGTCTGGACCTTGGGGAAGGCTTCCCCAACACTGGACTGAAGCTTGCATCAACCAAGAATCCGGAGGAGAGCTCTTTTGGAGGCTTCTTGGGACTGCTCAAGGAGAGCTTCAATGACACCTTAGATCAATTTGAAGATTTAATTAGAGGCAAGTAACCCATTCACTTCGTTCATGTAGGTGTCTAGTAGGGTTTTACCATTTTTACAGATTTTCCTCGTGTCCTAGATCCTCACATTCCTCTGTTATTTGGAGCTCGGTCTGTGTTCTTGCACAGACAGGAACTTGGTGTCAAGTCCTCTTGCCGCCAAGATCTCCAGTCAGTGGCCAGCGATCTTGCCGTCCATCTCCTTGAACGGCCAGACATTGCCGTTAAGTTCTTCAGTGCAGAACAGTAAACTGTTCTGCCTTAAATAATTATTTTCTGGACTTTGACGAATGAGGATATAGTGTAATTTTTATATGTTATGTAAAATAGATAATGTGATGGGTGTGGAAATTTCTGTGATTTTTCGTGGATGGCATAAATTACTAGATTTATTGAAATACATGTTGGGGAAAAATGGATTATGCATGTTCACCTACTGTCTACATGATTCCTAAGGAATTAAATGCCCCAAATTTTCCTATACCATGTGTACGTGTGCCATTCCATACCCTGCAAATTTGAGAATTTTTTCATGTTCATGTGATTTACTGTAATTTCTTCAATGGAAATAGAAAGCATGAGTAGGTTATTCAAAATTTACAGTAAATTGTGTGTTGTGCAATAAATTTGGGGAAAATTCTTGCAACAATGTGTATGTTAGGTTCAGGTCTGTGAACTGTCAAATCTGATATGCATGTTATGTTTCATGATAGATTGAACTATGAATGGCATGCAATTGAATGTTTTAATTTCTATAAATGTAATATGACTCAAAAAAATTTGGAAATTTGCATGTGTGGTCATGAACCTGCAACCAGTGTGTGCTTAAATTTCATGTGATTTGGATAACAGAAAATGGTATTATGAGATTTTCATGTGAAAACGAATGATTAATGCATGTTATCATGAATGTGGTTTGATTAGGCATTGTTCAGCCTGATTAGTGTAAAGTATGGAATGTTTAAAGTCTGTCAACGGTAGTATCATGATTAGGAAATAGAGCCATGTGTGTAAGTGAGAGAAAGTAAAGACATGTGGATTATGTGTGTTAAAAATCAGAATGTGTAATGTGTAAGACTGTGTCATGTGTGACACTGCTTCCATAGAGGGCCGTGGAACCGTACCATGGAAAAGTCCCCATGGGAAGGTTCAATGTGTTACGATCCTAAGGGCATTAGGATGAAATCCTGGAGGTAAACAAGTACCACTGGTTACAGTGGAGACTTGTTCTCCCGGTCTGCGCAGTCCAAGAGTCGTCACTGTATTGCCTAAGTGACGTCTATGTGTATGTGTTATGTGATGTGTCCTTCTAATGGTGGTTTGGACTATGTGTCACGACACTAAATTGTGAAATGTGAATGTGACTATGTGTAAATTGTGTAGTGTGAACATGTGTAAATGTGAAATGTGTAAAAAGAGAACTATGTGAATGAGTAATTGTGTAAACATGTGAAACCATTTTGTTAAATTGTGACATTGTGGCCCATGATATGTTAATGTGGAATTATGTTATAACAGCAACCTAAAGGTGTTTATGAGAATGTTTTATATGTGTAAAAATGCGTAGAATCCATGCTAGGAACAATTCTTGCTTATGTGTAAACGTTTCCATGTTTAAGTGCTATCATGTTGTAGATTAATCGGGAATGTAGCTCTCATGTGAAATGTGAATTGCTAAATCCATGTCAGAACAGCAACCTTAAAGTGTATAAAATGATAATGTGCATGTGTAATGTGTAGAAACCATGATAGGAATGTTTCCTTTTATGTAGGCAAGAATCCCATGTGTGGTTGCTTCCATGTTGTAGCTTGATTTGAAATATGGCTTTCATGTGATTGAATGAGTAGAAGGCATGTGATAGGATGTTTATTTTGGAATTCTTAAACTATGTACGATGTGTTACAATTTTGTAGAATTGTCATGATAGGCTGTCTCTTATAAACGTTCAAGCATGTTATATATTTTACTTTGTAAATTGGAATGAAAAACCTACTGTGATATATGCATGTATGAGGGGTGTGGTGTTATTTGCTGAGTCTCTTAGACTCACTCCTTGCTTCGGCGTACAGGTTTAGTTGGTGACCCGACACCTTTGGAGGAGACAGTGGAGAGTGACTCCGAGCGTGGCGAGTAGCCTAGTGGAGTCGACGTTGTGACTTTTGCTTTCATAGTATGTAACAAGGCATTGTAATAGAACTATTAAGGAATTTGTGGACAAACTATGTATTTGAGTTTAGTATTTCATTATGTGGACTTTAATTCTCTTAAATTTGTCATTTGAAACATGTATGTTAAATGTGGATGATGAAATGAAGACAAGTAGTTCTTTTTGCTTCCGCTACTCTGTATTTATATTTATGAGCATCTCAATCATATGTTATTGTTTGGGTAAATGCCCCACTGTGATAACGTTCACTATACCGACGTGGGTTGGTGTAACCGTACCCGTATAATGAGGGTCATCGCAGGGTTGGTATCAGAGCGACCGGTTGAGATTGCACATGAATATATATGAATCATCATCTTCATTACATGCTAAGTCTACATAGAAATGTCCACATGTGTAGAATTGTTTAATAATGAACGACAAATAGATAAGGAAATGGTTAGGAAATAAATTAACGTAGCTCTAATGGTGGCTGAAATTTATTGCAGCCATGGCTTCGAGAGGTAGGCGTGGCGGAGCGCCGGCCCGTGAGGACGAGCCGAGACGTGAGGAGCGGGCGGAGCAGCAGGCCCCGGCACCGCAGGGTCTTGCACTTCCCCCACCGCCGCCTGTGGATTATGGAGTGTTCACGCAAGGTTTGGTGCAGGCCATGCAGACGCAGGCCCACACCCAGGTGTAGACACCCATTTCTGACCCATAAGTCGAGCAGAATCCCTTGTCGTATCATTGATGCCCTACGTTGGCTCATCATCGCCAAGCTGGCTTTCTCTGATCATGACATCATTTCCATTAGTTCATCGCCCTGGAGGACCCTTCCTGGTCAAATCAATCTCTTTCACTATAACTCTCTAAGTTAAGAGTTCGATATTTCATTCTGAAGGCTGTGCATGGCTGATT
Organism: Colocasia esculenta; assembly: GCA_014218235.1. Lineage (NCBI taxonomy): Eukaryota > Viridiplantae > Streptophyta > Magnoliopsida > Alismatales > Araceae > Colocasia > Colocasia esculenta. The sequence continues at coordinate 77,318,728 of CM024761.1, read as the reverse complement.
GGACGCATTACATGCCAAAATGCAGAAAAGACCAGAAGGCGACAGGCCCTAGGTCGCCTTCCTGAAAACGACAGCCACTATGTCGCCATCATAATTCCATATTTTAAATCCTCAGAAAATTGAAAATGACTCAAGTCACCTTCCATATGAGGAAGGCGACATATCAAGGAGTCACATTCAGGAAGGCGACACTTAGGCCGTCGCATTCTGGACCTTAAATAGGAAACTCAATCTGAAGTCAACTTGGACACATGCTATTGATGGAAATTGCTTCTTTTGGACATCCAAATCACGTCCAAATCCTCTCAAATTCGGAGGAGACCTTCCTAATATGTCCCTTTCCAAGTTCCAATTGCCCTTGCACAGCCATACTTACCCAAAGTCGGACTCTTGCCCATTATTCCTCTCAGACCTGAGTTGGGAATAATCACCCATAAGTACCTCGTCTCTGCATCTTTGTAGGCAAGGCCGGAGTCATTAGTTCGCTGAGCAAGAGAGATTCACCTTCCACGAAGAGAGTTCTCCCTCCAGACGATCAGCAAGAGCCCTCTAGGGTGTTTTCCCCGCGGCTACACAATCTCTTCTTCCCTCTTCTCTTTATTTCATTGATTTCATGCATGCATAGCTTCGTTTTCTTTCTAGCTTAGCATTAGATCACGACATACACACCCATATTTAACACCCACAGGGGTTAAAAGCCCCAATCTTGTGAGTTCCCCCCATAATAGCTCATGTTCATGTGCTTTCCATTGAATAGATCTCATACACACGAATTCTAATGGATGTTTATCTTGTTTGATTCACTTTGGCAGGTGTTTTGAAGGTCAGAGCAACGTGAGGCTCTTGCCCCTCGGCCGGCTGAGGAGCAGGAAGACGAAGAACCCAAGTCTCCATCCACTGAAGAGGAAGGCGAGGACTACTGTGTCGCGATCAAGAAGGCGCCATTGCCTACGTCGCTTTCACATGAAAGCATCGCGACGCCCATCTAGTCGCATTATCAGGTATGCCTTCCCCTTTACTTTTCCTTTCCAAGGTAGTCAGCCCTCCATCTGAACATCAAGAGGCGACTGCATTGGTGGCGATCACGGTAATTTCCTAATCCCTACGTATTCACATCTAACAAAAAAAGGGGATACCAATCCCGTGATTACACCTTTTGGCGATCACGGTGGGACAACTTGTGCTCATCACGCTTGTTCTTCCTTTTCCCTGCCGTCCCTATCATCTAACAGGTGTGTTGTGTGGTTAGTTTTCCGTTTTTGATTCTCTTCCTTTGAGTTTGTCAGTGCTCTGTGATTCTGGGTGAGATGGCGACAATGGAGGCGTCGCTATCTTCGTAGCGACATACGGCACGTCGCAATCAGGTCAGTACACAGCATCCTTCCTTATCTGTTTCTGTCTTCTGTGTGCTGTGAGGAAGACGACGTAGGCGGCGTCGCGATAAGGGAAGGCGACAGAAGTCGCGTCGCTACCAGGTACACAGTCTGCCCTTACGCTTGCTTAATTTATTTAAGATTTATTGAGTCTGCGAAGAAAGCGACACGGCCATTGTCGCGATACAGAAGACGACGGGGGTTCAGTCGCATTCAGGCCAGTACCCTGGTCCTTGAATTTCCTTGCAAATTTGGGTTTACTTTCACATACACCATATTTCATCATACCATGCCTTTTCCATGCTCTTGAGAGATTGCTAGTCTTGTATGTTATAGGGTTGCTTGATTTTTCATGCGTAATTAGGACTTAATTGCCCTCTGTCCACTGTGAGAAGGAAAGCGACAGGATTATTGTCGCGATATTGGTCGCGACAGCTTTACTGTCGCCTTCTGCCTCTGAGAGCAATTAGTCCTAATTCTTGTTGTGTTAGTACTAGGTTAGAATCTTGCATGCACTCCGGTGCACATAGGATTTGCATACATCTTTCCATATTCGTAGTATAGGTTTCCTCCTCAGCGACGCTCGCTCTCTCGACCACATACTCCTTGTGTCCGACTAGAGCACTCGCTTGAGGGCCTCCGTAAGTCCCCGCTGACCGTGGATTCCCACACGGTCGCCGGGCTGGTTGTACCCGTCGCCACCTAGGATCGAGTCTAAAGTTCATTTGGTAAGGTTGAGAGAACCCTAGTCATACCCAAAGTTGGAAGCCTTCTCCCATTTAGGAAACCCTTCCTTACTCGGAGAGAACTTGCTAAAAGTCAAACCACTAAAAGGCAAACTTGGATCAATTAAGAAAAAGCCATCATCCTTGCCAAACTGCTTGCTTTGGGTGAGACGTTTCTCTCTTCCTTTTGTCTGCATAGGATTGCTTGTTTTAGGTAACAGAGAGTCTGTCTAGGTTAGGGCATCCCTCTTAAGTCTGGAAAAGCTTTCCCCACCTTTCTGTGCTCACATGTCAAATATGGAGTCATACCTGAACCCGGTCTATGATGAGAAGCAGGACCCTGCCCTCTACACCTCCCAAGACTACGAGGACTCCCTTCCTCACGATCTCTTCGGGGAGTCGACTTCGCCCTGGGTCGCTGCTGTCCATACCTCTGAAGGTCGCCGTCACAACGAGGGCAGCCCGTCTCAGAACATCCATCCTCCCCAGTTGGATGATCAGGCCACTCAACTCCTACGCTTAATTCCCCAGCTTGATCAGTCCCAGATCCAAACCCTCATGACGGCCATCAAAGGAAAGGCCGCTTCCTCAACCTCACCTAGAGCGGGCACGTCACGCCCCGCAGCAGCTGCCTCCGGCCCCCACGTTGTCATGGGACAAGCCGACAACACGCCCATCCGGCCGCGGACCATCCGGTTCACCCCTTTGAGTCGGAGCACTACCTGCCCCGTGAGTCGAGGCCCCGGTCTCCGCCGTATCAGCCATGTTACTCCCCTCATCGTCCTGAGCCACGCGCCAAGCCTACCTCTCATGCCTCGTCCATGTACGCTCAGCCATCCGCCGCACTGGACATGATGTCCGAGTGGGCATCCATCAAGAAGGAGCTCCAAGAGCTCCGGAAGCAAGTCGACCCTAGGCAGCACCACGATGTGCACATGCCAAGTTTCAATGGCCTATGGGTCCCCTCTCCATCCAAGTTGCCGAAGTACCGCATATACAATGGCTCAGGCAATCCTTATACTCATATCAAAGACTTCATCTATGAGTCCGCTCCCTACCAGCATGATCGCCGTCTCATGGCGTACCTCTTCCGCCGGTCGCTGGACGGGCACGCTCTAGATTGGTTCTACTCCCTGCTACCAGAGGACGCTGAGGACTTCGCTGTCGTGAAGGCCAAGTTCCTCGAACAATTTCAAGACAGGGTCGGGCCTGAATACTCCCTTACAGATCTCATGGCTGAGAAGATGAAGTCGGACGAGGATTTTGCCTCGTACGCCGACAGGTGGAGGCAAATGGCCACCAGAGTTCCGGGGTACCTTCCAGAAGGGGAGAAGGTGAAAATCATCGTCGCCAATGCAACACCTGCTTATAGAAACATCCTGGCGATGAATGACATCACCACCATGCATCAACTCTACAACCGGGCCCGGTTTATCCAGACCCAGCTTAAAGATTCTCCCATCCACTCCATGTTCGAACCCCAGAAATCCTGGTTCCAAAGAAAGCCTCAGGGGCCAGTCACTGAGGGCATCCAAGTGAACGAGCAAGTGAGCGCGTTCAACCCTGCCGGCCAGAGCCAAAATCGTCAACCTTACAACGCCCAGGGTCAGAACCCTACCCAGCCGACACAAGGGCAACCACCACGCCAATACAACAAGTGCCACCTCCTGATGGCTCTCAGCAAAGGCGTCCCATGGGTCCTAGAAGAACTCACTACCCGCCATTGCCGGAGACACTCTCCGACATATTCTTGGCCTTGCTCTCCACCGACGCCATTAGGCTCCCTCCTGAGAGACCCTTGAACCCTAGTGTGGATCAAACTCGGTACTGTGTATTCCACCGGCAGCCTGGTCATACCATCGACCAGTGTTTTACCTTCAAAGATTTGGTGTATGACTTGCACGAGCAACATAGAATAGATTGGACAGCCCTCCGGCAAGTGATCAGAGATATCAAAGAAAGGCAGAGGCAACAGCAGTAGCGGAGGCAGCAGTGCCAACCACCCCCTCAACAACAACAGCAGCAACAACACCAACAGCCATTGCAGGACCTTGGGATCGTCCATAACCCCTTACCAAACCATCCACCAGCTCCAAACCCACCACCACAGTAGCCTGCCCAGGTAAACCCCATCGTCCACCACCCTCCTCCGCAAGCAAATTGGACGTACGATGATGAATTAGATGTTCAGCAGATGATGGCCATTAACCAATATCCTGTCCAATCCCAAACAATACAACCAACCTACACGGCTCCCTAGTCAGTCCCTCCTATAGTTTCCATGGCCAACGTCGTCATACTGCCCGTCGGTTCAGCATCCGCGCCAGTTGTTAGCTCACCCATCATCTTACCTTTCGCTCCACCTGTCTCCATCCCTCTACCCCCTATCATACCTACTCCCTCACCCATCATCCTACCACCACCTGGGCCGGACCAACCCTCCGCCGCCACATTATCCTTCGCTAGACAGCCACCTACCAATCCGACCACACTGCGGAGCGGGCGCGTCTTTCGCCGCCCGTACCCACCTATCTCCACCACCACCACTTCCACAAACCCCCAGCAGGTCCTGCAACCGCCGCAACAACAACAAGCTCAGCAGCAAACGCAAGATGAGGGGTTGATTGAGCCACTACCCGGAACCCACTATGATATCCTCAAGCACCTGGATCATGTGCCAGCCAAGATCTCCATTCTGGAGTTGATAAAGAAGTCTAAAGAGCACCAGGAAGCCCTGAGGAATTTCCTGCAGAAGGTAGTCATAAATGAAGACATGCTGGCTGATAAGCTACCTGGTGCCCTGGCCATGGTGACTCGCGGGCCGGCAATCACTTTTGCAGAAAGAGAACTAGCACCCCCAGAAGCCAGGAGGCTCCCACTCTGTGTCACCCTAGTCATTAATCATGTAGCAGTGGGAGCGGCACTGGTCGATACGGGGGCATCCATAAATGTCTGCCCGCTGAGCACTCTGAGGGCCTGCGACCTATCAGAGGGCAAGCTAAGACCGACACCCACCACCATTGCCGCATATGACAACTCTAGAAGATCCTGTCACGGCATGGTAACTGTGCAAGCTGAACTGGGACCCCTCGCCGTCACAGTAGACTTCTACATCCTAGATATTGATCCCATGTTCAAAGCCATCCTAGGGCGTCCATGGCTGGAAGCGCTCGGGGCTGTGCCATCTACCACACACCAGTGTCTGAAGTTCCCCTTCCAAGGGTGAATTATCAAAGTCAAGAGCATAGCCACCACCCACTCCGTAGATGCCCTCCACGATACCCACCTCCCAGCCGTGTGGCCAGCCAAAAAACCCATTGTCTCAGTGCTGGACATCAACTACCCCTGGAGCTACACGTTCTAGTCCAAGCGAGAGGTCAACCTAGCCCGAGGTCAACCTAGCCCGGGTCAATGCGGTCAAGAGAAAAGAGCCACTAAGCACAAAGGGGTGGCAAATTATGATGAAGCTGGGGTATGAAGAAGGCAAGGGCCTAGGGGCAGAGCTACAGGGTATAGTCAAACCCATCCTTGACGTTGTCATGAAGAGCCGATGGGGCCTAGGGTACAGGGAGAAATCCAAACCATGGTCATCCAGCACATCCACTCTCAAGGCCGACCGAGAACCACTCACCTGGACACTTTGGTGTCACTTTATCAGAGGGCCTACCCAACCTGGATACAACACTGTGATAGTCGAGGCAGAGCTATCACAGCACGAGGTGCATGGCCGGAACTTCTCTCGGCACATGGCCCCGTTGTTGACCTATGGAGCCCTAGAAGCTCTTCGCCCAAACAAGAGGAGAAAAACAGGGGACCCAGAGGCTGAGTGGTATAGATGGTTCGACATAGAAGACATCACCAACGCCTTCAGCCGACTGTTTTGGGAAGAGGAGAGAACCTAGCCGCCACCAGCGGAAGAGTTGCTAGATCCACCCATTGCCATCACATACAAAAGGCAGCTCATGAGGGATGCCTCGGACGTAGGAGAGTCGGATATCCCCTACAAAGAGGGGAAGACCATTGATGAGCTCTGGAGAGGCACTTGCCTAGCCATCCACCCATCCCTCCTGGATTCCCTCCTTCCCAGTCTAGTCCCATCCTCTCCTCCTTTGCTGATCCAGCTGACTCCCCAGCTCCTCACGGCAGCGCACAGCCTCCTCACACCCGAGCTCCCATCGGCTATCCTCTTTGATCTCCAAGCTGATCCAGGTGACCACGAGGTCACCCTCTCCTGTTGCATGCTCTCCTCCGATCTCCAAAAAAAAACGTCCACTTTCAAATGCACGTTGAGGTCGAGGAGCCGGCATACATCCTGGACTCTTCTGATCAGGGGCACCCCTCGGCTGGGACTTCCCCTCCTGCTCCTTCATTAGGAGCCATTCTCTTCGAGGACACCATGTCCTCCTCTAGTCCTGTAGAGTCATCTAGCTTAGGAGAGTCTAGCATCGGTGAGTCTAGCTTTAGTGTAGATAGGCCTAGGGTAGAAAGTCAGGTCAGCCCGCTACCCTCAAAATCCAAGCACCGCCCTAGGAAGCAGCGGGGAAAGGTTATTCCCCGGAGATATCTTCAAGAGTTAGCTCGGCGGTGTCAAGCGCTGCTATTAATAGAGGAGTTCACAAGAGAAGCGTTGGTGTTCGAAGAAGTGTTTGAGTAGGATGGGGTGTTCATAGACGACGGATTTGGCATTTACGAGATAATGAATGATGAGGACCCAGTCGATGAAGAGGACAGCGAAGTAGATGACGCTGCCGAAAAATATGCCAGTGGAGTAAGACGATTTGATGATCCCACAACGGCAGTGGATGAATCTACTAAGGAAGTCAACCTTGGAACATAAGAAGATCCCAGGATTGTGATTATCTCAGCAAACCTCCCTCCCGATGAAGAAGAGGAACTGGTGCAAATCCTGAGGGAGTACAAGGACACATTCGCCTGGTCTTACGAGGACATGCCCGGCCTAGACCCCTCGCTAGTGGAGCACCGACTGGTACTGAAAGAAGGGGCAAAGGCAATCAAGCAGAAACTCAGAAGATTCCACCCACTCATGGCCCTGAAGATGAAGGACGAAGTAGATAAACTCCATAAGGCTAGATTCATCAGGGTAGTGCTCTATCCGAACTGGGTGGCCAATATAGTCCCTGTCATGAAGAAAGACGGCAAAGTTAGAATCTGCATCGACTTCAGGGATTTGAATAAGGCATGTCCGAAGGACGACTTCCCGCTTCCTCATCTTGATGTGCTTATCGATAACACTGCTGGGTATGAGACCCTCTCATTCATGGATGGATATTCAGGATACAACCAAATCCGTCTAGCTCCTGAAGATCAAGAGAAAACATCCTTCACCACGCCCTGGGGAACGTACTGCTACGTAGTCATGCCATTTGGGCTGAAGAATGCTGGGGCTACCTACCAGAGGGTGATGATGGCCATATTCCACGATATGATCCATGTCTATGTTGAAGTCTACGTGGATGACATCTTGGTGAAGTCGAGAACCAAGAGAGAACACCTTGAGATCCTAGCCAAGGTGCTGCAGAGATCTATAGAGTATCAGCTGAAAATGAACCCAAAGAAGTGTGTGTTCGGTGTATCGTCAGGAAAACTGCTAGGCTTCATAGTTAGTAAGCAGGGCATTGAGATCAACCCAAACAAGGCCAAGGCAATAGCAGAGATGCCACCTCCAAAGAACATCTCACAACTGAGAGGGCTAATCGGGCGTTTGCAATTCATCAGAAGATTTATCTCCCAGCATTCGCAAAGATGTCGCCCGTTCTATGATCTCTTAAAAGGAGGGGCAAAATTTGAATGGAATGACAAATGCCAAGCAGCCTTCGATGAGCTGAAAAGTTATCTCATGAATCCCCCATCTTACAGCCTCCTGTGCCCGAAAAACTGCTAATCCTATATCTCTCAGTCATTGAGGACTCCCTAGGAGCTATCCTGGCACAACATGATGAGTCCGGGAAAGAAAGGGCAGCGTACTACCTCTCTAGGCTCTTCAACACCGCCGAATCCAAGTACACCACCGTGGACAAAACTTGTGCCGCACTCGTGTGGGTAGTCCAAAAGCTCAAACACTACTTCCTAGCCCACGAGGTCAAGCTGATCTCGAGGATGGATCCACTCCGCTATCTACTCGAAAAGCCCGTCCTTTCTGATCGGCTGGCACGCTGGCAGAGTTTCCTCTCCCAGTTTGACATATCCTTTGTGGTCCAAAAGGCCGTCAAAGGGTATGCCATCGCCGAGCATCTGGCCCATCTCCCACTCCCTCGCAGTGACTCCCTCCGAGAGGAATTCCCTGATGAGGAACTCTCAGTCATAATCAAAGACCCCTTCTGGTCCCTTCATTTCGATGGTGCACTCAACTCTCAGGGACGGGGCATTGGAGCCGTGCTGCTTACCCCGGAAGGTATTACCATCCCCTTTGCATATCAACTCACCTTCCCCGCTACCAACAATATGCCGGAGTATGAGGCTCTCCTTGCTGGTCTCAAGCATGCTTATCTGCTGGGGGCATCACACCTCAGAATTATAGGAGACTCTCAGCTTGTCCTGCGATAGGTGCTCTCAACTTACCGCACTCGTGACCCGAAGCTCAAGCCATAACAAGACCTGGTCACGCTGTTGGCAAGGCAGTTCCGCAAGCTCATCTATGTCCACACTCCTCGTTCCCAAAATATCTTGGCCGACGCTCTGGCGTCGCTAGCCTCATCCCTATCCTTCCCTCTGAGTCGCCGGACTGAGACAATCGTCGTCCAGCATCTCGATGTTCCATCTACCCAGGACCCTTGGTTTAGTGACCTTAGGGCAACCTTAGAAGAGAGGGCTAGGTAGAGAGGAGCGCAGCAAGTCATGATAACTGAGCTCGAGGAAATCCTGAATGAAGAGGAACTGCCATGGTACTTTGAGATAGAGCAGTACTGCAGGGATGGGACATATCCTGAAGGGGCAAGTGCAGAAGACCGCAGGGCCATCAGAAGAGCCGCCTTACGGTACACAGTTGTCGGAGAAGTTCTGTACAGGCGAGCCCTTAATGGAGTCCTTTTAAGGTGCCTTACCGATGACGAAGCTTGGAAAGTGGTGGAAGGGTCCCATGCTAGTGAATGCGGAGGGCACGTTAACAGTCAAATGCTCGCAAAGAAGATTATTAGGCAGGGCTATTACTGGCCAACCCTAGAGGAAGACTGTACCATCTACGTCCGTAGGTGTATCAAGTGCCAACTCCATGCCGATAAGATCCATGCCCCTTCCTCCTCACTACATCCGCTCTCCACACCATGGCCATTCTCCATGTGGGCTTTCGACATTATCGGCCCTCTTGGTGACTCTAATGCTCAAACCAAACAAAAGTCAGTTATCCTAACTGCGACTGAGTATTACACCAAGTGGGCAGAAGCTGAAGCCTTCACAGAAATGAAAGCATCCATGGTGTGCCGCTTCGTCATGAGAAACATCATCTCGCGGTTCGGAGTGCCAAGCAGCATCGTCACGGACAATGGGCCGCAATTCATCACGCAAGAGCTCCAAGACCTCTGTAAGAAATACAACATCACGCTGCATCATTCATCGTTGTATTACCCACAAGGCAATGGCCAACCTGAAGCAACTAACAAAACCCTTCTTAAAATCTTAAAGAAAACCTGTGAGTCGCATAAATTCGCCGACTGGCCGGAAAAGCTAATAGAGGCTCTATGGGCCTACCGTACCTCCGTCCGCACTCCCACGGGGCAAACCCCGTACGCTCTCACTTATGGAATGGAGGCGGTAGTTCCATATGAGATCCTAATTCCTTCACTAAGAGTCCAACTAGACAAGGAACTTAATCTTGATGAACGTCGAGAGGCGTTACTAGTCCAATTGGAACTCTTAGATAAAAGGCGGCTTATGGCACCGACCATGTGCTTTCTATCAATGTGAATCTCAAGGTCTTTTCAAAAGAAGGTAATTGAACGAAAATTCCAAGAGGGTGATATGGTCTTGAAACGCATCTTTATCAAACCCGGAGGTCCTAGGTCCAAACTGCAACCTAATTGGGAGGGTCCGTACGTTGTAAGGGAAGTGTACCCCGGAAATGCTTACCGCTTAACTAATGCCGTGGGCGTCGAATTGTCGCATCCGTGGAACGGGTTATACCTCAAACGTTTCTATCCTTAGGCCTATAGGTGTGAGGCCACAACACCTAGATCGGGGAGTAGCCCCGTGCTGGGAGTCCAAGACACCTCTCTAATCGCCAAGGGTCGCCCCATGTTAGGATTAACACACACGCACACGGAAAGCCCGGATAACTACACTTGGTAGATGCTGCAACTATGCGGGCTCTACTCTAGCGATGCATCGGTCATTCTCTCCTAATCGGTCGAAGTGTAGGGGCAAAGGGTTTGTAAAGGGGAGGTCACTAACCTACAGCATACCCCGACGAGAGGAAGCCTCAAACAGGGACGGTCAAAATAACAAAGGGGCAAAGAAGCCAAGAAACAAAAAAAAAAAAAAGATCCATAATACAATAGGGGCATGGCAAAGAGTAGCAAAGTCCCCGTGGGACACTAATGAGCCTGGTCGTATGCATGCCCCAAAGCAAAGCAAGTCCATAGCAAAAGACCATAAAGTCCCTCCACAACAGACCCAATCTCCGAAGGGTATGCTGTAGGAAGTAGCCGAACCCAACATCCCTATACCTACACAAGACTTTCCTAAAATGATCTTCCATTTCCCCCTATATGACCGAATCACCTCTTGGGTAGGGCTTAATTAGTCGCGACCTTCGACTAAGGGTAGTTTTCCGAGGCGTTGTACCCCTTATACACGTCCTAACTTAGAAAGCCCTGTGGCGAAAATCAGAGGAGATCAAGACTCTAAACCAGTGGCTCGAACCGGTCTAAGTGTTGTGGCCCGAAGATGCGAGTACCTTCCGTCTCGCGTGTCTTCTTTTAGGAAGGGCTAACGCCAGCTTTAGGCGCTGACAAAAACTCCAAAAAAATCAAATATTCACCAAAACTCCAAAAAAATCAGATATTTCCAAAACTTCAAAAAAATCAAATATTTCCAAAAAACTAAAAAAAATCAAATATTTCCAAAACTCCAAAATTCAGATATTCTCAAACTCCAAAAAATCAGATATTTCCAAAACTCCAAAAAAATCAGATATTTCCAAATCTCCAAAAAAATCAAATATTTCTAAAAAAAACTAAAAAATCAAATATTCTCAAAACTCGAAAAAAAAAAGATGTTTCTAAAACCCTAAAAATCAGATATTCCAAAAATCTCAAAACATTAAATGATGTTTCAAAAATTCCAAGCCGTTTGCATATAGGCATTTCATTTGATTATTTGCATCTTTCGCCTATTTAATAAGGCTTAGCCCCTTGACTAATCATCAAGGCCGGTCGCTCGTCGCATTTTAGGGCAAGGGGCTAAGCCTAAGAACAGATCTAACTTGTTTCGTGGTTGTCTAAGTGTGCAGGACGGAAAACAAAGCGGCACTCATATCTCACTCGTCACTCTCACTCAGTCGCAAACCATAAAATATAAAAGGTTCCATTCCATTCATATCATGTACACTATCATGACAAAAGAAAGGGGGCAAACAAAGAGTACAGGCCCTCAACCGCTCTCCCCCGTACCCTCAGGCGGGCGGGGAGACGGAGGGGCCATCGCCCTCGGCCTGGTCTCGCTCCCCTCTGGCGCTCTCTCACGCCGTCGTCTCTCCTCCTCCTCGTTCCTCCGCCGTCCGGAGGAACCCGTCAGATAGTGTCCAGCGGACCCGCTCGGGATACCGCTCCTGCTGGTCACCGATCGGCTGCGCCCGACCAAGGCTAGGGCCCTCTCCAGACCCTTCATCTTGGATCGCAGCATGTCGCTGCGATGCCTCTCCTCCCCTAGCTGAGTGCGGAGGTCCCCGGCCTCGGCACACAGTCGCGCCGCCTCCTCCGCCTCCTGGCGCCAGCGCGCCGCCTCCGCCGCCTCTTGCTGCCAGCGGGCCGCCGCCTCTGCCTCCCGGTGCCACCGCGCCACCTCCGCTGCCTCGGGACGTAGGCGTAGCTCCGCCATCTCCACCTCCAGCGTGGTCGTCCACGCCAGGGCGGTCCTCAGGTCCTGCTCTGCAATATCAAACATCTTGTCAGAACCCACAAAAGAAGCAAAAACCCCAGGGGCATCTAAGTAAGTAACTTACCCGCTCCCGTAGCTGGGCGAGGGCGTCCACCGCTCGGGCCGCCGCCGACGCTAGCTGGCCCTCCAAGACGGAGTAGCCGGGATTCTCTCGGGAAGAGGAGGCACCTCCCACCATCTGCTGGGCCCTGTCCAACTCTGCCCGCTGCAAAAGAAACAACAGGGGTCAGTCAACCGGAACTAGAAATAGAAGGGTAGGATGCAAAATTCTTACCAGCTGGTCCACCACCGCCTGAAGATCATCTCGCTGCTGGATGGTGGAGTGGAGGATACCCTCGAGCGGGAGATCCGCCCCTCAGGGTCAAGCTGCAAACACAAGCCAAGTCAGTCACACAATTAACTAAGAACTCAAAAGAAACTGAAAGCAGTAAAATACGTACCGGTCGCCGGGTCCCCTTGTACACCTGAGCCTCGTACCTCTGGGCATAAGCCCGAAAGTAGTCCTCGTCGCTGGTAGCCTCGGAGACCACCTCCTTCCCTCGCCGCTCCCAGTCATCCAGCTGCTCCCGGACCCGGACCGTCCAGTTCGTGACCTGCTGGATTCCCCGAAGCTGCGACCTGGCCTCTCCCATGACCTCTGTCGGGTCGGGAACTCCACCACCGCCTGGTGGAGTCCCAGTGTCCGCGCCACTAGCCGGTGGTGGAGCGGGACCACCGTGTTAAAACAATGAAGCCAAATGTCCCTACCGAAGTAAGGACGGCCCCTCTCCACCCATGGCTGGGTGGCGTCGTCCTCCCCGACATAGGGAGTCCACCGTACCTGCGCACCACAAGTAAAGACCCGTCAGTCAATTGTCAAATAAGCAAAGTAAAGAAAGGGTTAAGGCTAGAAGTACTCACATGTCCAAATGGGATGGTGTCCAATGTGTCGTGGATCAGGGTCACCTGGCGCCGCAGGGACCGCTCGTCTCGGCAAAACCGCCAGCGCTGTAAGAGAGGTACCGTGCCGCATCGCCTCGCCACTCCGCGGCCCAGGGAGGGGAGGTGGTAGTATGCCCACACCTGCAAAAGCAACAAAAGTCAATGCCGCATTTAATGAGCAGAAAGTAGCAAAGGGTAAGGGTAGAAACGTACCTGTAGGAGTGGGAAGAAACCCGCGACACCTGTCTCCCTGCTGGAGGTGCCCAAACTGTCAAAGAGGTGGGCCAGGAGGGCCGCACCCCATGCGTAGTTGCCCACGCTGGACAGATCCTCCAGCAGGGGCAAGCACCGGCAGCCACTGGGTCCCCTTTGGTCCCCAGGATTAGTTTCCCAATCACGAGGGTCAGGAACCGCCGCAAATCCCTGTCTGCTGCATCTCCCTCTTCCTCCACAATTGCCGCTCTGGCATCCTCCGTCATCTGATCCATGTACTCCGCCTGTCCCTCTCCTATCTGGCGGCACGCATTCGCCACCCCCAAGCTCGCCTGCAGCACTGTCGCTGCACCAGCGATGATCTCTCTCCCCTTACCGCCAATACAAGTAGCCTCTCCACTGGCTCCTGGTAGCTGGTATAGGTGGTCCCGGTCACCGCCTGGCTGTCCACGCGCAGGCCGGTGATCCGTACCACGTCCTCTAACGTAGGGACCATATGTCCCCACGGAAAAAGGAATGCATGGCACTCCAGGTCCCACCTCTCCTTCAGCGCCTGGATGAGTGCCACATCCGGCGCCAACTCCTCCAATCGTAAAAATGGCCCGAATCCCATACCCTCCAGTCGGCGTACCTGGAAGTCCGGTAAGCCGTCGTAAATTGCTCGGATCACTGCCCACCCTAGCTAGGACCGCAACTCACTCTGCAAAGCAAACATCAAAAGGGTCAGAAGTCGGAAGGAAAATGCCCAAAGCACTCTCTGCCCTGATAAAACGACAATGGGTCTGTCGCCTTCTGAACGCGACAGAACCCCCATCGCATTAAGGATCACCATTGCGACAGACATCCTGTCGCCTTCTATAAGGCGACAGGGAGGCTGTCCCCTTCCCTCTGGTAATGCGACAGGGGCCCTGTCGCATTATCAGGGTCGCCCCGAAATGGAATTTTCCCATTTTTCGGCCGTTCCCATCAGGCAAGTTGCCCTACACCTGGGTGCTCCGCACCCCCCATGCCCCGCATTCAAGGTTTGAAGTTCGAAAACCTACCTTCTTGGGCCCGACGGGCTCGTCCTCATCCCCCACCACCGGCGTGATTTCCTCCTCCATCGGCACGACCGGGGGAGGATCCGAGGCCGCCGTCGACGTTCCCTCGCCCTGTTGTCGTCGACTGATAGACTTCTTCCGTCGTCTACCACCTCTATCTCCTCCTTGTCCTCCACCATCACCTTCCATCGCCGGTTGTCAAGGGAAGAAAGGGAAGAGGGAAAGGAAAGGAAGAAGAAGAAGGGGAGGAAGAAAGAGGGAGGCTTGCCGGAGAAAAGAGAGAGGGGTTGGTCTTCGCCGGAGAGAAAAGGAGAGAAGGGGAAGAGGTTTGAAAGAGAGGAGAAGAGAAGAGGCCCTGGCCCGAATTTGAATTCGCCTCGGGAGCTGTGAAGGCGACCACACCCCCGTCGCCTTCTTGTATGAGGATTGTGACAGGCCCTATGTCGCATTTATAGTGAATGCGACAATGGGGCTGTCGCCTTGATGATGGCGACATACCCCATGTCGCCTTCTTAAGCCAGTGCACAAAAACCCTAAAAAATCAATGCTCATTGCAACAAATCAATGCTTACATCAAATAAAAGCTATGAAGACGGAAAGAACAACATGTCTCACTCCCGTTACATCAAGCACACTCTCATCACACCAAGTCCCATCAAAGCCTAAAAAGTCGGCCGAAGCTTCTCATGCTCCCGGAGGTACGCCTGGTACGTCTCCCGGTCCTTGTCAAGTCTCGGCGGAAGTGCGTGGGTACCACACGCCCTCCACAAGGCCAATGCGCTCCGCACGGCCTGCTCATCCTCCGAGGTCCCCAGGTGCCGTCTCTTCACAGGAGGCAAATGTGATGGCGGAAGTACTCTCGTCCTCGGCTTCCCGATCTGCAAGTAGCACCGTTGCGGGTTGTAGAGCACGGTCGCCATGTTCCCTGTCAATTGCAAATCCAGTCCGCGTCCGAGTGGTAGCCGGATCTCCGCTCCGCGAAGCGCCGCTACGCCCAAAGCAAAGTGCTCTACCGGCAAGGTACTGAAGTAAAGGCTCCACGCACTTCTTGTCTTCTTGTCCGCCGTCCTACATAAAACCTTGTCGGAAAACTTGGCCATGCCGCCGATAAAATTCAAAGGATGGCACCCGAAGATCCGACTATCGGTGGTAGGATTGTCAATAGGCTTAAATTTTATCCTCACACCTAACCAACACTCCAATAGGATCATGGAGCCATGAAGGAAACCCCCCGTGGAAGCCGAAGTGAGACCCGAGTAAAGATACACCAGGACGGCATGAGAGAGAGAAAGTCCCCGCCATACCCCACTTATGGCACTCAAGCTAGCATAGTCTATGAGGTGATCCCCGGACGGGAAAAGGACCACACCACACAAGCATATGGCCACGGCCTTTGCGATCTCACGGTGGTCTACGCTCTTGTCCTTACACTTGGATATGACCCACTTAGACAAAGGCACTAGATGGATGAATTGTGGGCTAACCATGGTATGGACATCCCCGGGATCGGTCATGAACTCCCCTAGAATAAGCTTCGGGTTAATGGGCTCGACGGTATAGCTTATGCTTTGCTCGTCCCCCGGCTTGGTTTTAAGAAGCGCAAGAAAGGCCTCGACCTCCTCTAGAAGGACGGTCACCTCAAACTTGGGAAAAATGAATGTATGGGTTTGTGGGTGCCACAATTCTATCAAGGCCGTGATGCTATGCCAATCAAATGAGATCTTGTGGTAGTTATGGGCCGCTATCAGCACCCCACCTAAACCCCACTCTCTCAAGAACCTAATGACAAACATGGGTAGAGATTTGATCATCGGGGCAATCCAATTGAGCTTTGAGTAACGGCGGGATCCCGGGAAGAGCTAGAAGAGAAGGAAAAGGCAAAAGAGAGGGGAGGAAAGAGAAGAATAAAAGTTAAAGAACAAATTCGTAGCTCAAAATGCATGAAAATTGAAAACACCAAAACTCACCTCCCTCACTTCCTTGCATCGGCTCAAGTGGTTGGGGATGTCCGTCACCCTCATAAGCGCTTCATACATCGTCCGAGCACGCTTCGGACCTTCATAAGCCATCTCCCCATCCATGGAAGCAAGAGGAGCTCTCTTCATGGCCATGGAAGCTTGCAAACCTTGAAGAAAAGAAGAGAGAAGAGAGAGCTACGAATTTGGCCTCTCATCCCCTTTATTTATAGAGCCTTAGCACTCCTATTCTTGCTTGGAAGGGGAAGGGAAGACCCATTAGAAGTGGGACTTGGAGTGGGAAGCAATAAGAGTCCTAATGGGAGTCATCCCTATGTCGCCTTCTGATCAGTCTATGTTGTCTTACTTATTCCTTTGTGATTGTTCAGAATATTTGCACATATGCTTTGATGTTCATTGTTTGGTGCATTGCATTTGTATCATATCAATCTTTAGTGCTTTGATTATTGAAAATCCATAAAAATCAGAAAAATGCAGGAAAACCCATAAAAATTTTAGAAAAATCAGAAAACCAAAAGAGACATCCGTCAGGTAAGTATCTCCAACTTTAATCCCTCCGCATTATTATATGATATCTACGCTATTATATCAGCTCAAGGACCGGCTAGTTCCCAGTGTGTTCCGAGATCTGAGTTCCCCTTCATCAAAAAACGAGGATGATCTAAGTGCACGCTGCTAATCGCTGGATAGGCCGTTGGGTAATATGACTCGGGGACGATGGATTCTATCGCACGTCGGGGATGCGAAGTGTCTTGACCCTTGCTTATATTGTCTAGCAATATTATCCTTGAATACTTGTTATTTTCTCCCTTTCTTTGCATTCGTTTTTATGATTTCCTTTTTATTTAGCCCAGCATGCATCATGTAGGAATTTTGAGCTTCATGAAGTATGATTTGTCAAAGTCAGCTTCCCAAAGATGTCCCAACACAGATCCTCATTTCCAGACAAGAATTCCACTTCGAATTTGAAAGTTTTCCTCGAGCCTTTGCTCAGTCCAGTCTACCAGTATGGTTCCTATGAAGGATTCCTCTCGTCCCCATTCATTATAACAGTCATTCCTTTATTCCCGATCCGCTCATTAGTCGTGACCCGCTCGAAGGCCAGAGTCGAATCGACCCCCCGGGCAGCACCTATCCCCTAATGAACGAAACCTGCACGCTAAAGATAGCCAGGGTACCTGTTGAATCAGGATGTTGATCATTCTTTTCTTTTGATTTTTATTCGTCCCAAATAGGAACCATCCACGCACTCTGTTCCCAGCCATGATCAAGGTCAGCCGGATAATTCTCGCTGCTTATTCGTCCAGAATGGGTGTCTCTTTACCTTGATGCCCGCCTTTCAGCTCATTCCGCTTCATTTCCGCTTCATCGCCGTTTCACGCCACTTTCGCTCCATCACCGCTCCACTCCCTTGCAAAGCAGGCATCAAGGAGGGGCAATCTGTAGACACCCATTTCTGACCCATAAGTCGAGCAGAATCCCTTGTCGTATCATTGATGCCCCACGTTGGCTCATCATCGCCAAGCTGGCTTTCTCCGATCATGACATCATTTCCATTAGTTCATCGCCCTGGAGGACCCTTCCCGGTCAAATCAATCTCTTTCACTATAACTCTCTAAGTTAAGAGTTCGATATTTCATTCTGAAGGCTGTTCATGGCTGATTGGACGAATTACATGCCAAAATGCAGAAAAGACCAGAAGGCGACAGGCCCTAGGTCGCCTTCCTGAAAACGACAGCCACTATGTCGCCATCATAATTCCATATTTTAAATCCTCATAAAATCGAAAATGACTCAAGTCACCTTCCATATGAGGAAGGCGACATATCAAGGAGTCGCATTCAGGAAGGCGACACTTAGGCCGTCGCATTCTGGACCTTAAACAGGAAACTCAATCTGAAGTCAACTTGGACACATGCTATTGATGGAAATTGCTTCTTTTGGACGTCAAATCACGTCCAATCCTCTCAAATTCGGAGGAGACCTTCCTAATATGTCCCTTTCCAAGTTCCAATTGCCCTTGCACAGCCTACTTACCCAAAGTCGGACTCTTGCCCATTATTCCTATCAGACCCGAGTTGGGAATAATCACCCATAAGTACCTCGTCTCTGCATCTTTTTGGGCAAGGCCGGAGTCATTAGTTCGCTGAGCAAGAGAGATTCACCTTCCACGAGAGAGGAGTCTCCCTCCAGACGATCAGCAAGAGCCCTCCAGGGCATTTTCCCAGCGGCTACACAATCTCTTCTTCCCTCTTCTCTTTATTCATTGATTTCATGCATGCATAGCTTCGTTTTCTTTCTAGCTTAGCATTAGATCACGACACACACCCATCTTAACACCCACAGGGGTAAAAGCCCCAATCTTGTGAGTTCCCCCCATAATAGCTCATGTTCATGTGCTTTCCATTGAATAGATCTCATACACACGAATTCTAATGGATGTTTATCTTGTTTGATTCACTTTGGCAGGTGTTTTGAAGGTCAAAGCAACGTGAGGCTCTTGCCCCTCGGCTGGCTGAGGAGCAGGAAGATGAAGAACCCAAGTCTCCATCCACTGAAGAGGAAGGTGACGACTACTTTGTCGCGATCAAGAAGGCGCCATTGCCTACGTCGCTTTCACATGAAAGCATCGCAACGCCCATCCTGTCGCATTATCAGGTACGCCTTCCCCTTCACTTTTCCTTTCCAAGGTAGTCAGCCCTCCATCTGAACATCAAGAGGCGACTGCATTGGTGGCAATCACGGTAATTTCCTAATCCCTACGTATTCACATCTAACAAAAAAAGGGGATACCAATCCGTGATTACACCAGGCTTCACTCCAGGCTCAGTGGAGGCTCAAGTTAGCATAATTAATTCAAAGTGTAGTCTGTTTTTATTTAATTGTATGATATTATGTTGAATGTGTATATTTGTTGTTGGATGTAGCAGGCTCAAGTTCCGGCTCAGGACCATGGTGGACCTTCCATCTGGAAAGATTCAAGAGGATGCTGCCACCTTCTTTTAAGGGGGAGAGCGATCCATTGCTAGCCGAAAGCTAGATGAGTCTAGTGGCGTTCGACCATCGTACTTTGGACGAGCCCCTTTGCGCTGCCTGTAGGCAGGAGGGTGATATGGAGCAATACCTTGAAGAGAAGAAGGCTTCACAGAAGAGACCTGCAACTACGTTCCAGCGACATGACAAGAAGAAAGTGGTGTACCAGACACAGCAGCGATCCAGTAACAACCAGCAATGCTCAGGTAGCCTCTGTACATTCCCCTGGTGTGAAGAAAGAGTGTCCCCATTGTGGGAGACACATGGTGTTCCGAATGTTGGATGGTTGCGGGAAAGTGCTTGAAGTGCAGAAGTAGCGACCACAAGATCAAGGATTGCCGAGACTTCAGCAGGGAGTCCACGTGGAGCGCCAGCCCCACAGCGGTAGCAGCAGCAGCGCCACTACAGGAAGACCAGGAAGGCCTCGAGCCCCAGCTCGAGTGTTTGCTTTAGCGCGCGAGGACGCCGAGCAGGCGAGCATGTCACCGAAGGTACGGTTTTACTTCTAGGTGTGCACGCTCGGTTTTGTTTGATATGGGTGCCACTCACTCGTTCATTTCCGAGCGGTTCGCTAGGCAGTTAGCCCTAGAGTCAGGCATAGAGTCTGAGGATTTAGAGGTCCCTTTGTCTGTGCACACCCCTGCGGGTACGGTATCGACTAGAAGTGTATTCCGTCGTTACCTGTGTGCATTGAGGATAGAATCCTAGAAGGGTTTCTTCTTCTGCTAAAGATGAAGGACTATGATGCTATTCTTGGTCTGGATTGGCTAGGGAGCACTATGCGTTAGTAGATTGTCGTGGGAAGAGGATTGTTTTCCGCATTCCTAGTGAGGACGAGTTTCTCTCATCCCTTGCCAAGGAACTTGGCGGGAAAGTTGGTCATCTCTGCCATGAAGGCGATGCGCATGGTAAATCAGGGTTGTGACGCTTTTCTTGCCAGCGTGGTATTAGTACCAGAGGCTGATGATTCACCTACTCTTGCAGAGATCGAGGTAGTGCAGGATTTTCCAGACATTTTTCCTGATGATTTGTCTGGTTTGCCACCGGATAGAGAGATAGAGTTCACCATAGAGTTGCTTCCGGGCACCTCTCCTATCTCGAAGGCTCCATATCGGATGGCACCTGCGGAGTTAGCCGAGTTAGAAGGCAGTTGCAAGAGTTGCTAGATAAGGGATTTATTCGCCCTAGTGTTTCCCCTTGAGGCGCACCTGTATTATTCGTCAAGAAGAAGACGGGTCACTTAGGTTATGCATTGACTACAGAAAGCTGAACCAAGTGACTGTGAAGATAGGTATCCCTTACCTCGTATTGATGATTTGTTTGACCAGTTGCAAGATGCATCAGTCTTTTCTAAGATTGATTTGCGATCTGGTTATCATCAGTTGAGGATTTGGAGTGAGGATGTGTCCAACGCATTCAGGTCCCGTTATGGACATTATGAGTTTTTGTTCTTTCTTTCGGATTGACCAACGCCCCTGCAGCGTTCATGGATCTCATGAACAGGGTGTTTAGGCCGTATCTAGATAGCTTTGTTGTAGTGTTTATTAATGATGTGCTGGTCTACTCTCCGGACGAGGCCACACACCATCAGCATTTGAGGGTAGTATTAGAGGTTCTCCGTGAGCACAAGCTGAATGCTAAGTTCAGCAAGTGTGACTTTTGGTTGCGCGAGGTTCATTTCCTCGGCATGTTATCTCCGGTGCTGGTGTTTCAGTTGATCCAGCAAAGGTTCAGGCAGTTATGGATTGGGAGACTCCCAAGACCCCTTCGGAGATTCGTAGTTTTTTGGTTTGGCTGGTTACTATCGGCGATTCATTGAGGGATTTTCATCCATCGCCGCCCCATTGACTCAGCTCACCAGAAAGGGAGTGAAGTTTGTCTGGTCCGAGAAGTGTGAGAGTAGTTTTCAATTGTTGAAGACTAAGCTCACGTCAGCTCCGGTGTTAGTCTTGCCGAGCGGTGTAGAGGGTTTTGCTATCTACACGGATGCGTCTCGGATTGGCTTAATTGTGTGCTAATGCAGCAAGGAAGGGTAGTGGCTTATGCTTCTCGTCAGTTGAAGGAGCATGAGAAGAACTATCCAACTCATGATTTGGAGCTCGCAGCAGTGGTTCATGCACTAAAGATCTAGAGGCACTATCTTTATGGTGTCAGATTTGAGGTTTACCGACCACAAGAGCTTGAAGTATCTTTTCTCCCAAAAGGAATTAAACCTGAGGCAGAGAATGGATTGAGTTCTTGAAGGACTATGACTTCACCTTCAGTATCACCCTGGGAAGGCGAATGTCGTAGCGGATGCTCTAAGTAGAAAGAGGCCATCTCTCCAGCAAGACTGGAAGATGTTAGAGGATGCGGCTTGCGCGTTGACTGAGTTAGAGCCATCGCTATGCAGGCTTTTGTAGCTCAGTTATCCCTTAGGTCCTCGTTTTGGATGAGGTGATCGAGCAACAGAAAGCCGACCCTAGACTCTTAGAGTTAGTAGGCAAGGCAGGCATTGCTCGTGATGAGGACGTGTGATTAGATTCCATCACCGTATTTGTGTCCCTGACTTGGTAGATGTCCGTGAGCATGTGTTAGCGGAGGCTCATAGATCGCGATTCTCTATTCATCCGGGTAACACTAGATGTACCAGGATTTGAAGAGGTCCTTTTGGTGGTCTGGCATGAAGAGGGATGTGGGCAGATTATGTCCTAGGTGTTAGTGTGCCAGCAAGTGAAGGCCGAGCGACAGCGACCATCCGGCCTTATGCAAGGATGGAGATCCCAGTATGGAAGTGGGAAGCTGTCACTATGGACTTTTGTTTCGGGTTTGCCTCGATCTAGAAGGGCAATGACTCGATTTAGGTAGTTGTAGATAGATTCTCGAAGACTGTGCATTTCTTGCCTATGAAGAAGAAGCAGTCGGTTGAGAGTTTAGCTAGATTGTATGTTAGTAGTGGTGGTTAGATTGCATGGTGTGCCTGAAGTCGATCATTTCGGATCGAGATCTGAGATTTACTTCGAGGTTGTGGAAGGGTCTTCAGCATGCGTTAGGTTCGGAGCTGAAGCTCAGTTCGGCATTTCATCCCCAGACAGATGGACAGTCCGAGAGGACTATCCAGACGCTCGAGGATATGTTGAGAGCGTGTGTACTGGATTGGAAGGATGATTGGGCGTCATTTACCTCTAGTGGAGTTCGCATACAACAACAGCTTTCATGCGAGTATTGGTATGGCTCCATTTGAGGCGTTGTATGGTAGGCCTTGCAGATCTCCTTTATGTTGGGAGGACCGGTGATAGGCAGCTGATCGGTCCGGAGTTAGTTCAGGAGACTTCGGATAAGGTCCAGCTTATCAGAAGAGGCTTGTTGCGGCACAAGATAGGCAGAAGAGCTATGCCGACAACAGAGGAAGGATTTGGAGTTCGAGGTGGGTGAACATGTCTTCTTGAAGATATCACCTACTCGTGGTGTCGTCAGATTTGGCAGGCATAGTAAGTTGAGCCCTAGATTCATTGGCCCATATGAGATTCTCAGACGACTTGGCAGCGTGGCATATGAGCTAGCTTTACCCCCATCTTTAGCTAGTGTTCATCCGTTTTCCACGTTTTCTATGCTCAGGAAGTATGTCCGAGATCCATCTCATGTGATTAGTCATGAGCCAGTGGAGATTCAGCCAAATTTGTCGTATGTGGAGCAACCAGTAGCTATTCTTGACCGGAAGGTTCAGCATCTCCAGAACAAGGTATTGCGTCGGTGAAGTTCTATGGCGGAACTTCTCTCGCGAGAAGAGGCTACTTGGAGCTTGAGATGCGATGAAGAAGAAGTATCCCCGTTTGTTTGAGTAGTTTTGTTTAAACTTCGAGGACGAAGTTTCTTTAAGGGGAGAGGGTGTAAGGCCCTCGAATTTTGTTGTGTTATTTTTCGTGTAAATAATTCATGCTTGTGTATGCATAGATGTACATATCTACGTATGTATTAACTAGTTATATATGTGTGCATGTGTAATTAGTTGTAAATAGTGTATGAATGCATGGTGGTAGTGTGTACATGATAGTATATGTGGCATGTATATATGTATAAGTTAAGCATGGTTTCTGCATGTTTTAAGTTTTGGCCGAAGGGCCCAATTGCGTCAACATGGATGGACGTCCATGATGAGTCAGCGTCCACCTCGATGGACGCCAATACTTAAGTCAACGGCCATTGATGTGGACGTTAAGATCTCTGACCTGCATGCGTTGCAGACCCCGAAACTCCGGGGCAAGCAAGCCCAGCCATTGGGGAGATGTCCCCAACGGCTAGCAGACCTTCACCTCTCTGGGTTCCCCAAACCCCTCTCCTTTCAAACTTCTGTACCAGAAAAGAGGAGAGAAACCCTAGCTCAAAACTGGAGGAAAATTGAACTTGGCAAGCTTGAATCCGGCGACTGAAGGCTGCTTTCGCGATCCACTGCTACTAGGAGGGAGCCTGGACCTTGGGGAAGGCTTCCCCAACATTGGACTGAAGCTTGCATCGACCAAGAACCCGGAGGAGAGCTCTTTTGGAGGCTTCTTGGGACTGCCCAAGGAGAGCTTCAACGACACCTTAGATCCCTTTGAAGATTTAATTAGAGGCAAGTAACCCATTCACTTCGTTCATGTAGGTGTCTAGTAGGGTTTTACCATTTTTACAGATTTTCCTCATGTCCTGGATCCTCACATTCCTCTATTATTTGGAGCTCGGTCTGTGTTCTTGCACAGACAGGAACTTGGCGTCAAGTCCTCTTGCCGCCAAGATCTCCAGTCAGCGGCCAGCGATCTTGCCGTCCATCTCCTTGAACGGCCAGACACTGCCGTTAAGTTCTTCAGTGCAGAACAGTAAACTGTTCTGCCTTAAATAATTATTTTCTGGACTTTGACGCATGAGGATATAGTGTAATTTGTATATGTTATGTAAAATAGATAATGTGATGGGTGTGGAAATTTCTGTGATTTTCTGTGGATGGCATAAATTGCTAGATTTATTGAAATACATGTTGGGGAAAAATGGATTATGCATGTTCACCTACTGTCTACATGATTCATGAGGAATTAAATGCCCCAAATTCTTCTATACCATGTGTACGTGTGCCAGTCCATACCCTGCAAATTTGAGAATTTGTTCATGTTCATGTGATTTACTGTAATTTCTGCAATGGAAATAGAAAGCATGAGTAGGTTATTCAAAATTTACAGTAAATTGTGTGTTGTGCAATAAATTCGGGGAAAATTTTTGCAATAATGTGTATGTTAGGTTCAGGTCTGTGAACTGTCAAATCTGATATGCATGTTATGTTTCATGATAGATTGAACTATGAATGGCATGCAATTGAATGTTTTAATTTCTGTAAATGTAATATGACTCAGAAAAATCTGGAAATTTGCATGTGTGGTCATAACCTGCAACCAGTGTGTGCTTAAATTTTCATGTGATTTGGATAACAGAAAATGGTATTATGAGATTTCCATGTGAAAACGAATGATTAATGCATGTTATCATGAATGTGGTTTGATTAGGCATTGTTCAGCCTGATTAGTGTAAAGTATGGAATGTTTAAAGTCTGTCAATGGTAGTATCATGATTAGGAAAATAGAGCCATGTGTGTAAGTGAGAGAATGTAAAGGCATGTGGATTATGTGTGTTAAAAATCGGAATGTGTAATGTGTAAGACTGTGCCATGTGTGACACTGCTTCCATAGAGGGCCGTGGAACCGTACCATGGAAAAGTCCCCATGGGAAGGTTCAATGTGTTAAGATCCTAAGGGCATTAGGATGAAATCCTGGAGGTGGACAAGTACCACTAGTTAGGGTGGAGACTTGTTCTCCCGGTCTACGCAGTCCAAGAGTCGTCACTGTATTGCCTAGGTGACGTCTATGTGTATGTGATATGTGATGTGTCCTTCTAATGGTGGTTTGGATTATGTGTCACGGCACTAAATTGTGAAAAGTGAATGTGACTATGTGTAAATTGTGTAGTGTGAACATGTGTAAATGTGAAATGTGTAAAAAGAAACTATGTGAATGAGTAATTGTGTAAACATGTGAAACCATTTTGTTAAATTGTGAAATTGTGGCCCATGATATGTAATGTGGAATTATGTTATAACAGCAACCTAAAGGTGTTTATAAGAATGTTTTATATGTGTAAAAATGCGTAGAATCCATGGTAGGAACAATTCTTGCTTATGTGTAAACATTTCCATGTTTAAGTGCTATCATGTTGTAGATTAATCTGGAATGTAGCTCTCATGTGATAGAATGTGAATTGCTAAATCCATGTCAGAACAGCAACCTTAAAGTGTATAAAATGATAATGTGCAGGTGTAATAATGTGTAGAAACCATGATAGGAATGTTTCCTTTTATGTAGGCAAGAATCCCATGTGTGGTTGCTTCCATGTTATAGCTTGATTTGAAATATGGCTTTCATGTGATTGAATGAGTAGAAGGCATGTGATAGGATGTTTATTTTGGAATGTCTTAAACTATGTACGATGTGTTACAATTTTGTAGAATTGTCATGATAGGCTGTCTCTTATAAACGTTCAAGCATGTTATATATTTTACTTTGTAAATTGGAATGAAAAACCTACTGTGATATATGCATGTATGAGGTGTGTGGTGTTATTTGCTGAGTCTTTTAGACTCACTCCTTGCTTCGGCGTACAGGTTTAGTTGGTGACCCGACACCTTTGGAGGAGACAGTGGAGAGTGATTCCGAGCGTGGCGAGTAGCCTGGTGGAGTCGACGTTGTGACTTTTGCTTTCATAGTATGTAACAAGGCATTGTAATAGAACTATTAAGGAATTTGTGGACAAACTATGTATTTGAGTTTAGTATTTCATTATATGGACTTTAATTCTCTTAAATTTGTCATTTGAATCATGTATGTTAAATGTGGATGATGAAATGAAGACAAGTAGTTCTTTTTGCTTCCGCTACTCTGTATTTATATTTATGAGCATCTCAATCGTATGTTATTGTTTGGGTAAATGCCCCACTGTGATAACGTTCACTATACCGACATGGGTTGGTGTAACTGTACCGGTATAATGAGGGTCGTCACATACATGTTCCATATTTATTACAAACCACGGAACATATGTGAGGAATAGTTTGTTCTAGTCACTCGTGACTCACAAGCTAACCTACACCATAACACATATAAACCATATTAATAATAACACCACGGCCTGTCATCGGTCACCTTGTGACCTCCACTGCCACACTAAACATTGTACACAATAATCATGTAATAACCATACTTATACTTTACTAATTAATCGAGGATAACTTATAAAAGATCCTAAAGGATCAAGGCTAGGTTCAAACGTGAACCTCATCGCCACTAAACCACGGACTAACCACAAAAATTAAGATACAATAAACACAATAACGTACAATGTGCCATGCACACACAAACCACATGCACGACATTCAAACCACGTAGACACCACGTGTATAATACACCAGCCAGGTGCACCACACGTCATTCACATAAACAACATGTCCAACACATGGACAGTATGCTCCAAGAGCTCTACAGGTGCCAACGCACCACACTTACTACGTAAACACCAAGCCGATTACGTGCATAACATATTAACCACGTAAAACATGCCCACCTTGTGAGCAATACGCTCCATGAGCGTAACAAGTGCACTGGCTCTACCTATCATTGCCATGCACAACAAACACGAATAATCGTTTAACCACAACACTAAAAGCATACATGTCCAGACCTCTCAGCTGAGGTCGCGACAAGGGGTCAGGTCGCCTTCAGAACGCGACGCGCCGACCTGTCGCAATAGGAAACCCTATCGCGACGGGTTGGCCTGTCACGACCTTGTCACGACGGCAAGGTCTGTCGCCTTCATAGGCGCAAACCCTAATCCGGGAGAAACTCCACGGATCACCATTCCAAACCATTCAAAACACGATTAATTCTCATTTTACATGCTTTAATGGATACCCTAGCATGGCATCTAATGTTCTTTAAGCTTTAAACGAATCAAATCAACACCACGAGCATTCCACACAATCAAACGAGGTAGAAACACCCTACCTTCATGAAGAACGTGAAAACCACAGTTCTCTCGGCATTTCCCCCGCTCCACGCGACGTCCTCGCGGCGAGAACATGCCCCACGCATCTCCAGAACCTTGAACCGTCCGAAAAAACCCCAGAGCAACTCCCCCTGGCCGAGCTGAGTTCCCCTGCTCTGTTCGGCTGGGGTTCCTTAAAAACGCACAGCAGTTGAGAACGCGATGCAACCCTACGTCGCTACCTGAACACGACATAGGTGACCGTCGCCTTATCAAGCCTGACATCAGCAGGCCACCTAGCGCACGACACTTGGCGCGCATGCAAACGTCGACCGCTCAACAGCGGTAACAAGAACGCGACCACCAGGGCTGTCGCGTTCAGAACGCGACGCACACCCCTGTCACGTTCATAGGCAGAAAACGTGTGAGCGCTTTGGGCCCAATGGCCGGCCCACCAAGCCTCACAACACGCGTAACACCTGAAACTCAAACTCATGGGCCACACATCGGCTACCAAACCTACTAAACATGGATGCACGATGATCTGAAAAATGCGCGACATTACACCTGACCTCCTTACATGGCTCCAGAACAAACGCAGAGCGAGGCAGTGAGAAAAAGGATTTACTGGCTTGCACCGGGAAGAACTCCCAACATACTTGGTGCCCCAGACCAACCAAGAGAGCTCTACAAACGACTCGGCGCCACTGTCCAAACCTCGTTTTCCCCTCAACTCCAGAGTCCGCCAACTCGGCTGCCAACTCGAGCACACTCGTAGCTAAGAATGCTCCCTCAAAAGGCTCCCAGACAACGGAGACAACCTCTGAATGGGACAAGCCCTCAAGTGCCAAGCACCGAGCGAACAGGCGGGGCAAGCACAACAAGAACCATGTCGAACCGCTGGCTTGTAACCCACGACAAGCCCAGCAAGCACGAGGCATGCACGGACCCTCAAGAGGGCAGTCGGCCAACCAAGGCACACACGAACAAGCTAGAACCTCGGAACACCACCAGACAGTACGAAAAACATCGCTCTTCTAATAATCGATTGGCCGTCAGACAATCGATTATTAGACTGACGCGAGCCTCCTAGCACCGTCGCTAGGACATAGCCATGAAGGTGTCACCTTCGGTCACTGAACGCAGCGAGGTAACCTACCGCCTTCCCCACCAGAAGATCCTAAATGCAAACTTGTCCTGGGGCACACGTCAATATGCCAACCAAAACCACGGAAACTATAACAACCCTGAGAAGCCGACCCTCGGACCAAGCCGGGGACCCAATTTTCGGGTCGCTGCCCACAGATCCGGGGACCTGGAAGGGCTATAACACAAGTCTAACAGAATATGTAATGGAAATAAACGTCAACTACTGAACTAGAAGCACACACGTGGAAGCAGAAATAAGAGTGAGACCGCAACGTATCGCTCTAGGCACAGTCCCAACACACGCACAACTAGTACAAGTAAAAAGGGAAGGACAGAGCCCTTAGGGGCATACCCCGAGGGCAACGTACAACTGAAGGGGGAAATCACTGCCAGCTGTGGGGACGACGACTACCGCCCCGCCTACTCTGCCCGACGCACGCCCTACCACTACTGAGAAGTCTCACCTGAAAAAAGAAGGGATGAGCTTCACAACAGAAGCTCAATAGGGACTACCAACCTCCTACTGGATCTAACCGGCGGGAAAGAAATATATGAACAATTAAATAACAACAGTTATATATTCTACTCTACCATCGAAAGTGCGAAAGCAAAGCTACTAAGTAGCAACGGTACGGAAGAACACTACGGCTGGAAACTCCGTAGAACCTGCACGTCGTGACCACCACAAGGATGGCAACGCAGACAAAGAGAACCCTTCCTGGACAAGAGAAACTAGCTAAGAAAATCGCTACCACTAGTCAACCAGTTAGGTGCGTCCCCTGACGTCTTATCCTCGATCCAGGTCCAAACCTCCACGTCTCGTCAGAGTGGAGGTAGGAGCACAAAGCACACAACGGTAACCACCATAGTCTAGCCGGACTAAGGTCCCACGCCTGGCCTCTCTAGGTGGTTCTGGGGCCACAAAGAGCGAGGCAGTGAGAAAAAGGACTCGCTGGCCTGCACCGGGTAGAACTCCGGCCATCCTCGGTGTCCCATACCAACCAAGAGAGCTCTGCCAACGACTCGACGTTGCTGTCCTAACCACCATTTCCCCCTCAACTACAGAGTCCATGACTCGAGTACACTCGTCGCCCCGAACGCTCCCTCTAAGGTGCACGAGGATGGGGGTCCCAAGCAAACGGTACCAACCTCTCTCACAGAACAAGCCCTCGGGTGCAGAGCACCGAGCGAACGACTAGTGTAGGACCGTACAAGGAACTAGCACTGGTGCTACAGGTACAGCAAGAACCGAAAATGGCAAAGACTCCATAGAAAATGGGACTCTACAAGAGTCGTGATGCCCAGAGCGGCCGCTACCAGGTCTTGAAGCCGACGACCATCGTGATGCTGTCGCAACAGCCATGCCCACCGCGACAGCCTAAGCTGCTGCGGTCGGCGCATGCGTTGCGACACCATCTCGACCCATGAGTCGGTCGCGTTCTCAGCCGAGGGACGTCCCGGTATAGTTCTCCCAAGGACCGCCCCAAAACCGTACAAACCATCCATAGGAGGAGGGGAAACATGTGAAATGCATAGGAAATCTTATAGAACAACCAAACCACCCTCAAACCCCGTAAAACATGGATTACAAGGAAATCTACACTTGATGGAAATCTCACTTACCATGAGCATGATCCTCATGTCCCACAACCCAAAACCACAGAGAAACAACCGTCTCAAGGGGGAAGGGAGCATGCTTAGAACGAGGGGAGACAATGGTCCCTACCTCAAGGAGTAGAGCTGACCCGTTGGGGCCTACACGTCGAAATGGCCACCTCCTCTTTGCTCCTAGCACCACGAGCATGTCGCCTACACGAACGGGTGTCACCTCCCCACCAAGAATGCCCAAGAACAAGCCATGAATCGCCAGAGAAGAAGAGGGCTCGGAGGGGGAGGAAGAAGAAAGAAGAAGAAGAAAGGAAGGGGAAGAAGAAAGGGGGTCGCCTGCCTTGGTTTTGAACTGATGGCCCCCGAGAAGCAACAGGTCGAGCCGGCGCGACAGCAAGCATGTCGCGACCACCGAGCCCGACCCAACAATAAAAGGTGGTCAAACCTCGAAGACCGAGAAACCAGAACATGACGGCCTGCCAGGTCGTGTCAACATTGTACGCACCTGACACCCGACAAGGCCGTTCTGATAGAAAGGACAGAGGTTAGATCGGTCAGAAAAGCAGTCGTGTCGCCTTCAGATACCGCGACAAGAATGCGACGCCCACCCCCGTCCAGACCATAACGTGACGGCCAGGTGTGCCGTGACCAAAACCATGTCATGATCGGCTCCTCTGGTGTGACAATGTCATGACCAAGGGGTCCGTCATGACCCTGAGGATAGGGCTAAGGGCCCGAGAGGGCCGAGACTTACAGAAACACCCGAGGCAACATAGGTACTATCGCATCCTCCTAGGCCGTCGTGATACCATCGCAACAGGCAGGGGCACCGCGACAACAACCTTATCGTGATAGGTAAACGTGTCGGGACAAGATCGCATCCGACCGCCGGACCGCGACGCTATCGTGTCGAGCCAATGCGTCGCAACACGATCGCGCCCTCTGGTGTTGCAATGCGCACCACGGTCGCGACACCAGAAAGAAGGCAGACTAGTTGTAGACACGCGAAAAATGACACCATCGCAGGAAAATTTCAAATTACACCATAATACCACAAATGGCCCTCTTCTGCCATGCATGAGTATTTTTCTCCATTATTTAGAATCTTTCCCAATACCTCTCTTATTTCTTGGTGCTTCCCCTTCATTTCTGAGGTTTGCTAGAAGATGTGGACAAAGAATGGAAATCGCGACGGACTAGGTGGTCATAGTTATGATCGACTGAAGAACAACAGAAATGCGTCAGGTTGAGCCATCGCGATTCAACATCGATTGCTGAAGCCATAATCAATCATTCTGAAATGTGTCGGCCATGTACGTCGTGACTTTGAGTTTCCATATTTTCCAGCAATTTTCTTATTTCTTTTACGTATCTATTGCCTTTTCTGAAATGCGTCGGGTAATACCATCGCGATTCTAATATCCATATTTTACGTTTGGAAAGTTTCCATAAATAAAATACAGAAATTCATAAACGCATCGGGTAACTCTGCCGCGATTATAATTTCCATATTTAACATTTGGAAAATTTCCCTAAACGAAATAAGAAAATTCATAAACACGTCGTATCGTACCATCGTGATTAAGTGACATCAGAAATAGAAATCCATGAACGCATTGTACCTTGCCGTCATAATTCAATCATAAACGCGACCACTGCCTCGGTCGTGATTTTCAACTCTTGTCTACATCGAACTTTGAGCCTGTCCCCTATATATACACATCATGTCCCATTGTCCAAAAGGTTGGAGACCACGAGCACCTCATGTCCAGCAAGTTGGAGAGGCTCTTTCTAAGGCGAAGCCCTGCCGGACTGCTGCCTCAAGCTTCAATGCTGCTTTGTTCAATCCCACAGTCGATCCAACAGTATTTCTCTCCATTTCAAGCTGCTACAAGCTCCAAGTAGCATGCTACGCCCTCATTTCATTGGGGAAGCATCTCCCTCTATGCCTTTGTTCATATCCATTTATTCTTACTTATCTTTTATTTAATCAATCTTTGTTTCAAACACACATGCATGCATACACACACCTATTTTCTAGGGGTTTTAAAAGTCACAAAGGTGTGTTCTTCTCCATGCTTTTATACTCATTTATTTCTTTGAGAATTGCATACTACACTTCATTGGCTAATCCTCTTTTCCTTTGGTGTATTTTTGCAAGGGTAATCATTTGAAGAAGCCTTCTACCACGGCCGGCCATGCTCGTAGAAGAAGAAGCGGACCCCAATCTCTTCTGCGCAATCTCCCCGCTCAAAGGTATTATTCATGATCATCTTCTTTTTTGCACTTGCTGCATCTCCTTCGACATCCACGTGTGTCTGGCGATCACGTACACCTCAAGGAGTAGTGCTCCATCTCCATTTTCCATCTTCCCCTTTTACTTTTCTTCCAATTTTCTTTGTGGACGCTTGGAGTTCTTCAAAAGAACGGAGAAGCATAATCTACAAATTGGCGATCATGGTGAGACCTCTTTCCACCTTTTCTTTTAATTACCCACTCCATCGTGCCTCACGTGGCACCCTCCTTTGGCACCCTTGCGTGCTCCTCCTTATTTTCCTCCTTTTTCATCCCGAGTGATTAGCCAAGTGTGGATTGCAAATGAAATTTTAGAAAAATAACAATAAAAATAAAAAATAATGATGAGTTGATCCATGCGTGGTTGAGATTGTGTTCCTTTCTTCCTGCTTCATACCCTACTACATGCTGAATGTTGTGTATGTGTGATTTCTTGTACATATATCCTATTTTCTATGTTTTTTTTTTATGTTCTCGGGTTGCTTTATAAATCACGACCGACACAGTGGTCGCGATTTAGGCTTGTAGACATGACCAGTTAACTGGTCGCGTTTCACTTTGTTCTGCGACAGCTTAGGATGTTGTGTTTTTGTTTACAGTCCGTCCACAGGGACCGGCCCCGGCTCTGACAGCTTTTGGGCTTTTATAACCACGACCAGGTGATTGGACGCGATTCAATTTGAGTCGCGACGTCTATGTCCGTCGCGATTCAGACTGTAGATAGAGCGCGACCTTTTGCCATCCAGAATACTCTCTGCTATATCTTGTGTATACGGGGCATCTCATCTTGGTCAGGGGACCTCCTTCCCTCATATCTTAGGCTCCACATACCTTCTTGGTACGGGCGACCTCTCCTGTGGGCATTCTGTCTCATTAGACTAGGGGACCTTTACCAAGACCTCCGTAAGTCTCCATATCTCGTGGATTCTGTCACAGTGGACCGAGCAGGTTGTACCTATCGTAGACCCAGATAGACATCCCATTGCGTGGTGAGGGTGATCTTAGTTGTATCTCGAAGTATTCATACTCAACCCAACTAGGATCTCACCTGGAGTGACACACATAATTCTTTAATCCATCAATTAATTGTGTAACTCCTAAAATCAGCATAAGCATCATAACTTGTTTGAACCATATTGATTGATTGATATTTTTGTTCAATCTTGATTTGATTGCTTGCTTGATTGTTAAAATGGACCAATACCATCATGTTAAATTCAACTATGCGGACTATGAATATAGTTTAGATGGCTAATCTGTTCGATCTCATGTCCATCCATCTCACCATCGTGAAGGACAAACATCAATTTCCTATGGTCATGCACGCACTCAGCGCACTAACCAACATGGCATTCCTTCACACTTAACTCCAATCAAAACCTAGAGAGAGCCTTCTTCCCATCAAGATCCTAATGTACAGCATGTCCTAAATGCCATAGATCAACTCACCCCTCAACAACTTAACCTCATTCAATCTTTGGTTGAGAGTGTGACTCCTTCTCCCTCTCCTTCTCCCAGGCAACCACTTTTGTTTATGCCGGCGGCTTCACCACCTCCTCCTGTACATCCTTCACCTCGGCCCCCTGGCCACCTGAGCTCTCATGTGTTGAACCACTCTTATATTTTACCCTTATATTTTGGTGATAACAAAATTTATGATTAATTAAATATTATTAAATATATTTAATATCACATTTTCCTAATAAATATAAATTTATGGAACTATCACTTTGTGTTTTGCACTAAAAAGATAAATCTATGTATATTCAATATACATCGATTTTTGTTCACAGTGAAACATCAATTTCACTCTCACAATGATTTCATAAGCGAAACATCGATTTAGCACTCATACCGATTTGTTAAGTGAAAGAACGATTTGATCGTGTAATGATTCGATAAGTTAAACAACGATTTGATCGCTCAACGATTTCATCTTATAAAGATTCGATAAGTGAGTACAACGATTTTAGTTTCACATCGATTTCGGTCTCATAACGATTTCGTAAGTATAACAATGATTTCGGTCTCATATCGATTTCATAAGTGAAACAACAATTTGACTCTTATAACGATTCGATAAGAGAAAACAACAATTTGATTTTTGTAACGATTCGATAAGTGAAAACAACGATTTGCTCAAACAACGTTTGATCAAACAACGATTTGGTTTCACTAAAACAATGATTTGATCAAACAATGATTTACCTTTACTTAAAGAACGATTTGAGCACAACAACGATTTCAACTTAAACATCGATTTCCTTTATACTCAGATGTTTCAAATGTTTTGGCGCCTAATGAAAAGTCAAATATATTTCTGTTACGTAATCTTCTATCTTTTTGACAGAAGATCTTTTTATCTCATAGGATCTCTTCTCTCCTGTCAGTCAAAAAGGGTTTACCTACCACTTCTGGGTGACAGTAAGAAACATAGAGGTATGAGCTTTCTGACAGAAACACTGTTTTATCTAAACACTTTCTTCTATGCTTGTAGACCTCGAAGATCACCAAGAGGCTGACAGTCTCAATAAGAAAAAAAATAGAAAGATCAGCAACGAGTAGAAGAGTTCCAACGGATCTATTCAAAGCCTCTCATATAAAATATGAAGCAAGGCTGAAGAAGAAAGAGAGCTTTCCTGAATATTTTTCAAAGAGTGTACATCTAGTGAAGAACCTAAACACCACATAAACTCAAAGGAAAAGAGAGAAAGAGCCTGAGCCCAAGAAGAAGTGTTCAAGCATCTGAAGCCCTCAAGCTCCAAGCTCCTTCTCCTATGTTCACTCTCTCTGTGTGCATCTTTGTAATCTGGGGGAGAGAGTCTTTTTGCTGAGAGTTTCTTTTAGTTGGTATTCATTTGTTCCAACTCTCAGCTTTGTTCTTTCTTCTATAAGAAAGACTTCTGTCCAGCTGTAGGACTGTATACAGTGTAGAACCTAGCTAGGGGTTTATGTCTAGTAGAACCGCACTGGGGTTTGTACCAGGAGGTTGGCTTCTTGACCTGTAAGAGAGGTGGGCTGCCTTCTTGCTCGGGAAAGAGAAGAAGACTAGCTGGGGTGCTGGCTGTTGTATTGTCCGTGAGGGGGACTGTACCCTTGGTTAGTAAAATCCCAAGAGATTG
Source organism: Colocasia esculenta (assembly GCA_014218235.1). Lineage (NCBI taxonomy): Eukaryota > Viridiplantae > Streptophyta > Magnoliopsida > Alismatales > Araceae > Colocasia > Colocasia esculenta. The sequence goes on along the minus strand of CM024761.1, from coordinate 77,283,122 downwards.
CTTGGGGACTGGACGTAGGACTTCCATGTGGGAAGGGCCGAAGCAAGATAAATTCCTTGTGTCCTTTGTGTGATTGTTTATTTACTTCCGCACTTCTACTCTCTATCACACTCAACTAACCAAACTTTCAAGTGATAATTTTTTGTGTTCAGATTTTAGAAAAACCTATTCACCCCCCTCTACGTTAGCTTGCTGCCGTACCAAAAGGGCCAACAAGTGGTATCAGAGAGTGGTTCTCTGATCAATCAAGAAGATCCAACGATCTTAGAGAAGATCCATGGCAGCTCATGGATTTGCTGAAGGTCAATCAGTCATCAGACCTCCACTCTTCGATGGAGAGGATTACCAATACTGGAAAATGAGAATGGAATGCTTCATTCGAGGCATAGACTTTGATTTGTTGCAGGTAATAGAGGTAGGTGATTATGTCATTGTTCCTGCTGAAGGTACTACTACTATTACAGCAGCAGATAAAAATAAATTATCTCTAAAGTTTATAGCAAAGAACTATTTATGTTGTGCTTTATCCAAAAGAGAATTTAGTAGAGTATCTGCATGTAAATCAGCTAAAGAAATATGGGATAAACTGCATGTAACTTATGAAGGAACAGATAAAGTAAAACAAACTAGGATAGATATTCTTGTCTCACAATATGAGCAATTTAAAATGCTTCCTAACAAAAATATTACTCAAATGTGTAATAGATTTTCGAGCATAGTAGTTGGTCTAAGTTCTCTTGGCAAAAATCTTTCTGATGAGGAAACTGTTAGAAAGATACTTAGGTCTTTAACTATTTCATGGACCCCTAAGGTCACAGTTATTGAAGAAGCCCATGATCTAACCAAGTTTTCCATTAATAAATTAATTGGCTCTCTCATGGCACATGAAATCAATATGGAATAGCTATTTGAAAGCTCTTCCAAGAAAAAACTCACTAATGCTCTTAAAGTTGCAGCTACTCCTTCCACCTCTTCTTCTTCTTCTAGCTCAAAAATGCAGGTTCTGAAGATAGTGATGTAGATGAAGTTCTATCCAAACTTCAGATGATTCTCAAGAAGAAGAAAAATGGATCGAGAAGGATTCAGAAAAAAGAAAGAAAAGAAAAAGAACCAGTCTGCTATGAATGCAGAAAATATGGACATCTTATACCAGATTGTCCAAGACTCAAAAAGACTAGTCAGCCAGAAAAATCCAAGAAGCGGCACAAAAAATTCAAAAGAAAAGCTATGGCGGCTGCTTGGGAAAATGAAGAGGCTACAACTTCAGAATCATCAAGCTCAGAATCCGAAAAAGAGCAGGTAAGTCTAGCCCTCATGGTAGGACTAAATGAGGTATGTTCTGAGTCATCTCTTCATTCTTCAGATGATTCGGGGTTAGAATCAGAAGACTTAGAAGAAGTCTTTAATGAACTATATGAAGAACATAAAGGTGTTGTAAAAGAATTAAGAAATCTGAAAAACAACACTACTTGCTTAGAAAACACCAATTCTGATCTTAAATCTGAATTGGAGCAACTAGAAAAACAATTAAAGGACAGTAAAGATAACATTTATCTTTTGAATGAAGATTTAAAAAATAAGAACAATGAAAAATCAGAGTTAGAAGAAAAGTTAAAAACTCTAACTGAAAAAAAATCTATATTTAAAAGAATCAGTTAGAAAATTAACTAAAGGGAAAACATCTCTAGCCCTATGCTTAAAAAGAACAAAATCTAGAAACAACAAATAAGGGCTTGGATACATACCTCCAGAAAAAGAAAAACAAGCCATAATTCCACGAAAATATCCATTACCAAAATTCATAAAAGAAACCAAGTTGCCTCAAAAAAAGGCCCCTGTAAAAGAAAAGGTTTCCAAAAATTGTGTTCTAAATAGACATTACAAAGGTAATAAGAACTGCAAAACAAATTATATTCATTGTTGTTCACATTGCAATAAATTAGGACACACAATAAACACCTGCACAACAAGGCACTTAGTTTGGATTCCTAAAGGTTGTTTTTATGCATCTAACCATCAAGGACCCAAAAGGATTTGGGTACCTACTTCTGAATAAGTTGTTTGCAGGATAGCCTTGGAGCATCAGGAACAAAGGATGCTCAAGGTATTGGTGACTGCCAACTCTTCATCTAAAGCATATCTGAAGAGGGAGTAGTCACTAGTTTATTTTTAAATTTTAGTATTACTTACAATGGTTTGCAAGCCTCTCTGATCAATGCAGGCAATAATTCTAAAGATTTGACAAATAACATGTGAAAGGTCAAGACCAACAAACGCAAATACAACAATAGCTGTCGACACACAATGAACAACTGTCGACAGATGATGACCAGATTGATCAATAGATCAAAGGAACCATGAAGATCTGACTTGCCTCGCATAAAGGGGGAGTCTCATGCTTAGGGGGAGCCTACTCTAAGGGGGAGTTATTCATTAATATCAATCATTGTTGAACCCCTCACTGGTAAGAAATTTTCACAAAAGGGGAGTAAATGAAATGGTAAGATCCTTCCTTTTTGGTTAGTGACAAAAAGGGGGAGAATATGCATAGTATGCATTATCTATGAATTTTCTGTATTTTCTATGCCTCAAGTCTTTTTGTTAGAAAATTTTCGTAAATTTTGTCATCATCAAAAAGGGGGAGATTGTTGAACCACTCTTATATTTTACCCTTATAGTTTGGTGATAACAAAATTTATGATTAATTAAATATTATTAAATATATTTAATATCATGTTTTCCTAATAAATATAAATTTATGGAACTATTGCTTTGTGTTTTGCACTAAAAAGATAAATCGATGTCTATTCAATATACATCGATTTCTATTCATAGTGAAACATCGATTTCACTCTCACAATGATTTCGTAAGTGAAACATCAATTTCGCACTCATACCGATTTGTTAAGTGAAACAACGATTTGATCGTGTAACGATTCGATAAGTTAAACAACGATTTGATCGCTCAACGATTTCATCTTATAACGATTTGATAAGTGAGTACAACGATTTCAGTTTCACATCCATTTCGGTCTCATAACGATTTCGTAAGTATAACAACAATTTCGGTCTCATATCGATTTCATAAGTGAAACAACGATTTGACTCTTATAACGATTCGATAAGAGAAAACAACGATTTGATTGTTGTAACGATTCGATAAGTGAAAACAACGATTTGCTCATACATCGATTTGCTTAAACAACGATTTGATCAAACAAGATTTGCTTTCACTAAAACAACGATTTGATCAAACAACGATTTTCCTTTACTTAAAGAATGATTTGAGCACAACAACGATTTCAACTTAAACATCAATTTCCTTTATACTCAGATGTTTCAAATGTTTTGGCACCTAATGAAAAGTCAAATATATTTCTGTTACGTAATCTTCTATCTTTCTGACAGAAGATCTTTTTATCTCATAGGATCTCTTCTCTCCTATCAGTCAAAAAGGGCTTACCTACCACTTCTAGGTGACAGCAGGAAACATAGAGGTATGAGCTTTCTGACAGAAACATTGTTTTATCTAAACACTTTCTTCTATGCTTGCAGACCTCGAAGATCACCAAGTGGCTGATAGTCTGAAGAAGAAAAAGAATAGAAAAATCAGCAACGACTAGAAGAGTTCCAACGAATCTATTCAAAGCCTCTCATATAAAATATGAAGCAAGGCTGAAGAAGAAAGAGAGCTTTCCTGAATATTTTTCCAAACAGTGTACATCCAGTGAAGAATCTAAACGCCGCATACACTCAAAGGAAAAGATAAAAAGAGCCCGAGCCTAAGAAGAAGTGTTCAAGCATCTGAAGCCCTCAAGCTCCAAGCTCCTTCTTTTCTCCTCACTCTCTCTGTGTGTATCTTTGTAATCTGGGGGAGAGAGTCTTTTCGCTGAGAGTTTCTTTTAGTTGGTATTCATTTGTTCCAACTCTCAGCTTTGTTCTTTCTTCTATAAGAAAGACTTTTGTCCAACTGTAGGACTGTATACAGTGTAGAACCTAGCTGGGGATTTATGTCTAGCAGAACCGCACTGGGGTTTGTACTAGGAGGTTGGCTTCTTGACCTGTAAGAGAAGTGGGCTGCCTTCTTGCCCGGGAAAGAGAAGAAGACCTGCTGGGGTGCTAGGTGTTGTATTCTCCATGAGGGGGACTATACCCTTGCTTAGTAAAATCCCAAGAGATTGCTTGGGGACTGGACCTAGGACTTCTATGTGGGAAGGGCCGAACCAGGATAAATTCCTTGTGTCCTTTGTGTGATTGTTTATTTGCTTCTGCACTGCTACTTTCTATCACACTCAACTAACCAAACTTTCAAGTGATAAGTTTCTGTGTTCAGATTTCAGAAAAACCTATTGACCCCCCCCCCCTCCAGGTTAGCTTGCTGCCGTACCAAAAGGGCCAACATCATGCTCCGATCAGTATAGACCAACCCTTGGGAAGGTCCATTAATTCATGGCCTCCCTCATGTACTCCCTCACATGCCCAACGGCAATCCACCTCACTCCAACATGCTCTTCTCCATAAATTGAACAACATGAAGAATCAAATCAACAAACTCTCAAATTCCACGGGTGCCCCCATTGCCGCCATGCTGGCTCTCCCTCAAATTCATATACATCCTTCAGACATGTTGTCGTATCGACTGTACAATGGCGTGGGCAATCCCTACATTCACATTAAAGAATTCCTCTATGAGTCCTCACGTTGGCAACGTGACCCTATTGCTTTGGCATACCTTTTTAGAAGGTCTCTTGATGGTCCTGCACTCGAATGGTTCTACTCCTTAGAGCCAAGAGAGGCAAGGGATTTCCGTATTCTTCACAATAAAATCCTTTAGAGATATAAAGACCGCGTCAACCCATCTCTCTCTATCACGGATCTAGTGTCCGAGAAGATGAGGTCTGATGAGGAATTTACACACTTTGTTGACCATTGAAGGTCGATGGCCACTCGACTGCAACATGTGCTCTCGGAGTCAGAGCAAGTCAAAATCATCATTTCCAACTCTATTCTGAGGTTCAAGCACATCTTGGCCGTGAACCAAATCACCACAATGAAAGAGCTCTATGAGCGGGGATGTTACATCTAGACACATCTAATGGACTCCCCAATCGTAGACTTGTTCAATCAATTTGGTCTAAGGTACAACGGATCAGTGGACGCCATCCACCATCCACCCCACCATACAACGTCCATCTCATATTCACCTTCACATACACCCATCTACCACAACATGCCTCCACCTAGGCGTCCATTGATTCATCCTCCTTGGACCACTCAACAACATCCAACAGGGCCACACATTGCCCCAACTCTAATTGAAGAAGCTCCTATGCAATATGTTGTGCCTGCTCTGGAACCCATGGCAATTCCCACACCTCCACCGCAACAACCTCCACCTCCATCACAGCCCATTACTCAGGCTAAAGTTGCCAATAACCAACCCATTCCGGAAACCACCTGGTGTTACGACGATGAACTTTCCGAGGTCATGTTCATACGCCATTTACCTACCCCTCCTATATTACCATCCATTATCGCCAAACCATTCATCATTAAGCCTTCACCAACCATTAAACCAATCATTACACCTCCCACTAAGTCAACCCCATTGGCAACCAAACATGAGCAAAATCTCCTTATCATACACATTACACCTCCACTGGCTATACAACCATCCACTCCATTCACGTCCACCCCCATCCAACGGAGCTAGTGCAATCCATTGAAGAGAGATGAGCCAAGTCAGTAGAAGAAGGAGCCTCAGGACTAGGCATGCTTTTTAAAATCCAAAATTATATTCCATGCATGCTGTTCATTGTCAAAATACCGGGCACATTCACCGAGATGAAGTCCTCCCCTGCATTCATGGCCGTCAAGAGGGCCTCTAAAGCTATGTCAATCATCCCTGTTGCCAACAAACTTCAATTCAAGATACTCATAGGCAATCTCTTCCTCCATGCTCTTATTGAAGGATCGAGGAAAAGGTGTGGATAAGATCTAGAAGGGGGGGATGAATAGTTCTATGCCACTCTATGCGGAAGCTTAAGCAATTTAAAATTACTTTGAGAATCAGAGGCAATTTTAACAGTGAAAAACACAGATCTGATGAGATGTTAAGTGAGTTGATAAAATAGATGTGAAACCAGTTGATTAATTGAATCTTAAACGATCCTATGCAAGCATCTAACGGATAATGGAATCAAACCACAAATAGACAAGTGCACAGAGATTTTTAGGTGGTTCAGAAATCACCCATGTGATTCCTACATCCACCCCTCACACCCAGTGAGGATTCACTAAACAACTTGGGTAACACACCCACTGGAGCCAGACAACTCCAACACCTGAGCTTACAACTCACACACCTCTAGAGTAAGACTACTCTAGATCCCTAAGCAAGACTGCTCAACAAACACTTGAGCTCGACGACTCAAACTGAGCACAGTGGCTCACAAACAACTATGCTAGACACCAACACAAGACATAGATCTTCTAGCAGCAGATCATGTCACACATGAGAACATTCATGAGAAATATGCAGAAGCACTTGCACAATCTCAAAATGTCTCAGAAGAACAAAAGTACAAAGAGGATTATATGAAAAGACTTTGTTCTTCAGTGTACTCCCTTGTAGAAGCTCAGATTGGGAAGAGGTTTGAATCCTTGAAGTCCCAACCGATGCTCTGCACAATTGAACTTGGGGATCTTCCTTGAAGTCTTCTCCAATAGATGCTTCTACTTGATCTGCTTCCTTGAGGCGCTTCAGATGCTTCTTCAACAATCACACTCCAATTCTCACAATCGAATTGATGAGAATTGGTCTTCAGAAGACACCAGGAGAGCAGAGGAGGGAGATAAACTCTTCTTGCCGCCAAAGGGAACTTTTCTGGAGGCTCCAAGAATTCGTTGGGTCTCTTGATGTGATGGGTGGCCAATTGGGGGCCTTTTATACCCAAAAGATTATAAAGATACCCTTTAGGTATAAGGGCACACGATCCTAGGTTGATACACCATCGCCCTAGGCTGACACGTGGCAATCATCCATCTTAAGTTGGAATATTTCTGTAGTGTGTCGACCTGCCCTGGTGGTGGTGTCGACACTGTCCCAAATATGAGAACAGGCTATTCTGGGAACAAGATCCAGTGTCGACCTGCTCCCATCTTGTGTCGACCTGCTGTCCCATTCTTCAAACAGACTGTTCTGGGAGTTGATCCAGTGTCGACCTGCCCTGGTGGTAGTGTCGACCTGCTGTCCCAATCCTGCAAACAGGCTGTTCTGGGAACGAGGTCCAGTGTCGACCTGCACTGATCCTGTGTCGACCTGGGTAGACTAATTCCTGGAATCTGCAACTCGTGTCGACCTGCTTTTTGACTTGTGTCGACACAGTCTCAGCATTTCTTCAGCTTTTTGCCTTTGAGATTGAGGGTTGTGTCGACACCATTGAAGGGTGTGTCGACACCATCATTGCAGAAGATATTTGTACCTGAAAATTAAACACATATATCATTAGTAAGATGTTTTATTATGAGTACAAATGATAAGTGTGTTTTGAAACATGCTTTTTGAATATGTAATTCAGGTGAAATGTGTTTATCATGTTTCAATTAATTTGCATTCAAATCACATTTGTCATCATCAAAATAGGAGGGGAAATGATATGAAATTACACTCAACCCAACAATCTCCCCCTTTTTGATGATGGCAACATTAAATCCATATGACAATGAGGTTTTGATGAGATGTGATTTTAAGCAATTTTGGTTATTCAAGTTCTTATTTTTCTTTTTGTGTTCATGCTTGTCAAAGACCTTTAAACAAAACTCAGTAACAATTGATGGTTGCACTTCACAAGTACAAGGTTACTTGAAGTAAGTTAGTTGCATAAAGAAGGTCAAGCAACTTGACAAGCATTCATACATTCACATTCACATAACAATTTTTCAATCACATTGAAGACACAAATGAGAAATTCATTCAAGCTAAGCAAAAAGCATTTCATTTCATTCAAGAGAAACATTACAATCTTTCCAAAAAGATTACAATCATTTCTTTCTCTTTCTTTCTTCTCCCCCTTTGACATCATCAAAAAAAATACATTATGTAGAAGGTGGAGGAGGAGGAGGAACTAAGATTGTCTCAATGTCTGACAATCTTTTCTCCATGAAAGTCAAGCTGGACTTGATTTGATCTTGAATGGTTGTGAGTTTTGTGTGCAAGTAATGTTCCATTCTGTCTGAATTTTCTATCAAGGTAGCTTGAATTCTTGCTAGATCAGCTGCAATGGGTTGTGAAGAGGAAGATGATCCAGCTGACCAACCAGGCCTTTGCATGATTTTGAATTCCTTTGTCAAATCAGAGATCTGGTTGTCAATGTGTGCATTGAAGTTCCTCATGCTCTCCAAATCATCCACAAAATGAGCAAAAGACAGTCTAGTGCTTGTGATCTCATGTAATGTCTGCTTGGTGTTGAAAACATCAGCTTGGGAATTTGCCAAAATTCCCTGAAGAACTGCCTCCAACTTTTGCTGGTGCTCCTTCAGCTGTAATGAGGCATCTGCCAATGTACCAATTAATCTGTTGAATCTTTGAGCTGCATAGTCTGAGGCAGCTTTTTGCTCTATGAACTTGGCAGACACAGTGTTCTCCAATCTCTGAATCCTCAACTCAAAGGTTTCTGACATGGTTTGAATGGAGGAGTTCAAGGTGTCAAATTTGTCATTTAAAAAGGAGAACAACTCTGGTGGAACAGAAGGTCCACCAGAGGATGTGGATGTTTGAAAAGTGGGTTGTGGAGAGAAATGTTGAAACTGAGGTGAGAGTGGGGCATGAAATGGAATGTCACCTTCAGTTGAAACTTGAGGCTGTTCCTCATTCAAAGGAGGCTGATCCTCTTGACCTTGGGGCTGGTCCCCTTCAGCTGGAGGCTGTTCCTCTTGACCTTGGGGCTGGTCCCCTTGACCTTGAGGCTGGACCTCTTGAGCTTGGGGCTGGTCCCCTTGATCTTGAGGCTGTTCCTCTTGAGCTTGAGGGGCCTCAACCACAACTGGCCCTCTCCTAACTTGATTGCCCTCCAGTCTAAATCCCATGAATTTCTGAATATTCTTAAAGCTGTAGATGTTGGATTTAGGGATTGACTGGAATTTCTCATTATCTAAAGGCACACCAAAGTGCTGGAACACTGAGGTCAGATGTGCAGCATATGGAAGAGATCTCTTGAGGTCTTTCCTGGTTGTTTCAGATATGATTTGATACATTATTACATGGAGGTTGATTTTGATGTCTTTTACCATGCAATAAAGAATGAACCTCTGTATATCTGTTAGCCTGTCCCTTCCACCACCTTGAGGGGTAATGATTGTGGTCAACATGTGGTGGATAATCCTCAACACAGGGGGAAAGGAATTTGTGTTGAATCTGGTAACATGGGTTTGTTTGGGATCAGATGCATCAGCAGGTAAGCCTGTCATGATGGTATAGGCTTCATGAAGATCAAATTCGAAGTTATGATAATCTGCCCCTTCATCTGGCACTTTGAAAATTGAGGCAGCTTTTTCTGTTGGCATGTCAATAACTATTCCCTTAACCTTTGATTGATACCCTTCATCTGTGCATTTCAAGTTCTTGTAGAATTCCCTAACAAGTCTTGGATAGATGGTTTGAAATTCAGAAATGAATAGCAACCAAGACTGAAAAGAGAAGTAGGTCTGAATTTCTGGAAATGTGTTTGCTAGCTGAATATCTGATAAATCCACTATCCTGGGCTTTAGAATGAGCTTGGCTTCACTAGTGGTGTCTTGAGACTTGGAAGACTCAGACGAAGATGACTCTGTAGAATCTCCAGAAGAGGAGCCCGGATTCTGAGGACTAGAAACCCTACCTCTGCCCGAAGAAGAGGGTCTACCTCTCTTGGCAGTTGGCTGAGGTGCAGAGGAGGACCCTGGTTGCTCTGCAGGGTCATTGCGCCTTTTGGATCTCCTTTCAAATTGGGGAACATCATCCTCTGCCGGAAGTGGCCTAGATGAGGCCTGAGATCTTGCTCCACGGCGAGGACCCATTTTTCTCACCATGATTGCAAGGATGGAGTGGAATCGAGAGTTGATGAAGGAGAAGAGAGATGATTGAGAAAGGGATGTGATTGAGAGAGAAATTTGTGGAATTTCTTGCCGGAAATGAGAGGAAAGCGACCGTCGGGTCGACCTGATGCCTAAAAAGGGTTTGCAGTGGTGCAATACCCCGCAGGAACAATAAGGGCTTATCCGGAACCCACGATTTAAAAAGGTCTGGCAAGGGGGCAGTGTCGACACTGGAAGACTGTAGTGTCGACCTGACCTAGGGTGTGTGTCGACACGAGATAGGATGGTGTCGACACGGCCTTAGAAGAAAAGTTGAATTCTTTTGAGAGAATTTTTGAGAATCTTTGGACTTCTTTAGAATGATAATCAATGAGAGAAATAGTCATTTCAAGGATTTTTAAGAGACTTAAAAATTCATTTGCTATATTTTGCAAGAAATTCATCACAATTCAAGTTTTAAACAATTTCCAATAGGATATGATCATTCAAAGATTTGAGTCACTGAAATGATGATTTGAGGGATATAATATATCTAACAATCAACTATAAGCTACCATATTTCTCAATGTTAAAGAAATAAAGATATCCTCTAGATTGAATGCACTTGTTCTGAAAATAAAACATAATCTTAAGGAACAACTTGATGATAAATGAAAATGATTCTTTCTAAACAAAACTCCATTAACACACATATTTTGTTTTTGTAATAGACTATCAAATGATATAAATCTTTTTCACTCAAGTACTAGTGCTTTTTACACACCATAGTCCCTGGATACTTAGGATTTATGCATTGTCTAGTCTCAAAGGGGTAAATAATGACCTTTTGACATGAAAATATACGTTTTGTAGACGCCAATATTTCCAGTTACTCAGTCATTATCAAAAAGTATAGCACATTTTTGCTGTATTTTGAATTTTTTTTGAATTTTTTTATCCCCTTTGAACAGAGATAACATTAGTGCCTCATGACATGCATGGCACTTCATTCATTGTGAAGGTGTGCAGTTTCTCAGCACAAATGTCATTGCTCTGTGGAATTTTCAAATTTTTGAGAGTTTTGTAAGATAGAAATCAATTTTATCCAACATCAGTTGCAAACAAAGAGTTGTTTTAATTTCAAGACACAAGTTGTTTTCAATCTTGGAAGAGTTCTGAATTTCTGTGGGTTGAAAAATATAGTTGACAGTTGATTAGTAAAAAATATGATAGATCACTCAAAGGATCATTTGGAGACTGTAGATATCTGAATGATGACATCATGCAGGAAATTGATGAAATGCAAGAAAAGTTATGAATTTTGCAAAAGTCAAGATTTGTGAATTTTCTAGCTCCCCCTGAGATGATGATTTCAATCATTTTCTATCAAAGTAAAGATATGCAAGTTTTTGAAATCAAGAGAGATTCTCTTTAAACAATAAAAGCTCCCCCTCAATAATTGCATTTTCATTTCTTGGTACTTGGCGGAGACATATACTCTCGCATAGTGAAAGTGTCCAGACAAGCATAACTTGTCCTTCTTCAAATCACCATTTGATATACCAAGAAGTTCAACACAATGAGAGTTGAAGACTTTATTGTCCAAAGGAAAAGGAAGTGGAATTGAGAGAGATATGGACAGTGTGACTGAAGGAAGCAAAGGGTTATGATATGAAAAGAACTCCCCCTTAGACAGTGCATAACACTCAACCCAAACCTAAAGAGAGATCATGTATGTGGATATTTACAAAGACCAAGTTCTCTCCTCAAAGATGAAAATCTGTTTTCAGGAAGGGGTTTGGTGAAGATGTCAGCAACTTGTTTTTCAGTTTCAATGAAATGGAGTTCAAAGGACTTCTTTGCAACCTCATCTCTCAAGAAGTGATGCCTAATCTCAATATGCTTGGTTCTAGAATGCTGAATGGGGTTTTTAGACAGATTTATTGCACTTGTATTATCACATAGGATGGGTACACAACCTAAATTTGGTTGTAATCGAGAAGTTGATGCTTCACCCAGAGAATCTGAGTTCCACATCTACCTGCTGCAACATATTCAGCCTCTGCAGTTGACAGTGCAACTGAATGTTGCTTCTTGGAAGCCCAAGAAATAAGGCACCCACCTAGGAATAAACACAAGCCACTTGTGCTTTTTCTATCTAATTTACACCCAGCATAGTCAGCATCACAATAGGCAATCAAATCTAGCTTGCAATTAGCAGGATACCAAATTCCTAAATCACATGTTCCAACAAGATATTTGAAAATTCTTTTAACAGCTAACATGTGACTTTCCTTAGGATTAGACTGAAATCTAGCACACAAACACACACTAAACTGAATATCTGGTCTAGAAGTTGTAAGATAGAGTAGAGAGCCAATCATACCTCTGTAGGTCTTTGGGTCTACTGACTTACCATTTGAGTCTTCTTCTAGCTTAGCATTTATAGCAATAGGTGTGCTTGAATGCTTGAGGTTCTGAAAGTCAAACCTTTTGAGAAGTTCCTTGACATACTTGGCTTGACTGATGAAGATCCCTTCAGATGTTTGGTTAACCTGCAGTCCCAAGAAAAATGTTAAATCTCCCATTAAACTCATTTCAAATTCATTCTTCATTTGATTGAAAATTCAGTGCATAGGCCTTTATTGGTTGAGCCAAATATTATGTCATCAACATAAATTTGGACTACAATTATTTGATTTTTGACTGTTTTTGTGAACAAAGTCTGATCAACATTTCCTCTAGAATATCCTTTTTCAAGTAAAAAGGTACTCAAACGGTCATACCAAGCTCTTGGAGCTTGCTTAAGACCATAGAGAGCCTTATTAAGCTTGAAAACATGGTTAGGATGTTTTTCATTTTCAAAACCAGGAGGTTGTTCAACAAAAACATTTTCCTTAATTAATCCATTTAAAAAAGCACTTTTGACATCCATTTGATAAACTTTGAAATTCATGGAGGATGCAAAAGCAAGGAAAATTCTAACTGCTTCTAGTCTAGCTACAGGGGCATATGATTCTTCAAAATCAATTCCAAATTCTTGATTGTACCCCTTTGCAACTAGCCTAGCTTTATTTCTAATGACTTGACCATTTTCATTCAACTTATTTCTGAAAACCCATCTAGTGCCAATGACTGTTTGGTCACTAGGTCTAGGTACTAATTCCCATACTTGATTTCTTTCAAATTGATGAAGTTCATCATGCATGGCATTAATCCAATCTGAACTTGACAAGGCTTCATCAATTGACTTTGGTTCAATTTGGGAAATTAGAGCTAGTGGGTCTTCTTCAATATCATGCAGGAATGAAGATCTAGTCCTAACTCTATCATTTACATTGCCAACCACATTGTCTAATGGGTGATCTTTCAGAAATCTATGTTCAGAAATTACCTGTTGAGAAGTACCCACTTCTGGGACAATATTACCTGAACCACTTGAAGATGGGGTGTTCAGGTTCTCTTCAATGTTTTCAAACTCCTCAACGGTTGGTGAAGAGTCCACAACAAATTCATCCTCTTCAGTGTCTTGTCTTTCCCTGCAAGATTTAGAATTATCAGTTGAAAAAGAATTTTGATAACATGTGGAGATTCTTCAACAGTTTTAGATTTAAGAATGTACACTTTGAAAGCCCTTGACACCTTAGAATAGCCAAGGAAGATAGCTTCCTGGCTTTTAGCATCAAATTTGTCAAGGTTTTCTTTGTTATTGTTGTGTACAAAGCATTTGCACCCAAAAGTTTTAAAATAAGATACAATTGGCTTTTTATTTTTCAATAATTCATAGGGGTTTTTCTGATTTTTGGTCTGATCAATGCTCTATTTAGAATGTGATTGGCTGTGTTTACAGCTTCAACCCAAAAGGATTTGGGCAAATTACTTCCTAAGAGCATGGATCTAGCCATTTCCACAAGAGTTCTATTCTTTCTTTCCACAACTCCATTTTGTTCTGGAGTTCTTGGTGAAGAAAACTTGTGGAATATTTGAAATTCAGCACATAAATCAGAAAAGGATGTGTTCTCAAATTCACCCCCATGATCAGTCAAAATATTTTTGATTTTATATGGATAAGTTGTTAAGACAGTGGTACAGAAGTTCCTGAATTCAAGACAAGTATCACTTTTGTGGGACAAAAAAATAACCCAAGTAAATCTAGTAAAATCATCAATGATTACAAACCCATATCTTTTGCCACTTAGACTTAGAATTCTTGTAGGGCCAAAAAGGTCCATGTGAAGTAATTCTAGTGGCTTAGATGTGAGTACCTCATTGAAGTTTTTAAAAGATTTTCTTGTTTGTTTTCCTTTAGCACAAATCCCACAAACTTGATTTTCAACTTTAGAGAAGGATTCAGGAAGACCCTTAACCAAATTCAATCTTAACAACTTATTCATTGTTCTGAAACTTGCATGGCCAAGTCTTTTGTGCCAAGTCCATGCAATTTCATCTTTATTTGCAACAAAGCAAAGATTTTCAGAAAAGTTTTTATTTAGGTTGATCATGTAGACATTGTTTTCTCTTTTTCCAAAAAATTTGATTTTATCAGTTGATGAGTCAATTATCTTACAGAAATCAGATTCAAACACAACTTTGTGACCTTTGTCACATAGTTGGCTGATACTGAGCAAATTATAATCAAGACCATCAACTAGTAAAACATTATCTACAGAGTTTGAGGAGGTTTGACCAACCTTACCAGATCCTATGATCTTTCCTTTATTTTTACCTCCAAAAGTCACTGACCCTCCCTCCTTTTCAATCAGGAATGAGAATTTGGCTCTGTCTCCTGTCATGTGTCGTGAACACCCACTGTCAAGAAACCACACATTGGTGTTGGGTGCACGACCTTCCTGCAAAATAGATCAGTGGAGAGAAGATTTTGGTACCCAAACAGAGTTGGGACCATCAGAATGTTTGAACATTGTTAGTAAATCTTTTCTCACCCAAATTTGACTGTTTTTTATTTTTGTTTTGTTTCATTGGTGTTTTCAGTCTTTTTCTGTTTGTTCTTTCCTTAGGAATGAAAGCACCAATATTTTTGTTTTTAGTGGGAGGGGAGTTTTTCATTTGAGCATAGGAATTCAGATGAGGAGGTGGAATCCATGGATTTTGTTGGTACATCCAAAGGTTTGGATTAAAGAATTGAGGATGATACCAACAGGGGTTGTCATACCATTGGCTCCAAGGATTGGTCCAATCATCTTGAAATGCTGTCTTGGAGGTCCAAGGTTCTTTATAACTGATTTCCTTTGACTTTTTCTTGTTTTTCAAATTTTTATTTGAATTTTTGATTGAGTTGTTTGTAGCTTTTGATGTTGAGCAGGTCGGCCTCTCCATGACTGGTATCGACCTGTCAGGAGACTGTGTCGACCTGGTTGTCTTCTTTTTTGAGTTTTTGATTTGTTTTGTGTTTTGTTTGATGTTTTGTCTGATGTTTGCTTGATTTCTGTGTTCTCAAGATTAGGACCTTTGACAAATTTAATTAATGGTGCTTTGCCCTTTTTCTCACCAGATTTGTCTTTCTTTGGTTTTTGTTTGTTGAATCCTAATCCATGAGAGGTTGTTGTCATATTTGTTCCTAGCAATGCCTCCAAGTTATCTTTACCTTTTGTGAAGGTTTGGATAACTTCATCCCTTTCTTTTAGCTGGTTTTGAAGAGTTTTAATTTCTTCAATCTTTTGTTGTTTTTCTTGTTTTTCCATTTCCAGCTTTTCAGATAAGTCTTTGAATTCTTGGGTGGCCTTTTGAGAGGCAAGCTTCAGATCATCAATTAGATTCATGAGATTTTCTTTTTCTTCATTTAATTCTGTTATCTCATTTTCTAGCTCACAAATTCTGTTGTTTGAAGATTGGTTATGATAAAGGTTTTCAATTTTCTTTTTGAGATATTTATTTTCTTTTCTCATTTCAGAATATTTTTCAACTAATTCAGAATAAACATCCTGCCAATCTTCAACAGTGAAATCTTCAAAAGAGGTGTTTACCTTTTCTCCAGAATTGTTGGCCATGAAGCAGATTTCCTCACTCTCAGAGCTTGAGGATTTTTTGTCTTCTTCTTCTTCACTTGAATCTTCATCAGACCAAGTGGCTACCATGGCCTTTGGCTTCTTGAACTTCTGGAACTTCTTGTGCTTTTCTTTCTTGTTCTCAGGACACTCTCCCTTCATGTGTCCTGGCTTATTACACCTGTAACAAATGACAGTTTCGTCAGATTTTTTATTCTTGTTGAAATTAGAAGAGGAAGTGTTTCTTTTACCTGAGGAAAACTTCTTTTTCCCAGACATTTTTCCTTTTCTATATTTCAAGAATTTTCTGAATTGCCTGGTCATGAGGGCAATTTCATCCTCATTTGACTCAGACTCCTCAGAACTTGTCTTTTCTTGACTTTTGTCTTTGTTACTTGAAGAGGCCTTAAGTGCCATTGGCTTGGTCTTAATTATGTGTTCTTCATTTCTTTTCAAATTGATTTCATATGTCATTAAGGATCCTATCAATTCATCCAAAGAAATTTTGGACAAATCTTTAGAATCTTCAATGACAGTGGCCTTTGTGTGCCAAATAGAAGAGAGTGAACGTAAGATTTTCCTTACCAAGTCTGCATCTGTGTAGTCCTTACCTAAGGCCTTGAGTCCATTGACAATAACCATGAACCTGGCAAACATTTCAGAAATTGTTTCATTAGACTTCATCATAAACAATTCATATTCTGAAACAAGAATATTTGCCTTAGTTTCCTTCACTTGTGATGTTCCCTCATAAAGTAATTCGAGCTTATCCCACATCTCTTTGGCAGATTTGCACATTGAGATTCTCGAATACTCTTTGGGATGAACAGCACATTGAATCATGTTCATGGCACTATAATTCAATGTGGCTTTTCTTATTTGTTCCCTAGTCCAGGTTTCTTCCTCTCCCTGGTTTTCATAGGGACCAACCTCAACCACTTTCCAAATTTCATAGTTCTGGGCTCTTAGAAAGACTTGCATTCTATTTTTCCAGTATGAATAGTCCGTTCCATTAAAGAATGGTGGCCTATTTATGGAATGCCCCTCAGCTATGAAACCTTTGGAATCCATTGACTTAAAAGAAAGCACAGAAAGAATACTTAGCAAACAAGCAAACAATCAAGCAATCAGACACACAATACTCAAAAACTGCTCAAATCAAATCAGATCAAGTATAAACCCGCTCTGATACCAATTGAAGGATCGAGGAAAAGGTGTGGATAAGATCTAGAAGGGGGGGATGAATAGATCTATGCCACTCTATGCGGAAGCTTAAGCAATTTAAAATTACTTTGAGAATCAGAGGCAATTTTAACAGTGAAAAACACAGATCTGATGAGATGTTAAGTGAGTTGATAAAATAGATGTGAAACCAGTTGATTAATTGAATCTTAAACGATCCTATGCAAGCATCTAACGGATAATGGAATCAAACCACAAATAGACAAGTGCACAGAGATTTTTAGGTGGTTCGGAAATCACCCATGTGATTCCTACATCCACCCCTCACACCCAGTGAGGATTCACTAAACAACTTGGGTAACACACCCACTGGAGCCAGACAACTCCAACACCTGAGCTTACAACTCACACACCTCTAGAGTAAGACTACTCTAGATCCCTGAGCAAGACTGCTCAACAAACACTTGAGCTCGACGACTCAAACTGAGCACAGTGGCTCACAAACAACTATGCTAGACACCAACACAAGACATAGATCTTCTAGCAGCAGATCATGTCACACATGAGAACATTCATGAGAAATATGCAGAAGCACTTGCACAATCTCAAAATGTCTCAGAAGAACAAAAGTACAAAGAGGATTATATGAAAAGACTTTGTTCTTCAGTGTACTCCCTTGTAGAAGCTCAGATTGGGAAGAGGTTTGAATCCTTGAAGTCCCAACCGATGCTCTGCACAATTGAACTTGGGGATCTTCCTTGAAGTCTTCTCCAACAGATGCTTCTACTTGATCTGCTTCCTTGAGGCGCTTCAGATGCTTCTTCAACAATCACACTCCAATTCTCACAATCGAATTGATGAGAATTGGTCTTCAGAAGACACCAGGAGAGCAGAGGAGGGAGATAAACTCTTCTCGCCGCCAAAGGGAACTTTTCTGGAGGCTCCAAGAATTCGTTGGGTCTCTTGATGTGATGGGTGGCCAATTGGGGGCCTTTTATACCCAAAAGATTCCAAAGATACCTTTTAGGTATAAGGGCACACGATCCTAGGTTGATACACCATCGCACTAGGCTGACACATGGCAATCATCCATCTTAAGTTGGAATATTTCCGTAGTGTGTCGACCTGCCCTGGTGGTGGTGTCGACACACTGTCCCAAATCTAAGAATAGGCTGTTCTGGGAACAAGATCCAGTGTCGACCTGCTCCCATCTTGTGTCGACCTGCTGTCCCATTCTTCAAACAGACTGTTCTGGTTGTTGATCCAGTGTCGACCTGCCCTGGTGGTAGTGTCGACCTGCTGTCCCAATCCTGCAAACAGGCTGTTCTGGGAACGAGGTCCAGTGTCGACCTGCCCTGATCCTGTGTCGACCTGGGTAGACTAATTCCTGGAATCTGCAACTCGTGTCGACCTGCTTTTTAACTTGTGTCGACACAGTCTCAGCATTTCTTCAGCTTTTTGCCTTTGAGACTGAGGTGATGTGTTGACACCATTGAAGGGTGTGTCGACACCATCATTGCAGAAGATATTTGTACCTGAAAATTAAACACATATATCATTAGTAAGATGTTTTATTATGAGTACAAATGATAAGTGTGTTTTGAAACATGCTTTTTGAATATGTAATTCAGGTGAAATGTGTTTATCATGTTTCAATTAATTTGCATTCAAATCACATTTGTCATCATCAAAATAGGAGGGAAAATGATATGAAATTACACTCAACCCAACACTTATGACCCCTCACACCATTGTTGTGAACCTTCCCATTCAAGTGAAGGGGTCAACCATGAAAATGGTGCTCACACCTTCCAAAGCCAAATGATTGGCACACTCAGTTACCCAAAGGCACATGCCCCTTTCCACATCACACATTATACAACTTTTGGGCACGATCCACCCATTGTTGCTTCCAACTCCACCAGTGGAACTCCCCACTATATCTTTTAACTATATTCCAAGGGAGTTGCCACTGTTGCTTGAAACTCCGACGGAAGTCAACAATTCTCCAATCATTGATAGCCATTCAAATCATGTGAGAAGAGCTAGACTATCCGCCCGCTGGGTAAAATATGTGAGGAAATACTTGAGGGTCAAGATGTCAATTCCCAAATGCAAGCATAAACGCCAGGCAAGGCAAAAGACCAAGGGACCTCCACCTCCCTCATCTAATTCATTCACATCCTCTTTTGTGCTACTTAGCACCTTCCCGTGGGTTCTCCACATTCCCTCCCCACGGGAGGCATTTCTCTTTCACCTCTTTTATGATCCATTCTCTTGTATTGGGCATCACGTCCCTTTTTGTAATCTGCATTTTCCGCCTCGTGCCTCTCGGGGCACATCGTTATGTTCCCGTCATTCTCCCCTCTGTGCCCCACGTGGCACACCCCATTGTTTCCACCCTCCTCTCTGTGCCCCTCGTGGCACATCTCCATGTAGTGCACCGTGCGGCACGTCTGCTCACCGTGCCCCTCATGGAACATCTCCTTCCAGTGCCTTACCTGGCACGTCTCCCTCCTGTGCCCCATGCGGCACGTCTTCATCTTGTGCCCCACGCGCCACTTTTCCATACTGTGCACCATGCTGCACCCTTCTCATACCCCCCTTTTCGGTCCCTTGTGGCCCACTTTTTACTTTCTCTCCTTCGAAACATCTGGATTCTTTTTCTTTTACTGGGCACCACGCCCCTCTTTTTCCACTCCCTCCGGTCCCACCGGAGTCTCCAAAATCTTTCCGCGATTCCCTCCTTCCCATATTTAATCAGGTCATTCGACCTTTCTCCCACTATTTTCGGGGTTTTAGTCCCCACTTATCTGTTTAATTTTCGAGCAATTCTGTACATTCTTCAAAGCCTCTGAGTCTCGCCCCAACGCAGGGCATTCATCCACCTTTTACCCTCCAAACTCTTATTTTGAAAATACTACTATATTGTTTATCAGTGTCAAAAATCCATAAAAAGATGATATTCAATGTTGTAATGCTATCGCAGCACTTCCATTTTGAGAACTCCACGCCAGGAGTCCAAAGTTCCCTCCCTGGTCATTAAGATTTGCCCTTGGAATGAGCACCTACACACACTTCATGGCACCCTAAGCCGATTGCTTTGGAAGACACCGTCACTATCACGGCTATATCTAAGGGCATGGAAGTTTGTTTCTTTTCTCACTCGGCCGAAATATGGGAAGTAGAGGTAGTATGGGCAAGGCAACCAACCTGAAACACTCCCTGATAAGAGGATGTTTAAAATAAAAAAAAGAGGGGGCAATCAATCAAATGACCAATGAGCATCAAAGTCAAATGCGTGTCAAGAGTGGCAAAGTCCCCACAGGATTCAAAATGAACCTGGTCGTATGCATGCAAATTAAAATCATCAATCAATATAACAGGGCATGGCAAAGAGTGGCAAAGTCCCCGCGGGATTCAAAATGAATTCGGTCGTACGTATGTCCCTACAAATAAATTGTCCATCAATCAAGCCAAAAGCCCCTAATATTCAATGAGACTGAATCTTCTGACAGTTGTGCCAAGGAAGGAAGTCAAATCCAACTCTTCAACATCCATATCAAGCTTATCTCTAAATTCCCTTCCCTTCTCCCTACTAGATTTAGTCACTATTTTTTTTAGGTATGGCTTTGATAGTGACACTGTTAACGATGTGCAATTGGCCATTGAGCACCCCTATAAATGCATGCCTTACCTTGGGCACTCTCTAATGAAACAGGAGGTAACGAGGACTCCTCGCCAGTCAGCTTTCATAACTTAAATGCGGCCATGGCATGACAATATTTTCAAAATCCTATAAAAATTCAAATACTTTTCAAAATCCTATAAAAATTCAAATAATTTTCAAAATCCTATAAAAATTCAAATACTTTCCAAAATCCTATAAAAATTCAAATACTTTTCAAAACTCCATAAAAATTGAATATTTTCAAAAGACCATAAAATTTTTAATATCTTCAAAATCCAAAAAAAATCTTGATGGTATTGCACAAGGCAAGCACATTGCACCTCTTAATATGTCAGATCAATTCAATTCTTCCAATCATTAGCTCCTCCTGCCATTGAACTTCAATCTCCTAATTGGTCAAGTCCATTTACCCTCATGGTTTAACAAACGATTGAATGAGCTATGTCTATTGTTGAATGCCTTATCCATACTCCATGCTATGAATGATGTTATCCCATGATATTTGTTTTCTCTTGGCTAATGATTTTTAAGTGCAGATTCGAGTTACCTCATCTGGTGCTACAACAACCAATCAAGTTTCAACGGCTGCCATTACCATCAATTATCTGCATTCTACTATATGTTATACCTTGAGAGCATATCAAGGACCTTGTGGCTCTGAGGAATCTGGGATTTGAGTTCCCCTTTAATAAAAATGATGATTATTCCATAGGATCCTTAGCCGCATGGATAGGCCGTTACACTTTGCACGTGAGGACGACGGACCCATGGTTGGAAAAACCTAGTGTCCTGACTCAACTCAGCATCGTAGCATTAGTATCCTTGATTATTTTCTATTCCTATTCTATCTTTTTTTTTTCTTTTGGCCCAGCATACATGCATATTTGAAATCACTGTGGAAAACCACTCTTCCAGTATAACTTGAGAGCCATTCTCACTTTAATTCCAAATCAATTTGAAATACTTCATTCCAAGTCAAGTACCTAATTCCCTTTGTTGACGTCTCCGGGTTGATTTCCTTAAACTTCTTTGTTTGGATTTATCCCTCTACATTTGTCCTTGCCTCCTACAGATCCACCTTAGTGGTAGACGCCCCCAATGGTGCAACCTAACGGATTGTGTCCTTAGGTACTTCCCCTACACTAGAAGTTGATCTCTCCTTCGTGCCTCATGTGGCACCTTTCCTTCGTGTACTATGTACACACCTCCCTTTGTGCCCTTCGTGCACACATTCCTCTTTCTTGCATCCAAACATTTGTGTTTTTCGGTCTTTTCTTCCCCAGAGGTGATTTCCTTGGGTTTTTGGGGAAAGACTCTCATCAGGTGGTGTTCACCACAATGTTATGCGTGTCTATTTTTTTTCACCTTGGCATCTACTTATCAGTTCGCCCCACTTCACTACTCTTCATTCTTTTTCATTCCATTGCACTCCACTTCGTGTCTCTCCGCTTCACTCCCTTGCAAAGCAGACGCCAAGGCGTGGCAGCTGTAGACACGCGAAAAATGACACCATTACTAAGAAATTTCAAATTACACCATAATGCCACAAATGGCCCTCTTTTGTCTTGCAAGAGTATTTTTCTCCATTATTTAGGATATCTCCCAATACTTCCCTTATTTCTTGGTGCTTCCCCTTCATTTCCGAGGCTTGCTAGAAGATGTGGACAAAGAATGGAAATCGCGACAGACTAGGTGGTCGTGGTTATGATGGACTGAAGAACAACAGAAACGCCGGTTGAGCTGTTGCGATTCAACATCGATTGCTAGAGCCATAATCGATCATTCTGAAATGCGTGGGCCATGTACGTCGCGATTCTAAGCTTCCATATTTTCTAGCAATTTCCTAATTTCATTTACGAAAATATCTATTGCCTTTTCTGAAACGCGTCGGGTAATACCATCGCGATTCTAATTTCCATATTTAACATTTGGTAAATTTCCCTAAACGAAATATGAAAATTCATAAACACATCATATCGTACCGTCGCGATTAAGGAACATCAGAAATAGAAATCCATGAATGCGTCGTTCCTTGCCGTCGCAATTCAATCATAAACGCGACCACTGCCTCGGTCGCGATTTTCACCTCTTGTCTACACCGAACTTTGAACCTATCCCCTATATATACACATCATGTCCCATCATCCAAAAGGTTGGAGACCATGAGCACCTCACGTCCAGCGAGTTGGAGAGGCTCTTTCTAAGGCGAAGCCCTGCCGGACAGCCGCCTCAAGCTTCAACACTGCTTTCTTCAATCCCATAGTCGATCCAGCAGTATTTCTCTCCATTTCAATCTTCTACAAGCTCCAAGCAGCCTGCTATACCCTCATTTCATTGGGGAAGCATCTCCCTCTATGCCTTTGTTCATATCCATTTATTCTTACTTCTCTTTTTTTTAATCAATATTTGTTTCAAACACACATGCATGCATACACACACCTATTTTCTAGGGGTTTTAAAAGTAACAAAGGTGTGTTCTTCTCCATGCTTTTATACTCATTTATTTCTTTGAGAATTGCATACTACACTTCATTGGCTAATCCTCTTATCCTTTTGTGTATTTTTGCAAGGGTAATCATTTGAAAAAGCCTTCCACCATGGTTGGCCATGCTCGCAGAAGAAGAAGCGGACCCCAATCTCTTCCACACAATCTCCCCGCTCAAAGGTATTATTCGCAATCATCTTTTTTTTGCACTTGCTACATCTCCTTCGACACCCACGTGTGTCTGACGATCACGTACACCTCAAGGGGTAGTGCTCCATCTCCCTTTTCCATCCCCATTATTTATTTTCTCCATAATTTCTTTGTGGATGCTTGGAGTTCTTCAAAAGAATGGAGAAGCATAATCTACACCCGCGGGATGCTCCATCCCGGAGCCACCCACACACCAAAAACACACCACACGGGGGAGGGGAGCATGAAGAAGCAAGAAATGCTTTCTAAAAACCACGAGGGGCTCCCTATCCACCTGGATTGAGAAGGGTACAAACAATCCCTACCTTTCAAGAAGAAACAAACCCATAAGGGCCCTTCACGTCGGATTGGCCACCTCCTCCTCGCTCCACAGAAGCTCCATGACGTTGGGAACATGAGCAGGGCCCTCCTCCTCACCTGAAACACACAAAGGGAAGAGAGGGAGGCGGAGCACCGCCAGAGAGGGAAGAGAAGAGAGGGGAAGGAGGAAAAGGGAGAAGGGGTCGCCCGCCAAGGCCTTAAGCCCTCGGCACCCAAGACGCGACGGGGCGATGCGTCACGTTAAGGACCTTAACGCGATGGGTCAATGCACCGCAACAAGAACGCGTCGCCCAGGGACGCCGCGACAACCCGACAGGTCGTACCGACACACATGCCACCCTGACAGGCGTTAGAGGACCGAAGCGATGGAACACTATCACGACCCGTTGACCGGTCGCGACAAGAACATGACAAGAAAGCCTGGGGCAACAAGAACGCGACACACAAGCTAGTCGCGACAAGGATGACTATCGCGTCAGACACCCACAACACGACACTAACGCATCGCCCAGCCCGGACGCGTTAGTGGCCAGTCATCCAAGACACCAGACGAAAAGCTGGGAAGCCGGGTCTTACAGTTATGTTGTTTCATTTGTTCTAACATAGGCCTCTTAACGACAGCAAACACTATCGTTAGGTTGAGTTAATAAGGTAAGGCCCTAGGTTTTCAGATCATTGCTTGTTTGACTTATTGATGTGTTGTTTCATCTATTCTGACCCTAGCCCCTTAAGGACAACAGACACTGCCGTTAGGTTGAGTTAATGACAACAAAGTATGTCGTTAACCCCAGGTTAGTAACAAGGTTTGTTGCCATTTACTTAAAGGAATTTTAAAGATTTTTTGGGTTTGCTAAGTTAATATCAAGATCGACTACTATTTACATAGCTGTCAGCAGTAGACTATGTTGCGATCAAGTTTTCTACGTTCCAATTTTCTAATCAGATTTCGACCTCGATTTCTTCAATATGAGGATAATTAGGAAAGTATGGCTGCATTGGGGGTTTGTTTCCTACCTTGAACATGACCTAAATCCCAATAAATATGGGTTGTTTTGTGAAGGGGGGAACCTATTTACTGGTTAGGGTTTTCATGAGAGAGAGAGAGAGAGAGAGAGAGAGAGAGAGAACATGAGGTTTGATTTGGCTTGTGGGAGGCTTCTTCGAGGATCTACTACAAGAGGAAGGTGCTCTTAGAGGTAAAGAAGGCCTAGGAACGAGGAGCTTGCATCCATGATGGTCGTGAGGGGCAGATTTGATCGAGAAGGGTTACCTCTTGGGCTTGGTCGAGGAGGACTTTATCGGCTAAATTCATTCTTTCGAGTGGTTAATGGAGGCAAGTAACTTAGGGGTTTCGTCCGTGTGCTTATCATGTAGGATTTTCATATTTTTATAGATTTTTACATCACCTCCTAAACCTCTGATTCTCCTTTTCTTTCAGTTCTGGTCTACATGTTCTGTAGATAGGAACTTAATGGTAACATTTGGTGTTGTAGAGTTCTTTTGTTGACAACGATCGATGCTACTGCCAAATCCCCTTGACGGTAGACCTCTTGCTATTAAGCTCTTCGGCTTTTTGAAAATCCTGATTTCTAAGTGTAAGGTACATCCACGAGTTTGATTTATTTTATGCGTTCTCAAGGTCCTGACATGGTGTGTTGAGCAATGTGAAGGGCTCAGGGAGTTCTTTGTATTTTTCTTACAATTATGGTAATTTCTTTAATTTCTATTCACATGAGAATTTAACATGTTATGAGAGATTAAATTCCTATAAAATAGATATGTTGCAGATATATGTTTGAATTAGTTGATTTGAAATTAGGGTTACAGAAAGCACATTTTAGAACTGTTAAACTTATTTTATTCCTTCTAATATAATTCATATGTGTTTATGTAATAATACTCTATTTTTTTAAAAAATAGACAAATATCTATAATGCTCCAAAAAAATTTTAAAAATTAGACATATGATATGTTCCATAGAAGTGACTTGTGATAAAAAATTTAGGCATGTTCCGACTTTTTTTTATTGTTATGATTTTTAGAAGTTTTAATGAACATGTTTAATCATGTTTACTTAAAAGTGATTAATTCTTGGGGATTAGTGCCTTGTTTAGGTTCTATTAAGTATGTTTAGTCACTATTAAATAGTGTCGTGAATATCTGAAATCTAAAGCATGTGTTCATGTCATAAGCATGTGTACATAAGCATGATTTTTAAAGTGCATGTGATATATGTCTATGATTAAGTGGATTAATGTGTTGGCATGGATAATTGTGTTGATGAGACACAACTACCATAGAAGGCTGTGGAACCGTATTGTAGAAAAGCTCCTATGGGAAGGCTCAATATGTTGTATGAAACCTTGTGGGCATCATGAGGAAATCTTGGAGGTGGACAAGGACCACTGGTTAGAGTGGAGAGTGCTTCTCCAAGTTCTGCGTACTTATCAAGATTTGCCAATGCAATGTCTAGGTGACAAGTATGTGTATGTGTGTGATGTGTCCTTCTTTATAGTGGTTTTGACTGTGTCTGAACTATGTGAATAAATATGAATGTGATTAGCAATGTGACAATGTGCAAGTGAATGTGAAGCCATGTGAAAATAATGTGAATATGATGTGCAAGTGCATGAGAAAGTAAGGTAAAGGTGTAAGGCCCTCGAATTTTGTTCTTTTATTTGACTTTGTTTTATGATGTATTAGTTGCTATGTGTGCATATGTATATGTATATACGTATATGTATTTATTTTGTACATATTGTATTTGAATAATGTTGTACATATGTATATATGTGTTTACTTGTGTACATGTTGCTTTTATTATATTGTATCTATGATGCTTATATATATATATATATATATATTGGGCATTTCTGTGTTCTGGCCGAAAGGCTGGTTGACGTCAACATGCGTGGACGTGCATGGGGATGTCAACATCCAGGTCGATGGACGTTTATTCTCTGTAGATGGCCAGGGATGTGGACGTCTATTTCCCAACATTGTTGCGGCTTCAGATCTGGAAACGGCTGTGTTACCTTTGCTCCCAGTTTTGGAAACCGTCTTCCAACAGTAGGAAATCCTATCTACGCATACCCCAAATCCCTTGGCTCTATAAAAACACCCTCTTCGGCAAGATTAGGTTCCCTTTGGCACTTGAGAAACCCTAGAAACTTTGTGCAAAACATGATCTTTGGGAAGCTTCAATCCGGCGATTGGGGAGTCCTCTTGGTGATCTACATCGTTTGGGAGGTGCTCCTAGCATTGGTGGATCTTCCTCGACTCCGGTAGGCCAACCAACATCATCACAGAACCGGATCTGGGAGGATTTAGGGCATCTTCTTGGCTTGGCCGAGGAGAGCTTCTTCGGCAATTTAATCTCATCTAGCAAGTTTTTAAGAGGCAAGTAAGCTTTGGACATCATCCCTACTCATGTCAGCTAGGTCCTAGGACTTTTGCAGAATTTATCTCGTGTCCTGGAACCCCCATTCACCATGATTTTGTGCATTTTGTCTGTATTCTGCAGACAGAAACTTAACGACAACATATTGTGTCGTTAAGATCTAGGGTCAGCGGCAGCATCTTGTGCCGTTAACCAGGTTGGCGGCAACACTTGTGCCGCCAAGTTCATCAGTTTTGACAGATATGATGTTTTGATCTCTGTAGTATATTCTCCGAACTTCTGAGTATAAGTACATGCTGTGAGAATTATTTTGGGTCAAGTATAATTATTAGGTCATGCCATGTGGATGGGTCGATTTTTTGTAAACTATATTAATTATTAGAATTTCTGTAATAGGATATTAAGCATGATTTAACCTTGTTAATTCCTAATTAATTAGATTCATGTTACATTAGGGTTTCAGAAACATTCTACGACTATATGATGATTGAGTACAGGTATTAGCACTGTTGTGTATAACTGTATTACTGTGAAACTTGTTTAAAGGAATTTAGTGATAATTATGCCTAAATCATGTTTTATTTACCAAAATTATTTTACAGATCTGCAAAATATGGAAAATTGAGGATGTGATATGTTTATTGTTCGGAACCTGCTATAAAAAGTTCATGTTGTTTAAATAACAGTAAGTACTGTTATGGATTTAAATGAGAAAATGACCATGTAGCAACCCAGAAAATTCAGTATTTAAATATTCAAAATAATAAATTTCTATAAAAACAGAATAATAGAAACATACATACCATTATCATATGTGCAAGAATATGTCGGAAAATTCCCTAAAAATTATAAACCAACCACAAATATTATCCCTAAGTGTTCCACGAAGAAATTCGTGCAACGAAAAAATCCGATTGGCCAAGCATACGTCACAACGTGACTAATTATCCAAATTTAGAAACTAAGTCGGAAAACCGTTAACACAGAAAAATAACACGCCCATAAATTAAGAGAACATGTCGGAGAGATTTCCAACATCATGAAATGATTATCCATTATCAGAATTGGACCAATGGATCTCTCATAGTCCATGAATAAAATCAAGAAAAATATAATAAAATCTGAAACTCTATTATACCCTAATAAAAAAGGAAAATCCCAAAAGATAAATTCCAATAACTAATGTGCTTTGATAAATGGACCATATAAGATTTATTGGGCCAAAATAAGGATTCTTAAAAGAAGAATAATAGAAAAATATCTTAAATTCGTAACTTAAATATTACCTAAATAGAAAAAGGGTATTAAAGCACTAAAATAAGAAGTTTGAGTTATAATTGGATTCCTAGACCTACTCAAATGGGTTGGCCACGAATTTAACTCCCAACCCAAATAGAAGTTCTCATGCTTAGAAAGGGAAGAGCAAATAGGAAATTCGGAATTAATAGGAGTTATAGTCCAAATAGAAAATAGAAAGAGGAGAAGCTTAAATACCCTCCTAAAACCCTCATGGCATGCCCTAGCTCATGCCAAGGGATTCTTGGACCAGGAGGAGAGGCCAAGGAGGAGGAGATTTCGTGGGGAGAAGAACCTTTCAAGCTCTCAACCCGTTCTTCAAGTTCTAGCCCTAGAAGAGGAAAATGACTAAAGGTAGGCATTTTCATAAGCTAAAATCATAAGATTTCGTTTGTAGATTGCTCCATGCATCAGGAACAAAATCCTCAAGTTTCATAATTTTCCATCAAGCCAATAGTTTCTTCTTGAATTTTGAAGTCCTGCAACTCTCTTGACCCCGAACCTTTATGTTTAATTCATATCTCTTTGAATACTCTATCTTATGCCGCAAAATTTTTATTGAAGATACTGACGGCTATTAGGGATCTTTTGCCCCTAAAAGCCCTAATTTCTATCCACCATGCTTCGCGAATTAATTCTTTTACTCCAACTGTGCATTGTTCCATGATCTCTATGAAGTAACTTGATTAAACCATGCCGAAACCCTGTCTATTTTCTAATTCTAATTTTATAGGACTACTCATACATGTCTAGATCTGTATAGAACTGGTTTTGAGATTTTTCATGCACAGGTACCTGTCGCGATCTGATCGCGATAGGGAACCCTGTCGCGTTCTGGCCGCCTGACCGAACGACCCGTCGCGATCCTCATAAGAACCTGTCGCGATCTGCCTGTCTGTTCAGACCTGCCCGTCGCGACCCTTACATGCCCTCGTCGCATTCACACCTGATCCCATCGCGACCCTTACAAGGGTGCGTCGCGATCTCAGCTTTTTCCATGAACCCCCTATTTCTGAAATTCCTGACTTTCTACAATAACCCTTTTTCCTGTTAACTATTTTAAACTCAATAAATAACATTGTTAATCATGGACATGTAATTAGTTAAATTAAAAAGTCATCCACGTGATTATTTCATGCCCATGATTTTCTCTTACACTTGCAATCACTTGAACCATCCTATATGGATTAACATGGCATAAAAATTGCCACTTGTACATCTAGCGATTTATTTAAATTATATATATTAATTTCCCTATTTTAAATGAACTTGTCTATATTTACTCGCGATGTTTTGAGAATACCGTTATCGATGCTCCACTGTTCTAGATTTCCTCTAGAACTCGAGCACTTGCTTCTATATACACACTCTCTCTTGACTTGGACGAACTCTTCGTCAGATACTCCTTCTGCCGGACTAGTGATTCTTTGTTCAAGGCCTCTGTAAGTTTTCTTTGTCTATGGATTCCCACATGGTCGATGAGCTGGTTGTACTCTAACACCTATGATACACTCTAGGGATCAGCAAGATCTGTACGGCCTTAGATTGTTCTCTCTCTTATCTTGAATCACGCCGGACCTCTGGACCTGTGCATAACATGGCCAGCGGAAAGGTAGTGAATTCCACCTAATTGCCAACGTCGTACGCGCGTGTTGAGCAACTGCTACTATCGCTCGTTACTCGACGTTTCATGTGCAATGACCATAAGATCTCATATATACTCTACTCGCTCGTCTATTTATGTTCACTCTACTATCTCATCTATCTCATCTATTCATCTAGTACTCTCTTGGTACCCTTTGAGCTGTTGTGGCCTCTACTGTTCTATATTGTTCATGACTGTCTAGCGCTAAAAAGGGTCTTGTGACTCTATTGACTGGAATGCATACTGTTCAGGGCACAGAGAGTGTCTGAGGGGCTCCAATCTAGTCCTGGGGGCAGAGAGCCACCCGAAAATACCTGCAGGGGCTATAGACGGTGTTCTGCATTACACCGATTCTGACTGACTATTTTGAATTAGCTAGACATCTGACTATTACACTATTACTGTTAGTCTAAGGAGTTCAGGCGTACTGTGCGATTACTGTGCTATCACTGACTGTTACTGAACTATTATTGAACGACTACTGTCATACTCTCTACTTGCTCTACTTGATACTCGCTCTCTTGAGTTAATGCGTGCTATCGCGACTTGATCACATTCAAAGTGCTATACTCTCTCGTTGTCTATTGACGAAAAAAGTGTTATCTTCTCTCTCTCTCTCGGCTATCTACGGATAACCAAAGTGCCATTACTATTTCGATTGACGAAAGTTAATCAAAAGTGCTATACTATTTTGATTGATGAGAATCAATCAAACGTGCAATTTACTCTTTACATGACTATCTACTATCTCTCTTCTTGCTATACTTGTCGCTTGCTATCTCTTGACAATGAAATTATTTGCTATTGTGTGACTTGACTTTATTCATCGTGATATACTTGATTCATCTGCTATTTGAACCATGATACTTGTGCTATTACTTTCTCGACTTTACATGACTCTCTCTATCAGTAGTTACTCTGCCATTTAAAGCATTAATCATGTAAAGCTTGCTTGACTATTGAGATATAAGTCCTACTGGGCATTATCGCTCACCCTTCGTTATTTGTTATTTGTGTCTCAGGTAATTCGGACAATGACGTTATACGTACAAAAGGGACGGGACCAGAGTGATGAGTGACTCGGAGTCAAATGACGAAGCTACCCTAGCACCATTGGAGTCTAGTAATTATTGCTTTAGATTTCTTTTCAATGTAATGATGTCATTGAGCCCTATGTATTGGCTCTGAATTAGTAGTTGTAATAGTTTTAGTAGAATTTCAATGAAATCAAGAGTTTATTCCAATTATTGTTCATTAGATGCTCTGATGTTTGCGCCTGTATGTGCAACTTACATTACCGTACTCGTTGTTCGCGTCTCCCTCTGATTTATTCCTTTGCTAAATTGGAGGGGCATGACAGTTGGTATCATAGCCTAGGATGTCCTTATTAGGATGTTTTAAGTCTAGGATGTTCTAGGTGAACTACCATGACCGTGTCTAAGTCAACCACCATACCTATGTGAGAGATTGGTAAAGCTTGGGGTTATGATAGGAGATTAACTATATGCATAAGCACCCTAAGTTTAAGAAGAAATTAATAAGTATTATTGCTTGTAGGAACTAGAGGAGATGGCTGGCGAGCATGCGCAAATGCACGAATTACAATAGACCATACAGAGGTTAACTCAAGCCCTTAACAACGTGATTCAAGAAGGAGCAAGAAATGGGGTAGGAGACTTATATGGGAACTTTCAACGAATAAATCCCCCTAGGTTTAATGGAACTCCGGATCCCGATGAAGCTAAAAATTGGGTGAAGGCAATGGAACGGATCTTTAGGGTTATGCAATGTTCAGAGCAAGAGAAAGTCCTTCTAGCAACCTTCCAGTTGGACCGCGATGCTAGAGCCTGGTGGGAAGCTGCCAATCGACAATTACCCAACATCAACATAGAGTGGGATAAATTTTTAGAACTCTTCAACACCAAATATGTTTCTGAGAGGATTCGTGAGAAAAAGGCAAATGAATTCGCCAATCTAAAGTAACGAATGATGTTTGTAGCAGAATATGAAGTGCAATTTGAAAGACTAGCACAATATGGACCACATTTGGTGAGTATGGAGAAGATGAAGGCCAAGAGATTTTTAGAAGGATTGAGACCTTTGTTCTGGGAAAGGTTGGCTCCCCTAGACATTGTAGTATATTCAGACATGGTATTGAGAGCTCAATTAGTAGAAGACACCATGGAAGTTCTTGAAAAGATCCGTAGGAAGAAGGTGATAAAAAGAGAACATGCTACTCATTCTAATGATAATAAAGGAATGATAATAAAGGAAGAAATACAATAGATAGCAAGAAATGAAAGGGGAAGTGAAGCGGAAGGAATTTTGTAAATTTTGTAAGAAACCAGGCATCAGATTGATAACTGTTGGAAGAAATTGGGCAGATGCTTGCGATGTGGAAGTCAACAACATCGAGTCATCGGTTGTCCAACAAAGAAGGACCAAACTCCACGCCAAGGACAATTACAAGCCCTCGTGGATATGAATAATGCCAATGAAGGTGGACAAGGTACCATCATTACACCCTTAGTTAATTTTATATTATTTTACTTTAACGATAGCAAAACCCTAAGTGGGGCAGTTGATGGAATGAAATATTCCGAGTAAATTGGTAGTCGTATCATATCATATCAATTTGGGGACCAAATTCTTTTTGAGTGGGGGAGGATGTAGCAACCCAAAAAATTCAGTATTTAAAAATTCAAAATAATAAATTTCTATAAAAATGGAATAATAGAAACATACATACCATTATCATATGTGCAAGAATACATTGGAAAATTCCCTAAAAATTATAAACCAACCCCAAATATTATCCCTAAGTGTTCCACGAAGAAATTCGTGCAACGAAAAAATCTGATTGGCCAAGCGTACATCACAACGTGACTAATTATCCAAATTTGGAAACTAAGTCGGAAAATCGTTAACATGGAAAAATAACACGCCCATAAATTAAGAAAACATGTCGGAGAGATTTCCAACGTCATGAAATGATTACCCATTATCGGAATTGGACCAATGGACCTCTCATAGTCCATGAATAAAATCAAGTAAGAAAAATATAATAAAATCCATAACTCTATTATACCCTAATTAAAAAGGGAAATTCCAAAAGATAAATTCCAATAACTAATGGGCTTTGATAAATGGACCATATAAGATTTATTGGGCCAAAATAAGGATTCTTAAAAGAAGAATAATAGGAAAATACCCTAAATTTGTAACTTAAATATTACCAAAATAGAAAAAGGGTATTAAAGCACTAAAATAAGAAGTTTGAGTTATAATTGGATTCTTAGACCTACCCAAATGGGTTGGACATGAATTTAACTCCCATCCCAACCCAAATAGAAGTTCTCATGCTTAGAAAGGGAAAAGCAAATAGGAAATTCGGAATTAATAGGAGTTATAGTCCAAATAGGAAATAGAAAGAGTAGAAGCTTAAATACCCTCCTAAAACCCTCATGACCGGCCCTAGCTCGTGCCAAGGGATTGCTGGACTAGGAGGAGATTTCGTGGGGAGAAGAACCTTTCAAGCTCTCAACCCCGTTCTTCAAGTTCTAGCCCTAGAAGAGGAAAATGACTAAAGGTAGGCATTCTCACAAGCTAAAATCATAAGATTTCGTCTGTAGATTGTTCCATGCACCAGGAACAAAACCCTCAAGTTTCATAATTTTTCATTAAGCCAATATTATCTTCTTGAATTTTGAACTCCTGCAACTCTCTTGACCCCGAACCTTTATGTTTAATTCATATGTCTTTGAATACTCTATCTCATGCCTCGAAATTTTTATTGAAGATACTACGGCTATTAGGGATCTTTTTCCCCTAAAAGCCCTAATTTCTATCCACCTTACTTCGCGAATTAATTCTTTTACTCCAACTGTGCAATGTTCCATGGTCTCTATGAAGTAACTTGATTAAACCATGCCGAAACCCTGTCTATTTTCTAATTCCGATTTTATAGGACTACTCTTACATGTCTAGATCTGTATAGAACTGGTTTTGAGATTTTTCATGCATTGTACAATTTGTTCTTAATTTTTAAAGCACACTGTGTCAAACTATAGCAAGTTGGCACGTAATCCCATGCTAGCCCCTTTTCCTGCTCGAACTCAGGTTTGGAACCTGAGAATGTGACGGCCTGATAGGCCACGTTCTCAGGGCCGTCACGACACAGGTACCTGTCGCGATCTGATGGTGACAGGGAACCCTGTCGCGTTCTGGCCGCCTGACCGAACGACAGAGAGCCACCCGAAAATACCACCCGAAAATTAAGATCGCGAAAATACCTCCAATCTAGTCCTGGGGGCAGAGAGCCACCCGAAAATACCTGCAGGGGCTATAGACGGTGTTCTGCATTGCACCGGTTCTGACTGACTGTTTTGAATTAGCTAGACATCTGACTGTTACACTGTTACTGTTAGTCTGAGGAGTTCAGACGTACTGTGCAATTACTGTGCTATCACTGACTATTACTGAACTGTTATTGAGCGACTACTGTCGTACTCTCTACTTGCTCTACTTGATACTCGCTCTCTTGAGTTAATGTGTGCTATCGCAACTTGATCGTATTCAAAGTGCTATACTCTCTCGTTGTCTATTGATGACAAAAGTGTTATATTCTCTCTCAGCTATCTGCAGATAACCAAAGTGTCATTACTATTTCGATTGACGAAAGTTAATCAAAAGTGCTATATGATGATCCAATTGTCTCCAAGTATTTTAAACAAATTACTTATATATTTTGGTGATTAACAAAACTATTCTAACGGATTTTCTATAAGTCTTGAGCACAGGAAATAAAACAAAAACAAACAAGCCAAACTGGTAAGTATCCTTCATACTAGAAGTTTAAACTTCATAGCTTACAAATTTTTTTAAGTACACATCGACTCTCTAGTTGTTATAACGATTTCCTTAGAATCATAACGATTTCCTCATACACATCAATTTCCTCTTAAGTGTAATGATTTCATTAGAGTCATAACGATTTCATACTCATAAGGATTCGTTATCAAGTTTGGTATCACAACGATTTGCTCTCATAACGATTCGTTAAGTGATTGCATCGATTTTTCCTCACAACGATTCGTTAAGTGATCGCATCAATTTGCCCTCACAACGATTCGTTAAGTGATCGCATCGATTTGCCCTCACAACGATTCATTAAGTGATCGCATCGATTTTCCCTCACAACGATTCGTTAAGTGATCGTATCGATTTGCCCTCACAACGATTCATTAAGTGATTGCATCGATTTGCCCTCATAATGATTCGTTAAGTGATTGCATCGATTTGCCCTCACAACGATTCGTTATATGATCGCATCGATTTGCCCTCACAACGATTCATTAAGTGATCGCATCGATTTGCCCTCACAATGATTCATTAAGTGATCGCATCAATTTGCCCTCACAACGATTCGTTAAGTGATTGCATCGATTTTCCCTCACAACGATTCATTAAGTGATCGCATCGATTTGCCCTCACAACGATTCGTTAAGTGATCACATTGATTTGCCCTCACAACAATTCATTAATAAATTGCATCGATTTGCCCTCACAACGATTTCGTAACTGATCATAACGATTTGCTTTCACAACGATTTTCTCGTAATGACTTGGTTCACAATGATTTGATCCCTATAATGATTCGATAAGTTACATAACGACTTTGTCACTATAACGATTCGATAAGTTACATAACAACTTGGTCGCTGTAACGATTCGATACAGTAAACAACGATTTACTCACATTGTCCTTAACGATTTGAATATTAATATATATAATGATTTGTGTATGCATCTGTTTACTTATGAATGCACAACGATTCACTTATTTGCATAACGATTTCATAAGTCATGCATGTAACGATTTCATGGAATATAACGACTTGATATTTGAACTCGTTTCTGAGTATGTTGAAAAGTCAAAATCTTCACGTATATCTCTCTGACAACCATGCATTTATTATGACTGAACATATCACTGTAGTGCATGCAAACGATATCTTCTATTCTTATGCTTATTCTGTAAACATCTTTTTAGAAGAACAGAATGGAACTTCTACTTCTGTATAAAATCTATCTAACGTTGATTGACAACAAGAGACGGCTTAGCTGTCTATTGCTTAAAATTGTAATGCGTGCAGGTCTCTAACAGCACTCGTCATACAACGTTGGACAAAATAGAAGCCAAAGGATATTACAGAAGATCTTCTCTCTTTGCGTGCATGAAAAGCCAAAAGACCGTTGAACTTCTATAGGACCATGCAGTCTAACGTAAACCAGAACTTAGAAACAACGGACACTTCAACGTTCAATTTTCAAATTGAAGATATAAATAGAAGATTGAAGCTTCAGATTAAAAACAACGGTGATACAGCGCTTACAACCTTCTGTGAACTTTCCGAAGAGAGAAGCCAAGAATCTCATCTGTTCTAGCTCTTGCTCTCTGTGCTAACTGTAGATTTGTGAGAGAGCCTTTAGTTCTGAGAAGAGTTCTTTGTTGTAGATCATTTCTTCTCAGTTTCTTAGCTTCAGATAAAGTTGTTCTCTATAAGCTTGATCTAGGGGCTTCATCCCTGAACACTTCTCTTGTTGTGCCCTTCGGTTGGAAGGAAGACCTGGTGGGTTCCAGGGTGTTGTGCCCTTCGGTTGGAAGGAAGACCTGGTGGGTTCCAGGATGTTGTTCCCTTCGTGCAAAGGAAGACCAGCTGGGGTGCTGGGTGCTGTAGTGTCCTTAAGGGGGACTATACCCTTGTTAGTGAAATCCTTAGTTGTTGCTCAGGGACTGGACGTAGGACTCCTGTGGAGAGGAGGTCTGAACCAGGATAAATCTTCGTGCAGTGTGTGCTTATCTTTGCATTCATTTCTTTACTAACACTAACCGCAATCGAAGTGTGTGTGGTGTGAATGTTTTTATGAACAGGTATTAGTTGACCAATTGTTTTTTAAAAGACCCATTCACCCCCCCCCCCCCCCCCCCCGAGGCTTGCTTGCTGGGCAACAAGTGGTATCAAAGCCAGGTTCTTCGACAAAGAAAAAGATCCAACGATCTGAAGAGAAAAGATCGAATGGCACCCCAAGGTCACTCCGAAGGTCAGTCAGTCAACAGGCCACCGTTGTTCGATGGAGAAGATTACACCTACTGGAAAACAAGAATAGAATACTTCCTACAAGGTTTCGACTTTCAAATCTAGTCAATTGTAGAAGAAGGAGACCTTCTAGTCACCAACGAGAAGGATAAATGGACAGAAGATGATAGAAAGAAGATTTCTGTCAACTGCAAAGCTAAGAGCATATTATGCTGTGCACTTAGCAAGAAAGAATTTAATTGAGTTTCAGCTTGCAAATCAGTAATGGAGATGTGGGAGAAGCTAAGAATCACATACGAAGGTACTAACAAAGTAAAGGAAACCATAATAGACATTCTGGTGACACAGTACGAGAGATTCCAGATGCAGTTAGGAGAAACCATTACACAGATGTTCAGCAGATTTACAGACATCACCAACGGGTTAGCAGGACTAGGAAAAAGATATGAGATGGGAGACATGGTAAGGAAAATCCTTAGATCTCTACCATCTTCTTGGACTCCCAAGGTAACAGCTATAGAAGAAGCCAATGACTTGAAAAGGATGTCATTGGAAAAGCTCATTGGGTCCCTCATGGCCCATGAGATAAACATGGAGAGATTAGGAGAATCATCTAGTAGGAAGAAGCACACAAATGCTCTCAAAGCAGCAGAAGGCAGCTCTGAGGAACAATCTGAAGATGAAGTCAGCAGCGAAGACAGTGAAGACGAAGAAGCTATGCTATCTAGGAGGCTTCAACGAATCTTAGCCAAAAAGAAAAGATATCAGTCCGGCAGAAGATATTTCAAGAAAAATAAGGAGTTTAAGAAAATAGAAGGAAAGGACTCAAAGAAAGGTGAGCCCATATGCTATGAATGTAAGAATCCCAGACATATCAAAGCAGAATGTCTGAAGCTCAAGAAACCTGAATTCAAAAAGAAAGACAGTTCCAAGAAGTTCAAGAGATACAAGAAGAAAGCAATGGCAGCAGCTTGGAGCAACAGCAGCGACTCGGACAACGAGTCAAGCTCAAGCAGTGAGGAAGAAGAAGAAGCTAACTTGATTTTCATGGCTAACACAGAAGAAAAGGTAACTTCTGACTCATCTTTTGATTCATGTAATGATTCAGATTCAGATGACTTAGAAGAAGCTTTTAATGAGTTATATAGTAAATATAAAGAAGTATCTAAACTACTAAAAGCTAGCAAGAAAAACATTGCATGTCTAGAGAATACTAATTCAGATTTAAAATCAGAAAATGAACAACTAGAGAAGCAGGTTAATGAACTTAAGAGAAGAAATAAGTTGCTATGCGAAGATCTAAAAGATAAAAATAAACAAATAATCAAACTAGAAAAACAAGAAAGTTCAGACGAATTGAAAAAGGAAATCAAAACATTAATAGAAGAAAATGAAAATTTATCAAATACGTTAGAAAAATTTACTAATGGTAAAAATTCCTTAATATTAAAAGGTGCTAGACGGCCAGGTAAAAGGAAGCATGGAGTAGGTTACACACCCCTAGATAATAAAGAAACAATAATTTATCCAAAAGTATATCCAACTCCTAAGTTTACACCTGAACAAGACACAGCATATAAGTCAAACTTCAAATACATACCAACTGAAAAGGTAACTAAAACATCATGTTGCAGTCACTGTAACAAATTAGGACACATCAAAGTATCATGTCCAACTAAACACAAAGTTTGGATAATAAAAAAGGAAAGATGATGATACTAACCGGCAAGGACCCGAAAGAACTTGGGTACCTAAAGCTTAGTGTCTCTATTTTAGGGAAGCCTTCAAGCATCAAAATGGTACCTGGACAGTGGATGCTCAAGGCATATGTCTGGAAATAAAAAGCTATTCTTTCACCTCGACGCTGAAGAAGGCACAGTCACCTATGGAGACAATGGAAAGGGAACTGTAATCGGTAGTGGATCAGTGAGCAGCAAAGGCAAAACAATTATTGAAGATGTACTATGTGTTAGAGGACTGAAGCACAACCTCATCAGCATCAGCCAGCTGTGCGACAAAGGACATCAAATCAAATTCCAAGAGTCAAAGTGCAGCATTATGAAAGATGGAGAGGTTATCTTTGAAGCCAACAGAGAAAAGAACCTGTACGTACTCTACCTTGAAGATTTAAAAGGTCAGGATATATGTTTAGTAGCAAACAAAGAGCAGTCAACTGAGTTGTGGCACAGAAGATTAGGCCACTGCAGTCTGGATGGCATGAGAAAGCTGATCAAGAGAAGCATGGTGGAAGGTCTACCAAAAGTTAGCACAAAAATGAATGGTGTATACAGACCATGTGCGAAAGGAAAGCATACCAAGAGTTCCTTCAAGTCAAAGTCTGTGGTAACCACCTCTAAACCCTTGGAACTCCTTCACATGGACTTATTTAGTCCAATGAGGACCATAAGTCTTGGAGGAAAGAATTTTGGATTTGTTATAGTAGATGACTATTCCAGATTCACATGGGTTTCATTCTTGG
The DNA here is from genome assembly GCA_014218235.1 of Colocasia esculenta. Lineage (NCBI taxonomy): Eukaryota > Viridiplantae > Streptophyta > Magnoliopsida > Alismatales > Araceae > Colocasia > Colocasia esculenta. The sequence continues at coordinate 77,243,255 of CM024761.1, read as the reverse complement.
AGCACAAAGATGATATGTTTAATAGTTTTGTGAGCTTCAGCAAGAAAATACAAAAGGATAAGAAGTACTGCATCGTTGGAATCCGGTCAGATCATGGAGGAGAGTTCCAAAATGAAAAGTTTGCAAAATCTTGTGATGACCAAGGGATTGAGCACAATTTCTCAGCACCAAGGACACCACAGCAAAATGGAGTTGCTGAGAGAAAGAACAGAACTCTCTTGGATATGGCAAGAATGATGTTGTCAGAATATGATCTGCCAAGATATTTTTGGGCTGAAGCAGTTAACACAGCAAGCTACATTATTAACAGAGTAATGATCAGGCCCATACTAAAGAAGACAGCATATGAATTGTACAAGGGAAAGAAGCTGAAAATCAGTCATTTCAAGACATTTGGATGTCCATGTTTCATCCACAACAACGGCAAAAGAGACATTGGTAAGTTAGATGCCAAATCAGATGAAGGCATCTTCATGGGGTATGCTTCTAAACCTAAAGGTTACATGGTATTTAATAAGCGTACACTGTTAATTGAGCAATCTGTACACATTATTTTTGATGAGACTAACTCTTCCTTGAGAGAGGAAGAAGATAGCGACATTGATGAAACAGATAAATTGTCCAAGAAACTAAGGAATACATCAATTGAGGACAAGGAGGATCCACCTCTGGAAGACTTGCAACAGAAGGATATTCCACATGAAAATCTTCCAAAGGAATGGAGATACAAGAAAGATCACCCACCTGAAAACATCATTGGTTATCTAGTTGTAGGGGTAAGAACAAGAGGTAATGTAATCCCATGTGATTACCGAGCTTTTGTTTCACAAATAGAGCCTAGGACAGTCAATGAAGCTCTTACTGATGAATCTTGGATTCTGGCCATGCAAGATGAACTGAATCAGTTCAAGAGAAACCATGTATGGTCACTTGTTCCTAGACCATCAGATCATCCAGTAGTTTGGCACCAAATCGGTGTTCAGAAACAAATTGGATGAAGCTGGTGTGATTCTAAGGAACAAGGCCAGATTGGTTGCTCAAGGCTATTCCCATGAGGAAGGCATCGATTTCGATGAAACCTATGCACCAGTAGCTAGACTTGAGGCTATTAGGATTTTACTTGCATATGCATCTGCATTAGATTTGAAATTATTTCAAATGGATGTGAAGTCTGCTTTTTTAAACAATTTTATTAAGGAGGAAGTTTATGTAGAACAACCTCCAGGTTTTGATGATATTGATTTTCCCAATCATGTTTTTAAGTTGCACAAAGCTTTATATGGTTTAAAACAAGCACCTAGGGTCTGGTATGAAAGGCTTAACTCATTTCTATTAGACCATGGTTTCACTAGAGGTCAAGTAGATAGTACATTATTTGTCAAATCTAAGGTCAAACATATTCTGCTTGTTCAAATATATGTTGATATAATATTTGGTTCTACTGATGAATCTCTTTGCAAGTACTTTGAGAAGCTTATACAGGGAGAATTTGAAATGAGCATGATGGGGGAGCTTAACTACTTCCTTAGACTGCAAATCAAACAAGGAAAGGAAGGCATCCACATCTATCAAGCTAAGTACATCAAAGAACTCTTAAAGAAGTTTGGGTTTGAAAATGCCAAGCCACTGTCAACACCTATGAGCACATCAACAAGGATGGACAGTGACAAGGATGGTAAGAAGATAGATCAAAAGATCTACAGAGGTATGATAGGTTCATTACTTTACTTAACTGTCAGTAGACCTAATATATTGTTTAGCATATGCATGTGTGCTAGGTATCAGGCAGACCCTAAGGAATCTCACCTAATTAGTGTTAAAAGAATTTTCAGATATTTAGCCAAAACTCATGACTTAGGTTTATGGTATCCAAAATCATGTCAAATTAATTTGGTAGGATACTCTGATGCTGACTATGCTGAATGCAAAATCGATAGAAAAAGCACCAGTGACTGTTGTCAATTTCTTGCAGGATGTCTGATATCATGGTCCTTAAAGAAGCAAAATTCAGTAGCACTGTCTACAGCTGAAGCTGAGTACGTGGCTGCTGGAAGTTGTTGTACACAACTCCTATGGGTCAAGCAACAACTTGAGGATTATGGGCTACATATCAAGACAATTCCATTGCTATGCGACAACACCAGTGCCATAAATTTAACCAAGAATCCAGTCCAGCATTCAAGAACAAAGCATATTGAGGTTAGATATCATTTCATTCGTGATCATGCAGCTAATGGCAACATAGATACTTCCTTTATTGATACCAATAATCAGTTAGCAGATATCTTCACGAAGGCCTTACCTGAAGAGAGATTTACTTCTCTTAGAAGGGAATTAGGCATGTGTAAATTGTGAAAGAATTATCTGTTTAAAACTGAAATATTAACCTTCAGAATTTAAATTATTTTCCTCCCAAAATTTGAGCAAAATTCCAATCATTGCCCATCTCTTTAAATTTTTCTTGACGGTTCGTTATTTAAAAAAAAGAATTTAATTTTCTCAAACCAGTCAGTTTGTCATTTTCTGCTATTATGCCACCTCCACTTTTTCAAAGAGTTACTTTACTCTTTTAATATATTCTGAAATCTGTGTGGGAACGATTCATCTCCTACCTTTATCTCTCTCGTTCTCTTGTCTGAGGCGATAACCTAACGACTCCGGCATCGACTCTCTAAAATTTTCAAGACTCCATCTCCTTCCCGCGAAAAATCTCTTGAGGGTTTCTGTTCCTTTCTTCATCTCAACCCTCCAGAAACTTTCCTCATTCAAATCCATGGCTACTTCTGGTGTTTCCGGCGGCATCGGGGGACTACAGGGCTGAGTTTCTCACAGAAGAGCAGCAAGAAAGATTCACCTCAGTGAAAATCAAGGTCTGTGGAAACAAAGCAGTGGACGTTGCAGATTTACAGAAAAATGGAATGGGCAATGTGATTGCAGCAATGGAAAGGATGAAATGGTCCAAGATTGCTACTCTATCAGAGGTAAGCTACCCTAATCTTGTGAAGGCCTTTTACATATGCTTGAAGACTGAAGAAGATGGGTCCTTGACATCATCTGTCAAAGGTACTCAGATTAAGATCTCTCATGGACTCTTGGAGTCTTTATTTGGAGTTTGCACATCTGGTCACAGTGGGGTACACACTGTGGACCCCCACGCAAAGGGGTTAGGGATTGTTGGTCCTGAGTTCAAGCTTAAGGATGGGAAGTTGGATATCAACCAAATGAATGCCTTCAACCGGTTACTGCATTTTATTATCTGTCAAATATTGGTCCCTAGGAGCGCCACGTTCTCAACTTGTACCTGGGCAGATTCAGACATGATGTACTGGACCATCCAGAATCAAGAAATAAATATGGTAGAAGTTATTTTGGAAAGGATGAAGTTCGCATCTGCTCAGCTTTGGGACAAGAAAAACAAGTTGAATGTGTCCCTACCATATGCACATCTACTCACCAAAGTTTTTCAACATTTTGGCATTAGTTTGTCTGGTGAAGTGTTGGAAAAAATGGGACAAGCTATCCGCAGCAGAAATCTGAAGAAGAGCGGATTCTATTTGGTTAATGGTATTTGGACCAAAACTTCTGTGGCTGAGGGTGAGGCCATCATTGGTGAAGCCCAAGATGTCCAAGAAGAGCTAGCAATAGCAGCAGAATCAGCACCCGCACCAGCAGCAGCAGAAGTCAAAGTAGAAGAATCCTTGGTTTCTGGCAGCTTAATTGAATAAATTCTCTTAGAAAACATTATGCCAGCTGTGGAAAACTCTGGAGCAGTCTATCCCACAACTGTTGTAGCATCTATTCTCAGAGATGTGCTAGAATCCATCCCTAGCACTCAGGGGGAGCCTTAGCAATCAAGTAAACCAGTAGCACAAGAAGCTGTGGCATCAGGCCACACTGATGAGATAGTTATGGAGGAAGCTTCTAGTCAGGGGGAGCAAGAAGTAACTCTTGATGATATAGTCGTGGATGATGCTCCCATTCAGGAGGAGCAAGAAGTTGATGAGCAAACAACTCCTCAGGGGGAGGGCACTGGGAGTGTTTCCTTAATCAATGAAGAGCATGATAATTTCGTGGAGCCCAGCGAAAGGCCAGGTGGCAAAAGGAAAAGAATTGCACATAAGAGGTCTAAGAAGAATCAGCTGAAGGTTAATCTGAAGCCAATGAGTTAAAAGACTGAATGAGCAAAGCGCATCTCTTTCTTCTATTCAATCTGATATTCAGTCTATTATCAGTAACCAAGCCTCAGCAGCTAACGAGATTGGAGCCTTGTCCACTGAAGTACACAACTTGAGAGATGATTTCAGAATGTTCAAGCAATTATGCAAATGGACGAAAAGTGAGTTTGACAGTGTCAAGAAGCTGATCTCTTCGAGGGAGCAATCCTCCTCTGCCCCTCCTGTTCCCTCTCCAACTGTACCAGTTAGCAGCTCAGGGCCTTCTTAGGCCAGGCAGCAAGGCGAGACAGCTGAGCCATCAGGGCATATTCCAGAGACATCATCAGGGCCATCCGGGCCATAGTGCATTGCAGAGGAACCCATAGCAATGGAAGCATCTGTTGAAGTTGTGAAGGCAGGGCCATCCGGGCCACCTGAGATTGCAGTTGGGCCACCAGGGCCAGTGATTTCTGAGGATATGGAGCCAAGTGTAGAATAACCCGTTGTAGCTCCTGAAGTCCATGGATCTTCATCTCTTGCAACACCAGCCCCTCCTTCACCACCCTCTTCATCCACAGCACCTCCAGCACCCATCACCTTCAAACAACCCATGGCTCGCACCATCTCTTCCCCAGCTCCTTTTCCATCTGAATCCACCTCTCCTCCTGCCTCCTCTACATCCATTCCACCACCTCCTTTCATTTCAGAAGACCCTCCAGCCTCATCATCTGTTGGAGCCTCCTCTTCCTCTGTTCCTTCTTTAGATGGACCATCCATCTCACCTTCTTCTACTCATCAAACATTTCTCCATCCTCCTACTCCTCCTTCCTTTGTCACCTTCATTCCTGAAGGTGCTCAACTCGAAGGTCCATTTCTAGAAAAATTCGAGGATGAGTTGGAAATCTCCACCATCCAGTCTGTTCTGTCAG